>JAJOZX010001019.1:0-600000 GCA_023014485.1 Bathynomus jamesi | reverse complement strand
ACTGAATTAATGATTTCTTACACCTGATTAAAAATTATTTCTCTGACAGTACCCCCAAAAAATGTTTGTTGCATGATGCCCCTGATTCTAATGACAGCCATGAAACAATTAAAGAATAAAAGTTGTATGTTAGACATAATCCTAAATAAAATTTAGAGAACATGCAAACTTAATTGTGGCCATGCTTTCAAAGCTCATAAACCTATCCATTCAAAATGGTGTCTTCCAAAATAGCCTCTAAAACTAATATATAGTGTATGCCCTATCTATAAATTGGTTGATAAAACTTCCCCCCTCAAACTACAGACCAATTTCCATCTTCCCAACTGTTAGTAAACTATATGAAAGAGTAATATATAATCAAATACAGTGAGGCCTTGCATAACGAATTTAATTCATTCCAGAAGGTCATTCGTTAACTGAAAAATTCGTTATGCAATGCATTAGTTCAATAGGATTTTCAGTAATTCGTTCCAGAGCCCAAATTTTGACCCTTTTTGCGCTTGTTTACCCATTTTTTAAAGGTTTTTTAGTGTAATGTGTTCTTATTGTTATATTAATGTTATTCTATGTATATATTTTAAATAAACATGCTAAATAAATAAATTAAACACAGTTAAAACTAAAAATATTTTTATTTATCTTGGTCTTGGAGGTGATGAGCTTGAGTGGGCTGGAGATGAGGCTTGGAGGAGGATGGGAATTAATGGTTTCTGGAAGGAGAATCTCCTTCCATTAGGACATCTGGGAGGTCAAATGATTCTCTCCTGGGTGTCCTATTGCCAGTTGGACCTGGTTGAGGGTCATCAGGATCAACCACATCCACAGAAAATGTTGAAGTTGAAGCAGTGGGGGCTGTTGTAGTCTTGAAGTAGCTATCAATTTTTCTCTGTTTCTTTTTGCTTTCTGCAAATTCCTGAGATATGGCAGGACTTTGTCTTCGAAATGACAGATAGCAAGCTCAGTAACTTCAATATTAGGGTGCTTAAATGCAAAAAACTTCACTTTTTTACGTGAAGGTCAAAATATGAGAATAAAAACCCACTCTAATAGACAGAGTTTATTTCCACGACAGTTTCGACGCCCACTGGCATCCTCGGGTGGATACAGAAACACAAATGAAACAAAACAAGAGGGAAAAACAGTTCAGGGATCGACCGTTAAGAAATTCGCACCTAGGTTGGATTCCATTCTCTCGAGACAGGAGGGGCATTTTCATTAAGTACATTCGCACAAATTTTTTAAAACTATCTTCCTGTTCTAAACATACAGATTCTATTATTTTTACATAATTATTACATTTATAATTAAATTTATTACATTTAATATTGCATAATTATTAATTACAGAAATTATAAATTTATTATTACATTGGTTATTACATTGTTGTTTATTATACAGAAATTATAAACCGAAAAATGAATGAAAAAGGCGATTAGGAAATAATCCAGAGACCATTGAGAAATTCGCACCTAGGTTAGATATCGTTCTCCCGAAACCAGAAGGGCATTTTATTACAGGGTCAGCTTATAACTACATTTCCACAAATTAAAAATATCTTCTTGTTCTATACATACAGATCCTAATGTTTGACATAATTACTGCATATTTATTTCCACATTAATTACTTCCATTATTACATTTACTAAAAGCGAACAAGCCTGTGTCTACAGCATTCCCTGTAAAAGTTGTGATTTAGTATACATGGGAGAAACTGGAAGAAATATTGAAACCCGTATCAAAGAACACAAATATGCCTTCAGAAGTTGTAATACTAATAATGCCATTTTTTATCACGCTAGCCAAAATAATCATGCTATAGATTGGGAATCAAGTAAGGTACTTTATAAATGTAATAATTATGTCAAAAGAAAAATAATAGAATCTGTGTGTATAGAAAAGTAGATAATTTTAATTTGTGCGAAGGTACTTATAAGTTAGACCCTTTAATGAGATTCTTGGTCAATAAATCCCTTACGGAGTCGTGGGAACGTGTTCGAACCTAAGTGTGAATTTCTTAAATGTCTCTGGATTGGAATGTTTCCTTACTCGCTTTTAGTAAATGTAATAATGGAAGTAATTAATGTGGAAATAAATATATGCAGTAATTATGTCAAACATTAGGATCTGTATGTATAGAACAAGAAGATATTTTTAATTTGTGGAAATGTAGTTATAAGCTGACCCTGTAATAAAATGCCCTTCTGGTTTCGGGAGAACGATATCTAACCTAGGTGCGAATTTCTCAATGGTCTCTGGATTATTTCCTAATCGCCTTTTTTCATTCGTTTTTCGGTTTATAATTTCTGTATAATAAACAACAATGTAATAACCAATGTAATAATAAATTTATAATTTCTGTAATTAATAATTATGCAATATTAAATGTAATAAATTTAATTATAAATGTAATAATTATGTAAAAATAATAGAATCTGTATGTTTAGAACAGGAAGATAGTTTTAAAATTTGTGCGAATGTACTTAATGAAAATGCCCCTCCTGTCTCGAGAGAATGGAATCCAACCTAGGTGCGAATTTCTTAACGGTCGATCCCTGAACTGTTTTTCCCTCTTGTTTTGTTTCATTTGTGTTTCTGTATCCACCCGAGGAGGATGCCAGTGGGCGTCGAAACTGTCGTGGAAATAAACTCTGTCTATTAGAGTGGGTTTTTATTCTCATATTAGGGTGCTTGCTTGCAATGGCCTTCACCTTGCCCCAATGTAATATTAATTCTTTAACTTCAGCAGGAGTTATTTTCTCTTCTGTTTCATCATCCTCCTCACCAGCATCTGACCCTGACTCTGATTCCTTGGCCAACTCCAGAAGATCTTGTGCAGTCAACTCCTTTCCATGGTCTGCAAGAAGTTCTTCAACGTCCTCTTGATTGACTTCAAGGCCCATGTCTTGACCCAACTGGACAATTTCAGCCTCTACATTTGGTTCATCTTTTTGAAAACCTTCAAAATCATGCATAGCAGATGGCCACAACTTCTTCCAGGCAGAGTTCATGCAAATTGTTGAGACTTCTCTCCATGCTCTCACAACATTCTTGACAGCCTCCAAAATGTTGTAATGCTGCTTCCAGAACTGTGTTAAGGTTACAGAATCCTCACTGGAGGTTGCATTATGGCACTGAGCAAACATGAACTTCGTGTATAGCTTCTTGAAGTTTGAAATAACCTGCTGGTCCATAGGCTGGAGCAGTGATGTTGTGTTTGGAGGCAGATATTTCACAGTAATGAAGCTGAAACTTGTCTTGACAATTTTGTCCAGATCTGGGTCATGGGCCTTAGCATTGTCAAGAAGCAATAAGACCTTTAAAGGAAGTTTATTGGTCTCCAGGTATTTTTGCACTGTAGGGCCAAAAACTTCCACAATCCACTGATTAAATAGGGTTCTTGTCACCCATGCCTTCTTATTGTGTCGCCAAAACACCCCAAGAGTAGATGGGTTTACCTTCTTCTGCTTGAATATCCTGGGATTTTGGGAATGATACACAAGCATAGGTTTAATCTTCAGGTCCCCTGATGCATTCCCAGCAATAAGTAAAGTAAACTGGTCTTTCATTGGTTTATGGCCAGGCAGTTTGGACTCTTCTCTAGTAATGTAGGTCCTGTTTGGTAGCTTTTTCCAAAATAGGCCAGTTTCATCGGTGTTAAAAACTTGAGGCAAATAATCCTCCTCCTCAATAAGTTCTGCAAATTCTATTTTAAATTCCTTTGCTCCCTCAGTATCAGCACTTGCAGCCTCACCATGCCTTATAATGTTCTTAATTCCTGACCTTCTCTTGAAATTTTCAAACCACCCACGACTTGCATTGAATGATTCATATCTTTCAACTGATGCTGGAAGGGATTCCTTAATTTGTTCATATATTTGCACTGCCTTGTCACTAATGAATGCCTTAGTAATGGATTCCCCTTCATTTCCTTTCTCTAATCCATATCAGTAAAACTCTCCATTTCAGCAATAGCTTCCCTTCCCTTAATAAGTCTACTTGTAGCATCACTTACTTTAGTTTTCATAATTTCTTTCTTCTTAAAAATCGTTGAAACTGTACTGGCAGACAATCCATATTCAGCAGCAAGATCTTTGGTGCTCGTTCCAGATTCACTTTTTTAATAATGTCCTGCTTCATCTGGAGACTGATAGTTTTCTTGGATTTCTTTGGAGCATTAGCAGATGATGAAGGTCTTTTAAGGGCCATGACTACACGTTTTATACACTTATAAAGCTAATAAATTAAAATTTAATAGTGAGCAATTGTGTTGTATTATTGTAACAACACGTGTTATCGTAAGCCCACTTGGTTCACTGTAATTCACTTTTTATCTTTATTATGTGCACTGTAATTAACTTTATTTAGCACTAATAATGCTTAAAAGCATTAATTATTATTTATTCACTATTAATTAATGATATTATAATGATAAATCACTCCAACTAAACAGAAAACGTGTTATTACGTTTTTTGATACCAAATTCGTTCTGCAAGGTAAAATTGTTATTTAAATCAATGGAGCCTTATGGAGGTAATTCGTTAAGCAAAAATTTGCTATTTAAGGCATTCGTTATGCAAGGCCTCACTGTAATAAAATTTATATTCAAATACAAAATAATACACAAATACAAAATAATACACAAATAGTAGTTGTTTGGCTTTCTAAGTAAATGCATGACAAATGATATTACATTGATAGAGAAGGGAGGCTTGATGTGTTCTGTTGGTTGCCAAAACCTCTGAATAGACATTTTGAATTTTAGGGATGCTATTTGAGTTTATACTTTATAGTGTAGGAATGTGAGTACTTTTTAGGTAAATTGTGGACTTCTAACTTGCTAGCTTTGGAATTAAACCCTCTGAATAGTCATACTCATCTTCAGGGAGGCTACCTAGTTAGAGCAGAACTTTAGTTTTAAATAGTGTTGTTAAAAGTTTTGAAGAGAAAAAATTCTGCATATTTTCTGTTATTATTTCCCATCGTGCATGGGGAAGAATGTAGTATAAATTACTACATGAGAAGTCTTCATTATAGTGGGTATGGTAGGCTACAGAGAAATGATGCAACAATGAAATGAGGACTTCTTGTACATAATAAATGAATAAAAAAATGGCTTAAAAAAAAATCCACTGTGTGGATTACATTAAATAATTTAGTATTCGTACTATCCTTTATTTTGTGCTGTTTTCTAGTGCATAATTGAGTACAGTACAGGAGATAAGTGTAAACATGGTGTGAATGAACTCAGAAGCTATACTCTTCATTATACTTTTCCTACTTTCCTCTTAATCTTCTTTCACCTCATCACTACTTTCTGTGAGCAGTAGCTGGTGGAAAGAGAGAGCCTTGTCTATTCTATACATTACTGTTGCTGTGTGAAAGCTTTACATGTTTAAAAGTGTAAGTATGGTATAAGTTTTGAGTATTCCTTTTTTTAATTTTTAATTCTAACTTTTCTACTTCCTTCATGGGTTAGCCCAGAGTGTATTTTGGGTCTTTCTTGGCCTATAACTATGTAACTATGTAATTAGCACACCCAAGTCCTTTTCCAAATCAGTGACCTCGATATTACTCCCCATCATGGAGTAGTTTGGTTTGGGATTGGCATAGCCAATGTGCATGACCTTGTATTTACCCAAGTTAAACAGCATTTGCCATTTTTTGGACCACTCTCCTATCCTATGTAGGTCCATATGCAGTTGCTTGATCACTTCGGGCATCCCAACATTGGCCCCAAGCTTGGTATCATCAGCAAATTTGGCGATCCTACTGACAGTGCCAGCGTTGATACCATTTATGTAAGTGATAAACAACAGTGGCCCCAAAATGGAACTCTGAGGAACCCCGCTAGTGACTGAGGTCCAACCTGAGCTAGTCCCTTTAATTACAACCCTCTGCTGCCTATTCTTCAGCCAGTTTTCAATCCACCTACCTACTTCCCCACTGATACCCAGCGCATGCACTTTAGCCATTAGCCAGTGGTGAGTTACCTTATCAAAGGCTTTCTGAAAGTTGAGATAAAATATATCAGTTGCCCTACTCATTGCACTCACTCCACATGACATGAAAAAACTCAAGCAAGTTGGTGAGAGATGACCTATGCTGCCCAAACCCATGTTGGAAGTCTCCAAGCAGCTTGTCGGAATCCAAATGGTCGACAATCTGATCTGCTATTATCTCCTCTAATAATTTACCTACAACAAGTGAGACTAATGGGACAATAGTTCCCTGGACATTCGTGATCCCCCTTCTTAAAGATAGGGTCATGTGGCTTCCCTCCAGTCACCAGACACCTGGCCAGCCTCCAACAATTTGTTGAAGATGTAGCCAGTGGGGAGCTACCTGGTCATGCACTTCCCACAAGACTCTGGGGAGGAACTGGTCTGGCCCAGGAGCCTTAAATGAGCTCAGTTTGTCTATTCTCTCAATGACTGTTCTACACCGAACATTATCCAGCCAGCACCTTCATGCCTGATGCCTGGCTCGAGGGGATGCGGGTGTCATCCCTGGAGAGAGAGCCTTAAAACCTTCCATTCCACTCTGGGAGGTTCCTGTTATTAAACAGTTTATTTTTCTTTCAACTATTCCTGCGAGTGATGTTATGTTTTAATCTTAAACAATAAGAGTATTCAGTACTTTGTCTAGCCTATTTTTAAAACATTTACACTTTGGCTTGAAATAACCTCTGAGGGAAGTTGGTTCCAGATATTAACTATTTCATAATTTGAATTAATTATCAGGAACCCCTGTTCAAATCATTTCAGGCCCTGGAATTGTGAAGAAGGGCTTGAACATTTAATAGGCCAAATGTTAAAGGTCTATGAAGTACCAGTTGCTGCCATAAACATGACAAATCTTTACTGACAGAAGTTTTCTATCTTCTCTTCATGTGGCAGCAGCAAATAAAGAAATGTACAGTGAAGATTTTAACTTAAGGTTATTCATGAATAAATAATATAGCTAGACAAATTAATTTGTTTACCCATAATATTCTTTCAGTACTACGTATAAATAATTGTGACAAAAGATTGTGGTAAATTTAATAGCATAACATTTAGAAATGCATAAAGACTGTGACACAGATATGAGAAAGAAGAATGGAAGTAAACAGGGAAGGTTTGCTCTGAGAACAGCTTCTAGATGGCATGGTACAATACATTATGGCTAATATTCCTGATATGGTACCGCTGCATTGCCCAGTTTTATTTTTCTAACATATTTTGCTGTAAGGTTTTGCTGATTCTCATTTCTTGAGTCTTTATTTTTAAATTTTCTTTTTCTAGCCACTCAGCTTTCACAGCCTCTAGTTAAGAATGTTAATTAAGTCCATCTAGTCAAGTATAGGCAGGTACTGTAGTTAATGCAAAAGTACTCAAATCAGTTTAATAGGGCATCTTGCTAGAAACAGCTCTAGAGCTAGTGTTAAAACCTAGTCTAGCATTTAGCCCTAATAGTCCCTGTTAGCCTCAATGAGAGGCAAGATCATAGTCCATTACTGAAGCCAGAAAGTATGTTTTTGAAGTTTAGCACTAAGGATCCAGAACTTAGTGTTCCTTCAAGTCAGACAATCCAGTATTGTGCAAACAAGTCCAAATTATTTGAAGCATTGCCAGCATGTACCATTTTCTTGCAGCTTTGGTTTACAAACTTTTAATTAAACTACTGCATGTGAGTTCATTAAGTTCCTACACATGTTGTCTTGTCCAAATAAATTAAGAAATAAACAAATGAGAAGAATTCCAGCGAATACAATACAGTCAAAATGTAGGAAGTTAAGACCCTGCAAAGTTTAAGATAAAGTTATTTAGAATTCTAGTGTTTTGTACATAAATCATCTCTATGCTCATTATCATAACTAACCTATTAACTCCATCATCATTTAATTTAAGATGAAAGTTCCTTATTGTATAGAACCTCCGAATTAAATTGTAAATAATTACTGTTAAGGTTTTCTTTCAAGTCTAAAAATGGGAGGTTTGAAGTTGTTTCTATTAAATCAAATTATAATAAAACAAACTTAATTTTCTAGTTTGCTTTCCATAAATCATTAAATATAAGTCATGGGACATGATGGGAAGATCAGTGTTAGCTTGAAGAATATATTTAGTAATACTCAAAAGTATGTTCTCAAACAGTTGGGACTAAAATAAAAAAATATCAGGCATAGTAACCCATTAGGATCCATGTCAGTTCAAGCTTAACATTCTCAGGCAAAAGTTGAGTTTTAAAGTCATCTTCAAGAATTTATTTCTAGTGAAGCTGATTAGATTACTCTATAAAGGTTTTCCACATTTGTTCATCACAGGGAATAAGACAAGATAAAAAGTCATACACTGGAATAAGGTTTACTAAATTTGGTAATAATTTCAAGTTAAGGGAAAATTCTTGGATTAATTTTTAGTAGCATAGTTCTTGCCTGTACTGTGCTTTTTATTCCTGTTCATGTTTATCCTGAAGTCCTCTTTCTCTTCCTTTTTCTGCCTGAACATGTTTTCCTTGTACCCACTCATGGCCATAACTACCTATGAGGTCACCGAGGTCCGGACCTCGGTAATTATTTCCTAAAAAAAAAAAAAGAGACTGAACTGTTCTCCGTGTATGAAACGCATATTACCGCTTTTCTTTTGAAAAGAGGGAGCGTCGAGCATTTTGTGTTTTGTGTTTAGTGTATAGCTTGGGTTGTGTTTGTAGATGTCATTTTGGTCTGAATTTTGCTCATCCCGCCGCGCTCAAAAAAAATCTGGACCTCACTAATTTCTAAACCCTAGTTACGGCCCTGTACCCACTCCTTAACACCCCAGCATATACTGTTTGCTTTCCATTGCTTGAATGCACTGTGCTGGTCCTGCTCTTCCTACGCAACATTTTTGGGAATGGTCCTTGCTCACTTGATATCTAGTGCACTGCTCGGGAGAAGATTTTTGACCATGGTTTCATCTCCTTCCTTCCAGTCTACTTAATCTACACATACTTTGTGGCTGGCAGTAGAATTGGCTGTAATTATATAGAAAACGGCGCAACCCGAAGTATGATGTAAAAAACATTTTATTAGGTCAATTTCGATGTGCTGAAGCCAAATCTGTTAACCATTTGGTGTGCAAATGCTTCAAGTTAGAGTAAATGTTATTTATATTTTACTCTTATTTTGAAGCATTTGCCTAAAAAATGGCTAACAAGCACATGAAAACTAACCTAACCTAACCTAACCTAACCTAAGAGTAAAATAACCACACGTTGGGCACGACAACTCAGAAAGCAAAACACCATGTTTTTGGAAAAATAGAATTGCTTCTTCATCATTTTCGTAACACTTTACAATAGCCTCAATGTATCTAACAGAACACCCTTCACACTCCATTGCTATACAAACATTAAAAGGGCGCATTTTAAAAGGGTTATAAAATTGCTTCTGTTAAGAACTACTTTGACTCGCGGAGCAAAATTATTGGAACCAAAACATAAATGATGGGCAAATGAATGAACTTCAAAAATTATAGAATTGCTTCTTCATCATTTTCGTAACACTTTACAATAGCTTCAATGTATCTAACAGAACACCCTTCACACTCCATTGCTATACAAACATTAAAAGGGCTCATTTTAAAAGGGTTATAAAATTGCTTCTGTTAACAACTACTTTGACTCACGGAGCAAAATTATTGGAACCAAAACATAAATGATGGGCAAATGAATGAACTTCAAAAATTTGTAATTTTATTTATAATCTGTAAAAATGTAATTTGCACACCAAATGGTTAACAGATTTGGCTTCAGCACATCGAAATTGACCTAATAAAATGTTTTTTACATCATACTTCGGGTTGCGCCATTTTCTATATAATAACCGAATTGGCTTCCTACAATAGGAAGAAGTGTTTCCAGAGCTGAATCCAGGTGGGTACTCCAGTTTTCCCATAACATTGCCCAGGGACTGGGGAACCTATTCCCACATAGTTGTTGAAAATGTGAGTTGTGTCATTGGTGGTGAAGGTCACTGAGTGCAGAAAAATAACTCCTTTGCTTATAAGAATATCTTGGTTTCCTTTGTAGTTCCAGAAATATGGGAATTATGATTTATACTGTTCAACTTTATTTTTCAGGCACCCAAAAATGGTCAAACCTCATTGACTGGTCAAAATCCATTTGACCCACTGATTGGGTCAGATACTGTTTCCAAAAAAGAGAGTCATGTGCATTCATTGTGTCAGTTTCTTCTTAAAAAGAAAAAATATAATACCAGTAACAGTCATTCCAGCCTGTAGTAATTTTATTGTAATTTTTTTTGTCATACACACAGTTTTACAAGATTTTTTTGTGTACCTCTTTTTGTGTTTTTGGATCCCTTTATATATTTAAGTGAACTGCACTCATTTAGGGTCAAATGTGCAATGGTTTTACAATTATCCCAAATTAAAAAAAAGAGTAAAACTTTAATATTTGGAATCCTCAGCCACTCATCATTCAAAAAAATATATACACCAGGATTTTGATATATGCAGGGGTTACATTAGACTGCGAAAATAGGAAAAATAGGGAAAATAGTGATGAGTTCCACAACCTACTTTGGACTTCCCCAACGTTAATTCTGCCACTTTTTCAAACCAAAAACACACCAATGTGATACTACAAGACAACAGTAATACTATATTACATCAATATAAATATTAAAAGATATAATAAGCCTAATAAGACATAAGATAGGGATGTACTCACTAAAGAGATGGCAGGTGTGGAGGCTCCAGGGGACAAATGGATGTTGCAGTAGTGGGTGAGTTTACATGGTAGATGTGGATGATGTTGGGTTGTCTTGTACTAGCGCGGTGTATGCGAGATAGTGTGGTTTGGTGGGAGGGAGACAGGTAGCATGGGTTCCAACTCTGCATTCACAATACACCATGCGTGGCAGCTCGCATCGCTTTGCACACAAAAACACCAGTGTTGCACAACTTGCATAACTGCAAATTTTTTTTGCATAAATTGAATTGTTGGTAGAAATAGGTTCCTCACATATAAGCAAATTCACATAAGCCAAACATGGATAAATCGAAACCCTTTGTAATTTCAAAGTATACAAGTACGTATTATTGCTGATGCCATGGGCCTTCAAAATGACCAAGGTCATCATCTGACCCTGCAGTGACCTTGACCTGTAACTTTTGAACAATCATTCAGATTGAATTGAAATTTGGAAAATGAGGCATTTGGGTCAAAAACTACCCTGGGTACCAAGTTTCATCAAAATTGGAGGGAGTATGGTTTTTAGTATTAATCTACTTCATTAGAACTTCCTTTATATGGGTTCCTTTTGTAGTGAAAGATCACATGAGTTTAAGATCAAGTATATTATCACTGATGGCAATGTGAAATCATTTACCAGAAATGAGTCCATGCTCTATCCTATTGGGACAAACCCCATGATGTTAGATGTCAATTTGGTGTGAATATGGTTTCATTGTTTGCTAATTGTGTTATTTCATTTACCATTTATATTTATGTTCATTATCATCATTTGATATATTCTTGTTTTTAGTAAGCTTTCTATAATAAGCTGGGTAATACATATTGAGTATTTTCTCAGCCTATACATCATTCATTACTCAGTTTCTTTTCTTTTATCCACCTTCTTGATGGAAGTTAAAAGAAAGCCTTCACACACACCAAAAAAAATTCATGGTAAATCATCACATAAACTGAGATCTTCTGATCCATACTTAGCATAAATTTTAATGTAGTGTGTTGTAAGGTGTCCAAAAAATTTTGAAAATTGTAATTTCTGATCTTTCTATCCTAATTATTTTCTGTACATGTGAATATATTATAGTGTTAAGCATTAGACAGCTTTTGTTGAGAGTTTTCTCTGATGACTCTCCCAGCCCTTAAACATGGGCATCAGTCTCAACATCAGTGACACCTTAAAACTTCATGTACATGTATATGGTTTCATATTTTTGGTATCAAAAGTGTTAAAAGTTTGGGTGTCAGATTTTACAGATTCTGTATACTGGTTTTGATTCCTATTGAGATAACTAAAATTGTTTGATTTTATGTTTGAAGACTAAAATAATAATCTGAACTTCTGCCATGAATATTGATTTTTGTGACTAGTTTGAAAAAATAAATTCTAGACATGTGTTGGTTAGGTTTATTGGCTCTACTACAAAAGAGCCTCTTTTTCTCTTAATGTTGTCTTAATAATAGATTTGGTGCTGAGTTACCATTGCACAAACCTGTCTTCATTCCTAAATTATTTCTTCAGGTACACTTCTTTGAAAGAAACTATTAAAAGCAAAATATGAACTTTTTAACTTAAAATTTTGTTCTCAGTAAAAGGAATATTTTGTTCTTAAAAATAATGATCTGTAACTAAAGTGAGCCACTTTTACTGAGGAAATTAATTTTTTTTCTATCACTCATTTGATGTCTTGAAATTCAAAATGGAAAAAGGTGAAAGCGAGTGTAATTTGAAAGATTATTGGAACATTAAAGATGAAGCTGATATTGAAAAAGAAGTAATTTTCTGTGAAACAAATTACTTCAAGAAAAATTCAATTGGCCACAGAAACATTTGTGATAAATGGGAGGTAAAGAATAAATATGAAACATTTATTTTCTTATGTAGTTTAAGTGGATTACTATTCATGGCATAATGAAAACAAATATAAAGATTATTTTCATTCTTCTAAGTTCTAATGACTAGAGATTATTGACTGAGATTAGTAATTTATTTAATAATACTATAATCCTGCTGAGAATGATTCATTATATGCACCTCAGTGGTGTAGTGGTTAGTGTCACTCACTACGAATCCATCAACCCCAGGATCGAGACCTGATGATGGCAGCCAGTGTGCAGCAAAACCCAGTTGTTCATTCTTCCACACAATAAAGAAAATGGGTACCCTGGGTGGCCCAGTGGTTAAGATGCTGTGCTGCTGGTGGGGTGGGGTTCAGATTCCACATTAAACTGAAGGTCTAAGGTGGAGTGAAAAGCTTGACCTTCATCAGAATGAACAATTCATGTGGAAGCTAACCAAAGGTTACCAAAGGTATACATTCATGTAAGCATTAAGCTGATGAATTAATTTTTTTAAGTTTTCATAGATTATAAGGTAATTTTATTAAACTAAGAAATTAATTATTGAATGTGATGAAAAGAAAACTAATTTCAGAGTGATCAGATCAAAGATGAATGGATGGAAGACTCATTTGATGTCTTGAAATTCAAAATGGAAAAAGGTGAAAGCAAATGTAATTTGAAAGATTATTGGAACATTAAAGATGAAACTGATATTAAAAAAGAAGTAATTTTCTGTGAAACAAATTACTTCAAGAAAAATTCAATTGGCCACAGAAACATTTGTGATAAATGGGAGGTAAAGAATAAATATAAAAATTTATTTTCTTATGTAATTTAAGTGGATTACTATTCATGGCAAAATGAAAACAAATATAAGACCTTTTTCATTCTTCTAAGTTCTAACAACTAGAGATTATTGACTGAGATTAGTAATTTATATAATAATACATTCATGGAAGCATTAAGCTGATGAATTAATTTTTAAAGCTTTTATAGATTATAAGACAATTTTATTAAACTAAGAAATAAATTGAAATAAGAAATTAATTATTGAATGTGATGAAAAGAAAACCAATTTCAGAGTGATCAGATCAAAGATGAATGGATGGAAGACATTCCTGTTGAAGAAAATATGGACTTCACTGATTGTAAACTTGAAGTTAAGGTAAATATGTGTGTGTGTCAGGGTTGGGTGGGTAAAACCTTTTGATTGTTTTACCAGGGTTTTATCCATATGATGGTAAAACCATGGTAAAACCTAATGATCACCTAATGAATGATCAGGGCTACATATTAATTTGAGGAATCATACTTTCCAACCAGAGGCCTTGCTACCTCTGGCCTATGATGTGTTGTGGTCATCAACCACACTCCTTGCTACTGGTATTTTGTCTTTATCCTCCATGGATATTTGGTTCTCCTCATGGGTATGTTCATAGGTCATGCCTGTCCTGTATTCTCCAGCCATGGGAAATGCTTTGATATTTGGGTGTTGTATGCCCTATTGCTTTCCTTCTTGCTCAGGTCATGGCCTGTTCTCCCTGGGAGAGTCCAACCAGTGTCCTGTTCACCCTCCCATCACTGTTGGCTCCAGGTTGCTTCCTGGTAAACTATGCAGCAGGGTGGTAAGGGAGCTAGGAGAGGTATGGATAGGTTTAACATGAAATTCATATTTACACATATTTTCTGCCATGATATAAGAGACTTTTTTCCTGAAAAATGTCTGAAAATCACCCTTTGGCTTATATGCGAAGTTAAGGGAAATGAGTTCCTCAGTTTGCAGTCCCCAATAGGTTAAATCCCACATCACCTATCCCCAGACAACCCCCAGAAATCAGAATGAAATATACAAGGTATTTGTTACTGAAAACATGAATATGACTTTATTAATTAATGAAAAGTGAAATTACTGTAAATATAAAAGCTGCATTTATAACAGAGGTATCATATCATTTTCTGGGTGCACCTTGTTCACAAGTGCTTCTCTACTGACAACCATCAGTAAATGCTACAGGGTTCTACCCAAACCATACCTAACATGTATATGAAATTGTCCACTAACCAGGATTGTCTTGGATGATAGTGCTTGAATTTTTCTCTTTTTTATCGTTTTTTGTACTTTTTTTTTTTTGCATGGATTAAAATTTGAAAAGAATTTTTTTTTTATCATTTTTTATGCTCAACTAACTCAATACTATCTCAGGCAAGTGCCATTTTTTTTTTACTTGGAATAAAAATTGTGATTTATAAATTTAATTACTACTTCAAAAAATCAAAATAGTGCTAATGGGTTTTGACAGGGTTTGACTCAATCATTTAACCAGGTTTTTACCAAGTTTTATCCAGGCCTGTTAAAACACCCTTGCCAACATGGGGGGGGGGGGGTGTTAGTGATGCAACATATTGTTTTTTGGAGAGGGTCTTTTTTTATTATTTTTATAAAAATAAATTCAACTTTTTTTAATTGTTCCTCAAAAGTAATTTTATTTTTTTAAATATAAATCCACAAGTGATGAAATTATTAAGTAATGTTTTAAAAAAAAAAAACCTTTTGACTTGGCTAAGGATCATTAATTCTTGTTGTTGAATATATTGTGTCCAAGAAATAATGGTGCAAGAATAATTGGTCATTTTTCTTATTGTTAATCATAATCATATGTATATGGTTGTTTACATTTCCAAACTATAAAAGTTTAGAAAACGTTTTACAAGATGACCACTCAAACTCCATTAGGGCATTAGCAAGGTGCTTTTGTGGAATGGATCTATTGACCTCTGTTTCTTTGAAGGAGTTTTGGAGTTTTGCCAGTCTACAGAGTTTATTACAATGCACAACTGTTATAATGTTACCACAGATAAAAATTCAGAGAGGTTAAGTCAGGTGATTGTGGTGACCATGCTATCAGTCTACCACAGCTTATCTAGCATTGAGGAAAGGTTGCATCTAGAAAGTTGCGAACAGCAATGGCATCATGGGAAGTCATCCCATCTTGTTGAAAGATTACACTTTTTATGTCAGCTTCAATAGCCATTTGTTAGGAAAGAAGTCTTGACTCTTAACTGTCTGTATTTTTAACAACTCCAAGAGTGTTCAAGTTTTGGAGTTGCTTCATAGTTTTAGATGTTTTAAAGTGAAGTCTTTTAATTGATTGTTGTGGATGATCTGTTGAGTTTTGTTGGGTACCTACCTCCCTTGGTTGCCATTAATGGGAATGAAGAGGTGGCCCACTTCCCAAAGTCTATTGCTTCCCATATTTTTGCAGGTGAATGTCATATTGCTTTTGAGGTACTGTATTTCTTTCCATGGATTCAGGATGCAGTTTGCATTGTCTGGCAACAAAAGTTGAAATACTATTCTTTGGTCCCAACAAGATATGTGAAGTTACATATGCAGACTAGCCCTTGAGTTATCTCTCTATGTCCTGATGATAGCAAACTCCACTTGCTTCCCTTTAGAGAGACCATATGTTCCTTACCCACTTGTATTTGTCTGAGAGGGGCCCTTGTCCCTGCTATGGAGATTGTATGGTGCCTTTGACTGTGTTACCCTTGTAGATTTCCTGTCCTATTCTTGGTAATTTAGGATTGCATCATCTCTCAGAGTACTGAGGTGAGGATGGTACTTATACACACTTCAGAGCTGGGTCAGAATCATGCTGTCTTAGTAATAAGATTTTTCAAGTTTGCTCAGATAATTAGGAGGCTTTTATCCTCTCTCCTATGTTATCCTTTTAAACCTCACTTCTTACTTGTTTTCACTTCCACTTCATTCATTACATTATTCTTGTTCATTTTTCAGTTCACTATTTGTCATTTGTCTTAGTTTTGTTATTTAAGTTATAGTTAAATTCCCTCATAATGAAGTAACTGAAGTTTTCTTGTAGTGTAACTTCTTTGTTGCTGTACCTATATAAAATGATCAAAATTCAGTATTAATTTTGATCTATAGCAAATATTTATATGTAAAGTTGTCTAAAACAATTTTTAACAATTTGTTTTCAGAGATCTGAAAATTTTGGTGAAAAAGAAAGCCCTAAACTTTTTGATGATTCAAATTCAGAGGAAATTTCAAAACTTGAGAATCAGAAACAAGCTTCTGATATGTTATTCAATAAGCATATTCTGTTCAGAAGAATTCAGTGTTCCAAATACCCAATGGTTAAGCTTAAAAAATTGAACATTAGTGACCATATAATGAGGACTGTTGGAACACCTTTAAATGAACAGGTAAGCTGAAAACTTTTCCCCCAGTTTATTTTAAAGAAATGTAGCAGCAGTACTAAGAATAGCCAAATGGTAAAGCAAAGTGGAAGTTGGAAAGATGAAAATACTTAAATATTGTGAATGTAATTTTTGAAAAAAATTTCATACTTTCTTGATTTTTGGAATTGAAAATTCTATATCAAATCACTTTGGTTAAAAATTAAGTACAGTGGACTATCCAAGATTAATTGATTCCAAAAAAAACATGTTGGATAGCAGAACCTTGGTTAACAGGACCATACTTTGTTATAAGACTAACAGGTTCCAGAAAACTAAAAACTGACCCTTATCACCACAAAATCTAACTTTTTAGGCCCTCCAATATTTTAATTTAAATTAAATAGTATTTAAGTACAGTATTATTATGTGTCAGTTTCTGAAAATAAAGAATTAAATTATAATGAAAACAGTACTGTATTAATTAAATTAAATTAACATGCACTAAAAAACTAACACTCACCAGAACAGCAACTTGGCTGGGCTTACTGGAAAGATTGACTGGAAAAATGGTGGTGGTGTTTTATTGTTTGGAAGGAGAGTCTCCTTCCATAAAGGCATCTGGTAGTTCAGGTAATTGGTCATGTTTTTGAGAGCTTGAAGAGGTCCCTGAAGTTGATGGTTTTGGTTCATCTTGTTCTACAGAAGAAGTCCTCTTCAGTTAGAAAAACTATCAATCTGTCTGCTTGGGCTTGGTCATTTCTTGGAGTTGAGTTCAGTATGGGAGGAGTGCTGAATTGATGGTGGTGTATGTTGTGTAGGCTCTGCCATGGATGGGATCTCTTTCCATGATTTTCCATCACTTGCAGGCATTCTAGAACAAACATGTGATGTTGGTTGGTATCTCAATCAGCAGGGCAAATCTTGGTTAGCAGATGAATGGTTCTTTATGGGAAATCATGATTGTGTGAAACCTTGGTTATTGAGATCCTTGGATAGTAGAGGTCCACTGTACTTCAACTTGCTTATTCATCATTTGATTTGTAACAGTAATTTCTATGCATTTTTTTTATGGGAAGGAATTAAAATTTTCTGATTTTAAGGCCTTTCTGTAAGAGCATACACATAGCCAGCTTTTCCCATGGGGGTTGTTCAAATTTTATGGTAATGTAGCAAAAGTGGAGTGGGAAGGTACAGAGAAGGAAGCCAGGGAACAATATGCCACACACAAAGATTGTCAGGGCTTGTGGGGTGTCTGAACACTTTTCTTCATACCTGAATCAGATCTTATTTTTTATATATCACATCACACACACTTTGGTCATAAGTGAAGTAATTATACACAAATATCTCCAGCAGTATTTACTTTTGACTATTAATAAGAAGAAAATTTATTCCTAGGTTGAAAATGTATAAAAAAGCAGACTTAAAATAAAAGAAATTCTTAAATTCCCTCATTAAAATTCTTAACCAACATTTGTCATTCAAAGAAAATATATATATTCAAACAATCTGAAAATTATAATTTGAAGAGCAAATTCATTTTCCATAATTTGTCCCCATAGTATTTTGCAAATACTGGAGACCAACAACTTGATCCCAGTTAATTTCCATATCATAATGGATATGCATAAGTGCCAGACCTGACAGTCTATTCTCTCACACTACATTGCATATTAACAGAACCATCCCTGCTGCCTGTCTGTATTTCCAGTATGGGCAGTGGGAGAGCCAGAAGTGGGAACATTTATGGTCCCCTCCCCAGGGCGCTTTGAGGCTCTTGAAGTCAATACCATTTTGTTGTTTTTTTATTTCGAAAAGATTGTGTAGTGAGAAAAGTATGTACTTAAGAGCATGCTGGACTGCTCACAGGGTACATGAAACATTGAAAAAGATTAGCTAAGGAGGACAGTGACAGGAGAAATAGGAGTTCCAGCACTCTTCTGCCTACCATCCCCCTCCAGAGTACTTCCCTGGTTGATTGATGTCTATAATCTGCTCCTATTTGATGCTTTTAGTGGTCATCTTGAAGTTTGAATTTTGTCATTGACTTTGACTGACATCAGTCTTAACTGTCATCTTAAATTTAAATTAAAAAGTCAGAAAGTAAAATGAAAGTTAATTAAACTTAATTAAATTACTCAAAATTCAAAGTAAAAGTTAAAATTCAATTTGGGTTTCATCAGTCGCAGGCAGTCAGAAAAAAAATTCAACTATAAACAAATCTCAGAATTTAAACTTTATTTCAGCAAACATTTTAGTCAAGTTAAAAAGTAGGCAGAAATAAAATTCAGTCAAATTCAAAATTCAATCAGCTCATCCATTCAGACAAAGTTTTGGTACTTTACTATTTATTTATTTACTCTACTATTTTATTTACTTTTTATTTATGAATTCGAATTTTGCTTTTTAACTTGGAAGTAGAATAAATTTCAGATTTGGGCAAAGTCAAGTTTGAAAATCAGAGTTAATTCTAACTTAAAAATTAATGTTGGGAGTAAAATTAAAAAGTCAGAATTGTTGATTAGAATAAAAATTCATTGCGGGTCAAACTGAAAATTTATATTTATGTTCTCAGTCATAATTCTGAATGAAAAGTTAAAATTTAAAATAAAAAGAGTTAAAAGTTTGGACTTCAAATAATTGAGATTTATATGATGTTTGCCTATCCCATGAAACTCAAATCTATAATGGAGGTATTTACAATAGGGAAGTATTTTATAAGGGTTGGTTGAAGTTGTTCTAATTAAAGCTAAATCACCTTTTTTTGTTTACTTGATAAGCATATTATGTGGTAAATGAATAATTTTAATGTGCTGACATAAGTTTTATGAAAAAAGTTGAATGAGGTCATTATTGTTTTCCAGATACATAAGAATAATTCAGAAAGAATATCAAACATGGAGGAACTGACTATAGCTGACTTCATGAACAAAGAATATGTTAGCATCAGAGAGAGAAAGGAAGAGTATCAATGTTCATTTTGTTCTTATCAAACCAAAGTGAATCATGAACTTATAATTCATGTAGGAGTCCACATTGGTGAAAAGCCTTTTAAATGCAGCACTTGTTCCTACAGTGCATCATGTAGTTCTGCTCTTAAGGTGCATTTAAGAACTCACACTGGTGAGAAACCTTTTAAATGTGGCACTTGTTCCTACAGTGCTTCACGATTTGGGAATCTTAAGAGACATTTAAGAATTCACATTGGTGAAAAACCTTTTAAATGTGGCACTTGTTCCTACAGTGCATCACATAGTTCTGATCTTCAGGCACATTTAAGAATTCACACTGGTGAAAAGACTTTTAAATGCAGCACTTGTTCCTACAGTGCATCATGTAGTTCTGCTTTTAAGGCACATTCAGAATTCACACTGGTGAAAAACCTTTTAAATGTGGCACTTGTTCCTACAGTTCTTCACAATTTGGGAGTCTTAAGAGACATTTGAGAATTCACACTGGCGAAAAACCTTTTAAATGTGGCACTTCTTTTAAATGTGGCACTTGTTCCTACAGTACTTTACATTTTGGGCATCTTAAGAAACATTTAAGAATTCACACTGGTGAAAAATCTTTTAAATGTGGCACTTGTTCCTACAGTACTTTACATTTTTGGCATCTTAAGAATCATTTAAGAATTCACACTGGTGAAAAACCTTTTAAATGTGGCACTTGCTCCTACAGTGCATCATGTAGTTCTAATCTTAAGGCACATTTAAGAATTCACACTGGTGAAAAGCCTTTTAAATGCGGCACTTGTTCCTACAGTGCATCATATAGTTCTGCTCTTAAGGCACATTTAGCAATTCACACTGGTGAAAAGCCTTTTAAATGTGGCACTTGTTCCTACAGTGCATCATATAGTTCTGCTCTTAAGGCACATTTAAGAAATCACACTGGTGAAAAGCCTTTTAAATGCAGCACTTGTTCCTTCAGTGCATCGTGTAGTTCTGCTCTTAAGGCACATTTAAGAATTCACACTGGTGAAAAACCTTTTAAATGTGGCACTTGTTCCTACAGTGCTTCACAATTTGGGAATCTTAAGGCACATTTAAGAATTCACACTGGTGAAAAGCCTTTTAAATGTGGCACTTGTTCCTACAGTACTTTAGATTTTTGGCATCTTAAGAAACATTTAAGAATTCACACTGGTGAAAAACCTTTTAAATGTGGCACTTGTTCCTACAGTGCTTCACATTTGTGGCATCTTAAGGCACATTTAAGAATTCACACTGGTGAAAAACCTTTTAAATGTGGCACTTGTTCCTACAGTGCATCATGTAGTTCTGATCTTAAGGCACATTTAAGAATTCACACTGGTGAAAAGCCTTTTAAATGTGACACTTGTTCGTACAGTGCATCATTTAGGTCTGCTCTTAAGGCACATTTAAGAATTCACACTGGTGAAAAACCTTTTAAATGTGGCACTTGTTCCTACAGTGCATCATTTAGGTCTGCTCTTAAGACACATTTAAGAATTCACACTGGTAAAAAGCCTTTTAAATGCAGCACTTGTTCCTACAGTGCAGCATATAGTTCTGCTCTTGAGGCACATTTAAGAATTCACACTAGTGAATAACACACTAAATAGAACAACATACTGGAACCAGTGTTCCCAGATTTTGGAATGCATTAAAATGTACAAAATCCATCCTACCATTATTAGCACTTTAACAAACCAGATAGCAAAGTGGAGGACAAACATTAATCTCACTCATGAAAATGGGAAGATATCCATCCCCCATGTCAAGATTATGAGTAGTATATTCCAGGGGGACAGTTTATCACCTTTGCTATTCTGCCTCACCCTGGACCCCCTTAGCAAATTACTTCGCAATAACAACAAGGGCTACAACCTCAATCAAACTAGGCAAAGTAATCCAAACAGTGTTCTGAACCCCCTCCTGTTTATGGATGATTTGAAGCTGTACGCAGACTCTGACCAAAACCTGGAATGCCAATTGAGGATTGTCCATACTTTCTCCAGTGACATAAAAATGAAGTTTGGATTGGATAAGCGTGCTAAGTGTACACTTATAGGAGGTAGGAAAATACAAACCCATAACATCAATTTAGGAAGAGACACTGAGATTAAAGACTTGGAAGAGGATAATTCCTACAAATGCTTTTGGGTAGAAGAAAGTGGAATATAGAACACCGGCAAATGCGAGAGAAAATCAGTGGAGAGTATGTACAAAGAATAAAAAAGATCTGCAAGACCCAACTTACATCAAAGAACAAAATAACAGCTACAAATCACAACTCACCATCCCTTTTATCAATTATGTATAGGGATCATAGACTGGCCACAATCAGAACTAAACAAGCTAGATGTTAAGACCAGAAAAATCCTCACTCTAAATAGAACAACATACCGGAACCAGTGTCTTCCCAGATTGTACCTATCAAGAAAACTGGGAGGAATGTGATTGATTGAGGTTAACCAGCTGCACCGATCATCAACCATCAGCATTGGGCAGTATCTGAGGAGTTTGAGTAGCCCTACAATAGCTCTGGTCCATGAACACCACAACACAAGGGTAACGCAACATACTTCCATAACCAAACTGGCCCAGCACTTTGGAGGGAACAATATGACAGAGGAAGTAGAAACTGAAAGAGTACCAGCCACCTTAATAGCTAAGAAAAGTCGCAAAAGATATGTGCTGGAACAACAGGCCAAGCATGCAGAAGAATGGGAACAACATGAAAGAGCTGGAAAATACTGTCAAGAACTGCAGAAGGACTACATCAATAAAGAAGGATCATTGGAATGGCTAAGGAGAGGAGTTCTGCAATATGACGGAGAGCGACTAATAATGGGTGCCTAAGATCTTGCACTCTTAACAAATGCTTTTAAAAAAATGGCTGGAATAAGCAATAATGATAGATGTAGATTCTGTCATGATGAGATGGAAAGTGTTGGCCATCTAATATCAGGCTGTAGGGTGCTCATGGCAGATGGGTACTATACAGCCAGACATAATAAAATTTGAAAATATATCCACTGGAAGATCATGATAGCATTAGAACTAGAATGCAGTAAAAACGTATGGGACCACACACCTGCATCAGTCACTGGAAATAACCATTATACTGTATACTCTGATACAGTAATTCCAACAGCCCCTTTTACAGACAACTCTGCAGTAAAACCAGACATAGTAGTGTGGGACAAGAGGGAAAGGAGTGCCTTACTTATTGAGGTGTGTCCCAAACGACTATGGCCTTAATAGGGTGGAAAGGGAGAAAATTACCATATACCATGCGCTCATTTATGACAAAGAGAGAAACTGGAGATTGAAAGAAGCTGCCATTCTCCCCATCATAGTTGGGGCAACAGGTATGATGAAGAACAACCTATCAACTTACCTGAATTCAATCCCAGGATAGCCCCAGGCAATAGAAATCCAAACGGGCATTAAAAGGAATAGTCATCCTCCTTAAATGAATGCTAGGACAAGTTCAGACATAGTTGAAATGCTTGGCTTCGGGTGGAAGGCCCCCCCCCCCCCCCCCCACTTCCAGCCATAAAAATTACAATAAAGAGTATAAACCAAAAGTGAATAACACTCTAAATAGAACAACATACTGGAACCAGTGTATTCCCAGATTGTACCTACCAAGGAAACTGGGAGGAATGGGATTGACTGAGGTTAACCAGCTGCACTGATCATCAACCATCAGCATTGGGCAGTATCTGAGGAGTTTGAGTAGCCCTACAATAGCTCTGGTCCATGAACACCACAATGCAAGTGTAACGCAACATGCTTCCATAACTAAACTGGCCCAGCACTTTGGAGGGAATAATACGACAGAAGAAGTAGAAACTGAAAGAGTACCAGCCACCTAAAAAGCAAGGAAAAGTCGCAAAGGATTTGTGCTGGAACAACAGGCCAAACATGCAAAAGAATGGGAACAACATCAAAGGGCTGGAAAATACTGTCAAGAACTGCAGAAGGACTACATCAATAAAGAAGGATCATTGGAATGGCTAAGGAGAGGAGTTCTGCAATATGACGGAGAGTGACTAATAATGGGTGCCTAAGATCTTTCACACCTAACAAATGCATTAAAAAAATGGCTGAACTGAGTAGTAATGACAGGTGCAGATTCTGTCATGTTGAGGTGGAAAGTGTTGGACATCTAATATCAGGCTGCAGGGTGCTCATGGCAGATGGGTACTATACAGCCAGACACAATAAAATTTGCAAATATATCCACTGGAAGATCATAACAGCATTAGAATTGGAATGCAGTAAAAATGTATGGGACTATACACCTGCACCAGTCACAGGAAATAACCATTACGCTATGACAGTAATTCCAACTGCCACTTTTATAGACAACTTGGCAGTAAAACCAGACATAGTAATGTGGGACAAGAGGGAAAGGGGTGCCTTACTTATTGAGGTCAGTGTCCCAAACGACTATGGCCTCAACAGAGTTGAAAGGGAAAAAATCATTAAATATTGGGTGCTTCTATATGATATAAAGAGAAACTGGGAATTGAAAGAAGATGCCATTCTCTCCATCATAGTTGGTGCTGTAGGCATGATGAAGAAGAACTTAACATCTTAACTGAAATCAATCCCAGGACAGTCCCAGGCCATAGAAATCCAAATAGGAGCATTAAAACGAACAGTAACCCTCCTCAAACAAATGCTAGGCCATGTTCAGAAATAGTTGAAGTGTTTGGCTTTGGGTGGAAGCCCCACTCACAGCTGTAAAATGTATTTCAAAAAGAGTATAAATCAAAGGTGAAGTTCAAATTGGGGTTTTAAAGGTAACAGTAATGATCTTGAATAGAGCCCTCAGGAGCAACCTGCATAGATGAGCATTGCTTTTGCAGTTGCAGGAAGGAACTTGGATGGTGGTGGTGTGATAAAAGTATAAGT
This sequence comes from Bathynomus jamesi, assembly GCA_023014485.1. Classification (NCBI taxonomy): domain Eukaryota; kingdom Metazoa; phylum Arthropoda; class Malacostraca; order Isopoda; family Cirolanidae; genus Bathynomus; species Bathynomus jamesi. The sequence goes on along the minus strand of JAJOZX010001019.1, from coordinate 575,322 downwards.
AACAGAGAAATGAAGGGTTGGATGAGTCTGTGTGTTAGTCACACACTTTGGTCCCTTTGACACATGGTTTGGCTGAAAGTAGCCATGAGGAGGCAACTTCTCTGAGAAGTACCAAAGAGCTAAAGAACAAAATCAGTTATTTGCACAGAACTGAAGTCATCTTTATAAAAATCTAATACAAGAAACAGTACAAGTTAAGTAACCACAGACCAAAATGCACTGGATAACTACTGGAGGCAACTTTTCCAAGATCATCACAACACCACAATGAAGCTGATTGGATAGAGAAGGTGGGACAGGTCAATAGAGATAATTAGAAAACATCATAATGGAGGACAAACTTAAATCAAACCTAACAAGTTTTACCAACTTCAGAAGTCCAGGAATAGGTGAACTGCCAAACTTTTGGCTTAAATAGATTGCTCCAGTACAAAAGTATTATAAACAGGCCTTTCAGTGAATGATAAATGGTGAGGAGGAGGCCCCAGAATAGATGACAACAGGGAACACCATTCTGATACCAAAATCACAAGAAACTCAGCACAAGACCAGCTGGAAATTTATTGGAGATCCCTTTTGAAGACCCAAAGAACAAAGTGATGCTAACTGGATTGAATAAATAAGAGCCAATGAGAACAAACTGGAAATATCTGAAGTGTTAATCACAGAGGAAGATGTCTCTCCGAGCAACTGATACAACAACTGATACAATTGGTGAAGCTCCCTAATTTCAAAAACCCTGGACCAGATATGTTAGCCAACAGGCTAATGATGAAAAAGATTCACCAATATGGCTAATAGCTAGATATACCTCCTTCATCCCAAAATCCCAAGATACACAGATTTTAAATCCAGTCCCTAGAAATTGCTCACTGAACTAATGGCAGAGAATATCTATAACCATCTGAAAACCAGCACCTACCTAGATAAAGAGCAAAAAGTCTGCAAAAGAAAGTGTTTTTGAACAAAAGATCAACTAGGTACTAATCAATAGTGCCATCTTTGAAGATTGCAAAAAGATAGGGCAGGAACCTGAGTGTGGTCTGAATTGACTATCAGAAAACATTTAATAGTGTACCATATTCATGGATACACCAATACTTGAGGCTCTACAAAGTTCATCACAAAAATCGTAACATTATGAAATTACCAAATAGCTAACTAGAAAACAATTATCTCCCTGAGCCATGAGAGAAGGAAAATTAATATTTCAGAGGAACATATTCCAGGGACACAACTTCTACCCCCTGCTCTTCTGTATAACCTTAGACTCATTGAGCAAACTCCTTAAAACTAGTTATAAGGGCTATAACCTAGAACCATCAATATGAAGAGACCTATATAAAATAATGAACTACCTCCTTTTTAGGGATGATCTTAAACCTTTTTAGGGATGATCTTAAACTTTATGCAGAGTCTCATTCAAACTTATAGGAACCAATGTCTGCTAAGAATGTGTCCATACAGGGATGGGGGTCAAATACGCGTGTATTTGTATTTGAAGGTATTTTAAATACCTTTGGGAAGTATTTGTATTTTGAGATTTCCAGTCAAAAGTATTTGTATTTGTATTTGAAATATTTTGAAAAGTATTAAAATTTCCAAATACTTTTGAAATACTTTAAAAATACTTTTGCAAATAGTTATATAAATTCCTATAACATTGTGTCCTAGCTTTCGTTGTTGAACATTTAAAAATAAAAATATTGATAGGTATTATAGCTTTGCAAGTTATCTACAAGATCCTTACCCTTGGTGATATATTATACAGTACATAATTGTGTGTTGGACTGTTGGCTACCCTGGAACAGAGTTTACATTTAGGTTGCTTTGTGAAATTTAGTTAGTTCTTACTTGAACAGTGACTGGTATTTGTATTTGTATTTCACAAAATTTAAAGTATTTGTATGTGTACTGGCAGAAGTATTTGTATTTGTATTTCGCAATATTTAAAGTATTTGTATTTAAATACTTTTAAATGTATTTGACCCCATGCCTGGACTGTCCAATAGTGTCATGGGACTCAGCCTTTCAGAACTCAACAAGTTGCACTACTCCGCCACTGTTGGTATAGGACAATATTTAAAACGTACGACAAACACAGCATTAGCATTTTTTTAAAGAGCATCAATTTGTGCATCATGAAACAGAACTGTCCCACTAAACCTCTATCATCAAATTGGCACAGGATTTTGGAGAAGTGTTCATGCAAGATGCAGTAGAAGCTGTGGAGATGCCAGCTTCAAAATTTGCTGAAAAGATGAAAGACAAGTATGTTATATTTGCACAGAAAGAAAATAAGTATGCATGGCAACAACATGACAGGGCAGGAAGGATATGCACAAAGGCTAGAGAAGAACTATATAAGTAGGAAGGATCGCTGGAGTGGTTGAGGCAGGGATCATCATCTTTCTTGTAATAGGGCTACGTGAATAAAAGATTTGGAACTGTGTTTTGGGGCAGAGTCAGATTTAAAATAGAGTGCAGCAGTATTCATTCATAGAGTTAACCCAAGAATTGTAAGTGTAGAACATAGTGTAAAAAGAATTAAGAAAACTTGATAAGTAAATATTTTGTAAAGATTGTGAAATTATTTGTAAATTTGTCAGGAAATTTTGTAATTCATTTATTACAAGTTAAATTCTTTAATATTGATATTTTGTAAATTACAGAAATAAATGCAAGATGTTTGGAATTTAAATAAGTAGAGTCTAAAACAGTGTGTGAGTTTTGAATGCAGGGGGTTAGCTTTTAGGCTTTGTGTCAGTACTGATAACAGTTGGCTCTTTGCTTTTCCATTGAAGAGTTGGCACTTAGCTTTTATACTGATAACAATTCATACTTAGCTTTTGTATTGTCAAGAATTCGCTCATAGCTTTAGTACTATGAAGAGTAAATTTTCCTTTTTTTTCCTTTGCTGAACAGTTCCTTTGCCGCCTTTATTGTAAAGTTATGGTTATTCTCTCTCTTATTGTTAATTATTATATCCATTATTTTTTTTTATCATTCACCACAATGGTTATTTATGATCGTTTCTAATATGCAGTTAAATAAAGTTTTGATTATTTTCTTGTACGTATATACTGTATGTGTACAATATTCGCTTTTGAGTAGGGACTTGGTTGTTAATTTATTTGTCATTAAACTCATTTAAGTATCTTTTAAAGTTGTTGTTGTTTAGCCGAGCAAGCCGGCGGCACGCAGGTAACCGATCGCCCTCTCCGGAGTGGACCAGAGGTTCAGCGCACTAGTGATGTTGTGTTGTGTTCGTTATTGTGCTAGAGCGGTACAGTCTGTCATAATGTGTTCAATTGTTTGTGGTGTGTCCTGGCACAGATGGCAGGTGTCGTCTATGGAGTTGTCTAGTCTGTGTTTATATGTCCGTAAGTTGGGGTGATGTCCACATCGGAATCGTACTAAGTTAACTCGATCCGATCTGCTCAGGCTGATCTCTGACCTGTTAATGGGTGGCGGCTTCGCACCTAGGACCGCATTCGGACCGAGTCGTGTCAGTGCTTTGTGGGTTAGGTGTGTATGTGTTTTCTGTACTGTGATGTCTGTGGGGCGTGGTATGGAATGGAGTATTTGGTTATAATGTGTGTCTGGTGTTACCTTAATGGTGCGAGGTGTTGGTGCATGATTGTACATATAGTGGCAAGGGTGTTGTGGGTTAGTTGTCGCTGCTACCATGAATTGTGTTCCCCTCATGTCTAAATGTTCCCTAACTTTCAGTATTTTTGTTTCTGTGTGCAGGTGTTTTATTGGTGTTGTTTGAGTGCATTCTGTAATGATACGAAGTGCGTTGTTTTGTATTGTCTGTAAGGTGTTTATGCGTGTGTTTGAGATAATGGGTGCCCGGCACGGGCTAGCATAGTCCATAACTGAGCGAATATATTGTTTGTATACAGTGATGGGCAGTATCTAGATACATGTATCGGTATCGCTTTAGCTACTTGACAAAAGTATCGATTTATCGGTATCGCTAAGGTCAATTTTCTTAAATGTATCGAAAAAAATCGATATATTGATACATTAATAAGAATTTTTAAATATTTAAATAGATGTTATAATATGACACTACTGAGTTATATTTATGAATATACATAAATAATAATAATAAATATTTATTTAATGACAGTACTACTCTACTGGTCACGTCACACTGAGATTAATTAACCATAATATAGAAACGCTCATAATATAGAAACGCTCATATAATATAGAAACGCTCATATAATATAGAAACGCTCATTGGTGTTGCAACACTATTGGCCACGCCCACTCGGTGTTGAGTTTAAACAGGTTCATACTTATAACGCAGCGATTCCTCTTGGTCCCCCGAGGCATTTCTTATCAATCAGTCATCAATCTGCTTCCACTAATGTGTCTGCAACCCAAGATTCCACTGAGATGGAAGTTTTACAGTATCTGGGTGACGGAAGTCATTCTCTCCAATCTCTGAGGCAGCACCCAGGAATTCTACGGGTCTTCCTGAAGTATAACACACCACTACCATCCTCTGCTCCTGTAGAACGGTTGTTTAGTTTGGCTGGTCACATTCACGCTCCAAAAAGGAATAGACTGTCTGACCAGATGTTTAGCCAGCTGGTATTTTTGAAGGGTAATAGTAATTACTTTTAATTGTTAGTGTAATATTTTCAGTCATTCATGTATCCTACAAAATTAAAAAATACTTTAATTAAATAAAGCAATTGTTTTTATTTACTCTATAAAACCCATTAAAATGTCGTTGATTTTACTTACAGTGCGTACAAATTACTAGTATAAACAATAATATCTAATACCTACATATTAAATGAATAATTATAAAAATCTACCGGCGATGCATGTATCGGTATCGCTTAAGACATCTAGAAAGTATCGGCGTATCGGTATCGCCTAAGACGTTCTTCATGTATCGATGCCCATCACTGTTTGTATAAGAGTGTTGTTGTTTCCTGCTGGTGTCCAAAGTTTGTCTCTATTAATACCCTAAGCATACTAAATCTTGACGGACATTTGTTTTTAATGTCCTGAATGTGGTTTGCAAAAGATAATGATTTGTTGTATGTGACCCCAAGTATTTTGGTCCTGTGAGTGTGTGGAATGTTGATGTTTAGTGTAAGATGTGGAATTACCTGATGTTCTTTTGTGTTGCTTGTTGTAAGCAGGGTGATGGTTGATTTTGTGGGCGCTACTTTGAGTCTATTGTGTGTGAGCCAGTCTTGTATACTGTTTATGTATGTATGTAGGTTATTTGTAGCGGTGTCGATGTTGTTGTGGGTGGATGTTAGTGATGTCATCTGCATATGATGATAAGGTAAGCTTGTTACCTATGGGTGTTGGAATGTCATGCATGTATAAGTTGAAGAGTGTTGGTGAGAGAACAGAGCCTTGAGGGACCCCGTTCGGAAAAAGCTTGTTTTTGGATGACTTGCCATTAAATGTGACATGTGAGTATCTTCCTGAAAGATAGTTGCTCAGCCACCTTTTGGTGTTATTGTGCATGTTTGTGTTGAGTATTTTGTTTTGAGAGGGAGCGTGGGATAGCATCAAATGCTTTACTAATGTCTATTGTTGCTAATATGTACGTTGAGCTGGTCGTCTGGAGTCGATGCCATCCATGATGTGCTGCGTAAGGTTAGTGAGTAATGTCGTGGTTGAGTGGTGAGGTCTGAATCAATGTTGAGTAGGCGATAGTGGAATGTGTGGGTTGGTGATTTGTAAGATTAGTCTTTCTGTTACTTTGGAAGGTGTGCATAGTAAAGTAATGGGTCTATAGGAAGCTGGTTCTGTTGGATTTTGTTTGGTTTGAGTAGTGTAATAATTTTACCTTGTTTCCATATGTCAGGAATAATACAGTGTTGGTATGAATATGTGCTGATATTTGTGAGAGCTAGTATTCCTGTGGGCCCAAGTGTTTAAGGTGTATGTTAGATATGTTGTCTGGTCCAGTAGCCTTCGAATTCTTAATGTTTTTGATGATCTTGGTGGTCTGGTCTGTATTGAAGGGTGTAATGGTCGTGTCGAGTCTGTAGGTTTTCTTGTGTCTGGCTGTTTGTCTGTCTGCGTGTTTCTGGTGGTTGTCTCTGTTTAAGTGACTTATCTTTGCGTAGTGATTAACTAGAAGTTAGCTTGTTGTGTATATGTTGGGATATTATTTTGGCTGCGACAGATAGCCGCGTGTGAGGTGTGAATGCCACTGTTAGAGTGGGTAATGCTGTTTATAGTCTTGTATAGTAGGGCGGAGTGAAAAACTCATTTTTCGAATTTTCAAATTGGCTAGTGTGGAAATTGTGTGGAGTAGTGAGGAAGTAAGCTGGTATAAATTTAAAATCATAACATTAATATCTTCAGGTGCCACAATGACCTTCAATATTGAAAAAAATTGAAAAAAGCAGATTTTAACCAATAATTACAGAAGAGTCCACGATGCACAATAGACAAGAATTTATTCACACTTGTATAAAAATAGCTCAGTCAACCTTTAAAAAAAGTTTCTATTCTCTAAAAACAGTTTTCTATAGTCAGCTCACTCAGCTGTCACGTGAGTACCTCGGTTCAGTGTAGCTGTCGCTCTCGTAGCAGGTGGGTGTTCTGTTGTTGGCATTACTCAGATAGTCTAAACTATATTTCTTATATATTTTGCATTTCTGTATTGTGTTGCCCTAAGTTTGCCATGTACTACTAACTGAAATTAACGTATAATTGATATTAGCTCTTTCTTTTTCAGATTTGTATACTTTCAAAATGTCTCGAGTTTGTGCAAAATCAACCAGGGCCTCAACTGAGTGCCCCATGTTTGGTATGGGGGAAGATTTGTGGCACAGGAATCTTCCTACATACGAAGGAGTTTTTAAATATTACTTGTTTGTAAGAAACGATTTGAAACAGAATACTAATAAAGATCCTTCAATATCTCAAATATTGGAACAAGTTGTTGATAAATTGAAAACAATTTGGGAAAGTGCTTCCGTCCCAATTCTGTCAGACAGGCGAATTGAAACAATGTTCAGAAGCTACCACGAAAAGTATCGTGTCATTATGAAGCCATACCAAAGCAGAAAAAATTCTGAAGCTTACAAAGCAAAGATTGATATGTTCAAAAAAGAAGCACACACGAAACTTTTGACATTGCAGCGTGCAAGTGCAAAGTACTAACACAATGTTCTTGTCCCAAAGAAAAAAATGGTTCCAAAGGAAGAAGTGACGTTCCTCTTAGATCAAAGGAGTGAAAGAAAACTGTTTATTGATAGAGTAGATATTACACTCTCAAAGAAAAAAGCATCTACGTTGCTAAGAAAGCAAAAAGAAGCTGTGAGGCTCACCAAAGAATCTTCACAGGAGAAATTGCAGGATACAAATGTTGAATTATCATCATCGACATCAAATAGTGAAAGTGAATCTGGCGAAATATCAGACGATACATTTCCAGAGCCAGTTAGCTCGAAGAGAAAGCTGAACAACCTGAAGAACAATTATTCAAGAAAAGGAAAACTACAAATCTACCTTCAGTGGCTACTGCTTGTGACAGGACTGCAGTTTCAGATCGAGCTGCAGCATTCATTGTTAGTGCAGTATTGCAAGATATTGGAGAAGTTTCTATTGACAATACATCTGAAGTAGTGGATAGGAGTAAAATCAGAAGAGAAAGACAAAAGAAGAGATCAGAAATTATGAAAGATCAAAATCAGGTCCCAATCAGAGGAATCTATTTTGATGGTCGAAAAGATTCTACGCTCTTCCAAGAAAAAAAAGAGTCCAAAGTATATCAGAAGAAGGTAACAGAAGAACATATCACTTTAGTGAGAGAACCTGGTTCAGATTATTTGGGCCATTATTCTGTGAATTCTGGATCAGCTGAAGAAATATGTAAAGGAATGTTTGAGTATATTGGAAATAATGACATGAACCTGGAAAACCTTGTTGCCATTGGATGCGATGGTGCAGCAGTCAACACTGGAGAAAAGGGAGGCGTTATAAGGCTTATAGAATTGAAGCTGAAGAAGCCAGTTCAACATTTAGTGTGCCAGCTCCATGCCAATGAATTGCCATTACGCCATTTAGTTGCAAAGCTGGATGGAAAAACATCTGGCCCCCGCGGATTCACCGGTCCTATTGGCAGGGAATTAGAGAACTGTGAGAGTCTTCCTATTGTCGAATTTGAAAGGATTGATGCTGAGGAACCAACTGTAGACTGTGAAGATCTTAGCACCGACCAAAAATATCTAATTGATATTCATCAGGCCATAACAAAGGGATCCAGATTGCTCATCGTAGTCCAGGCAAAATGGCACATTCACGATGGCTGACTACAGCAAATCGTTTGCTTCGTCTATACGTTTCAACAAAAAGTCCATCTGAGAACCTCATGAACATTGCTTCTTTTATAATGAAGGTCTACATCCCAATGTGGTTTTCTATTAAGCAAAGTACGTCTTTTGTCAATGGCTCAAAACATGTTTTCAAAACTATTGAACTAACAAGAACACTGAATGACGAAGTAAAGGATATTGTAAACCCTGTCATACAAAGAAATGCATTTTTTGCAAATCCAGAAAATATTCTAGCATCAATGATTCATGATGACCGCAGCGCCATAAGAGAATTAGCGTGGAGGCGAATAAAGAAAGCAAGGCAAACAAACAAGGAAAAAGTTGAGGCGTTTCACAGTACCTGTTATTCAATTTGAAGCTACTGATTATACTGATTTAATTAATTGGCAAAAATGCATTGTCACTGAACCACCTGTGACAAGACACCTGACAGAAAATGAGATTGAAGAATTCATAGAAAACAGGAGTACCCCTCCATTCGAGAAATTCCCTTGTCATACACAAGTAGTAGAAAGAATGGTAAAATTAGTGACTGAAGCATCATCAAAAGTATTTGGATTGAACGCGCGAGATGGCTTCATAAGATCAACACTTCAGTCACGTAAAAAAATGCCATCATTCGAAAGTAAAGCTGAATATAAAGTTTAAATAAAACGTTAATAGAAAAAAACATGCGCAAGGATGGGTGGTTGGGAGGGCATGGGTGGAGCTCGACACGCAGCCACCTCCTCGTGGTGAGTTCTGGATTATTTAGATCATTAATCAAAAGAACATTGATCTAAATAAACTAAGAGCTGCGTAATTCAGTAACTATTTTGGTAATTGGAACACTTAATATATAATAATAACAAGTAAGTTTCAGTTATTGTACTAATGCAGAATATAAGAAAATCATTATATTTCACTTTTTTCGACGGCTTTGTGGCACCTGAAGATATAATTTCGCAGGACTAATATTTATGCACAGTCATTATCTATAGCACCCACATATTTTCCGCACTAGCCATATTTGAATTTCGAAAAAAAGTTTAAAAACCTCATTTTCGATCCGCCCTATTGTATAGCCTGGATGTATCTGTGGAGTGGTTTAGTGTTATGAATTCCCTGAATATTTCCGTTTGTTTTTCTTTGAGTTTGTTGTTTATTTCTGTGTTGAGCTGTTGTATCTGCTGTTTTATGGCTTCAGTGTGTGGTGTTTGTGTTTTATATTTGAGGTTGTTACGTTGCCTTATGAGGTGGGCTATTTCTCTAGTGTAATTTGGGTTGTATTTCCTAATGTTGCACTTGGGTATATATTTGTTTGCATTATTGATGATCTGATTAAATGTCTTGAGTGTTGTATTGATGGTTACTGTATGATGATTGTGCTGTTTAATGTGGTGAATTGTTCCTCAGTCTGTATTTTGAACTGTTCCCATTCAGCTTTCTTGTAATTTCTGTAAGTGTGCCTAAGGCTGTTGGGGCAGAGTGTAGAATGTGTTGTAATGATGATGGGCAGGTGGTCTGATGACAGTTGTTTTTCTGTTCTCCATTGTGTATGTGTTGCTAGTGAGGGGGAACAGAACGTTATGTCTGGGGAGGAGTTTGAGTATCCTGCTTGATGTGGTATGTGTGTATGTTCTTCTGTATTGTTAAGAATGAAGAGGCTGTTTAGTTGTGTGGCTATGTTGGCGCCTCTGGTGGTGTTTTGGTTGTGCAGGTACCAACTAGTGTCTTTGGCGTTGAAGTCTCCTCCTAAGATGACATTAGTGAGAGAGGCCAGATTGTGTAACTGTGGATTGTAATTGGCTGGCACCTGAGGTGAACTATCTGGTGGGATGTAAATGTTGATTAGTGTGGTGGTGTGTTTTGCGCGTGTTTTAATGTTAACTGCCTGTATTTCTATCGTGTTATCTGCTTGGATTGTGTTTGCAATGTTTTGGGTAGCATCAGTGTAGCTAATGCTTTTACGTATGTAAGTGATGAGTCCACCCCCGTTACCCCCAGTACGATCTTGACGGATCGCCGTGAAGTCAGGGATGGTTGGTGTTTTGTGTGTGCGTTTTAGTTTTGTTTCTTGTATAAGCTTCTGTATGTGTCTCATGGTGCTATTGTGTCTGTCTTTGTCTATGGTGACATGTGTAAGTTGTAGTGGGGCCTGGATTAGTCTTAATTGAAAAAATAGCACGCTAAGAATAGGTCCGGCCCGGGGAGCCGATCGGCACTCTGACCGTGCCACGCAACAGGCCGTCGACTGCCAGGTCTGGCCAACCGTAGACAGCCCGCTTCACGGAGATTTGAGGAAGTTTGGCCACCAGCGCGTTGATGTTTTGGTTTGACGTCGCCTCTTCTTCGTGTTGACGTGTCCCGCGCTGGAGGATGCAGCCACTGTTAGAAGCTTCCTCGTCAGCTGCTAGCACTTTTTTCACGTTCTAGCTACATGTTCAGAGGTTTTTTATAAACAAATCTCAGTTTTGTTTTGTTATTCTAGTCTATGTCCATGAGTTTTGTAGGCAACGTCTTTTTGTTTCAAATACAAATTTTGCACAAAAAAGTAATGATTGTAGGCTCAAAAGTTTTATGTACATAGCAGGCATTTTGTTTAAATTGCCAAAAAAAATTTTTTGGGACAAAATAGCCTTTTTGTCAATAAACTTAGTAATTTTAGATTAGTTTCAACACCACCTACAACCCTGGTAATTACTTCACAAAATTTTGTTGGTGACTTTGTTAATTGGGGAGTATAATAGTTCAGTTTACTTTTGAAAATCATTATTTATTCAGGAATTTAGTTTGCACAATCACTAGATCACCTGTAGAATTAGGTAAACCATTTTGTTGTGACACTGTGATGTAAGATTCAGAAAAAGAACTGCCCAACCCTGGCAGTACTTTGGGCTCAAACTCATGATTGAGAGGAGTCTCAGCACTGCTGAGCGAGCAACACCCTAACTGACTGAGCCATGGGATACACTCAGCCACCTCTCATTTTTATATATGCAGGAAGGAGAGGCCAAGGGTGAATACCTGCAAAAGCACCCCCACCTCCATGAAAGAAGAAGAAAAGCCAAACTCAAGGTCCAGGGTTTTTGAGATGCATAGACATTATCCGTTTAAAAGATTGGAAGTCATAGACGGGGGGAAAGATGGATTGAGGAAGATTAGTCCAGAGTTGACCAGTTGAGTAGATGAAAGATTGAAAATACCATTTAACCCTTGCCTTAGGGAGTTGGACAGAAAAGGAATGAGAATGTGTAGAAAGTCTGGTACTGTATGCTCTCCTTAAAGGAGGAGGCATGCAGTTTGATAGTTCATAAGAGCAGTGTCTGTTATAATAGCGATGGTGAAGAGAGAGGGATTGATGAAATGAAAAGCCTTTGATTCCATCCCATTAAGTATAGCTGTGTGGGTTGAGCCACTATACATGAGAAGTGTACTCCATACATGCGTGGACACGACAGAGACAGCAACTGAGCAGGGTGAAGAAACCGTGGAGGTGGTACAGCACACCTAACCTCTCTGAAGCTGTTTTGGAAAGAGTATATGAAAAGGAAATGCCAAGTATGTTAAGAGAAGAGGAAGGATTGAGTTGTGTGTGGAAGATTGTGATGAGTAGACAGATGGAGGAACTGAGATTTTGAAGCAATGAAAGCCACAAGTGTTCTCTGCCCCAATCAGAGATAGTAGAAGGATCAGAAGTCAGGTGTTCCATAGCCATACTGCACGAACCATGTAGTGACTTGAGAGGGATGCTTTAAGAAGTGAAGAGTGGAATCTTTGGCATAGGAGTGAATAGGACGAAGTGTGAATTAAAAGCTCATTAATAGATAAAAGGAGAAGAGAGGGTGACAGGACAGAACCCTGAGGAACACCACTGTTGATAGCTTTAGGAAAAGAACAGTGGCCATCTACAACCGTAGCTATGGATTGGCCAGAAAGGAAATTAGAGATGAAGGCACAGATAGAAGGATAGAAACTGAAGCAGGGCAGTTTGGAAATTAAAGGTTTGTGCCAGACCCTATTAAAAACTTTGAATATGTCTAGCATAACAGCAAAAGTTTCACCAAAATCCTGAAAGGAGGATAACCGAGAGTCAGAGAGATACTGTATGCAAGATCATCGTCAGTAGAGCGTCCCCATGCGGAACCCATACTGACGATCTGAAAGAAGAGTGTGAGAAGAGATGTTTTAGAATCTTCCTATTAAGGATAGATTCAAAAACTTTAGAAGGGCAAGAAAGCAAAGCAATTGGACAATAGTTGGAGGGTTGAGAGTGGTCACCTTTCTTTGGGACAGGCTGAATGAAAGCAAACTTCCAACAGGAAGGAAAAGTACCCGATGAGAGAGAAAGGTGAAAGAGTTTGCCTAGACAGGGTGTCAGCACAGAAGCACAGTTCTTAAGAACAACAGGAGGAACACCATCAGGACTGTATGCCTTCCTAGTTGAGCCCAAATAGGGCAGAAAGAACATCTTTGGAAGAGATTCTAATTTCAGACATAATAAAGTCAGAAGGGGAGGAGCGGCACTGGAATCGTCCATGGTTGAGTTAGAAGCGAAAGTTTGAGCAAAGAGGTCAGCTTTGCCAGGAGAATAGACAGCAACTGAGCCGTGAGAATGGAAAAGAGGAGGGAAAGAAGAGGAAGTAAAGTTGTTGAAGAGGTTCTTAGGTACATGCCAGAAAGAGCGAGAAGAATGATAGAGTAATTCAAATTAGTATCCATGAGCGATGTTTGGAAAGTTTCAGGACTGTACCTACAGTGATCAAAATAGGATTGGTCTGATCAAACTCTGGTATCCTTCAAAGCAGGTTCTTTCCAACTGAATACAACAGTCCCAGTGTTTAATCCTCTTTTTGAACACCTCGGAGAAGCCTTTGTTTAACATCACATGAAGCAGACCCATCACTGTACTGTTAAGTTCATCATCAGACGCAAAATGACTCCCACAGAGTTGTTTTATCACCTCTGGAATAAAGTTGCATTGAGCTATATCTGGCAAATAAGGAGGGTAGCTTATCACCTTCACAGCTAGGTTGTGAAGAGCCTGCTGTGCAACTTGCAATGAATGGGCTGGTCCGCTGCGCATTGTCCTGATGTACTTGTGCATAATAGGCCCCAGCCACAGTTTATCCTTTTGGCACACAGTGGTCATAGCAACTCTGTTTTTATAAAAAAAGACGAGGTGCATGACGTTCCCGGCACTTGGTTGAACTTTTGTCTTCTTTAGTCAAGGATTTTCAGTGTGCTTCCATTGTGAGCTCTCTGACTGTGTTTTGTGCTATTTAAAATGTGATAGGGCAGCTTCCTTGGAAGCGGTTTGTATTATATCAAGTCTCCATTGGTGTTTTGTACAGTTGTATGAATGATGTGATAGCAACTCTGTTCCAGTTTGAGATCCATGATGGGTATGGTTTACACCAGGGGTGGCCAGACTTTACTGAGATGGGATCTACTTTTTTCAAAGTTCTCCCTATACGATCCACCAGCCCACATATATATCGTGACCGGACAGCTCATACCCGGACAACTCATACCTAGGACAACTCATACCTAGGACAACTCATACTCTCTTCAACAATTACCACCCCAATGTTGATCTTTTCATCTATATCCACCCGAAAGTTTAAACTCTGCAAATTAACCAAAATAAGATAAGAAAACAATAACACAAATTTATTATTTATTGCAAATATTTAATAAATGGAGTCATTATTTACATAGGATAAAATTTGAATGCCCGGTTAGGTCAACTGTACGCCCTTGACGATTATGGGGATTTATAGAACTCAGGCCTTTTTTTTATTAAATAAATCCCCATAATCAAATTTTTTTTTCACATTTTTTAAAATTAATAAATGCTTACCTGATGGACAGAATTTTTGAGAGCAGCTTCTCTCACTTCCAAGTGATCAGACTTCATCATGGAGTACAGCACATTCTCGGGCAGCAAGGCAAAAGCATTGTACTTCAGGTTCTTGAAAGCAACACCCTGGATTTCTTCAGACTGCTGCTTGATCCTCTGGATCATGTTGAAGATGTACAGCTGCTGATTGTGGAACTTGCTGTCCCTTTTGATCTCAAACCAACTGACTGCATACACTTCCACAATGAACTTGATGGCCTGGTAAAGCTTATCCTGTAGTTCTGGAGGGTAAGCACCTCTGGTCCACAGACACATCAATCTAATTGCCAAAATCAACCATCTTGCATGGTTTAATGGTCCAATTTTCCAGGCAGCAAATCTTGGGTTGACTTTGCCGCTGGAAATTCCAAGCACATACTCCAAAAGAAGCCTCTGGTCGCTACTGAGATCATTCAGTGTCTCCTCAGCAAATTCCATGTCATCCAGGGGGCCACTGAGTTTGGTGAATTCCACTTGTGGCAGATCTTGGTAGTCAATTTCACAGAGTTTTCCCAGCGGACCAGTGAAAGCAGTGGGACTTTTGGTACTGCCATCAAGATGCTTGAAAACAGCTCTGAAAGGAAGCTCATTCTGATGGAGTGAACAGCCAATGGCGTGCAATTTCCGCTCAATTTTATTTTCCAGAGCTGTTACAAGGCCTCCCTCCCAGCCAATGTTTGTATTTGTGTTGTCAAGGAGGACAGCTTTCAGGGTATGAACACTGTTAAACTCCTCCAAGACACTAACAACTTCTTCACCAAGAAGAACTCCAGTCACAATATCATAGTCTTTCAAGTCCTGGTGGCTGTTTTGGAGGAAATAACTGTACTGAATAACTTGGCAGAGGGTAGGAGGCTCTGTTTTATCCAAAGGGGAAGGCTGGCCACTGAATTTTTTGGCACTATCACTTTGAGTTAACACTGCAGACTTCCGTTTTTTACCCATTTTTATGAAATATCTGAAAATAAACACAATTAAGTGAACGCATCATAAAATAACTTAATTTAATACACATTTTATAGGTAAATATCATTAAAAAATACAAAATAATACACTAATAAACATCTATAATGCATTTACAATAAGTTTCAAGCATCGTTTTGTTAAAAAAAGCCGAATTTTAATTGATTATTTTGATGAAATAAGGTCCGATATTTTGTTTGTTTACATTGCGTGAATGCCGCGCGTGCGATTTTACGCGTAAAATTCGGCAATCTTACAACTTAAAAATAATTAACAATTCTCAAAAAATACAATCATTTTCACAAATATGAGTTGGTGCAACGTTTTTATACATTAATACCTTTCTATCTAGAGTAGTCCAAGATCACAGTTCAAAAAATCAACCTAACCTAATCCAGGGTAACGAGGCGGCGGACCGCACAGCAAAGACGGCCTGCTCACTGCCGGCCTCCTCCCGACCCCTCCCCTTCTCCGACTTCTTCCCGACTTTCCGCTCCCACTTCCGCTCCATATGGCAGCGGGAATGGGACCAGGCCACACAAATAAACTCCACACGATCAAGCCAAATAGGATACTGGGCCTCCTCATTCCACCGGTCCCGCCATAAAGAAGTAATCCTAGCCCGTCTCCGCCTAGGCCACACCCGCATCACCCACAGACACCTTATGGCTAGGGTGACCATATTTCCTTGAGACAAAAAAGGGACGGGGTTATGTAATATTCTGTATTCATGAAAAAGTAAGTACATAAACATATTGAGCTTACAATTATTCTTCAGTGACAAACCCATACAAAAATTTAGATAGACGTAGTCAGAGCTGGGCAGTATTTAAATAAATTTGTATTTAAATACGTATTTAAATACATTTGTGTATTTAGAACTGTATTTATAAATACATTGTTTTTCATGTATTTAAATACAGTATTTAAATACTTTAATGAGTATTTAAATACAATGTATTTAAATACTCAAAATATAAAAATGTAAATATTTTACTGGTTTAATACACGTTCTGTACTAGCACAGTACGACGCGTCGTCGACAGTGCAGTACAGCATGGTTCATGTTTCAACGTGTCAGTTCAATCAGTTGTGTGCCACTCTTAGTCGAAAGCGGTTGATTTCTTTATCGGTGCGTGTCATGGCTTAGTGAATTAGTGAATGCATATGTTAAAATTTGTATGTTTAAAATGTATTACAAATGTATTTAAATACAATTGATGTATTTTGTATTTAGTATCTAAATACATTCGTAAAATGTATTAGTATTTAGTATTTAAATACATTTCTCCCATGTATTTAGTATTTAGTATTTAAATACATTCAATGTATTTATTGCCCAGCTCTGGACGTAGTACTGTCCCGTTCAAAACGGTACGTATGGTCAGCCTACTTATGGCGAAATCGCCAGCTCCGCTTTGCCCTACCTGCCATACCCCTATCACTGTCATACACCTCCTGGTGGAATGCTCAAAGTTGTCCGCTCTTCGTCGCAGGTGTTTCCCTCTCTCGGCCGAAAATCCCATACCCGACCGCCTACGATCCATACTCGCCGACGTCCCCCACTTTTCAACGGAAGCGATTCTCTTCTTCCTTACTCACTCCCATCTGCTCCATCGCATCTAAAACCGTACCCCTCCTACAAACTATCCAGCGACTGACCCTTACTCACTCCCCTAGTCTACCACCCCCAGCACAGTAACATCACCCACTCACTGCCTCGCCGAGATATGTACCGCTCTCTTTAGGTATGAATCGGCGGTAAATCAGAGAAAAAAAATATATATATATACACACACACACAAACTCAGAATGGCTCCCTGAGACAATTATATGTTAAACACAGACCGTGCATGGAACAAGGAACTCTTCTGGGAAAATTAAATCCACTATAGTCCGAATAAGTAATGGTAAATGACAAATACCATAGTTTTTCTTTTTCATGATGTTAGCCCGACGCTTTGCAGATAGCTGGTGAGGGAAGCTATATTTATGGGATCTCTTTGCGAGAGACCCGTTGCCCACGTCGGGCTAACATCATGAAAAAGAAAAACTATGGTATTTGTCATTTACCATTACTTATTCGGACTATAGTGGATTTAATTTTCCAGAAGAGTTCCTTGTTCCATGCACGGTCTGTGTTTAACATATAATTGTCTCAGTGAACCATTCTGAGTTTGTGTATATTAAACGGACGTGTACGTGCCTTGAAAAGTGGACGCTCAATGTCCGGTTGAAGTTTAAGTTTTGGTTTTTTTGGCTAAAAATACAATAGTTACCCCCCTTTTTCTTTGATTTATTCAATCCGACGTGAATGCAACGAGTCTTTTACTTATATAGAGGTTCTGAATGTAGGGGGACTAGCTTGCTTTAAACCCTAGATCCATGTCCCAAAGCTGGATCCTGTCTGCTTTGCAGATAGCTGGTGAGGGAAGCTATATTTATGGATCTCTTTGCGAGAGACCCGTTGCCCACGTCGGGCTAACATCATGAAAAGAAAAACTATGGTATTTGTCATTTACCATTACTTATTCGGACTATAGTGGATTTAATTTTCCCAGAAGAGTTCCTTGTTCCATGCACGGTCTGTGTTTAACATATATATATATATATATTTACATTTCATTAAAAGTACCGGTAACGAGTAACGGTGCCGTTACTCGTTACTTTTTAAAAATGGTAACTGTAACGATAACGGCGTTACATTTAGACTGTAGTAACTGTAACGGCATTACATTTATAAAGTAACGAGCACAGCACTGACTACATCAAAGACTCGGGGAGGAGATAGAGAATATTCATTATTATTGATTAGTGTCTTCATGTTGATGCCTTTATTTTTCATGTGTGTTTATGTTTTGTTTGTATGTTTCAGAATTCTATCATTGTTTAGCATTTGAAAGCCTTTTGGGAACTTGAATCCATTGGCATGAAGGACAAACAGGAGAAGCAGGCGAGTACAGTGAACAGTGATGTTTTAGAGCAATTTGAAAAAGTGATTGGGTTTAGAGATGGTTGCTATGAAGTTGGCCTCCCTTGGAAGGATTCTTGCAAACCCAGTTCAAACCTTCAGCTTGCTAATAGGAGGTTGGAGACTTCATTGTACAGGCTAAGAAAAAATGAGAAGTTGTTAATTGAATACAATGAGGCCATCCTAAGCTATGTAAAGGAGGGCTATGCTGAAAGGGTGCAAGGTGAGCTGGTGAGCCAGGAGGCACATTATCTGCCACACCATGCAGTGGTACGGCGAGACAAAACTACCACCAAACTGAGGGTAGTTTTTGATGGCTCAGCCAAGGACAAAGGTGGTGTGTCCTTGAATGACTGTTTGGATGCTGGGCCAAATTTAAATGCAGATTTATTTTCCTTGTTACTGAGATTCAGGTTTGGTAGAGTAGCATTGATTGCAGATGTGAAACAAGTCTTTTTGCGGATAAAGTTAAAACCAGAGGACAGAGATGCAGTAAGGTATCTGTGGGTGGATACGAAAGACTTGTTGGAAAATGAACCTAAGGTTCAAGCAAAAAACTTCACTTTTTTACGTGAAGGTCAAAATATGAGAATAAAAACCCACTCTAATAGACAGAGTTTATTTCCACGACAGTTTTTTGTGTTTCTGTATCCACCCGAGGAGGATGCCAGTGGGCGTCGAAACTGTCGTGGAAATAAACTCTGTCTATTAGAGTGGGTTTTTATTCTCATACTAAGGTTCAAGCATATAGAATGAAGTCAGTGTTGTTTGGCCTCAGCTCTAGTCCATTTCTGTTGGCAGCTACTATGCAGTACCATTTTAAGAAATATTCTGAAGTCTATCCTATCACTATTGAACACATAAGGAAGCATTTTTATGTTGATGATTTGCTGTGCTCCGTGGATAATACAAAAATGGCTAAACAGATATTCAGGGAGGCTAGAGCTATAATGAGGGAGGCTGGCATGGAGCTTAGAAAATGGCAGACCAATCATTCTCAGTTACAACAGTTTATGAGTCAGTCCTGTGTTAGGGCGGGTCATACTATGCATTTTTTTTAAATCAATGGAGAGGGGTGTTCAAATGACATATTTTGGTGTATAGAACACAATTCTGAAGAAAATATTTAATTCTGATAACCCTAACCTACATCATTTTGCAGTTGATATTATTAAATTGTTGCTTAGTTTACTATTGTAGTTACCCAGAATATGTCTTCTCACGTTTTCTATCATGGCTGCTCACGTTATCTCTCATAGAGCATTGTTCTAACTAATTCAATATAAACACATATAATGTAATTCATATAATAATAATAATATTTAAATACTCAAATAAAAAGGTGTGCCATTCCACTTAATTGTAATTATCATCAGGGCCGGATTTAGGAGTGGGCAAAGTGGGCAGCTGCCCATGGGCCTCCACATCTTGGGGGCCTCCACATATTGACAAGCCATTATCAAAATAGAAAAAAACCCGAAACAAAAAAACACGCGCATCCAATACCACTGTAGTACATAAACTTTTACCAATTACTATTTGTTGTGTACTGATTATTATTGTTTTTATTACTCTTTTAGGCCTACTCACTATAATGGAATACCGAGTAACCCGAGGCTTTCATTTTTTGCAGAAATGAGTGGAATGGACAGACACAAGAGTGCACGATGTTTTGAAAGTGTATGTATTTAATTATATTATGAATCTTATGGATGACTTCAATTATGTCTTCCCCTAAGGTAGGGGGGCCTCCACATGGAGGCTGCCCAGGGCCTCCACACGTCTAAATCCGGCTCTGATTATCATACAGTTGGTATATGAAATATTTTGACGGTTTTCTGGCGCGCATAAGGCCATTTCTGAGCCACCTTTCTCAGAGGCTAGAATGTAACGTTTCAGAACATTCTAAAACGTTTTGTGAAATATTTGAAGTGACTCATGATTTAAGAAGCTATTTTACCACCTCGGCTTGCAGTGAGGGGATAGATTTAGTGATTATCTACTGATATTTTTTGTTACTGTTCACATGTGAGTATTATTCTGTTATATTTTAGAAAAAGCTATTTCTACGCATATTATAGTGATACATTGAGCAAAATTTAATTAACAACTTTGATTTGAGCTAAAGAGAGGGGTTATGATAAGACCTTGTTGGCCATTAGAGGAGACTCAACAAATGTCAACTCTGGTGTGAAAGCTGGAGTAATGCGGAAGCTGGAGCTGCACCTGGGGAGAAAGCTGGTCTGGTTGGTGTGCAACCTGCACACTGTTGAACTTCCCCTGCGCCATCTCATTGTTGACCTTGATGGCCCTACTCTGTCAGACAAAAAATTATCCGGGCCAATAGGAAAGCTCCTTGATTCTGCTACAGACTTTGATATCAATCCAAACTTCACCCGAATCTTTGTTGGCCCTCCACTGATCAAGCTTCCTGACAAGGTCATTCAAGATCTCTCAACTGATCAATACTATGGCTATAAAATTGTCTGTGCAGTCAGGGATGGAGTACTTCCTGCAGGGTTGGCTCTGTTAGAGATAGGACCAGTAAACCACAGCTGCTGGCTCACCACAGCGAACAGACTTCTCAGGCTCTGGGTGTCAAAGCACGGACTTAAAGGAAGAACCTGAAGATTCTGCAATTCATTGTGGAATTCATCATTGGAGTGTATTACCCATGTTGGTTCAACGTGAAGGTCAAGCACTCCTGGATCGAAGGGCCTAGGCACATCCTCTTTCAGCTGGACTGCCTCAAGTCCAGAGAAAGGAGGTGTGCTGGATATTGTGATGCCAACTGTGAGAAGATCTGCTTGGTATGCCCACAGTGAAGTCATCCTCCAAACACTACTCTGCTCTGAGGATCAGAAGGAGAGGATTGAAGGGGTGGAGAGAATCCTGGTCATCAGGAGAGGGGACCCGGACACTCAGCTGGGGGACTCCTCTGTTAGGAGCAGAAGGACACCTGACATCAATTGTGAGCTGCTTCCAGCATCGGTGACTTGATCAGCTGGTCAGAAGGTGTGTCAGAGCCACCTCTCACCTGCTCTCTAAGCACCTCAGAGGTGAAAAACTCATCAACACCCCATGGAGGTGCGCAACTGGCCTTGCCACACACAAAGCAATTGAGAGGGTTGTTAAAATGGTGACTGAGGCTTCTGCTAAGTACTTCTCACAGGAAAAGAGGGATGGAGGGATCAGGCTCAGGAGACCAGCAGGAAGCTGATGTCCAAGTCTGAGTCAAAGCAGGATTTGTGCAACCTGGCAAAGTTCAAGATGTCAGGAGAATGATCTTTGTAATTATATCCAGTGATATACATGCAGTTCACCTATTAATAAATATATGTAAAGTTGACTTGGCCTTGTCAATATAAATGATTTACCTTATATCTTTTAATATATTATAAAGGGGTTCAAAAGGGTAAAATTGGCAATTTAGAAATACAAAATGATGTAGGTTAGAGTTATCCTATCCAAAAAATAAGCTCATATTTGAATTCCCCATGTAAAAACCAGTGGTGGGCACCGTTAACCAAAAAGTTAACTTCGTTAACCGCTAATCCGTTAACCAAAAAGTTAACTTCGTTAACCGTTAATCCGTTAATTCGTTAAACATGTAACGGAAGTTACCGTTAACGTTAACTTTTATTATAAAAAAAATGAAAAACACAATATATATATAATTTAATTTTCCCTCTTCTTCTCGTTCTCCATTTTGTCCATGAGATGCATGTTGCCCTTCATGAAAATTAGCATATCAAAGTTTTTATCAGACAGGGATGATCTCTTGGCCCTCAGGCAGTGTTCCCTCTAAGGTGTGCGCGTGTGCGCGCGCACACGCGTTGTGAAACCCGCGCACACAGCAAAATAAAATGCGCACAGGCTCAAGCGTATCATGAGTCACGACAGTAAATGAAGTAATTTAAAAAGTATACCGTCACACAAGGTCTGACCATTTGCATCAACATACTCTATAGTCGTTCTTTTAAGTATTAACCCCTTCCGCCCGACTTCGCTGACGTCCGCGCAATTAAGCAATACGGATTTTTTTACTCTATGTATTTGCATTTTTTCTTTTATACATTAACGCATTGAATATAAACCTTCTCTTTCTTATTTTTGCATAAAAACGAATAGTAATTATCTCATAATTCCTATTTTGTGAATGGATAAAATTATGTATTAATCTTGATAGTCTATTTTAAATTGCTAAATGCTAAAATTGTTTTGAGAAATGATAACTAAAATAGTCATTTTCATTTAGTTATTTTATTTTATTTATTTTGTTGAATTTTATTTTACTACTTTTTATTTCATTCATATTTTTAAGAATGGATAAAATGTTTTCTTTTTTAAGAATATATAATATTGTAAACAGTTTTTTTAATATCCATTTAATAGTACCGTAATGATCAAGCTATCACCTTATGGAAATAATATTTATTAAGTATTTAATATTTATATATATTTAATTTGAAGATAATAGCGCTCAGAAAAGTTTGCACAATTTTTCACCATGAATCTAAATGTATGCACAACGAAAATTTCTTGCGCACACGGACTAAAAAAAATTAGAGGGAACATTGCCCTCAGGATGTCCTTGCCCATAGAGAACAAACGCTCCACTGCAGCACTGGAGGGGATGGCTGTGTTGAACTTGATGAACAAGTCCACCAACACTTGCTCACCCAAGAAGGCAGCATCTTGTGTAAACAGATGAGTTCAAGTTCAAATATTTCCACATAAATTAAAATAGTCATCCATAAAATTGAAAGAAAACCAAAAGAAAAGGATGTAGACTTATGCCCCTTTTGTCCTGTTGGTACTTAGAAGTTGACTCAATAATCCTTTATTATTTCACACTTAAAAATAATAAACAAGAACAACAATTGTTTGAAGCATTCTTGAACATTTCAAGAACAAGCTAAAAAATAAAATAACCCTTACCTTTGTTATTTGGAACAGATATGGCACAGAATATTCGGGAAGTAATTGCACTGAAATTTCTTCGGTCTTCACAGCAGAGATACTAAAGAGTAAACAGCCTCTGGCGCCACACGCTCACATTTACTTCTCAACGCCATCTATTATCTCATAAAGAAACTAATTCACATTGGGACTTGAAAGTACCGGCAGGATCAACCGGGTAGAAAAATAATTATGGAGATTTTAAAGATGTGGTACCTAGAAGTACCGCCAGGACATAAAGGGTTAAGGTGAAAACGCTCCCATTGTAAGACATCAATTGACTTAATTTATGTCATCAAAGTGACATGAGAATTGAAATCTTACCTGATCAGTTTTATGGTTCTTGAAATGTATCACGGAGACTACTAATAAGGTACTCACAGACATATTATAAATATACATGACTTACTTGACAACGATTATTTTTAAATATTCACTAGCACAAACATGTTGCGCAAGAGACAGACTGCAAATGAAACGAATGTAGTTATTTGTTGTAATTGTTACATATATATTATTGAAAGTGCTTTAAAATGCTCGTGATATTTCTTGAAAGAAGTTGAAACATTCAACTCAAATGGCAAATCTTTCCGCCTGATTTTACAGTCGACCATGTTTTGCTCAAACCAATGCCATAAATAACTATCATATTTGGTAAGACACAAATTGTGGCGACGGAAACAAATATATCGCCTGATTTTGCACTGCGGAAATGGAAATTCGTTCATCACTATTAACAGTGGCGGATTAATTGCGCACCTGCTCAGCACTGAAAATAATAGAAACTTTAAAACGTTTATTTATGAATTTTTTGGGTTAACGGACTTGAGTTAACGGAAGTTAAATGTAACGGAAGTTAATTAGTCCGATAATGATTTTCAAAGTTAACTTAAAAGTTAAATCGTTAACGAAAAAGTTAACTTCGTTAATTAACGATTAACGGATTAACGGTTTGTGCCCAGCTTTGGTAAAAACACATAATTTAGACACCCCTCATGGTAGGATTTCCTTCAGATTCATGTTGTCACCTGAGTACGACCCACCCTAGTCCTGTGTGGTACCTGATGCAGCTTAAAGTATTGAGGATTCTGGTATTAAGGAGTTGTGGGCAATAGACACAAAGGTGCTAGGCATTGTTTGGCAGCAAGGAGAGGATTTGTTTACCTTCAATGGTAAATCTTTAGTAGAGTTGGCTGAGAATGAGACAAGGTGGACAAAACGTACAGCTCTTAGTTTGGCTTCAAAGGTCTTTCATCCTTCCTCTTGGATTCCTGGCTCCATTTGTGATAAAGTAAAAATTTTGGTTTCAGAGCCTCTGGGAAATTGGACTTGGTTGGGACCAAGAGTTACCTGATCATATGATGGTAAGGTGGAAATATTGGTTCAAAGAATTGGCACATCTTGGAGACATTGAAATCCCAATATGGTACTTTGGAGAGTTGAACAATAACCCCAATTTCAACCATAACCCCACTATAGTTTTTTCAAATGGTGGCCCGTGTAACTGGGGAACCGATCCTTTAACCTTTAAACTAACCGAAAACAAAGGCTTGTTCATTTAACAGGCATAACTCATTTTAGGTCCTATAAAAATAGGCCCATAACATTAAGCCTATTTAATAGGTCCTACTCTTTAACTCAAAACAAAACCTTGTTGATTTAACAGGCTTAACTCATTTTAGGTTATATAAAAAAGACCAATTTCAACATAAGCCTATTTAGTAGGCCAAAATCACTTTACCTTAACTAATAGGCCTAACATACTCATACACTAAGGCCTACTTCAAACACTACAATTTGCAATTAAATATACAAGAAGCCTACCTCACAAAGTAGGCCCTACTCTTTACACTCAAGGCCTATCCTAACTAAAAACACTAAATTTATAATTCAACCTGTGGTGTAGGTTATAAAATTTATTTCAGCAATTTAACTTACTCATAAGACTCATTAACATCGCAAAATTAAACTCAGAACTGTAACATCACAAAAAATTCGACTCAGAACTGTAACATCACAAAATTCGACTCAGAACTGTAACATCACAAAGACCTGAAGCAATTGCACGAATTCAAACCTACACCCACCTAACACCTATTCGTAACCTATTCTAAGTTCTATTTGACATATAGGCCAACACATTCTAAGTCCTATTTGACATATAGGCACAACCTATTCCAAGTCCTATTTGACATATAGGCACAACCTATTCCAAGTCCTATTTGACATATAGGCACAACCTATTCCAAGTCCTATTTGACATATAGGCACAACCTATTCCAAGTCCTATTTGACATATAGGCACAACCTATTGTAAGTCCTATTTGACATATAGGCACAACCTATTGTAAGTCCTATTTGACATTTAGGCACAACCTATTGTAAG
Organism: Bathynomus jamesi; assembly: GCA_023014485.1. Lineage (NCBI taxonomy): Eukaryota > Metazoa > Arthropoda > Malacostraca > Isopoda > Cirolanidae > Bathynomus > Bathynomus jamesi. The sequence continues at coordinate 549,823 of JAJOZX010001019.1, read as the reverse complement.
TCCTATTTGACATATAGGCCGCAACCTATTTTAAGTCCTATTTGACATATAGGCGCAACCTATTTTAAGTCCTATTTGACATATAGGCACAACCTATTCCAAGTCCTATTTGACACATAGGCACAACCTATTCCAAGTTCTATTTGACATATAGGCGCAACCTATTCCAAGTCCTATTTGACATATAGGCGCAACCCTATTCTAATTCCTATTTCACATATAGGCATAAAACAGACAAGGCTTGATATAAGGGTCTCAAATGCAACATTTGAGGATCTTTACTCAGCCAAATTGGTTAACCTAACCCAAAACCCAAAAATATAACCCTATAACAAAATACACATTTACACACATACGTACGGTACAGTATATAAAAATGTACATACGACTCCAAACATCCAATTCTTCTTTTAAGGAAGAATCACACAACAGATTTCATCAACAGACACATACATTCCTTGCAAACAGATTGGATTCCTTCAAAACCCCAAACCTTCCAGACCTACCTGTAGGACACAACATTTACTCAATCATAACTACGGGTATTGACTTTACTGCAGTGGTGAATCCAAGTTTTGAAGACCAACTTGATTCGGAGCAACACACACACACACACACACACACACACACACTGTACTCTTTCAATGTGTCAAACACAACAACCTGTCTGAACATAACCAAGGATCGGAGAGTAAAAGCTTTTGTTGCTGCGCTCTAATTCTGTGCACATAATTTTGTGCCAAAAATTATATGGTTAGACAGTGACACATACAAACAAACTACTCTACTCCAAAGGCTTTATGGCTACTTTGCCTATAGCCCAAACTACACTGTTCCAAAGGGCTGATGGCCTAACTTGGCCATAGCCCAACAAATCAAACGGCTGATGGCCTACCCTTGGCCATAACCCAACAGACATCAAAGGGCCTTCGCCTACCTTGGCCATAGCCCAACAGATCATCAAAGGCTTCGCCTACCTTGGCCATAGCCCAACAGATCATCAAAGGCTTGGCCTCCCTTGGCCATAGCCCAACAGATCATCAAAGGGCCTTGGCTCCCTTGGCCATAGCCCAACAGATCATCAAAGGGCCTTGACCTCCCTTGGCCATAGCCCAACAGATCATCAAGGGCTTGGCCTCCCTTGGCCATAGCCCAACATATTCAACAAGGGGCTATGGCCTCCCTTGGCCATAGCCCAACCTATTCAACAAGGGGCTAATGGCCTCCCTTGGCCATAGCCCAACCTATTCAACAAGGGGCTAATGGCCTCCCTTGGCCATAGCCCAACCTATTCAACAAGGGGCTAATGGCCTCCCTTGGCCATAGGCCAACCTATTCATCAAGGGGCTAATGGCCTCCCTTGGCCATAGGCCAACCTATTCATCAAGGGGCTAATGGCCTCCCTTGGCCATAGCCCAACCTATTCAACAAGGGGCTGATGGCCCCCTTGGCCATAGCCCAACCTATTCAACTAAGGGCTGATGGCCTCCCTTGGCCATAGCCCAATCTAAAAACAAGGGGCTAATGGCCTCCCTTGGCCAGAGACCAAACTACAACAAGGGTCTTATGGCCTCCTTTGGCCATGTGCCAAACAAAAGGGTCTTATGGCTTCCTTTGGCCATGGGCCAAACAAAAGTCTTATGGCCTCCCTTGGCCATGGGCCAAACAAAAGTCTTATGGCCTCCCTTGGCCATGGGCCAAACAAAAGGGTCTTATGGCCTCCCTTGGCCATAGGCCAAACAACAACGGTCTTATGGCTTCCCTTGGCCATATGCCAAACAAAATGGTCTTTGGCCTCCCTTGGCCATGGGCCAAACAACAACGGTCTTATGGTCTCCCTTGGCTAGAGACCAAACAACAACGGTCTTATGGCCTTCCTTGGCCAGAGACCAAACAAAAACGGTCTTATGGCCAGAGACCAAACAACGCAAAAACAGTACAGGATTCAAAGCCCCAAGCCCTCTAGATGTACCTGTGGGGGAGTAACATTTACTCCACTAAAACTACGGGTATTGACTAATCTGAAGTGGTAGGAGGTTTGAATACAGTACAGACTCTTTTAACCAAACAACACAACATGGAAGTACAGTACATTTCAATTAACTCACCAACGTAGAAGTCACTTTAAAACATAAATCGTTAACAAAACAAAACATGACAAAACTCCAAAACCACATCAGTAAACCAGCATTTAAAAACTGGTGAATATAAAATTTACAAAGATAATGAGCAAAGTGAAAATGCTTAATAACTTTACTTTAATTCCGTAAATTTCCTATACCTAAGGGGAGTCATACTAATTGACATAACTTTAACTAAACTTGAGAAGTTGGCCTCTTGAACTGTTATATTTAAGTAGGTCTTGAATAACTTTTCTCTTCCTAAATTCCTCTTTCATTCTTTTCAGTCCATTTCTTTCACATGGTTTAAACACATAGTTTATAAAAAAAAAATTTATATATAAAATATCTACAAAATTGCCTCGGGATTGGCGCCATAGCCTAATGGGAATGAAATGATTGCCATACATACATAGAACTCGTATGTAGACGTCGGGCCTGCATAACCACGAGAAACATTTATTATTTCACGTGATCAAAATTTTCCATTGCTAACTCATGAGATTACATCAAGGCAAGGGTCAACAACCTTTGCCAAATCAGCAATTTATACTAAAATACGAAGATTATATTATAGCGGCTCTCGCTCGGAGCTCTTTATGTTACAGCGAAGTTTTAAACAGGGAAGATGTGCTTCGTCTTCTCTAAAGTTCTGAGTGAATTCCTTATAATATAAAACCTAACAACTATAAAAAGGCTAGGCCTATTCCTTCAGGTGTTTAATTGGTGACTGCCTATATTAGTTACAAAGTGTCAACTCGCAGTGTAGGCTCCATCGTAACGGCCCTACATCGAAGCAAACTAAGGTCCAGCGAAAATAAGGTGGAACACTTTCTTTCGTTCACATATAGGCATCTAAAATCCTGAGGCTAGAATTACCGAAAACAATTAAATATAAAGAGGTCCTTTGAAGACCTACATATACATAACTCTCTAACGAAAAAACATAGGGCTTTTGTCGGTAACTCCCGACTGAAGTCTGCTGGAAATTTCCAATGGATGAGGGTACCAGCAATCAACCCATAGCCCTATATAGTTTTTTCACAAGAAGAATGGGTGAGTAAAATGAGAAAATGCACTGTGAACCGTTGTCAAGTTACGCAGCAGGACCCCATATTGCGGCTTGAGAACATTAGCAGTCTGAAAAGGTTGTTAAGAGTGACAGCATGGGTATAAGATTTACAAACAATATTAAGGGAGAAACAAGAAGGGAAGGAATTCTGAACAGTAAGGAGATTCAGCAAGCCAAGCAATACTGGGTGATATATGTGTGCAGAAGGAAAAATTTGGTGAAGAGAGGGAATTGCTCACCAGCCGTCCATTACAGGTTCTACCAACACATTCTGCTCTCAAGGGTTTGGATGTGTTTTTGGATCAGGATTTATTGAGAGTAGGAGGTAGACTACAGTTTCCTGGGCTTCGAGAGGAGAAAAGACATCAAATTTTCTTACCTTCTTGGGGGGGCACTTTCTGAAACTTTTGATCCTGGATACGCATCATAAGTTGTTACATGCTGGAGTTAGAGAAGTGATAATCGAGATCAGACAACAGTTTTGGATTTCCCAAATTAGACAAGTAGTAAAAAAGGTCTTGCATAAATGTGTGGTTTGCAAGCGTTGGAGTACAAAGCCTTTTTATGAAAAGGTGGCTCCGCTTCCAAGAGAACGGTGTGTTGAAACTGCCCCATTTGATGTAGTGGGAGTAGACTTCGCAGGTCCAGTCTATGTGTATGAGCAAGGGGAGTCTAACAAAGGTTATATATGTCTTTTCACATGTGCTACCACCAGAGCAATCCATTTGGAGTTGGTAAGCAACTTAAGTAGTGATGTATTTCTTTTGGCCTTTAAAAGGTTTGTGAACAGAAGGGGTTTCCCAAATAAAATCATATCAGATAATGCAAAAACCTTCAAAAGGGCTGCAAAGGAACTCCAAGAAGTTTGGTCTTTGGTAAAAGAGGAGGGATTCCAATCCTACTTTTTACACCATGGGGTTGTGGGGCCGCGCAGTTAATTTTCCGCATTTATATTATTTTTATATTAGTTACCGACAAACCAATTTTGCGCGTACCAAATTGTATATATTTTATCATTGTGTAATTTTAAGAATCATATATAATCTTTATAAATAAGTATTGTACACAAATTTATATATATATATTTAATTAATTCAGCTGTATATAAAATAACAAAATCTTCTGTAAAATAACCTCAGCCAACCAAGAACTCAATAAACTCTGAAAACGACTGGCTTTTCCTTCAAGATGCTAACCTTCCAAACGACAGGGAGAGAAGAGGACCCGAGAGGCCCCTAAAAGAGATACTCAACAAAGCGATAGCCTGCCTCTCGTATCCTTCATTCTTCCCGGCAACTACAAGTAGCACCAAGAAGGAACCAGCTACAGGGTACAGTGGGAGTTTATTGTTGAGAGAGCACCATGGTGGGGAGGATTTTGGGAAAGGCTAGTGAGAAGTGTAAAGTGTCCATTAAAGAAACTTTTAGCTAATGCTCATTTGAGCAAAGAAGAATTCTGCACTGTTTTGTGTGAAGTAGAAGCAATGGTCAACAGTAGGCCTATCACTTTTGTTTATAACAGTATGCAGGATGCAGAGCCATTGACACCAAATCATTTTCTTTGTGGTAAACGATTAACATCAAGCCCCAGTTTGCCAGAAGACTTATAGCCTATTCAGAGCACTCGAGTAGAGTTAACCAGAAGGTTCAAGTACCTTGAAGAACTACAAGATCAGTTATGGAAGAGGTGGCAGATAGAATACTTGCCAGAACTCAATTATTACCCATCAGGCAATGTAAAGGGCTCCAATATAAATTGTATCAAGGTGGGAGAAGTGGTAATGATTGGGGATGAAAGACCAAGGCAATGCTGGAAGCTTGGCATAATTGAAGAGTTGTTTGTTGGCAAAGACAATTTAGTTAGGTCTGCACTGGTAAAGACTTCAGGAGGAAAATTAAAGAGACCTATACAAAAACTCTATGCTTTAGAACTCAGCAAAAACACGGATAGTCAAGATGAAACATTAGAGTTACAGTCTCATGAAGAAGGCTTGGCTAAATTTGCAGAAGGTAATGACAACAATGCCTCTTCGGTGGGGAGTGTTAGAAAATCTAGAAGAGGAAGAGCCATTGTTGTCCCAAGGCGATATAATGATCATTTTTCACCATAGAAAGTGGGTGGGAAATTCCCACCCAGTAATTTCCTTTTCCCACCCACTGATCCAAAAGTCTGAAAGTGATCCGATTATCTGAAGATTGGAAAATGAACGGAAAACAAAAATTTTACTCAGTTAATATTTGGCTGGACACAGGGGCTAACGAGAAATGAGAGGTTGTGTTACACTAGCACTATTTTTCATGCTCTTTACGATGGTACTAATAATTTTTTGTGCTAGTGCGCGGTTATAAAATTAATTTAATATATAATTTTTACGTGGAGACTCTGTATGTATGTATGTATGTATCCATGTATGTTAGCCCTCCGTGTGTTTGTATGTACGGTAATGCGTTTCGTGGACGTATCACTTGTTTTCAGATTGTCACATGGCTGGATTGGGCCAATTAGAAACTTTTTGCGTAGATTTGGCCAATTAGACACTTTTTGCGACGTGCGCTATAGGAATTTCCTTTGCTTCACGCAGTTTGAGGACAATGGCTGAAGCTAGTGAAGGTTTTGAATGTGACAGTTGCGAGATTGAGTATTACTGCGCCATTTCTAAATATTTTGAAAATAACGAAGCAGCGGTGGATTGTTTTAAACGCCACGGAGTTCTGCCCGCTTGTGTGCAATTCCCGAAATGTAACAATTCCTGTTCTTATCGCGCGGACCAACATATATACTATTGTCACCGGCAGAAAACAAACCCCAAGAATAAGCGTGTAACCCGGTGTAATTTGCTTAGTATTGCCTAACCCAACCTACTGTAAACTTACCAACCTAACCTAACCTGTTAGCAGGTTAGGTTAGTTAGGTTAGGTTAGTTAATTTGGATCATGTCAAGAATAGCGAACCCAACACCTGCAGGGTTCGCTATTCTTGACAGGGGAATTTTTGGGTTCGCTATTCTTGACATGGTAAAATTGGGTTCGCTATTCTTGACATGGGAAGTCCTCAAGGACGTTTTCATAACTTCAGACGGTAGGTTTATGTTTCCCAATTTTAAGTAATTAGTTAAGGACGTATTAAATGCTTTTATATTAGTCTTTTTTTATTTAACCAAACTAGCACGACTTAACCTAACCAATCGTCAATGCCGTACAGTATAAAGAATCCTCTTCTCTTAATATATAAAAATAAATAAATAAATTTTTTAATTTTTTTATTTATTTTTTTTAGGTTAATTGTACGCCCTTGACGATTGGTTAGGTTAAGTCGTGATAGTTTGGTTAATTTTTGCTACCCGCGACCCGTTAATTTAGTTAGGTTAGCTAGTTTATCAGAATTACATTTTCCTGGTGTAGTTTTCTCTGCTTTGTTGGAATTTGACACACATTTCTTGTGTAAATGAGTAGAAACACTCCGTATTCTGGAATGGAAAAAAATTAGTTTCTATTCATTTGCACCAGAAATGGGTATCAGATTCGAACAAAGCAGAGAAAACTACACTAGAAAAATGTAATTTTGATAAAAAATGTAGCCCCTGTGTCCAGCCAAATATTTACCTTTTACTCCACAAAGCCGAAAACCCAGTCAAAATCAGTTGAGATTTGCTAAAAAATTAATGCTTTCAATTTCTCAAAGTTGTGACGTCATAGCTAAAATGTCTTTTGTGTTATTTCTGCATGGGACAGGTTGGTATCCTTGCTTCACTAGTAAACAAACAAGAGACCTAACTTACAATGTTTCATGATGGGTTACTTGTTGGCGTTTTTGGAGTACGAATTTTCAAGTTTATTAGTATTTCTACTTTCGGAGATTATTATATAGTATGTGTTAGATATACAATAAGCTTAGTTCAATGTTTTTATAAAATATTGGCTATAAATTTTACATATATTCCATAGTGTTGACTCCTATCCTAAAGTAGGCTGAGGATGGTAGCCTCTTGTAGAACATAAGAAAGAACATAAGAAATTTTTATAGTGGGCACACTAGGGGCCACTTCGGCTCATCGAGGTGGCTCCACTATGTAAAAACTGCCTGTACATTGGCAACAACCAATTTTTACAAAACTAATTAATTATCAATTTAAAACTAAAGATAGAATCTCTGGATCCAGAGGATCAAAGTCATAATAGGTTACTATCCACAAATATGTTGCACTCTATATCTATTTATAACTGACATGCAAATATATCAGATCCAAAGGATCCAGTCAATTTCATGGTAATGGTTCAGAATAGGGGCACCACCTCAATTTTTGTGTTTTTTCTACCAAAACATACTAAAACTATTGGTTTCCTATTTAGGATGAATGTGACCATCGCCATTACAGTAAATTATTGCTTGAAGTGATTTCAACTCCCCAACCCCTTCTATAATCTGGGGGGACCACCGTGGGAACTGGGGGTTTTGGGTGGGGAAACACAGTACAAGCAATAATTTATTGTAATAGCAATGGTCAGATTTATCCTAAACAATAGGAAACCAATGGTTTTACTATGTTTTGGAGAAAAAAATGCAAAAATTGAGGTGGCCCCCATTCTGAACTGTTACCATAAAAAGCAACTAGGTTTGGTAAATGTACAGTATTATACCCGTTTCCCTTTTGAGGTGAAATTTATGTTTTTCCTATGGTTTTTGATGTGTTTTGAACGAATCTGACCTTCAAAACTGTCGGAAATGACTCATTTTTGAGATAACCCCCCTCCCCCTAGCCGGCAATCGAAAACGAGTCATTTCTGACAGTTTTGAAGGTCAGATTCGTTTAAACACATCAAAAACCATAGGAAAAACAAATTTCACCTTCAAAATTGACCTAACCTAACGTATCCTAACCTAAATCACTTATAGTCTTGTAGGCAGCCTAGGAATCACTATAAATCACAGAGCCAGGCCTAATATACTTCTGAATGAGTGCAATGAGTGTTCCATTCCAGTACGAAAGTAATTCAAATTCGAAATGGATGGAGCGCAGTGATTGGCAGATATGTAATGAACACACAAACGAACATACGAACACACAAATGAACATATGAACACACAAATGAACGTATGAATACACAAATGAACGTATGAATACACAAATGAACGTATGAACACACAAATGAACGTATGAACACACAAATGAACGTATGAACATACAAATGAACGTATGAACATACAAATGAACGTATGAACACACAAATGAACGTATGAACACACAAATGAATGTATGAACACACAAATGAACGTATGAACACACAAATGAACGTATGAACACACAAATGAACGTATGAACACACAAATGAACGTATGAACACACAAATGAACGTATGAACACACAAATGAACGTATGAACACACAAATGAACGTATGAACACACAAATGAACGTATGAACACACAAATGAACGTATGAACACACAAATGAACGTATGAACACACAAATGAACGTATGAACACACAAATGAACGTATGAACACACAAATGAACGTATGAACACACAAATGAACGTATGAACACACAAATGAACGTATGAACACACAAATGAACGTGTGAACACACAGATGAATGTGTGAACACACAGATGAAAGTGTGAACACACAGATGAACGTGTGAACACACAGATGAACGTGTGAACACACAGATGAACGTGTGAACACACAGATGAACGTGTGAACACACAGATGAACGTGAACACACAGATGAACGTGTGAACACACAGATGAACGTGTGAACACACAGATGAACGTGTGAACACACAGATGAACGTGTGAACACAGATGAACGTGTGAACACACATGAACGTGTGAACACACAGATGAACGTGTGAACACACAGATGAACGTGTGAACACACAGATGAACGTGTGAACACACAGATGAACGTGTGAACACACAGATGAACGTGTGAACACACAGATGAACGTGTGAACACACAGATGAACGTGTGAACACAAGATGAACGTGTGAACACACAGATGAACGTGTGAACACACAGATGAACGTGTGAACACACAGATGAACGTGTGAACACAGATGAACGTGTGAACACACAGATGAACGTGTGAACACACACTAGATACACACCAAAAAAATGTTTATATCTCGAAAACGAAGTATTTGCGACGGAAACGCTATAGAAGGAAAGTGTCTTAGAATTAAAAAATCTACTTAATGAACATATAATAATTGCTGGACGTTAGACGGGTGTAATAGTAGAATAATACTCTAGGTTTAAATATAAAACTGGATCAAGTAAAGATAATCCCTCCCAACAGAAAAAGGTGGGACTATCTTTACTTGATCATTTTTTGGGAGGGATCATCTTTACTTGGTAAAGTTGGTAATACCGCTTTACCGCAATACCGCATTAATTAAAGTCTTTGGATCAAGTAAAGTTAAGCACCCCCAACCTTTTTTAGTTAGCTTTATAAGGCTAACTAATGAAAATATCACGACCTAACCTAACCAATCGTCAAGGGCGTACAGTTGACCTAACGATTGGTTAGGTTAAGTCGTGATATTTTCGTTAGTTAGCCTTATAAAGCTAACTAAAAAAGGTTGGGGGTGCTTATCTTTACTTGATCCATTGTAATAAATGAATTTTAATAAATTTTGTTTTCAAATAAATCATTTTTTAAAAAAAGATTCTCTTAATTTTTATCCTTATGTCAGACTGCTTCACTTTACTTTACTTTCTGGGAGGGATTATCTTTACTTGGTCATTTTTGGGAGGGATTTGCTTTACTAGTGTGACCTGGGAGGGGTTATCTTGATCCATAAAACCTTATACCGATCAATTTGTGATACGTGATCTTTACGGGGGTGGAGCCCCCATACCCCCCAAGACCTAAATTATACAAATGATAATGTAATAACATATTCATGTTAGGTTAACGTAATAATTACTAAAAATATTAGTGTCATCGCACATCCGTCACAGACCGAAGCCATTTTCAAACTGAAGTGAATGAACAATAGTAGGGTTGCCAACTCAAAATTTCCTAGATTCATACCTAAAAAGTACTGAAGTAGCTATATATATTTTTTCATAATTTTTTAACTTCGTTTTTTTGACTATGCGACATATGCAATCAACATATTTTAATGAGAAACAACTTTGTCCCTATGGTATTTTTCGAAATTTTGCTTAATTAAGTGGCGCCTGTATTCTGAACCATTACCAATTTCATTATAGTACCCATCAATACCAGTACCTTGCCAACCAAAAATAGGTCACAGTCCATATCAATTGTGGACCAAGTCACAATTTACAACCATATACATTACAATATATATACTTAGGAGGAAAAGTGTAGGTTGGCTAAAAAAACTGTACAGTAATGTAGAAATGTGTGTGCACTAGGGTGGTCCAAAATATTATAGTAAAAAACTATATCGGTCAAATCGTTTCTCCAAATGCCTTGTTTTTGTCCACTAGGGTCGACTTACTTATATGTGGAATTTGAGCTTGATTGGTGGATTGCCCCAGACTAAACATTTCGGTTTTTTCTTTTTAGAAGTGATTATGACGTCGTCTAGTAGGAGATCTGCGCCTGAAAACTGGCTCCTTGGGAGGCTGAACTCTCGGTTATCGACAGCAAGACTACCCTGTGTACTGGATGTGCTCCGACTGGCCCAGTACAACCACCTGGATGAAGGAAGAACCCTGCCCACGAGTTACAAGTTGGCCTGTGAAGCAGTTGTCGCTGTATGGCAGCATGCCAGAATTCCTTCCTAACGGATCGATTCGTGTGTCCGGAAACTGTCAAAGCTGTATGAGAAGTATCTAGCCCTCAAGAAGCACTGAACTCAACAATGAGAAAGTGACAGTTTAATGAATGAGGAAGTGTTCAAAGGTGATCTGGAAGAGCTCTTTGATATATCTACAAAAGATGCAATGTTGGTAATGGGTGATTCCATGAAAGTGTCAACCTGAGGTCGAAAATTCAAAATTCCTCAAAATGTATCATGTGATACATCATTAGATAGGTAAGAGTCTCTAGTTTCCAAATCTGAAGAGTTTTTAACTCTATCACATCTAGAAAAAAAGTTACTGAGGTTCATACACAATGCACTATTGTCTAAATCAGTGGTTCCCAACCGGTTTTGGCTTATGGCCCCCTTAGGAACCTTATCTTTTCCTGTGGCCCCCATAAGCATTATTTTCAGTAGGTAATATGCAGATTAACTCTATTTTACAAAAACAAATATATATAAAGGATATTAAAACAACTATTTGTATTCAGGTACAATATTATTTGTCACATAGGACTATAAACATAACAAAAACTAAACAGTGGCTAACAAAAATTTGCAGTTATTTACTTATATTAGTATTAATTATAAAAAAATATAATCAAAAGAAATACTGTACTTATAGCAATCTATTATAATTAAAAAACTAGTAAAATTACTACAACTTCGCAATATTAGGGTAAACAAATAAGAGCTACTTACACACTACAGCGACGATCCACGTGGTAAACAGACTGTAAAGATTTCAACCTGAAGTATTTTTATCAAGTCAACAACGCTGCCAGGCGCATAACGATCAAGCGCACAATGGAGTGCGCCGCACAATAAGCTTGTAAGATGCAAAATATTTGTTTACAGATAAATTCAAATTCTATTATAAAATATCTAAAAAAAAGGGAAATATATGTATTAATAATTTTTTAAAATGTAATTCAATCTACATAAATTAAAATTATCTATTGGCCTAACTATAATTTAGGCTTCAATAGGTTGAGTCCTGTGGCCCCCTTCATGGAGTCTGTGGCCCCTCTAAATCTTAACATTTTCCTGTGGCCCCCTTCAAATGTGCCATGGCCCCCGGTTGAAACACTGGTCTAAATAATCATTGTGATATTTTCCCTCAATTTTGAAGCTCGCATGGCCAAAATAGTTGAGGGATAATAGGCATTTCTTATTATGTCATAAAGTAGGTCTTCCTTAAAAAATTTCCATATAAAATAACGTTCATTAACCGAATCAATAAAAACTGAGCCTATATCTATATAAGGCACATGTGTGTGTAACGACCGAGACGTTTTTCCGAATTTTATATAGCTTAGTTATTTGAAGCGAAAAAAAATTTGTCTTAATCGCAAAGCTAGTTTCCTATGGGGTACGTGTCCATTACACAAAAATTAAGTCCAGCTCCTATATTCTCTTGTAAAGGTACGTCTCGGTCGTTACAATTTTCCGTCTCGGTCGTTACATCGCACAATGTAACGACCAAGACGGCCTTTGGGGGGAATAGCTTGGGGGAGGCCCCAAGTTGCATGCCCCTTGCAACCCCGGTTGCAACAAAGGGCCCTTTGGGGTACCTTTTTCTTTTGCAACACCCCCTTGCAACAACCCCCACCCCTCTGCAACAAACCATATATTTACATATATAGTATTCCTCGAATATCGCGGGGTACGTTCCAGACCCCTGCGATAGGTGAAAATCCGCGAAGTAGAAACGATATGTTTATTACGTATTTTACGCCTTTATAAACCCTCCCCGCACTCTTATAAACCTTTCCACGCTCTTATAAACACTTTCTACACTCGGAGTGTGAAAGAGACTAACAGTATTTTAAAAAGAAAACATTTGTATATACAGTATTTTTAATAATTTTACCAACATTAAAATTTCGTATGGTACTCACCAGCGAAGATACTAAAACTTGAATGATGACGATGATGATGAATTAGCTGTGCAGTACTGAATGATGAAGGTGATGACGATGATGAGATGAATGTACTGCACAGCAAAGAAGAGCATTACATCTCTTCTAAATGAATAAACACGTGGAAGCGAACTGAGCAAGGCGAGATGCTGAATGCTTCGGTAGGCTGCAGATCGAGATGCGACGAACGCTAAGCCAATCAGCGCCCAGGATACTGAACAGCGTGCTCTGATTGGTCGCGTCTCATCCATCGGCCAATGGTGTGCCGTGTACGGTATCATATAGGCAAAGTAGCTCAAGCAGCACAAGCTTCGCTGGTTTTCCTATCTCGCGGCTTTGTCAACTCAATTAGAGTACGTATTTTATTTCGGCTAGAAAAAAACCGCGATGCACCGAGTCCGCGAAATGTGAACCGCGATATGGCGAGGGACTACTGTATATACAGTACAGTATATATATATATACACACACATTGAAGGGTAAGTCATAAATACCAATAATATGATATATGTCTGCTTTATTGTATGATAAATGTTCAATTTTATATTGAAATACCGACGGTAATGACCGAGACAAAAAATATGTAATGACCAAGACAGCAGTTTTTTATATATATTTAAAATACAAGTTAATATTTTCTAACAAACTATGTCTCAAATTGGGGCCACAACATTCAAGTATCCATGGTAGAATTCTCATTTGAATAGCTCTGGCCAATTCACTGACTTTTACACATATGTACCACCTACTGAAAACTGAGGTTGCATCATTGTAACGACCGAGACGACGAATTTGGATACGCTCCTAGCAAAAACCAAGAAACGAAATATGCAAAACCTAGTCATTTTAGAGCCCAACCATCTGTTTATGTTTACAAGAAAATTTGTGCCGCTGCTGTTCATACTTTATTCACAAGAGCAGGGAATATAACAATAAGTTGCCTACGTAATGACGAGACTATGGAATGACCCTAATCAAGAACGAGGAAGACCGGGAATTCCTTCAGAAGCAAAGAGAAGACGTCTTTTCTTGTAGCATGAGTGGGGCTGACCAAAAGATGCCTGCAAAAGAAAGCAGAAAGAGACAACGAGAAGAAAGAAAGGATGGCAAAAGCGAGATATGAAGGAAACCAAATCCAGGATGGGGGCAACAGCAGAACTTTCTTCCACATCATCATTTTGGGAATCTGAAAGCGAAGACGAATATAGACCTTCTATATCAACATCTGTGACAGCTGCTGCTTCCCCAATGCCAAAGAGACTTAAGAATATCTTCAACTCGCCCGAAGTCATCGGCGCCTTGGATCGCGTCAATCTTCCAGATCGCGGAGCTGTGTTTGTGGCTGGAGCTGTTGCTGAGGTGCTTAGACATAATCTTTCAGAGCTCACACACTCCCGAAGTTCAATCAGGTGGTCTAGAAGACAAGGAAGACAGGAAATGGCAGCAGCAGAAGCAGGGCTGTGGAGTCGGAAGCAATTTTGGTGCTGCTGGAGTCAGTCAGTAAAAATATACCGACTCCAACATCAATATAAATTTTAATAAAATATGTTTTTGTGTGTGATATCACTGGCAGCTATGGTGGTTAAACCACTTAAATAATAAACACAATGTTTTCCATTTCAGACACTAATGCCATTAATTAATTTTTCTTTTCAGATAATAATTTTTATTTTTAATGCTTATTTAATTTTGAGTTCTTTCTAAATTTCATAAGTTTTTAACTTTCAAGTCTAAAACCCCTTTCACAATGGCAAAGACACTTCCAACAAAGTCTGCAGTTTTTGAATATTTTACAATAACCACAGATGGGAAACATTTCGTGTGTCAGTGTATGATAGATGATGATGATGGTGAAAAATTATGTGAAGCAAAAATCAGTGGTTTTACTGGCTCTGATAAAAATGCACCAACCAGAGTATCAAATTTGAAAAGACATTTGCAGCATTTCCATCCCAAAATTTTAGAAGTTGTCATTGAGAAAGATAGTAATAAAAACCTTCCAACTACTTCAAAGTTAACAAAAGATCAGAAATCTACTGAATGACAAGCACCACTTACAAGATTCTTTACTATAGACAAAGTTACCGTAACAATGACCACAGAAAAGTTCAAGAAGCACATCATCGAACTGGTGGTAAGAAATGGTGTAGCCTTATTTATTTTCACAACCAGCCTTTCTAGGCCTAAATGGAGAAATGGCCAAGAAACTTGGAGTTTCTCTGGAAAGACAAAGTATCAGAAAAATTATAGTTGGAGAAGCCACAAATAAAAAAGAAGAACTTCAAAGAACTCTTAAGGGATGCTTCATGTTTATTAAAATGGATGCAGCACGCGTCACATACTGTAGGCCGGGCTGAAACTATAATTTTTGTTTGATTTTAATTTATCAGAGTGACTAACAGTTGGCTTTTGATATAAAAATAAGATTCCTGAAAAAAATAATTGTGGCCACCAACGTGTGTCCGGCCACCCCCGTTTTTGTAAAAACATCTAATGCTGCACTAGCAAAATCAGGAAAATGGCAATATCTCTTCTTCTGAACATGCTAGAGAGATGGTTTGCATACCAAAAGATGCAGAATTTGATTTAGAACAAATTATTGAGAGTGGTATTTTTTCATAAAACCTTTAGTTTTTGAGTTATTTTAGAAAAACTAATTTTTTGGGCCCATAGACCCCCTTTCAACTGAATGTCAACACAATAAAACATTCTCAAGCTGCAAATTGACATGTATTAGTGGTTTTCAATCAGCAATCAAAATCAATCAAAATCAGTCATTTTAAATTCATTGAAAATGCTTTTTGACATTCCAAAATGCCAAACATTAAATTATACAATTAACAAATTGTCATTTTGTCATATTTTAGCATGATAAATAATAATCTAGAACTTAAAATATTTTTTAGACAAAATCTTTCATTAATTTACGTGATCTAATTTTGTTTCTAATATGACCATCTCTACGCTCATGACCTACAACAGCCAAGGATGCTTCAGTGACAAGCTTGATGTGCCTTTCAACATTCTGACTGTGGCACTCGTGATCCAGTTTCAATGCGGTATTAATGATATCATGCAGTTCATCATTACTGAATTCTTTTAATACAGGTGGAACAGTTTCCCATTGGGACATAGCAGACAGCTTGTGGTATGCAGAAGCTTTGAAATTGTGATTGGCTTTCTAAAGACCCTAACATTCTCATCTATAGCAGGATATTCATCAGTACCACCTTCATGATCCTCTTCATTCTCATCATCACTTTCAATTATTCCACCTGCAAAATCATTGCTACTACCAGATTCATCATCAAAATCCTCTATAACTCCCCTCAGACACAGAACTTTATTGACAGACAACACCTCCTCACCTCTTCATCCTTCATCAGCCAGCATTCCACTAAAATATTTTCACCATGAGCAAATAGCTGTTATTGTTTAATACGTCATAACAAATTTCTCTAATTTTCCTGTCAGGGAATTTATTTACTCTTTGGATCATATTGAATAGGTTTCTTGACCCATCACTTAGCCTCTTATTAGCCTTGATATTGAACCAACTGTGAAAGTATACTTGATGATGAATTCTACTATGATTTTGAGGTTCTTACTGGGTCTTTTTGTGAAACATAAAAGCGAAGAATTCTACAGGCTAAAGTGAGCCATCGAGAGTGATTTAGCAGGCAACTTCTAAGGTGCAAGGTCTTCATCCACTCTCACCAGTAATAATTGCCCAGCGATGCAGTATCCATAGTATTGGTCTGTTGATAAATTATTGACCACCTCATTTGGTAGAAGCACAAATGCAGGATAAGGTATAGATTTGAAGTCCACAACATTCCATTCTGACACATCCCCATTGAGCTGAGAACCAATAGGGCCAGAAAATTTGTCTGGACTTTTTGTTGTCCCATCTAAAGTTATGAAGATGTGTCTAAGTGGCAATTCATTTAGATGCAGAAGACAAATATCCCACTGAAGAGGTTGCCCTAAAGCTCTCAGTACAGCATCTGTTTTATAGTCTCTGAAACACAAACACCTTTCAATAACTTCCTTCAACGTAGGCAATTTCCCTAAAGGAAACTGTTCTGCTGGCATAAAACGTACATCACCAATTACTTTAGCAACTGTTTTCCTTGTAGAAGTCATACTTTATATTGCAAATGTTGAATTCAATGACAAATTGCAGTTGGAAACTTATAACAAAGGCACCTGAAAAAAACCAAGTTTTCAATTTATTACGTTTAAAAAAGTTCATGAAGCAGCCCCACCCTCTATTCTTTAATCAAGCATAATGGATGCAAGATAACAAGGAAAGTCATGTCATATGTGATCACTATGTCCATGTCAACATCCTTTTAGGGCAATGTTAGTAATCAAAAAGCCAAATCATGCTTATTTTAGAATTTCTTTTGTCACTAAGGTCTGTTGAAAGGGGGTCTATGGGCCCCAAAATTAGTTTTTCTAAATAACTCAAAAACTAAAGGTTTTATGAAAAATACCACTCTTAATAATTTGTTCTAAATCAAATTCTGCATATTTTGGTATGCAAACCATCTCTCTAGCATGTTCAGAAGAAGAGATATTGTCATTTTCCTGATTTTGCTAGTGCGGCATTAGATGTTTTTACAAAAATGGGGGTGGCCAGACACACGTTGGTGCCACCAATTATTTTTTCAGGAATCTTATTTTATATCAAAAGCCAACTGTTAATGACTCTGATTAATTCTATCTTGAGTTTCAGCCCAGCCTAGCGTCATAGAGTTAACTATTTTGCCATCAATGCTAGATTTGTTGATGAAAACAATAAAATGGTAACTCAGACATTGGGAGTAAAGGACACAGAGGCGCATCATGACAGCAACTATCTTCAGAATTTAGTGGAGGAAGTTTTACAAGACTTTGTAATTAAGAAAGAGCAGATTCTATGTATTGTCACAGATAATGCTTCAAACATGCTAACAGGGATGGGAAGTCGGAGCTTTTTTGAAGAGTCGGGAGTCGGTAAAAATGACCAACTCCCGACTCTTTGATTCAATTTCTATATGCCAACAATTTACCAGAATACTACTCTGCCCTAAATAAATATCTTCCTGAACTAATTCTAGATTCACATTTCCACATTTGATTTATTGTTCTGGTAAATCTTAGCAAATGAATTTCATATTTCTATTTTCTATTTCAGAATACTAGGTACCATATAAAAATTAGCAATATATTAATTATTAATTTAATTAGCCCCTATTAGTAATGAGTCGTGGGCCTAGTAGAAAATCAGTAGTCTTTCAATATTTTAAGCTAAATGAGGATGAAGTATTTTTATTTGTCAAGTAGAAAAGGATGGTAAAGAGTGTAATGCAAAATTAGTGCTTACACTGGGAAACATGCTAATGCTCCAACTAGAGCCTCAAACTTGAAACGCCATCTACGAAGCAAACATCCCAATATTTATAAGGTTGTAGATCAGCATGATAAGGAAATCCAGAAAGTTACTTCTAGTCAGGCCAGTACCTCTATTTCAAAAAGCAAACAAGTCTCTGTTACAAAATTTTTCCACAGTGAGATAATTACAATATCAATGACAAAGGAAAATTTAAAAAAATACTTATAGATTTAGTTGTAAAGAATGGGGTTGCACTTACATTATTTTCCTCCCCAGCTTTCCGTGGATTAAATGGAGAAATGGCGGCAAAACTAGGAGTGTCATTAGAGAGACATGATATTCGAAACATGATTTTAAAGGAAGCAGAAAGCCAGAAAACTTTATTGAAAACAATGCTGCAAGGAAAATTCTTCTTTCTTAAGATGGATGCCTGCACGAGACAAAGAATTAATTATATGGCAATAAATGTTCAGTTCATTGATGATGAAGGAAAACTAGTTATACGTACTCTGGCAGTGAAGGACACTGAAACTCAACATTCAAGCGAATACCTGACCAAGCTAATTGAAACCATCTTGACAGAATATGAAATCACTAAAGAGCAAATATTATCAATTGTTACTGATAATGCTTCAAATATGACAAGTACAGTACAGAAACTTAATGATAGTGAAGTAAAAGGAGATCTTTTTGAAGATAGTAGTGAAGAAGATATGGATGAAACTGCTGACAAACTTGACAGTGTTGACACTGTCGACCAGTGGTGGCTCTGGCCTAGAGGCTGTAAGGCTGCAGACCCCCAAACTAAAATGACGAATAATGCATCTCTACGGTCTCTTTATTTTATTTAAAGTGTTGTATTAAACAAAAAATAAGATTCTAAACTAAACTGATTTTTATATATTAATAATGTGACGAAATAAAGATAACTTCCAGCAAACAATGATGAATAAAAGGTTATTTAAAATGTAATATAAATATAGGGCCTACCGCGCTAAGATGTAAATTTTAAGGCTGCAATCGTGCAGTCTATACACAGTATAGCTACAGGGTATGAGATTTAGTGAGGACTGTGAGGTGAGTGCGGTCACTGCACTGCTGCCAGGTGCATGATGTCCCTAATGATTAATTTCACGTTTAATTCGCTATATTTGATGAAAGTTGATCTATTTAAATTATACTTCCGTCACCGTGTGTTAATATCAAACTATTAAAAACTGAATTTTCAAATACATTATTGGTAAAGTAGAAGATAATGATATGATATGCAGCAAAATTTGGATCTTTTAAGTCTGCAGCAGATGCAGCCTGCTAGTGTACAGTTGCAGATGGCACATGACGGCAGTGTTCGGATGCTGGTTATCAAGTGAGGTCAGTCATTGTTTCCTGTGCTAGGCTGATCGTGCTTCTTTTTCAATTAAATTTATTATTGTGAACCAGATTTCTACTTGGTTATTTTGATTCAATTAGCCTATCTAAAACTTTTATTTCTCCCTTACATACAAGCCATGGAAAATACAGTGACGTTTTTGAAATCAATTAAATTTTCAAGCCTAACCTACCTCAAAAGGTTGAAATTAAAAACAAAGGCCGTCCAACTCCTGCTTTAAATATAGAAGAGACAGGTAAAAGTAGAAATAAGGATTACGTTCGCAAATTTAATTCAGCTATTTATGATAAACATGATTGGATTTGTGGCTGTGAACAAAGTAATTCTCTGTTCTGTTTCCCATGTTTATTATTTGGAGGAGAAAGTGAATGGACAACGAATGGCATTTTCAACCTTAAAAAGAATAAAAACATTTCTTAGAAACTCGATGTTGAATCAAAGGCTCACGGCTTTAGCAATGCTGTCAATTGAAAATAGAATGATAAGTGATATCAACAATTTTAATGAAAAAGTGATTGATCATTTTGCAACGTCCAGAACCCTAAAAATGGATTTTATATTTAAATAAAATCATTTCATCCATTGGTAAGTAACCATACTAAGTATTTATAATTGAACTATTATTTTATTAAGCTAGTTTTCTTAATTTTTGTACCTTATATATTTTCGAAAGCTACAGCCTTCCCACTTTATCGAGTCTAGAGCCGCCACTGCTGTAGACAATGATTTTGCTGGATTCTCAAATATCCCCCATATGCGATGTGCAGTCCACACATTGCAACTGGCAATTCGTGATGGGTTAAAAGAAAGGAATGCTGCTAATGTAGTAGGTAGGTTACGCAACAGAGTAGTGGCTGCAAGAACGCCTAAACTTGATGCAATATTAAAACGTCGATCCGGAAAAGGTGCAGTTATAGATCAAGCTACACATTGGGGGAGTACCTATGAAATGATTAAGTGCCTTCTTGAATTGAAGCCATACCTTATCGATATGGCAAACCCAGATGTAACAATGACTGATATCCAGTGGCAGCAGGCAAGTCAACTTGAGGCATTACTTAAGTACCCATATGTGGTTACAAAGAAGTTTCAAGCAGCTGAATTGACACCTGGCACATTTTACAAGGAATGGAAAAATATTAATTATAAACTATCTCAAATTGGCGGCATTGTTGCAGATGGTATAAGAATGTCTATGCAGTGTAGAGAAGAAAATTTACTGAATAATGATGTGCTATTGGCTGCAGTTTATGTAGATCCTATGCACAGGGTACTTTTAACTGAAGAACAGATTGCTAGAGGAAAGTCAGCTCTGTGTGATGTAGCTGTGCAAATGAAAATGTTAAATGAAACAGATGCTGCAAGTAATTCAGAATTTGAAAGCTGCTCTAGTCCTGCCATTATGCAAAGCTCCTGCTCAAACTCTGAAGAAGAAATGGATTTTGAAAAATATTTCGATAATGAAGAAAAATCAAAAAAAGTTAAGCGATGCTGTTTGAGTCAAGATGATAAACCTATAAAAATAACCCTATTGACCAAATTCAGAGAAGACTTTAATGCAGCTTTAACAAAAATAGAGAAATTTGATCATTCATTAAAACTTGATGTGATGAATGCCATACCAAAGTATCCTGAATTAGTGCAAGATGTAGCCAGAACTGTTACTGCATTGCCACCAACACAAGTCAGCGTTGAAAGATTATTTTCAGCTCTTCGGTTAATTAAATCCCACTTACGGGCTAAGTTGAAGGAGGACATAATTGATGCTATACTTTTCTTAAGAACAACTTCTCCTTAGAGAGTTAAATCATTAAGTATGTTTTTTTAGCCTTTTTTTAATATTTAGCTTCAATATTAGCATATCATAATATACCGGGTGTCCGAGAATTATCTGTACAATTTTTGGCTGTTATTAAAAGTCAACCATGAAGTGTAGAAATTTCAGTGTTGTCCCATTTTACAGAGAATCTCCTTAAATTTTTTCTGATACCACGTTTTGACAAGTTTTTTAGAAATGTACGCGGGTGACAGACATTGATGATTTAAAAGCAAGAATCACAGCTGCTATTGAGCGAATTGATGTGGATATGCTGCAGCGTACATGGCAACATTTGGAGTATCGATTGGATGTTTTGAGAATCACTAATGGTGCACATATCGAATGTTTGTAACAACGTTACTTTAATAAAAGAAACTTTTGAAAATACAGATTCTAAATAATCTTGTTTAAGAATTTTACGTGTGTTATCAAGAATTTTATTAAAAGATGAAATTGTACAGATAATTTTCGGACACACTGGAATTTCTAAAAAACTTGTCAAAACTTGGTATCAGAAAAAACTTAATGAGATTCTCTGTAAAATGGGACAACACTGGAATTTCTACACTTCATGGTTGACTTTTAATAACAACCAAAAATTGTACAGATAATTCTCGGACACCCTGTATAATGGAAACAAAATATTCTTTACCAACTTTTTTTATTTAGCTATGGTACCGTACGCAACATTAAAATTTTAAAATTGTTAACCTAATGAGGTTATAAATATTTTATAGATCAATTTCTTTTTCTGTTAATTTTTTTTTGTGTAATACAACATTAAAATTGTATTAAATTACTAAACTGTATTATTATCGTACCTACTTTATTACATTTATTTATACTTATATATTTGAAAGTCGGGAGTCGGAGTCAGTTTTTAAAAATACCGACTCAGGAGTCGGGAGTTGGTTGTTTTTGGCTGACTCTCCATCCCTGCATGCTAAGCATGATAGAAAAGCTGAATAAAGTTGATGAAGAAAAAGTGGCTAATGAAGATGACATTCTTGAAACTGATTCTCAAACAGCACAAACAGAACAGAGCGATGAAATTTTAGATGATATTGTTGAAGAAGCATCTAAGCTCTTTCTAATCCAACATATGCATTGTGTTGTACATACATTGCAGCTAGCAATAAGAGATGGATTGAAAGATCGCCATGCAGCTACTCTGATAGGCAAGTTGAGGCAAGTAGCCACTGCAGCCAGGACCTCTAAAATTGATGCTATTATCCAGAGACATGCAGGAAAGGGAGCTATTTTGGACCAAGCGACATGCTGGGGGAGCACATATATGATGATTAAGCATTTGCTTGATCTAAAACCCTTCCTAGAAGACATTGATAATCCCAATGTTTCACTAACTGAAATTCAATGGAGGGAGGTTACACAATTAGAAGCTCTGCTTGCTCACCCTTATACTGTCACCAAAAAGTTGCAAGCAGAGGATTTAACTCCTGGTACATTCCTATGGGAATGGAAAAATTTATTATTTTGTCTATCCCAAACTGGAGGATTAATTGCTGATGAATTGTATCCTCAATGAAGAAAAGAGAGGGTCTGCTACTGGAAAATGAGATCTTATTAGCTGCTTGTCTACATAGATCCAATGAACCGAATTTTGTTGACTGAAGAACAAATTGCTAAAGCAAAAGAGGCCCTCTGTGAGGTTGCAATTCGCATAAAAGGGCTATTACCTGAAAATCCTGAACCACAGGATGAAGATACGAGTAGTAAGTCCCTCTCATCCTCTTCAAATGATGAAGAATTAGACTTTCAAAAATATTTAGGTAAAATTGAACGCTCAAAAGCAAAGCGTCGCCACTTAAATGTGCATAGGCAACCTTTTGATGTTAAACTAATGAAATTTAAGCAAGATTTTTTTGATGGCCTAAAAGAAGTGGAAAAATATGATCGCTCATCTAAACTGACAATACAAGAAGTCATCCGCATATCCAGAGATTTTAAGAGATACAGCTATGATAGTAACAGCCATGCCACCCACTCAGGTCAGTGTGGAGAGACTGTTTTCTACACTGAAAATAATTAAATCAGATTTAAAGGCTTCAATGAAAGAGGATCTGGCAGAAGCAATTCTGTTCCTAAGAACAAGTTGTTCGTAAATTTTAGATTTTCACCCTTGGCTTAGTTTAATAAATTTTGCAGGAATACTTTTATATTTTTGATTGCATTTAATGAAATTTTTATTTTGTCAGTCTTAAATTTAATTTTGTTTTGTTTTATGCTCAATGAATTTTGTTTTTTCATAAATAAAAAATAAAAAAACCATAATGGCATTGCTACAACCATTAGACTCAAACTTTGCAGGTTATGGGTTTAAAAAGTAGCCTGATGATTCACGTGGTGGTGATGAAATGCCTCTTGTATAATTATCATCATATCAGATTTAGAATTAATATACCTTCAGAGTCAGATAGACAAAAAATTGAGGAGTCAGAGTCAGTTTTTTATGTGCCGACTCCACAGCCCTGAGCAGAAGACCAGGAATCTTCTTTGGAGGGACCTCTTCTTTTACACTGGGATGGCAAACTATTGCCAGATATCAATGGATCCAAGGCAAGCGTTGATAGAATTGCTGTCCTTGTCACTGGAAATGGCCATGAGAAGCTTTTGGGAATTCCGAAGATGGACAAAGTTACTGGGGAGTCTCAGGCGAATGCTTGTGTTGAAGCAATTGAGAAATGGAATCTCTGGTCTCAAATCAAAGGACTCGTATTTGATATGACAGCCAGCAACACAGGGCTTCAGAAAGGAGCTTGCATCAGAATCGAAGAAGCTCTAGGAACCGAACTGGTCTGGATTGCTTGCTGTCACCATGTCATGGAAATCATGCTGTCCAACGTCTTCTCTTGTATCTTCGGTCCATCTGGAGGTCCAGAATCCAGACTCTTCAAGCGATTTCAGAAACAATGGCCATCGATAAATCAAGATGCGTGTGTTGCAGCAACTGACAAACTCTTCCAGGATCTGGTATTGAGCAGATTGTGGAAAGAGATGCTGGATTATTTGCCACATGCACTCGAAGCGCAGCAACCAAGGGATGATTATCAAGAATTCTTGCACTTATCTCTCTTGTTCCTTGGTGGAAGAAGTGGAAATGAGTCATTTTGAGCTCCAGGCCCAACACACCACGCTCGTTGGATGGGGAAAGGAATTTATGTGTTGAAGATATTCCTTTTCCAAGCTCAATTCAAGCTGACACCACGAGAATCCAGGAACATAACTGACTTCGCTCTGTTTGTGAGTCTCGTTTACATCAGATAATGGAACGAAGCATCCCTTGGAATTCAAGCCCCCTACAATGACATCAAACTTCTGTCTCTGCTCAAGACTTACCCAAATCAGACTGTGGCTAGTAAAGCATCTGCAGCCTTTTCCAGGCATCTTTGGTTTCTCTCCGAGCACCTGGTTGCCCTAGCCTTTTTTGATGAATGAGTGACCATGGCAACAAAGGAAAGGATGCTCCGGAACCTACAGCGTCCATGGTTACCCGGTCCTCCTCGACATCTAGAGATCAAGGATGAAGTGGAAGACATGAAGTTGGAGGACCTTGTGACTAAAAGGACCAGTTCCTTCTTTGATGTTTTGATGGAAGGAGGAAAAGCAAAATCTCAATCCTTTCCGGAGAAACCCCCCAGAGAGTGGATGGACGATCCTTTTTTCAACAAACTTCGGGATCAGTCCTCTCAGATGGAAGTAGTAAATGACACAGTGGAACGGGGTATCAGCCTGATCCAAAAATACAATAACATGCTAACGAAGGATGAAGAGCAGAAACAGTTCCATCTTCAACTGCTGGCAAACCACTGAAAGAAGCTCCCCACTCCATCAAAGGCGGCTCTAATGTCATAGTTTTTCAAGTGCATAACTTTTCTGCTGTGTGAGACCCCTGATTTATGGATTCCACATGGGGCGAACCCTAAATACTGTTTCTTGGAGAAAATATTTTGTGTGATTTTCAGTTATGTATAAAGGAATAAAAATACCCTTGTGGAGAAAGGAAATTTCTTTTGTTTTTTGAACCACCCTAGTGTGCACCCATTTTGGGTCTACCATTTAAAGGTGTTTGTTGGGCAGAGGAATCTCTCTTAAATGGGGTGTGTAAAGACAGAGTATCCCCTAACCCAAGATGCTGCCTCCCTATATCCCACAACACTTGTGTTGAGCTATGGGATCTATCACCGAAATGCACATAATATATATGAAATAAACTAGTACCATTCATGCAATAAAAATGGGCTTAAACACTATCCCCAGATGTCCCTTGCAGACATCAAACTATCCAACCTTCTTTTGAAGGAATCAAGTGTATCTGAAGTCACCACTTCTGTCAGACTGTTCCAAAACTTAATTACTCTGTTTGTAAAACTGTTTTCTTAAATTTGTTCTACATCTTGGCTTAAATAATTTCATACTATGACCTCTAGTCTGGTTATTGTGATCTTTAATGAAAAGAGAATCAAAATCTATCTTATCCAACCTTTTTATCATTTTATACACCTCTATCATATCACCCCTTAACCTCCTCATTTTTAATAAGAACATGTTTAGATACACCAGTCTTTCCTTATATATATATATATCAAATAGGGACTATTAAATTGAATACAGTATTTGAGTTGGGGTCTCACATATGAAATGTATAGTTGCTTTATAATATTGGGTGATTTGTATTCAATGTGTATGTGCATGAGATTGAGTCTAGCATTTGCTTTATTTCTGATTTTCATACAATGATTTGAGGGTTTAAGTTCATTAGTCACAGTGACACCCAAGTCTTTCTCTCTATCATTTTTAATCCAAATTCCATTCATATTGTATTCAAATTCTGGGTAAAAATTTGTTTTAAAGCCCATTTGAGTATGTGTTTGAAAATGTTTTTTTCTTGTTATTCGCTGCATCTTATTTGAATCTAACCTCCAGTTTCCCAGGAAATGAATAGTTTAACCTAACCTAACTAATGTTAGGTTAGGTAAACAACCTAACAAAAAAATACCATTATTGTAAAGCATTTGAACTGCTTTTCAGGTATATCTGACTAAAAATATTAAGTTTGAACGGGCGTTAAAACAAATATTATCCTGGGGTAAAAATTCGTTTTAACGCCCATTCGAGTATGTGTTTGAAAATGTTTTTCTGGTGTTATTCAAATGCATACTATTCGAATCTAACCTCCAGTTTCCCAGGAAATGAATAGTTTAACCTAACCTCACCTAACTAATATTAGGTTAGGTAAACCTAACTAATGTTAGGTAAACCTAACTAATGTTAGGTAAACCTAACCTATCAAAAAAATACCATCATTGTAAAGCATTTGAACTGCTTTACAGGTACATCTGACTAAAAATATTAAGTTTGAATAGGTGTTAAAACAAATATCCAAATTCTGGATTTTTTGGCCCAATATGCATGACCTTGCACTTATCAACATTAAATCTCATCTCCCACTTATCTGCCCAGGCTGTTACTCTAAGTCTTTTTGTACTGTCATTGCTCCTGCTACTGACTTAACATTATGGCCTAATTTTGTATCATCAACAAATTTTGAGGTTTTACATGATAGGCCCTTCTCTAGATCATTTATATAGACAACAAAGAG
The DNA here is from genome assembly GCA_023014485.1 of Bathynomus jamesi. Taxonomy (NCBI): domain Eukaryota; kingdom Metazoa; phylum Arthropoda; class Malacostraca; order Isopoda; family Cirolanidae; genus Bathynomus; species Bathynomus jamesi. The sequence goes on along the minus strand of JAJOZX010001019.1, from coordinate 522,721 downwards.
CAGAGGTCCCAGCACAGACCCCTGTGGGACTCCGCTCAATACAGGCCTCCAAGTAGGCTTATTTCCATTTAGATGAACTCTCTGTTTTCTGTTTCTCAGCCATTCTTCTATCCAGTCAGCTATATGACCTTTCCTCTCACTTTTTCTTTGTTTTTCCGCTGAGATATGCCCTTTAAATAGAGGCGAATCGGTTCTTCCTGAACTAAAAAAAAAAAAAAATATAATATATATATATATATATATATATATACACACACAAAGGTGGGCACCTGGGCCTCAAAAAGGACCGATGGTCCCGGTCCCGGTCCTTGCCTCAAACTGGACTAACGGTCCCGGTCCCAGTCCTTTCTGAAGATAGGACCTAGGAATGACTCGGTCCTCGGTCCTTATATATAATATAAGTGAAAAATTTGATTAAAATGAAAAATGAAATTAAAGACACCAGAAATCTTTAATTTTATTAACGTAAATTATAATTAATACAATACATAAATGATGAAAAAAAGTTAAATGCTTGAGTTTCCCTTCAAGAAGACTAGCATTTCAAGACTAGCATCTTCTTTAGAACTTTAAATAATCACTAAACACACTAAAATCACAAAAAAGACCGTCCGTACCGGACCGTCTGGAATTGCTTAAAATGGACCGTCGCTCCTCATTTCAGTCCTCACTGAGAAAAGGACCAACTTTCCTGCTCACGGTCCTTACAGTCCTTAAAAATGGTCCTTAAAAATGAAGGACTGAGTTCCTGGAGTTTGGTCCTTTTGGAACTTGGTCCTGCCCACCTTTGTATATACAGTATATATATATAATATATATATATATATATATATATATATATATATATATATATATATATATATGTGGTATATATATATATAAAAATAAATATAATATGTGTGTGTGTGCGCAAGTAACTGTTATATTCCCAAATTGATATGGAGCTTGTTCTCTCAAACTTAGTTTGGTTGGAGAATGTAAATTCATTTTTTTTGACTTCTGCCTACTTGTATATTGAACATTATTTCCCATTTCTAAACAGATTTTTCGTATCTTATTTATCAAGAAACTAGTCTTTGAATAAATTTACTGTTACATACAATTTTTGATTGTACAATGTACATACATACATACATACATACATCCAATTTTTTTATTTTACATACAATTTTTTTATTGTAGGTGGTCCCATGAGTGCCTGGGTAAACGCATTATAAATTGTTCCCACCCAGTTAAAATCCACTAAAAAATGCACTGAATTATGATGACTAAGCTGATTGATGCAGCATTGCTTGTATATATTAAGTTAAGGTGTATATATAATTATATATCCATCTCATAATTGTAAGGTTAGTGAAAAATTCACTTAATTTAGAGCTAGCATTTTTGGGCTCTTGTGGCATCATTGTTTGGGCACTCTTGTGGCATCATTTTTTTTGGGTGCTGTGTGTCCTTTCTACTCATTTATTGAATGCAGCACTTACAGGGCATGGTCTTATAGAGAGCTCTCTTGCAATTCAGTTTGGTTGTTTAGATACAAGATTGTTGTATCATGCAATGGTGCAGGTTATGTTGTTGTTGCAAGGTTTAGAAAGACGAGCATAAATAGTACCCCTTTTGTTTTTATCTTAATTTTATGCAACTGAGGCCTAAGGTAGGCCCAAATGAGTCAGCAACCCTGAGGTAGGACCTAATAGGACTTCCAAGTCCATAAGTTTTTAGTCTAGCTTAACTTGGGCTATAGGTTAAACTGGCCCTCCAGAGCTTGGCCATTCACAGCTCAGCTGGGATTCTGAACCCAATAAAAAAATAAAAAAAATAATACTGAATGCATGAAAAATGTCCTCACCTTGAGTTTTCCCTCTTAAAGGTAGGATTCTAAGCAGTTCTTCTTTGGCAGTCATATCTTTAAGTTTAAACATGATTCTAATAAAAATGCATAACTGCGACGTGTTGATCACATCTGTCAAGTCATCAAACTGAAGTGAAAGGAACATGCAGTGATGTATGTCTTTCTTCAGTTGTTCCACCAAATTCTCATCCATTACTTCACAATGCCACATCAGTGTTTCTGGATAGCTGAAGCTGGTTAATATCAGACAATATTTCGATTTATTACTGAAATTCTGAAACAATGACTCTGCTGCCTCTGTAAATGCTTCTTTGAATATTTCTCCATCCTGAAAAGGTTTTCGCAAGTACATGGCTCACCCAAAATGATGTAATTGTTGCTGCTTTCAATTTTGTGCTAGGCCCTGTAAAGATAGACTGCTGAGCACTAAGTTGAGACGAGTTCATTGACTTTTCTCTTATGTAGTTCGCTTTCAGCTGGGAAATCACTGTCATACCGCATGTGAATAGTTTTAAAATGCCTCTCTAAATTCCCCTTTTTGACGAAAGTGACACATGCATGGCAAATTAAACACACATTTGGAATTTTTCATCGTAAAAAAATATGCTATCTCCCACTCATTGTGAAAATTGTAAGTTTTTGTGTCTTGGCATTTGGTCCAGCACTCATTTTAATGGTGTTAATGCAATTGGACTGGAGACTGACCTTCACCACTGATTATTCCAAATGACTGACCCATCACTAAGTGACACATGCTCATAACAGCTCAGCTTACCGCAGTATGAAATTTTGGTAGAAATTAAAGTTAGCGGTATCATTTTCTATGACATTAATTAAATATATCTCAGAATTATTAGTTAAACTTCGTTGGTTTTTGTTAAATGACTGGTAAACACAAAGATAAAACAAATAAATGTTGCTACTGATAATGGAGATAACATAAAGAACCAAGGTCATATGCAAGGGGGGGTTTTGGGGGTTCAAACCCCTCATTGAGAATAAATTTACATTAGACCTTACATTACATAGAATTTGCATTGCACACATACACACACACACAGACACACATGTATATATATATATATATTATATATATATATATATATATATATATGGGATGAATTTCATAATAAAACACGTGAAATGAATGAATGCTGCAAACCCACAAGGAAAAAGAAAAATGATTCCAAGGCCTTTCGTGTATTCAAAGCTACACCTCGTCAGGGAATGAAGATAAAAGGCGAGATGCCCATAAATATATACAATGTACAGGAAAAACAAAACAATTAGCACATAATTAACAAGGGTTAATGAGAGGCAAAAGAAATTTTAACATGATATCGTCAATTTTATACGTCCCCGAACTGTTATTGAAATTGTTTTTAAAATGAATAAATGCACATTCTAGAATATTTCTTTCTATTATATCTCTGTTTTTAACAAGCGCTTTAGAACTATCCCACTTGATGCTATGGTTACATCTATACATATGGTTAAATAAAGCATTGGAAGTATTAGCTGTTCTACACGCATATTTATGCTGTTTTACCCTAATATCTAACATTTTACCGGTTTGGCCTATATATACTGAGTTACATTGTGTACATCCGATCGAATACACACAACCAACAACATTATCAGGGCTATTCTTTATTAGGTGTGATTTAACAGTATTATTATACTTAAAGATTAATGCCAATTGCTTTAAGTACAGTTGGAAGGTATTGAAAATTAACATGGTAAGGTAGGCTAAGGATATTTTTACGCTGAAATTCCTTTATAATTACATTATTATAATACCTATTCTTGGCAAAGTTAATAATCCCATGAGGCCTATTGTTAGCTCAGTGGGCTCCATAACCTATAAACTATCAAAATGGTTAGTTAGTTTATTAACGCCATTAGTTGGCTCTATTTCTGAGTCACATATTGTAAATAGCATGGATCTTATTGACAAACTGAAATTCCCTAATGACCCTAATTTCAAATTGGTAAGCTTCGATGTATGCTCGCTATTCACAAAAGTCCCTGTTGATGACCTACTTGATTTTTTAAAAGATAAGATCTCTCAATATTCTTTCCCTGTTCAACACAACACTCTTATTGAGTTAATTAAGCTTTGTGTCAAAGATTGTAAATTTCAGTTTGAAAATAAGTTTTATGCTATGTCATTTGGATTGGCTATGGGAAATCCCCTTTCACCTGTACTAGTTAATTTATATATGGAATGTTTTGAAAGTAGAATTTTGCCTACGATTGTTAATTTTAACCTGGTTTGGTACAGGTATATAGATGATATTTTATGCCTTTGGCCTAATAATTTGGATGTAGACTTATTTCTTGGTAGGCTCAACAATTTGGTCCCATCTATTAAGTTTACACTTGAAAAAGAAAATGATAGAAGCCTATCTTTTCTTGATCTAAAAATTTGGAGATGCTCTAATCAGTTCAAATATGAAGTCTACCGTAAGCCTACTAATAATAACTCTTATGTGCATTTTTATTCTGACCATCATCCTTCGATTAAATCCTCTATTTTCTCTGCTATGTTTCTTCGAGCATTGAGAGTTGTCAGTCCTGAATTTTTAGATTCCGAGTTATGCAATATCATGAATATTGGTACTAAATTATGTTATCCTATTTCATTTTTAGATAACTGTCTTAAGAAAGCCAAGAATAGGTATTATAATAATGTAATTGTAAAGGAATTTCAGCGTAAAAATGTCCTTAGCCTACCTTACCATGTTAATTTTCAATACCTTCCAACTGTACTTAAAGCAATTGGCATTAATGTAATCTTTAAGTATAATAATACTGTTAAATCACGCCTAATAAAGAATAGCCCTGATAATGTTGTTGGTTGTGTGTATTTGATCGGATGTACACAATGTAACTCAGTATATATAGGCCAAACCGGTAAAACGTTAGATATTAGGGTAAAACAGCATAAATATGCGTGTAGAACAGCTAATACTTCCAATGCTTTATTTAACCATATGTATAGATGTAACCATAGCATCAAGTGGGATAGTTCTAAAGCACTTGTTAAAAACAGAGCTATAATAGAAAGAAATATTCTAGAATGTGCATTTATTCATTTTAAAAACAATTTCAATAACAGTTCGGGGACGTATAAAATTGACGATATCATGTTAAAATTTCTTTTGCCTCTCATTAACCCTTGTTAATTATGTGCTAATTGTTTTGTTTTTCCTGTACATTGTATATATTTATAGGCATCTCGCCTTTTATCTTCATTCCCTGATGAGGTGTAGCTTTGAATACACGAAAGGCCTTGGAATCGTTTTTCTTTTTCCTTGTGGGTTTGCAGCATATATATATATATATATATATATATATATATATATATATAATATATACCTGAATTTTCTGTAATTTTCCTGAATTTTTATGCTAAAGTATCGTGATTTTCTGTTTCAGTCACTTGGCAACACTGGTTTAGTCATTGTTATGATAGTTTGGCCTAAATTTTCTGTCATTTGCAATTTTAATTAAAAAAAGTGACCATGAATAAAAGAAAGCAAATGGAAAACACCGAATGATCTTTCTCTACACTTAGGAGAATAAAAATGTATCTCCGGAACAGCATGTCTGAGAATCGTTTGAATGGTCTCGCTGCTCTGAACATTCATCGGGACCTCAGCATCATTGTTGATGAAATCCTAGATGATTTCATGAAGTCTACTCGATGTTTGCAGTAGTTGTAAAATGCCAAATAAAATACTTTTTTATTAAATCTATTTTTTAAGACTTCCTGAAATTTTCCAGATTTGCGTTTTATTTTACAATAATGATTAGAATAATGTTAACTCGCCTAAAATATGTGTCACCATATGATCACAAGTATTAAACAATTACATTATCTTAAGCGAATGAAACCTGATCATAAAGAAATTCATAGAGCAAGGGACCACTGTACTTCGGTTCCTTCAGCCATTCATTTCTAAAATGTTGTGTATACTTTTTACTCATCCTCACGTTTCACCAGTAGGAGGGGAATAATAAATCCAACTATAATAGTGATCACCAAGTCAGAATTATGACTATTTTTACCACTTTCAATATAATGAACTGATGACAATCAATTAACTTCATGTAATAATGCACTCATCCACTGAGTAAACTAACTTGAAACTGAGAATTGTTTAATTTTGGCATTGTTGCTAAATCTACCTTTAAAAGTGCCTAAAGTGTAGCTAAAAAGTGGCAAAGTTTCATAAAAAGGGGCTCAAAGGTCATATCTTTTAGATCATCATTGGCATGTTCATTTACTCTTTTATATACCTCCGTTGTACTAATTTTTCTCGGAACTATTAACATGACAAAGTAGTTAAAAATGCAACAAGGTGCAAATTGCTTTAAAAAAGTGCCATATGTTACTAAGAAGTGAGGCTAAATTTAGTATTACAAATTTGCTAAATTGGCATCACTGCATGTCGGCAGATCCAAAACGAAGAAAAACATTTTATTCAACCAAAAATCAGTGGTACCAACATTTGAATTCTAATTTTTATTATATTACCTATTTTTTTTATATTTGTTTTGAAAAGCACTAAATTTAGCACTAACTTAAGTCAAGAAGCACTAAAATAACACAATAGCGTTATGCGCAGAATTTTTGCACTGATAAATAAAAAAACAAAAACTGGATTTAGTGCGAAAAGCACTAAGTTGGCAACCCTATATTGTTTATCCTTTTGTGTTGCCATTCAGCTTTCTTTATACAGGGTGAGTCAAAAGTCTCCATAGATAGGCAAAATGGTCACTTTATTATGCAATCACTTGTAAGTCACAAAATATGCTCTATGTAGGCACCATTACACTGAATGCACATATGGATGCATTCTTCCCAGTCATGGTAAACGCATGTTAACACATCTGGTATTGTGTGTGCACATGCATCACGAATGCGTTCCTTTAAGTGGTTCGTATTTTGTATTTTCACCTGGTACACCATGGCCTTCAAGTGCCCCCACAAGTAAAAATCAAGCGGGGTGAGGTCTGGGGACTTTAGAGGCCACTCCACGGGACAATGGTGGCCAATCCAGTGACCCGGAAACTGCTGATCCAGCGACTGGTGCACGCAGATACTGTAATGGGGTGACACCCCATCTTGCTGAAAGTACGTTGGAAATCCCCCATCCTCATTCAGCAGGGATGGCATGACTGTGTCTTGCAGCATGCTTAGATACATTTCGGCATTCAGATTGGTGTCAATGAAAAAAGGGCCAACAATTGTGTTGCCCCATATCCCGCACCACACCATCACTTTTCCATTGCCTTGCGTCTTTGAGGGACTCATCCAGTGTGGGTTGTCATCACTCCAATAACGTACGTTTTGACGATTAACCTCTCCATGAACATAAAAGTTGGCTTCATCTGAAAACAGGATGCCAGTTGAAAACTCTGTCTTTGTCCACTTTTGTTCTTGCCCATTTGCAGAATTCCAGCCACCTGTCCGGGTCATCTTCGCTAAGATACTGCAACATTTGCATTTTGTATGGATGCCATCTGTGCTCTTTCATAATGCGGATGATACTCCATTGGCTGACACCGCATTCTGCAGACATCCATCAAGTGCTTTTTTGGGGACTCTTTGCGATTGCTGCCAGCACCATGGTCACTGTGCCTTCATTGGTGGCTGTTCGTGGATGGCCACTTCTCGGTTGGTCTGCAACACACTGTCTTCTTGAACTTCTCAATGAGTTTGGCAACAGTGTCTTGTGTGATGTGCGTGCCAGGGATGTGTCTCCTGTTAAAATCCTCTGCAACCTTGCGACAGCTTCCTGATCCTGCCAGAAGAATGATCTCTATACGCTCTTCTTGGGACAAAGGCATCTCAGCACATCACCTGCAAAAAAATAAAAAATAAATAATCATTTATTTATCATGACCATTTTGCCTATGTATGGAGACTTTTGACTCACCATATATATATATATATATACCACCACATCTGGAAACAAAATGTGCTAGCATAGAATGGAAACACCCTGGGTCCCCGGGATCAAAGAAATTAAGATTGTGAGGTCCGCTGGCAAAGTGATGGTTACCGTGTTTTGGGACCACAAAGGCATTTTGCTCGCAGACTTCATACAAAAAGGCACAACAATCAATGCAGCTGCATACTGTTCAATACGTGAATGTTTATGAGTGGCCATTAAACGTAAACATCCTGGACTGCTCCGTAAAGGTGTTCTGCTTTTGCACGATAACGCATGGCTGCACTCTGCTATAGTGACTCAGCAACTCTTGGTGTTTCTGGTGGGATGTCTTGGAACATTCTGCATACAGCCCTGATCTGGTGCTGAGCGATTACCATATGATTCCAGTGGTGAAGCAACAGCTTGGCGGCCACCAATTTCAAAGTGATGGCTAGGTGAAAACAGCTGTGACACGATGGCTGAGCACATAGGACACAGACTTCTGTGAGCAGGGAATCAAAAAGCTCATCCCACGATATGATAAATGCATCAATTGTGGTGGGGACTATGTAGAAAAGTAATGGGATAGCTGCAGTGGAGAAACTAGGTTGTTGTGGGCCCTGGTGAAAAATATTTACATGGGTCCCCCCCTAAAAAAAACATGTCACAATGCGTGTTGATAAATATTTACAAAACTTTAGACAATATATTTACTCACCATTTATTTAAAGTCAACTTTTCTGGTTTTCATTTCAGCAAAATTGGTCACCATTTAGCCAGTTTAGGCCTACAATTTGAATAGCGTATCTCTCTATTTTTAACATGGCAACAATGATATTTACTTTTTTATAGTTATTCTTATTAGCTAATCTTTAGATTTGTATTTGATATAAGTACAATTTTGATATATTAAATAAATCTATGATGGGCCCCTGAGGCTGTGGGCCCTGGTGCATTGCACTGCCTGCACCCTTGGTAGTTTCGCCACTGGATAGCTATACAATTAAATCTGCACTGTCGGTATTAGACTTGGAAATAAAGAACCCCAAATATATGCTTTGTAAACTTATTTTCTGACCACCCCTTGTAATATATGGATCCCTAATGATGCTCTAGCTTGTCAGGATGTAAACTGTAGAATTGAAACATATTTTGGAATTTAAAAATATGTACGGTATGAACAAATTGTTTCCTCTCTCAATAATGCGAGCTAAGACTTAAATACCATACCTTTAGCAGAAAAAACTATACATGTAGACCTGGCTCGAACTTCATAATGCATTCAGAGATGCTTTTTTAATGTGGTGTGAACAAGGGAAGCCAAGGCAAGGCCATGGATTACAACAAAAACAGAGGGTTAATGCCAGGTTCAAGTATGCATTAAGATATATAAAAAAATATGAGGATGAGTTAAGCAGGGATGCTATGGCTATAAAATGTGCCAGTAAGAATCCAAAAGACTTTTGGGAAGAATTAAAAATAAATAATAGTGCAATGTCTCTTCCTGCTAACATTGAAAATGTAGCTGGGACTGAAAATATAGTCAAATATAGTGAACTCTGTACATACTGTAAGAGCACTAATATTAATTGTGATACTACCTATAGTCCAGCTATAAGAGTTAGTGTATTTGAGACTAAACAGGCCATAAAATGTTTAGATTGTAACAAATCATGTGGTATTGATGGGATTTCTGCTGAGCATCTGAAATTTAGTAGTAAGAGATTAGTGCCTCTAATAGCTTCGTGATGTACATGCTTACTGAGACATGGTTATTTTTTGCCAGATAGTGATACAGTGTTATCTGTTGTTTTGGGGCCAGTACTAAAAGATGAAAAGGGTAAAATCAGCAATAAAGATAACTATAGGGCAATAGCTTTGGCCAATATAATTATGTCTAAGGTGTTTGAATATTTAGTCATTAATAGACGTGTAGAATGTTACCTGTATACTGGTGATAACCAATTTGGTTTCAAAAAGAAACACAGTACTGATATATGTGTGTGTGTGTGTGTGTGTGTGTGTGTGTGTGCGCGCGTGTGCGCGTGCATGCGTGTGCGTGTGTGCCTTGAAAGAGATGGTCTAAATACCAAACTCTAGATGTCTAGATGCTAATGTATTTTTGTTTCCTGGATGCCTCTAAGGCATTTGACCATGTTGATCATGAAAAATTATTCTTGAAACTTGTAGATCGTAATGTACCTGGTTACTTGGTCACTATATAAATATTCTGGTATAATCACCAAACAATGTAAGATGGGGTGGAGTTAATTCAGAGCCATTTTCTGTGACCAATGGTGTCAGGCAGGGAGGGATACTATGCCCCTACTTATTCATTGTTTATATGAATAATCTATCTGTTGTACTGAACATTTGTTAAATAGGTTGCCATTTTGGCACAATGATTGTTAACCATCTGATGTATGCAAATGACCTAGTTCTTATTTCTCCATCTGTAAAAGGGCTCAGCACACTTTTGAAAGTCTGTGAAAGGTATGAGAAAGATAACAACATAAAAGATAATCCTACTAAGAGTCATATTATGATTGTGAGGACCAAGGCCTACATGTATATAAAATTTCCTGAATTTCAATTGACTGATATTGTGCTGTCAGACGTGACCCAGACTAAGTATTTTGGCCACATACTAAATGATAGTCTTTTAGATGACTGTGATATTCTAAAGAAGTGTAGACAATTATATGATCAGGGAAATAATTTGATTAGAAAGTTTCATGTGTGTACATTAAATGTTAATTTGATCTTGTTTAGGGGTGTACTGGATATGATACCCAGCTGGATATTGCAAAATATCTGGTATCTGGCAGAATATGGGTCATATCCAGCTGGATATAGGCCAAGACATTAGAAAATTAACACCTGTATGAAAATCTGCCATAGAGTAATTCCATGACAGATCACCCAACAAAAATCGAAAATAACACCATCACCTCTTCGATTTTGTTCAAATTCGGTGTGCAGGTTAGGATTGGTGTTAGAAACAATTTCCCCAAATTTTTCTTCAATCTGTTCATTAGGTCACATTTTACAGAGGGGTCAAGTTTGAGGTTGAGCGCATGACCTCTAAATTTCAAATGGTCATAACTCAACTTCTAATTGTCGGATCTTCACAAGTTTGGCACCATTGGATTTGGGAGAGTCTCTACTTTCCAAAACGACCATTTACAACACTGTAGATCAGTTAGAAAAAAGGTTATGCTGTAAAAAACATTTTGACCTGACCTTTGACCTCGAGGATACCATTTTTCAGAAATTTTTATAGATGACAAAAATGTTCCTTGAAACAAGATCTACCAGAATCAGTAATAAAATGGTCTTATTTACCGGTATGTAGGTCAAAACACGATTTATAATGACTATGTCTGCAAAAATTTTGACAAATTTTTCGCACTTTTCATAAATCACTACCCCATAAATATTTTAAAAGTCAAAATCAGAAAATTTTTATAGAAGACAAAAATGCTGTATGAACAGAAATCTATTAGAATCAGTAATAAAAAGCGGTCTTAATTACTAATAGATAGGCTAAAATTTGATTGTATGTATGATGCTGCTATCAAAATTTTTAATTAGTTTTCTAAAATTTTGAAAAAAAAAAAAAAAAAAAAAATTACATTCCAGAAATATTTTAAACATATCCTACTTACATTGGTAGATACCTATATTATTATTGTAAAAGTGAATGTAGATATAAGAAATATATATAGCTTAAGAAATCTATGCTAATGTATAATATACAGATTGCTATAAAAAATAACTAATGGCGTCAATTATATCTATCTGGTACTCAACGCTATATGAAAATCTTTATAATTAATTATAATATACAGATTTGGCATTAATTCGTATAAGAATGAAATATACTGACATTTAAGCAAAATTACTAAATAAGTTAGATGACATAGCCACAATTCTATTTACTGTATGGGTATTAAAAAGGTACAAACTACATAGTACATAATTAATTTTATTTTCCTTATTTATTTAAAGTTTTCATTTTATTTGATATAAAAAATTTTCATAAAAAATTCTATTTCTTCTTGCGGAAACTTGTACTGGATTCGTGTTCCGCCTCTCAAGGAAGCTTCTATACGTCCTAATATATTAGATTTAGGAACAGCACAAATATCTTCTTTTTGCAGAAAACTGTACGATGGTGACAGCCCTGATGGATGAAGGAATTTTATGCTATAGTCATCATACTGTTCATTATAACTCTGCACCGACCCAAACCAAAATGTTTTTTCATACAAAACTGCAACAAAGCACCCAACTATCACATCTTCCCTAGTGCTGATGGTTTCATAGGTAATAATTTCGTTGGCTATGGCTGGCTCTGATTTATCATTTAAAAGCACTTTTACTTCTCCTAATTCGTCTTGATGTTTTGATAAACTGAAGACCTTTATTAAGTTGCTTGAAATGGGGACAAATTTGTGAAACTTCTGGGTACCTGTAATGGTTTTCAAAGGAAGAGTTCTGCGATTTTAAAAAACTTCAGTTTCTTTAACTTCTGAGAGAGGTACGAAATAGTATTTGATTTTTGATTCCATTCGGTTGCAGAAGCCATAGAATGCCTCAGGAGTCAGGATCTGATCAGTGACGGTTCTTTGAAGAGATGCCTTCGCAACTGACCTCTTTGCTGTGGCTCCAATAGCATCACAAATATTTTTTCCGTGTGATGTTCCATAAAAATGCCAATAAGCTGTTATGTTAAAATCATATTTTTGCTGGCACAAGTTGTAAAAATTGAATTTATTTTTATACTGGCTGGCACACCCGTCAGTGAAATGATGTATAGTTTTTATGTTGGGGCGGTCGGCCCATCAGAAATTATACAGAACGTATCACACTGCAACTTCATGTCACAGTCTTTATAATAAAAAGCATACGGGTGCAGGGTACATTGGGAATTTTCCCAATGGAACCCCTGCACCGCATCTTGGATGATGTAGTAGTAGTTTTCGGCAAAGTCGCCAACCAGACATCCTTCCGTCATTGACAAACCTTCTTTCAATTCTTTGAAGTATGTTGATTGGGACTTGCAAATAAAATGGTGTTTGGTCAAAACAAAAATACTATTGGAGAGGGTATCTATAAATTCTTCAGGGGACTGACTTTTTTCGATTAGTGTGCACCGGTCTACAGTCTGCCACTGTTTAAATTTAATTTCTTCAAAATTTTCGCTGATCATTAGTTGTTCTAAGTACCGTAATTTTAACACCAGCTACTCCTTTGCACTGACCACATTTTTGCATCATGCATGCTTCAGCGTTTATGTCGCATACAGCTTCCGCCATTAAATCTTTATATTCTAGGCCTTTAATTCTTAATGCTGCCAGCTGTAATTTTGGGTTTTGGTGGTAGGTGCACATGCGCACACTGTGTGTGCCACTACTACCAGCAATAATGCAGTGAGGAGGTCGCAATGCAGCAAAACTGCTAAAACCTATTTTTGGATTATCTGGAATGCCACAGAATGCGGCAAAAAGTTCTTTCAAATTACACAAAAGAAGGCGTTTTTGTATTTTGACCTTATTACCCTCAAAATTGGTATAGGATTTGCAATCCTTTTGACCAGGACATTGACGACTGTATTCATCAGACTCATAACATTTTTTAACTATTTGTTTTGTTTCAAATGAGATGACTTTACCTTTTGACATGCTTGGAATTTCAGGGAGAATTTAAAATTTTCTTTTAAATTCTCTGATTTTTTTTACCATATAGTTTGTCGTATTAAAATATTCTTGCGTTTTCTTAATAGTGAATGGGGACACTGTTAAAATTTGAATTTTCTTGTTTAAACTAGTACCTTCTGTTTGAAATTCTACACGTAGTTCCTCCATGATACCTCGAAATCTAAAAATTTTATATTATTTAATTTAAAAAAAAAATATACTGCATGAATCCCATGATAAATTAATTAAACCTAAATTTACATAACTTTGATTTTAAAGTATTAATTCTATGTCTGTGTGTAGGTAATTTTTATACATAGATACTAGTGATGTAGGTCACATCCGCATCCACGGAACATCCGCACATTTTCTCGCATCCGCATCCGCACTTTGGACTGCGGATGTCGTGCGGATGTGGACCGTTGAGATAAAACGTCCTTAATAAGCGGAAATTAGCAAATTCTACTATATTAATAGAACTAGTTCATTGTGCGCAAAAGTGATGCAAGCGACAAGACGAGAGCTGTTCTTGTATGAAGTTACTCTCTTGCAACCTACTTAGATCCACATTACAAAGCTAAGTTATTTTCACCTAGTACATTAGAACGAGTTAAATCATCACTTGGCAAAGCAGTTGAAGAGCTTCAATCTCTTGAATCTGTCGCTTCGCCACCCACCAAAAGAATAAAAGTTTCAGTGACAGAACCAACACCTTCAACAAGCAAATCTATCACAGAATCTGTCTCAGTTTCTTGAGTCAAGCAGCAATGACGAGACCTACGCGATGTCAAAAGATGTATTAAAAATGATCGAGAGCTATCACCAAGAAAAACGCCTGGCTGCATGTGACAATCCTATTAGTTGGTGGAAAAATACGCAGAATATCTATCCATACTTGAGTAAACTTGCAAGGAAACATTTAGCCTGTCCTCCAACAAACGTACCAAGCGAGAGATTATTTAGCAGTGCTGGATTAATATATGATGAAAAGAGAAACAGACTGGCAGCAGAAAAGGCAGAAAAATTAATGTTCCTTAAGCATAACCTTCCTATAATTAAGTTTGAACATTAAACGATGAACATCTTAGTTTACTTTATTTTAATTACTCATTTATAAATATGCCTAATAAACTTTAAACTTAATATAAATAGTTATCAAGCTAATTAAAGATCTCTTTCATAAGGGTGGAGGTTGGGGAAAGAGGTCGGTGGGTGCATTTGAGTTGGGTTCACGTCCCGCATCCTGGTAACACAATTATGGTTTCTAATTGTGGCTGAAACTCAACAAAATATAACGAATTTATTTGCAGATGAATTCACTAATTGATTTCTATATTAGTTAGATGCTTGATATTATTTTATATGTTCAGAGAAAAGTACAGCAATTATTGTACAATTAATCAATTATATTATATTATAGCTACAGCTCTCTCTATATAATAACTTATTATATACGTTAAACACAACAAATCTCGAATATATCCTAAAAAATAACGAAAATAGACATCCGCATCCGCGGATGTTGAAATCAAACATCCGCATCCGCATCCGCGGATGTGAAAAAAATGATATCTGCTACATCACTAATAGATACATATGTAAATATATATATTAATAGCTGATAGATAGGTGTGTGGAAAAAACATTTTATTCTATAACCTTTCTAATTCAAGTTCTTCATTATTTAGTTCTCCTCTTTTTTTGTAGACTCAGGAATTTCAACTCCATACGCACTTTCCAATCCTCTTTTAAGTTTCTCTGTGGTGAACACAAGTTTCTTTGCGCCTTTTTTTTGTTTTTGTACCAGTGTTAGCCCGCCTAATAAATAAATAAAATTAAAGTGTTAATTTGAAAAGTACAATAATAGAAAATAACATTAAATTAAAAGTTTTGAAATTTATCCCATATTTTAGTAACCTATAATATCAGGATGTAAAGTTGTAATTATAATTTTTTATTTTAGGCTTTAGGTAAGATATGAAAGTTTGCGAAAAATATTAGTATTTTAGATTATGTGCTTACTTGTTTTAATTGGACTTTCATCTAAGAATGGAAGAACTTTGTCCATCAATATATTTTTTCCAATAAATGATGTATCCAAATCTGATAATGCATTGCTGGTATGAGACGTTCCACTATCTTCTCTCTCCAGTGCCGCTTCTTGGATTTTTTCTTCGACATCCATTTCTTTATGCAAACTTAATCTCTCCAAAATTTGCGGATTATTTTAAAATTTGGTTGAACAATTGCTGCATAAGAAATCTTTTTCGCTTAACATGCCAAAACTATTTGCAGCTAATATTTTATTTACAGGAAATACTTTGTTGAAACATCTTCTTTTGTTTTTTTTGCGGATCGCAACAAAATAATAAGTTTTGTGGCATTGTTACAAATTAATTTTTATTTTATTTATGTAATTACATTTAAGTAAGATCTGGAAACAAAAAACAAAATCATGTAGTTATAAATAAAAATCTTGGAAACAGAAAATTAATAGTTTACATACAATTGTAATTTTTATTTAAAAATCTGAAAATATCTCACCAAAGATCATCATACATACAATCAAATTTTAGCCTATCAGTAATTAAGACCGCTTTTTATTACTGATTCTAATAGATTTCTGTTCATACAGCATTTTTGTCTTCTATAAAAATTTTCTGATTTTGACTTTTAAAATATTTATGGGGTAGTGATTTATGAAGTGCGAAAAATTTGTCAATTTTTTGCAGACAGTCATTAGAAATCGTGTTTTGACCTACATACCGGTAAATAAGACACTAATTTATTACTGATTCTGGTAGATCTTGTTTCAAGGAACATTTTTGTCATCTATAAAAATTCTGAAAAATGGTATCCTCGAGGTCAAAGGTCAGGTCAAAAGATTTTTTAACATAACTTTTTTCTAACTGATCTACAGTGTTGTAAATGGTTTTTTGAAAAGTAGAGACTCCCAAATCCAATGGTGCCAAACTTGTGAAGATCCGACAATTAGAAGTTGAGTTATGACCATTTGAAATTTAGAGGTCACGCGCTCGACCTCAAACTTGACCCCTCCGTAAAATTTGACCTAATGAACGGATTGAAGAAAAATTTGGGGAAATTGTTTCTAACACCAATCCTAACCTGCACACCAAATTTGAACAAAATCGGAGAGGTGATGGTGTTGACCATTGGGTGATCTGTCCTGGAATTACTCCATAATATGATAACATATTACAAATAATGTTTTATATACAAAAAAAATGGAAAGCCCTCCAGGGCCCACCCCTAAACAAGTCCAGCAACACTTTTTATATTAAATCAACACAATACTGATGACAAGAATAAATAAAACATCTGTCCATCCTTAACGATTACAGTTCTATTAATATAGTCAGAGCTTTTTATAAAAACGTCTAGGCATTAAATTTTTTAAAAAGAGTAAAATATTGCTAGACCCCTGCACTTGCTTTCCATTCTTTTTTCTCCTTTTTTTTTCAAAATGATACAAAACATTATAAGCTTGACAAATGTAAAACAATACATTGAATACAATATAAAATGCCTGGAATGAAATCAATGAATGGAGGGCAGTATTGTGTAGGTTAGATGCGCCATTCAGCCTGGAGGTCTTCAGAATTAAAAAAACCTCAACAACAGTGATTTAGAATTTTTTTCCGTTGTGATGCAGAAACAAGAGCATTTCTCTTTTAGGCAATATTTGGGATTGCCTTTCTTCATAGATGTTTCCATATTCAGAAAACATTCTCTCTGAAAATACAGAGGATGCGGGTGTGCAGAGAAGCTTTGAAACAATAGTTTTAAGGAGAGGAAATCGGTCCTCCTGCTTCCAGATTTGAACTGGACAGTTTCCTATCTACAAGAGGTTCAGATGCATATTGGTCTAACTCCTCTGCAATCAGTGGAACAGGAGCAGTCTTTTTTCAACCTTTCTTTTCTTGTAACTTACTTCCCCAGATTGCTCTCCTTTTGTGATCTCCAAAAACACACTTCAAGAATGTCCTCTTGTCTTTCCTCTTTCGCATAGGAGAACTGGAATTTGAGCTGCTTTCGCTTCCACTTTCATTACCTTCACTTTCATTTTCATTAGAATCATTACCACCTTCATCATTTTCAATACCTATGACTTCTTCAATCAGCCAGGATTTAGCCTGCTCTTTTTGATCTTGTTGAAAGAAAGATAACTTATACCATGGATCTATTGCAGTCACATTCACATAAGCCCTGTTTTTCATTGTGTTCAAAGACTTCCCATCATTACTCTCCAATAAGAAACGTGCTCGAAGAGAAGTTAGTTCTCTCCTTGTCGTTTGAACACCTTGGCCATCATGGCTAATCTTTGAAAGAAATCTTTGTAAAATACAAATGCTTGGGATTATGGAAGACAAAGTTGATTTTTCCAAACTCATTTCCTGAGTGAGTTGGAGGAATGGTTTTAATATTTTAAGGAGATTTCGTATCAGTGTCCACTCGAAGGATGTGATGGTAGGTAATTCACTATGATCAGCCAAATACAGTTGCACTGAAATTTTTAATTTATGTAATCTTTCTAGCATCAAATATGCACTGTTCTAATGTGCTGGGACATCTTGAACCAATAGGAGAGGCTCAAGATTTTGCTGCACTTGAATGTGTTTGAAATTGTTACAGACCAAAGGAGAATGATTAAAGTGAGTTGCAAGGCAGCGACTTTTTGCAAGGATATCAATTACACTCCTCTGAACCATAATTGAGTCACTAATAACCAGTTGGAGTAAATGAATGCTGCAGTGTATTAAAGGTATTTCAGCCAGGTCACTACCAAGAGCCATATTACTAGCTCCATCCCTCACCAATAAATTCCTCTTATTTGCATCAAGATCCCAACTATCCCACATAGAGCGAAACTTTTCAGATATATTCTTGCCAGTATGCGACCCTGAGAAATGAGAGGCATGTAGCATAGCATCATATCTTTCAAAATCTTCACCTATCCAGTGACCTGATAATGATATAAAACTTTCTTGAGAGGTTGTGCATGTCCATATATCTGAAGAAAAGCTGACATGCTTTACTACTTCCAGCTTCTGAGCAATTTTAGACTGAACTCATTATAAAGATGAGGAATTATAGTATCAGAGAAGTACCTTCTGCTTGGTAAGAGATATCTGGGTTGGAGGTAGGCCATTAGATCAATAAAACCATCATCTTCAACTAAAGTAAATGGCTGGTTGTTCAAAGCCATCATCATGCCAATTTTACGGTGAATCATCACAGACCTGGAGTCATTGATGTCCCATATTTTTTTAGATGAAAAGCTTTCCTCTATTGAGATCTGCTTACTCATTTGGTCCATTTTCTTTTCTTTCAGAGTACTACCAGTAGAAGTTGATGGTCTAGCCCGTATTCTATCTATGCCTATTTTCTTTGATTCAGTCGCAGCTGTTCTTTTTTTGTCATTTTCGTTTTTGGCTTCAGCATACTCTTTTGGGTGATTAATCTTCAAATGATTATGAAGAGGTATTGTGCTAAAAGACTTTTAGTTACTTTTCACCATCCCATGCTTGATAATCTTTTGGCAAATATTACACTTTGCAGTGATATCGCTAGGATCATTTATTATATACAATGACCACACAAAACTTGTCATGATTAATACTTAGTAGTTTAATACAACACAAGAACCTGAAGGAGAACAAAGCAATTAAACATCTGAATATACTTAAATTATTATTTATCTTATATTTGGGGGCGGGTGCTTGCCCCCAATGCAAAACAAAACATAGCAATATGAGTGTGAAAATAATATGGTACCTAATAATATCTAGCTGGATAGATATGGCCATATCTGGCATATCTGGTATCTGGCTGGATATGAAAAATTCTTATCTGGTGCACCCCCTAATCTTGTTCAAAACTCTTTGTACTTCAATGTATACAGCTCATTTGTAGTGGAAGTACAGGGTGTATAATATGAGAAAATTGTACAGTATATTGCATATAACAATATTTTTAGAAGTTTATTAAGAACTCCAAGCTTTATAGATGTTGCTCCTTTTAGTGCCAGTATGCTGTTTGTAGTCAATAAGGTGCCTAACTATGCCAGTGTCATATGCAATTTTGTATTTAGGCTTATTACTAGGCTTGGTAAGTCCATCAATAAGATAATAGAAGCAATGGTTAGTGATCTGATCTCCGATATATTTTATAGATCTCAAATTTAGAAGCATATGCATAGGCAACTGTATGTTCATTATTCATAGTGATTCACTGGCCTATATAGTCAGTCCTCCAGACATCTATCTCTTAACCTTCTATGGACCACTTGTATAATGTTTGTACCTGTTGAGTCTGAAATAGTGTTTGTTGCTGTTGTATTTGCATCCTACCGCCCTTTCCTCATTTTGTGCCTCATCACTTAGATAATAATTATGGAAAAACTATATACGCCTACAACATGGTATCAAATAAGCAAACACTTTATTTCAGACTCAACAGGTACAAACATTATACAAGAGGTCCATAGAAGATTAAAAGATAGTTGTCTGGAGCATTGACTAACTAGGCCAGTGAATCACTGTGTATAATGAACATACAATTTGAGATTTATAAAATATATCAGAGACCAGTCCACTAACCATGGCTTCTATTATCTTAATGATTGACTCACCAAGCCTAGTGATAAATCTAAATACAAAATTGTGAATGACACTGGCACAGTTAGGCACCTTATTGACTACAAACAGCATACTGACACTAGAAGGAGCACCATTTACAAATCTTGGAGTCCTTAATAAACTCCTAAAAATATTATTATATGCAACATATAATTTCCTCAAATTATAAATCCTGTAGTTCCACTACAAATGTACTGTATACATTGCAGTACAAAAAGTTTTGAACAAAATCAACTTAACATTTAATGTACACACGAAATTTTCTAACCAAATTATTTCCCTGAGTATATAATTATTTATCTACATTGCCTTAGAATATCACAGTCATCTAAAAGACTATCAGTTAGTATGTGGCCAAAATATTTAGTCTGGGTCACTTCTGACAGCACAATATCAGTCAATTGAAATTCAGGAAATTTTATATACATGTAGGCCTTGTTTCTCACAATCATAATATGACTTTTAGTAGGATTATCTTTTATGTTGTTATCCTTCTCATACCTTTCACAGACTTTCAAAAGTGTGCTGAGCCCTTTTACAGATGGAGAAATAAGAGCTAGATCATCTGCATACATCAGATGATTAACAATGATTGTACTAATATAGCATAGCAGCCTATTTTACAGGTGTTCTGCACAACAGATAGATTATTCATATAAACATTGAATAAGTAGGGGGATAATATCCCTCCCTGCCTGACACCATTGGTCACAAAGAATGGCTCTGAATTAACCCCACCCCATCTTACAATCATTGTCTGGTGATTATACCAGAATATTAATATATGGAATAAGTAAACAGGTACATTACGATCTACAGGTTTCATGAATAATTTGTCATGGTTAACACGATCAAATGCTTTAAAGCAGGGGTTAACCTTTTTTTTAAGTGAGCAAATTTTTGGCACTTAATTACAGAGTGAGCAACATATATATAAAAAAGCCTAACTTAAACTTAGTTTAAATTAGATAAATATTTAACTATTTAAATATTTCTTTAAACGCATGCAAACTTCATAATGCTTAATTAAAATTTTTAGGTATATTGAAAAACATCAAGAAGTTCTAATTCTGCAGCTGCTATTTCCTCTTGTTTGAAAATTTGTCAGATCATCAATCTCGAAATTTATGTAGTTTGTCAATTATTGAAAGTTTGGTAGATGCTCTTTTAAGTGTATGAACCTCTCTTCAAACTCATCACTAATGTCCCCCCCCCCCCCCCCGAGTACTTTTACTAGAGTGATGGACAGTTGCTAGCAGTTTCAGCCAAATATTTTTTAAGTTCAGAAAAATGATTAAGATACTCCTTAGAAACTTGGCTCTGAAAAAGTTTTTTTTTTTTTTTTTAATCCTGTAATTTCCTCATATAAGGCAACAACAAAAATATTTTTTCCTTGCAACCTCAGATTTAAGTCGTTTAAATGGCTAAAAATGTCGACCGTGAATGAAAATGTTATCTTGAAGTCAGCAGTAAAAATTTCAGGAAAAATATTATCCTTTTTGCTTTGCATTAGAAAAGCAGGCTTTGTTAGTTAGCAGGCTTTGTTAGTAAGCAACATTTGCCCATTTGAAGAGCAACATGTTGCTCGCGAGCGACAGGTTAAGAACCCCTGCTTTAGAGGCATCCTGGAAACACAAAAATATAAGTATCTAGAGTTTGGTATTTACAGACCATTTCCTTCAAGGCCTCTGTCTATGGCCTTGGTTGGTTCAAAGTTGACAGGGGTTCTGGTTAGGTGGCAGCAATGGATTTGTTACTTGCAGTAGTTTTCTTTTATATTACTCTCCGAGTTCTTCTATAGTGGCTCGGAGGATTCAGGGAGGCTTACTAAATTCTCTGAAGATTCCCGGATGCTTCTTGTATTACAACTTATCAGGTAAGTTTGATGATGACAGCTCTTCTGAAGAGAGCAAGGCTCGAAGGAGAAGATAAAGACTATCTTTTACTGTAATTTACTGCTAAAATGTACAGGTAGTGCTCAGCCTCTGAACTGATCTCTGAATGAACATGGAAGATTCTACTAACATCATCATTATTGAAGGTTGAAGAGGCTGCATTATTTTTACACAATGTTTGAAAATAAAGTAAATTTTTTATGACAATGGCTAACAGATAAAGAGGATATAGGAAGAGGAAGTCATGTTTTTAGCTTAAACCACATATTTTTAGACCTGTTGTTTTTCCTGATCTGCTGAGTTAATTAGAATGGAAATTGAATCTTGCATTCTTATATTAAGATATGCATATGGGCAAAAATTAAAAGGCTAAGGCAAGACATGACTGTATCTTCTATAATGAAGAGAGAATGCATCTAATACAATCCAAGTACAGTGTACTTTTGGTTTATTACAATTATGATGACAATCACCAATTAATTCATATTCACTTATGATTGTTAATTACAATCCCATTGAAGTACATTTTCTGTCATTAATTACATTATTAAGTACATTATATTAAATTAGTATCGCATAAGTAGATTAATTACATATAAATTTTTATCATCAATTACAGTATATATACAGCGTGTCCCATAAGTCCGGCATCATAGGAGAAATTAATATTTTTCTATTTCTACAAACCATAATTCATATTTTTCTGTTTCTACAGGCCATAATGTCTGAGCAAGGAAGAACGAATCCAGATAATTCTACTCATAGGAAATTGGAGTCAAAGGGAGGCTGCTGCTGAATTTAACAGACTGCATCCAGACTGCGAGCAAATAACACAGAGTTGTGTTAGTAGACTTGTTGCAAAGTTTAAGGAAACAGGATCCATAGAAGATAAACCACGCAGTGGACCTTCAAGGAAGTCCACTGACGATGGTACAGCGACTGCTATCCTGGCTCATTTTAACAGAAGTCCCAATAAGTCTCTTTGGCAATTGTTTGCTGAGACAGGAGTGTCAAAAAGTAGCATCCATTGCATTCTTCAGACTCATAAATGGCATCCATATAAACTTCAGATCCTACAGAAATTAAGCAAAGATGATCCTGACTGGTGGATGGAATTTTAGGAATGGGCTATGGAACAATATACTCAGGATGCCAATTTCCTGTCCACCATTCTGTTCAGTGACGAGGCTGTTTTTTATGGAAATGGTGAGGTAAATTGACAGAACACCCACTACTGGTCTCAAAACAACCCTCACTGGTATACCTCTTCAAAGGAACAAGGTGCATCTCGGGTGATGGTATGGTGGCATTTGGAAGGATCGCGTTAGGCCCCCTCTTTTTCGATGAACTGTCATTGGGGGGGGGGGGGTGTAACTAAAACAAAGGTGTGTATATAACATTTACTAGAGCCAATATTCATGTATTAACAAAGCCTTATTTACAGCAAGTATAAACTAATTAGATAAATGAATAGATTTACCACACATTTTTCATGTGAAAAATACCGAGTCAAAAATGATAGTTACATTACTGTATGTGTACAGATAGGATTTAACATAGAGAATACTGAAATTTTGAGCTTTCATTGTGCACAAGACTACAACTGAGAGTTTTAAGACAAATTGGTAGGTAAAATTCTGTGGTTGTGGGTTGGTGAATTTTACTGTTTTTAAATTCAGATAACGTCTTTTTGACAAATAGCAAAAAGTTGAATATTCAACAAATATAAATAATGTAAACTAAAAAATTGCATGTATCGGTCACTGATACATGCAAATTTTTTAATGAGTGAGTAACTAAAACAAAGGTGTGTATATGATACCGAACAGGTTTAATGCTATCATATATATATATATATATATATATATATATATATATATATATATATATATATATATATATATATATATATAATATAAAGCTTGGTTTGGCTGTTTTGGGGCTGTTTTTAAGCATGATTTGGCGGGTTTTCAATTTTTTACCTGGCAACACTGGTCTGGGATGACTGGTTTAGTATTAATATTTTATATTAATGCATATAGAATAAATTTGTAAAGACTTAAAATGTATTCTTACTATAAAATATCAAATTAAAGCAAAACCTGCTTATCTCTGTAACTGTATGTACAAACTTTAGTACATAGTTATAGAGATAAGCACATCAATAGACAACAGTACAAGGCCCAAGGGGGTGACTGCCTCTGTTGCTCCCCCCCCCCCCCCCCCCCAACACACTTCGGTACGCCCCTGGCCTGAGCCATTGTCAAGAGGTCGAACCTCCTCCCCTTTTCAATTTCTGATCAACAACAGTAAATTTAAAAGGCTGTAAGTCGTCTCAACTCTTCATTGTCTCTGTAAAAATTTTGTCATGAAAAAAAGTTGAGTGAAAGAAGACTCAATTGAGATACAGTATTGTGTGTTTCCATCCGATCCTTGAATGGTTTGATTAAAAAATAATTTCTTCACTCAGATGTTTTATGGCTAAAGCCAAATTTAACTGAAAGGACCATCTCACATCAGGCTGTCGAACAGTCTATTCCTTATAAAAGATGAATGCGGGAAGTGTCTTGTGTATGTGTGACATATATATTGCACCCTGAATACACACACACACACACACAGATTCATACTGGTTTGGAGTGTTTTGCATAAAAGTGGTCAGAATTTTCAAAGTATGCAACTTTCAGGTTTGCTTAAATAAAAATCGCTGGGAAGTGACTGTGTAACGAAAGATCTTTGTTGCATGAACAGTTATCATTGAGGATATGTATTTGATTACACAGGTAGATATATTAGAAATTAAAGTAAGCGTGACTCTTAATCTGCGTAATATACTTTCATGATATTTGTAAAGAAAGTGGAAATATTTGGAATTGGTTTGTATTAAATGAGGTAACTACTGTAATGTGTGTTTTTAGTTCTACTCATATATATGCAAAAAAAAAAAAAAAATGCCTGCAATATTTAAAACTGAGGAGTTTCAGGTGGCTTTGCCACCTGAGCACCGAGACAGTCCCCAGACTGCTGACCAGCAAACCGGTCATTTTCAGGTTATTGATCCACTCACACACACACACACACACACACACACATATATATATATATAAAAAATATATATTTATAATGTTATAATGTTACAGACTAACAAAGACCCTAGGATCCACTCATGGTTGGTCTACCTAACTGTGTTCGTAATTGTGTATGTCCTCCGTGGTGGCGGAGGGGCCTACAATTTTACGTGGGTTCCGAACCACAAGAACATAAGAAATTTATGCAAAAACTACCTGTACATTGGCAACGACCAATTTTTGCATAACTAATTAATTATCAATTTAAAAGTAATTAATTATTGATTTAAAACTAATTAATTATCGATTTAAAACTAAAGATAGAATCTCTGGATCCAGAGGATCAAGTCATAATAGACTACTATCCACAAATATGTTACACACTATATCTTATAACCAACATGCAAATATATCAGCTCCAAAGAATCCAGTCAATTTCATTACGGTATCCATCAATACTAGTACCTTGCCAACAAAAAATAAGTCACGATCCATATCAATTGCGGACCAAGTCAAAATTTACATATACATTACAATATATATACTTAGGAGGAAAAGTGTAGGTGTGGCTGTAAAGACTGTACAGTAATGTAGAATGTGTGTACACCCATTTTGGGTCTCCCATTTCAAGGTGTTTGTGGGGCAAGTGAAGATCATGAGTTTTTAAATACCTCACAGTACTATTGGGGGCACTGCTCGGCAGAGGAATCTCTTTAAATGGGGTGTGTAAGGACAGAGAGTATCCCATAACCCAAGATGCTGCCTCCCTATATCCCACAACACTTGTGTTGAGCTGTGGGATCGATCACCACAAAACCTTACTTTTACTACCTTAAACTATACCCAATCTATCAACATATTCATCTAATTGATTTTTAAACATGTTTATAGACGTGCTACTAATTACTTCTACCGGCAAACTATTCCAGCTATTTACTATTCTATGCATAAAAAAGTTTTTGGCAACTGCTGTCTCGAACCTTCTACTTGTCAACTTACACCTGTTATTTCTAGTCCTATTATATTGAGATATTTTCGAAAAAGCTATTTCTATCTACGTTATCAAACCCATTCATAATTTGAAAACCTGGATAGATCACCCCTTAGCCTCCTAGTCTCGAGTGTTGTCAATTTTAACTCTTTAAGCCTATCTCGTACGACTTTGACCTAAGCGACGGAATCATCTTAGTTGCTCGTCTTTGAACTCTTTCGATTTTGTCTGTATCTTTGCGCATATACGGATTCCAAAATTGGATCGTGTACTCCAAATGGGGTCTAACTAATGATTTATAAAGAGGAACTATAATATCGCGCGATTTGTACTCAAAATTTCGAGCTATAAAACCTAACACTTTGTTTGCCTTATTGACTGCTGCTGTACTTTGTTTCACTACTTTTAAATCACCAGTGACTATAACTCCTAAATCTTTTTCCTGCTCTACGCTTGTTAAATCTTTCCCTGACATACTATACGCAAAATTACCGTTACGCGAACCTACATGCAAAATTTTGCACTTATCAACGTTAAATCTCATTTGCCATGTGACTGACCAATCAACGATTTTATTCAGATCTTTCTGGATTTTACCGCTGTCTTCGTCATTAATCGCCCTACCACCCAGCTTTGTGTCATCCGCAAACTTTGAAACTGTGCTGACTAGGCCGACATCTAAATTGTTAATATATATAAGAAAAAGCAAGGGGCCCAATACAGAACCCTGAGGAACGCCACTCGCTACATTAGCCCAACACGACTCTGCTCCATCAATGACCACCCTCTGTTTCCTACCTCGCAACCACTCTTCTAGCCAATTTATTACTCCACCCCTGATTCCATGAGCCTTAGTTTTTTCAATGAGTCTTTTGTGCGGCACGGTGTCAAACGCTTTTTGAAAATCTAAATACACTACATCAACCGCCCTATGTCTATCGTAAATGTCAACCACGCTTTGTAAAAATTCTAAAAGATTAGTTAAGCAAGATTTGTTTCACCTAAAACCATGCTGCGTATTTCTAACTAGTTTATGCACTTCTAAGTGTTCAACTATACGATCCCTAATTATTGATTCCAGTAGCTTACCTACAACAGATGTTAAACTGATTGGCCTATAATTTCCAGCCACACCTTTATCGCCTTTCTTAAAGATAGGTGTTACGTTTGCTAACTTGAAATTATCTGGTACGCACCCCTCAGAAATAGACACATTAAAAATCTTTGTTAGCGGCACAACAATGCTATCTTTTAATTCTTTTAGTTGTATGGGATATATGGAATCCGGCCCCGATGATTTACGAGTTTTCATTTTATCAATATAGCGTAATACCTCCGCTTCACTAACCACAATATTATCCAAAATATTACCATTATCAAAAGGTATTATGTCTATAACCATAGGGATATTCGTTAGATCTTCTATAGTAAAAACTGATGTAAAAAATTTGTTTAGCAAGGTAACTATTTCCTTTTTTCAGAAACTAGATCTCCATTTACATTTTTCAAAGGCCACCAAGACACTTTTTACTGGATTTCTATTATTAACGTATTGAAAGAATCGCTTGGGGTTTTCTTTACCGTTGTGGTGGGATTCGGAGTAACCTAATGGCCGCACCACGAATAAGAATTTTTTCTTTTGTTTAAGAACTCCACGAAACCAGGCTGCTTACCTTGAAGGGTTGTTGGATCCAGGCTCGCTGCCCAGACCTCCGATTCCACGACTGCTGGCTCCTGCCACCAACAGTTTCTTACTTGCCAGAATAGCTTCCTTCTGTTAGTGGTTCACTATCTCCGGCATCCCCTTCCTAACAGAACTTAAAGTTCCCTTGGTCCAATAACGGTCTTCAGCCTCAGACAAATCCAGCCTGACTTTAGTTTCCTCTGTTATGTTCTTTATTTTCTCTTGTCAAATTACCCTCTTAAACTATATTTTTTATTATTTATATTTCCACACATGCGCCAATTGGTTCCCTCCACTTCTCAAAACTCGAGTTTTGACACACACGCCGACACTTTTAAACCTCAGAAGCGTCTCTTTTACTAAATTTGTTTATCTTCTTTTCATTTGTTTGTTTGTTTGTTAAATATTAACAATTTGTACTTTATTATTCATTTACTAACAGGGTTTAACAAGCGACTGTCCAACTCTCACTCTTTTTCCCATACTAATTTAATAAAACTGTTTTATTCCTCATTCCTTGTTTACAAGTTTAACATTTCTTTATATAACTTATTGTTTAGTCTTTTCATTAAAATATTAACATTAACATATCTTATAACATTATTTCTTTATTTATTTGTTTGCTAATATTAATAATTTAGTACTTAATGTTTATTATTTATTATCTTAATGCTTAATAGTTTACTACTATCTTTCTAATTTTTATAACAGTTATCATTCTTATTATTTGTTTGCTGGAAAGAGAGAGAGAACCATTAAAATCCTTTCTATAACAAATATTTCATTCAAAAATCAAAGAAATTTAATATATAAATAATAATAATCAAGGCCAGGGGGAAAGGGCTGAGAACTAAAAGGGGAAAGGGTTCACCCTCCACATCTTCCCCCCCCCAAGCTCCTTTCCACCTGTCTTGCCATATAGCCTACACACCTACTATATTACCCTAATATGGTTCTCTCTTCCTTTCCTTACAATTTTTATACCAAAATATTTATTAACAAATTATTTACATAGATACCCTCTTTTTTTCCGAAAAATAATTTTTTCAATTTTCAAATATAATATATATATATTTTTTTTTTTTTTTTTTTTTTTTTTTACAAAAAATAATTTTTTTTTTTTTTTTTTTTTTTTTTTTTCAAAAATAATTGTTTTCAATTTTAAATCTTTTAAATCATTAATTACATACATGGCTATCATAAGAATAACATATTTACAAATTTACTTTATAAATCATTTATTTATTTAAATTATAATTCAGTTATTTAATAATCTTTATATTTAACAAATACAGTAAACATTCAAACATTCAATATTTAGGACTAACAGCTGGCTAACAATTACTTTCTCTTTAATAATTTACGTTATACAAAAAATATACCTACAATTTAATTTTTTAATAGTTATTTACAATAGTTATTTACAATAGTTATTTACAATACCAGGAATGAGGTTGAAACCTGCAAAGCAGCAAATCACCAGAGGCAGGTATCAGCAGGTCTGGGAACTCACCCAGGCACCTTCCTCCTCAAGCACAGCCCAGCTTCTGGCCTCAAAATGTAGGCTGCCACCTGGTTGAATTTCCAACCACTCACTCTTTCACACATCATACAATACTACTATTTTTTTTTTTTTTTCCTACAGAACACTACACCAATACTTTATACTACATTACCATCACCACTCCCTAAACACTGTTGCACTTTCTCTATCATTCTAACCCATCTACTTTTAATATCTTCTCTAATACTACTTGTTAATTCTACATCTAAGCTTTTATTCAACACATTTTCTTCTATCTCAAGCAATAACATTCTCACTTCCTCACAAAAATCAATCACATTCATTCTCTCCCTCATTCTTTCATTTATACTTCCTTCACCTCTATCTACTCCCCATTCATCCCTCACACTTTCCATTAAGGTCACAATACTTTGCTCAGTTACACTCCTTTCTCTCTCACATACATTTTCCCTTTCCTTCACTCTCAAGAATTGTAAATCCCACACTCTTAATGCCCCCTCCCTGACACAATCTTTCCACTTCTGAGTGAAGAAGATTTCCTCTTCTCCTCCACCCTCGGAAAATCCCAGAAAAGAAAGGCCCTCAAGGTCTGAGACCCCAAAACCCTCAAACGAGAATTCCCCGGATGGACCAGGCTGGCACCATGAACCACCAAAGTCCCGAACATCCCATTCTAACTCTGCCTCACCCGCGGCTGTTCCAGAGTCCAACTGGGAATCCTTCAGCTCATATACTTCACCTATCTGCCTGGCTTTCTCACCTTTCATTCCCTTTCTTCTCACCTTTTTCTTCCTTTTTGCCCGCTTTGACACAATCAAGAACTCCAGATCTGCATCCATCCATTCATCCTGGATTCCCATCATGTTCTTGGTTTCTAGCGCTTTCTTTTGTTCCATCCTCTCACACATATCATACATTGGGTGACATACGATGTACTCCGGAGGTATTCGCCATTTGCGCAACTGCCGATGATGTGCTCTTACTTCTTCACACTGTCCATTCTCTTGCTCCCTCTCAATCACATACGTTACCCCATTCTCCCATACCTTTTTCACCACAAATGGACCCTCAAACTTTTGCGCCAACTTATACTCATTC
This sequence comes from Bathynomus jamesi, assembly GCA_023014485.1. Classification (NCBI taxonomy): domain Eukaryota; kingdom Metazoa; phylum Arthropoda; class Malacostraca; order Isopoda; family Cirolanidae; genus Bathynomus; species Bathynomus jamesi. The sequence goes on along the minus strand of JAJOZX010001019.1, from coordinate 492,302 downwards.
CTTCTTCCAGCCTCATGCACCTCTTTCAAAACAAGCTCACCAACACCAAATGACCGAAAATGCACACCAGCCTCTCTCCATCTATCACATGTATTCTCATTTAATCGTATATCCTTTTGCACAAACCTTCCAAATGTAGACACATACCTTCTTGGGGAAGTTTGAATGGCTGAGTGGTATGTCGAATTGTAGCACCAGGCAACTCTTGCCAACTCAGCATCCCACTCAGCCCCTTCCCCAATACATACACGCAGCATTTCACTTATCGTTTTCACCGTTCTCTCAGCCAAACCATTCGAAGCAGACATATACGGAGTTATTCTAACATGCTCTATCCCATTCTCACTCAACATTCTCTCAAAACTAGCACCCCTAAACTCAGGCCCATTATCTGTTAAACACTTACGCGGCCTTCCAAGCATCATTGGTAACATACTCTCTCTCATCACTCTCGCAACATGCTCACTTGTTTTATTCTCTAACGCAGCAACATACACAAACTTACTCTTGTGATCGACCCCTACTAATATTCCAACTTTCCCTCTACTCGTTCTCGGCATACTCACAATATCAACCACCACAAGCTCCCACGGTTCTTTCACTTCAATCTTTCGCACTGGGGGGCGGCTATGCTGGGACTGGTATTTTCGCTTTTGGCAACTCTCACAAGTAGTTGCCACTTCTGCAACAACCAGTCCCAGCCTAGGGTGGAAAACCATTCCTTTCATCAATTCCCATAACTTGTTTTTTCCCACATGCCCATACATCCTATGTGTAATAATCACCAATCCTACCATACCCTCAAATGTCATCACTGGCACACTCTCTGTCTCACCCACCTTATTTACCCTCATATAATATAGCACTCCCATCCATACAGCCAACTTTTTCGCATACCTTTTATACTCTTCCACCTCTTTTGACCACTCTCTCACATCTGTACCATTATACACATATTCTCTCAACTTGCATATCACCTCATCTCCCTCTTGCATATCTAAAATATCTTCATCTCTCAACACTTCACACTGGTCTTCCACCTCTAACTCAATTGCTCCCACTAACACAGCATCTATACCTGTGCTCGGAAACATTCCCATACTGACCACATGTTCTCCTTCTCTCATTACTGAGCCCTGACCAACATCCACACTCAAGTTCATATTCTCAAGGAAATCAATCCCAGTAGAAAATCCCAGGGCATTGATTCCCCTTTCAAGACTATGAACTTGTGCTCCCATACCTCTTTACATGCACCTAATCCCACCCTCAACTGCACAGCTTCATGTGACGCGACTGTTCCCCCTCCGATACCACGTATTCTCACACCCACTCTTTCTCGGGATACAGGCACATTCTCTTCATCTAAATCACACAACACTCGCTCATTCACCAGACTGATTTGGGCACCTGTATCCACAAGACCCCTGTAGAGCTCAATAGGACCTTCTGGAACCCTTACAGGAACCACAGAAGGGCTGAGCTCTACCTCATCCACACAGTCACGTATCATCCATGGCCCCTCTAACATACCTACTTCCATACAACCTTCTCCCTCTGACTCTCTCTGTGCAGCTCTAACTTCATCCAAAACCCTTTCCAAATTTTCACCTGGCACTATGCTTTTATACCTCTTCCTTTCACTCACCCAATTGTAATGTACACCACTAATACACTGCAAATGCAAAATCAGGGCTCCTTTCTCCTCGATCCTTTCATCTTTATACACAATCGGACAATCATTACCATAATGCACATACACTTCAACACTAAACAATGAGCTGACCACCATGAGGACCTCTTGAAAAGGAAAAATACCCGGGCTCCCCATGGCTTTCAGCTCACGTACATAATTGCGGACCTTACAAACACCCATCCTTTCTGGTTTCTTAATCGCTTCATTCATAACCAAGGTCCGCAATTCATTCACACTCCCTGGTATTCTCATTTTTAACCCATCCAATTTCAAATCTTTCAACCCATACCATACACTTTCAAACAAACTGTCGCCACCCCCCCTACTTTCATGCAACTTTACTATTCCCACTGGCAAATACTCAGGGTCGACCACCTCTTTCTCACACCTTTCATTCACCCCAGGTATTCTTGACATCAGGTCAGCCATACAATTCCTCTCCCCTGGCACATACTCAATCTTATAATCAAACTCACTCAACTCAAGCAAAGTTCTAGCAATTCTTCCATCCACAACTTTCATTCTCTCCATATATACCAAGGGCTGATGATCAGTCTTTAAAATAAATTTCATTCCATACAAAAATGACTTGAAAGCTTTCACACAAAACCTCATTGCCGCAAGTTCTCTCTCAATTGTACTGTACTTTCGCTCTGCCTTACTGAATGCTTTAGATACATACCCAATTACTCTCCTTCCTTCCTGTCCTTCCTCTCCCTGCAACTGGCACAAGCACCCACCCATACAAAATCCACTCGCATCTGTATACAATTCTAGCAAACTCGCTCCTTCACTCAGGTCCGGATAAGCCAACTCCACATCTTTCGCTGCTTCCACTCTCAATTGCTCAAATGCTTCATTCATCTTCTCCGTCACACACCAGCTGAGTACTACCTTTCATTCCAGTCACTTCGGTCAGGGGTTTCGAAATCCCAGAGCAGCCCGCTATAAATTTCCTCTGAAACTCTACAAGTCCCAGAAAAGATTTAAGTTCACGAACTGTCCGAGGTTTCGGGAACTCCCTGACTTTTTCCATATACTCCCCACTCTTTCGTATACCACTCGAACTCACCTTGTGCCCCAGAAATGCCACACTTTCCCTGAACCACTCACACTTACTTGGTTTCACTCGTAGTCCGACTTCATCCAACACTTGCAGTACCTCTCTCATTATCTTCAGGTGCTCCTCAAATGTCTCTGTCATAATCAAAATGTCATCTATAAAACATATGACATTTTCCCTTGCAAACTTACCAAGAACACGATTCATTGCTCTCTGAAATGCAGCAGGTGCAGCTGTAAGTCCGAACGAGAGAGCACGGAACATATAATGATTCCTGGCTGTGGAGAAAGCAGTTATGGGACGAGACTCTGGCTCAACCGGCATCTGGTAATATCCCCTCAATAGGTCCAATTTACTAAACACCCTCTTTCCATGCAAAGAGTATACACTTTCATTTATCAAGCACATCGGAAACCTGTCTTTCACTGTCCTTTCGTTCACCATTCGATAGTCCACACACAAGCGAATCCTTCCATCAGGTTTCCGCACAGGCACTATTCTACTATTCCACGGACTTGTGCTCTGTTCAATCACTCCCATTCTCTCTAATTCCTCACACTGCTCTTCTATCTCATTCATTACTGGTGGGGAGAACCGTCTTGGCCTTTGGTAGATCGGAGTCTCATCCGTTAACTGGATCCTGAAGGGAGGTAGTTTTGTTAAACGGAGGTCATCATCTCCTCGGGCCAATACGCTCCTTTTCTCCCCTGCCAACTGCCACACCTGCATTCGCTCACTCTCACTCAACTGTTCGCCAACAATCACCTCCTTTCTGATTTGTTCAGTCGTCCATTCCTCCCCACATTCTTGCCCTCGTTCATCCGTTTGTATTCCATTTTCTCCCTCCTCACATACTTCCTCAATCACTGTATATGCTCTCCCTATCACATCCCCCTCATTTATTCTCTTTCGCCATGCACCCCCATCTTCCCTAGCTTGCACACAAATCCATGGGTTACTCTCATCAATTATACCATCATACACATGCCCAACTCTTTTCACTTTATAGGATGCATCCATACCATTCACAAAAATCATGCTTCCCTGCCTTTTTCTTCTATTATCACTCACTGGCCACTCAACATGCACCAATGCTGGGGTTCCCTTTTCCAGATTTACACTCTCAGATGCTCTCACCTCATACCCTTTTATTACCCTCATCCAATCCGATTCACTTCTCCCCACATAGAATTCACACTTACCCAACTCATTTTCCACTCAATCATACGTCTAGCAGGATGGATCACCAATCGATTCTTTTTCAAAAACTCATACCCCAGAATCATGTCATACTTTTCACTCTCCTTATCAACCACATAAAGCACACATTCTTCCATTTCACACCCCATCACTTTCACTTTAATCTGCACCTCTCCCAACACTCGTACTGGGATGTTCCCAACCCCTTTAATTTCCCCAGTTACTCCCCAATTCACTCTTCCTAATTCATTCTCTTTACACAAACATCCAATTCCTTGCTTACTTATTAAATTAGGTGAACATCCTGTATCCACTAATGCCCTCCATACACTCCCTCCCCATTCAACAGGAATAACCATACACTCTGCCTTTTTCTCACTCGCTCTCACTTCCTTATTCACTTGACACCATCCTGCTAATGCCTCAAATACACATTCATCATTCAGAGAAGCAGGGACCCCAACCCCAATGAGAGGCCCCTGCCCTATGCGTTTCCCGTACTGGGACCAGCCTCGCCATTTCCAGTGACAGCACCCCCTTGAGGGCCCTGCCTCTGAGGTTGAGGAGCTGGCATGGCTGACACTGGCCGATTTCCTGCATGAGAGACAGGACTCCCTCCCGCCGGTGCCGGAGCACCCTGCTGTTGGGCTTGACAGAACCGGGCAATATGCCCAAAGTTCCCACATGCCCTACATTCATACCCAGGTGTTCTGCATTCATACGCCATGTGTCCCATCTGCCCACATGCAAAACACGCACCCACTCTTCTTCTACAGGTCTCTATACTATGTCCCCCTCTACCGCAATATGCACACCCTCTCACATTCCCCATATTCCCTCCATTCACTGGCCCTCTTTGCTCATTCATTGTTGACTGGCCTTGAAGCCCTTGCCTTCTATACGTTTGCCCCAGCATCGGACCATTCATTCTGGGACCCGATGTGGGAGGAGGCCCTGGTTGTTGCATGGCCGACCCTCCATACACCCTTGTGAATTCGTTCACAAAGTTAGCCAGCATTTCCATTGGGTTTTGGGCCATGGATGCTTGGCTAACTGGAGGGTGACCTGGCCTAGTATTTCTTAATGCGTCCGCATAACTAGGAAACACAGGTACTTGTTCCTCCCTCATCGCTGTCCCCATTCGCACATCTGCTTCCCTATTACGCCAATCACACTCATACACTCGGTCCTCTAACAATTCCAAGATTTCATGCCACTTCAAACGTGTCCCTCTCACTCTTACACACTCTTTCCTCTTAACATTCAAAAACTCTCTCACACTCTCAGGTACTGTCTCAATCAACTTTCTTACCAACCTTTTATTCTCATCTATCCCATCATCTCCAAATTTCTTTCTCGCCAAAGTTTCAAGTCTATATGCATACAAATCAATACTCTCCCCCTTCTGCATCCTTGCTCTCTCAAAATCATCCTTCTTTCGATATTTCACACCCCCTCTTATTCTTAACACTTGCTCCACCAATCTCTCCCTTAACACCTCATACTTCACAGGCACTCCTGAATTTACAACAACATTGTAAAACTCTAGCAACCTACCTTCCAAACAGTCACCCATCTCTTTCACCCAATACTCAGGAGCGTCTGGATACTTGCTCTTACAATAACGTTCATACTCTTTCAAAAACTCTTGTACATCTCTCCCACTATAAACATTAAATTTTGCAACCTTCGGAATCTCCCTAATTAAGATTCCCTTATGCACTCTTACACCCTCACTCGTATCACTCTCAGTTTCAGTCTCACTCTCACTCTCATACATACTGTCCTCAATGCTGGAATAGAGGGAGTCATCTGCGCTAACGCAGCGTTGAACCTTCCGAGAAGCCCTCTTACCAGATGCCCTCCGAGCCCCCTTCATTCCCGCCTTGCCCCTCTTAGCCTGCCCTTCCATCCTCTTACCTTTCTCCCTCTGATCCTCACCCTCAAGCTTCTTCTTACCCTCCTTAGGGGTGGAATGCACCATCACCTTGTAAGGTCTTTCTTCTTTCCCCTCACTCACGCTTTCACTCCCTTCTCCTTCCAGGCCCCCTACTGCTACATCCTTTAGATGTGCCCCTTTCTTACTACCAACACCCTTACTATTTTCCCCTTCAAAACCCCCTTCCTTCCTTTTCACTTTCCCATCAAGCTGCCCTCCAACTCACTCACTCTCTTAACCATTGCCTTTAACCCATCATCCATCTCTCTTACTCTCAGTCATCCTTTCTTCCATCTCTTGACGACAAACTACTAATTCTTTACTCTGTTCCTCTAATCTACTTTGTAATTTCCCCAAAACATTCTCTAATTCTGCCTTCTGTAACTCTAACTGATGGTTCCTAGCCTTTCTACCTCTAATGCCTCCTCTATCTCCCTCAACTCCTTTCTAACTCCTCCTGGTAGGCATCTCTAAAGATGCTACCCTACTTCACTTCTACTCTATTACTACTACACCCAACCTACAACTACTTTCACTCTTTTCTATAACCCAACCAGGAAACAAACCCACCTTTCTGAGTGGAAGTCCCTGTTCGGGCGCCACTATTTATGTGGTGGGATTCGGAGTAACCTAACGGCCGCACCACGAATAAGAATTTTTTCTTTTGTTTAAGAACTCCACGAAACCAGGCTGCTTACCTTGAAGGGTTGTTGGATCCAGGCTCGCTGCCCAGACCTCCGATTCCACGACTGCTGGCTCCTGCCACCAACAGTTTCTTACTTGCCAGAATAGCTTCCTTCTGTTAGTGGTTCATATCTCCGGCATCCCTTCCTAACAGAACTTAAAGTTCCCTTGGTCCAATGACGGTCTTCAGCCTCAGACAGATCCAGCCTGACTTTAGTTTCCCTGTTATATTCTTTATTTTCTCTTGTCAAATTACCCTCTTAAACTATATTTTTTATTATTTATATTTCCACACATGCGCCAATTGGTTCCCTCCACTTCTCAAACTCGAGTTTTGACACACACGCCGACACTTAAACCTCAGAAGCATCTCTTTTACTAAATTTGTTATTCTTCTTTTCATTTGTTTGTTGTTTGTTAAATTGTTAACAATTTAGTACTTTATTATTCATTTACTAACAGGGTTTAATAAGCGACTGTCCAACTCTCACTCTTTTTCCCATACTAATTTAATAAAACTGTTTTATCCTCATTCCTTGTTTACAAGTTTAACATTTCTTTATATAACTTATTGTTTAGTCTTTTCATTCATTAAAATATTAACATTAACATATCTTATAACATTATTCTTTATTTATTTGTTTGCTAATATTAATAATTTAGTACTTAATGTTTATTATTTATTATCTTAATGCTTAATAGTTTACTACTATCTTTCTAATTTCTTATAACAGTTATTATTCTTATTCTTTATTTGTTTGCTGGAAAGAGAGAGAGAACCATTAAAATCCTTTCTATAACAAATATTTCATTCAAAAATCAAAGAAATTTAATATATAAATAATAATAATCAAGGCCAGGGGGAAAGGGCTGAGAACTAAAAGGGGAAAGGGTTCACCCTCCACACCGTCACAAGCTATGGAGATTTCAAATTCGCACTTGGACTTTTTTATTACACTTTTCGCTTCATGCCTTAGAGATATGTAGTTGTTTCGTAACAACAGATTATCTTTATCGCACTTATATAGCCTATAAGCCCTATCTCTACTCTTTATAATGTCTCCTACTCTAGAAGTAAACCACAAGGGCTTGTTGTTTACTTTCGCACATTTAATTTTGTACGGTACACATTCCTCATTTATAGTCCTAAATACCATTTCGAACGATTCCACATTAGTTTTGCGTTGGAGTTCCCCATTACATTTTCCCAATTGACGTGTGAAAATTTATTCGAAATTTACTAAAGTCTGCATGCTGGAAGTTAGGAATTTTAGTTGAGTAGTTGGTTTCGAGTGACTTACTGAGAGGACAAACTCTACCATATTATGATCGCTATTGCTTAACGGTTCTATTACTTGAAGATCAGTAATTAGCCTATCATCCGTAGTTATTACTAAATCTAAAATGCTGTCCAACCTCGTAGGTTCCCCAACCTTTTGAATAAGAAAGCTATCCTCGAGAAAATTAACTAAACAATTACCTTCCGCGTCTCCCTGCATTGTATCGTAATTCATGTTGGCGCAATTAAAGTCACCCATAACTAAAGCCTGCTCACTACCGATTATTCTCTTTAGTTCATGATATAATGCTTCATCCGTATCAGCTGTTTGATTAGGAGGCCTATATATAACTGCAACAAGAAGTTTGAAATTGTTCAATTTAAGTTCTGCTATAGTCGAATCTATTGGTTCTGGAATTGAGTGCTTTACTTCTATAACGTTCGCAATATTATCTTTGATATACAACATAACACCGCCTCCTCGCCTACCTATTCTGTTTTTAACAAAAGTCTATAACCTTTAATTGATACTCCCCTACAAAGTCACATGTTTCAGTGCTAAGCCACGATTCATTTATCGCAATTAAATCATAGTCTTTACAAGCAATTAAAGAAAAAAAATTGTTTATTTTATTTTGTAGGCTATGAGCATTTAAGGATAGTACCTTCAAATTGTTTGTAATTGCGACACCTTCCCGAGCGCAGGGTAAATTTGTGGAATTTACGCTGGGACCATCGGGTTGCGGTAGCCTGAAAAGAAGAGACAGTATTATGAAATAGTCTTCCTAAACACGCAGCTCCAACATCATTAAAATGAAGTCCATCTTCGAAACAAGTCCCTCCTGCCGTAGAAACTTCCAAAAATTTGCAAAATGCACTCTTTCCTGTTGGCAAAGAGACTTTAGGTATTGTTAATATAGGTCGCCTTGCTGTAGAAATCGCTTCATTGGATAATTTGAGGAAGTATACCTATTAAAACAATCTTATTAGTTTTCTCCTTTAGTCGCTCTAATAAGTCCCTATACCTAGCCAGCAGTTCTTCTGATCTAGAATTTAAAACGTTATTAGTACCGACATGAATAACATACGTTGTGTCCTCGGTGGTACCGTCTGTAAAATGGTCAACACTATTAGTTATATCCTCCACCCTTGCACCAGGGTAGCAGTAATGGCATCTACGATGAGGGTTTCTCCACAAAATTCCTCGAGCTGCCCTCGAACAATGGAATCGCCAGCGAGTCGTATTTCCGGTTCATCAGCATCTTCGAAACCTAAAACATATAACTTATTGCTTGTTATTACTGGTAGATAGGTCTTTGCTTTTCTCAATGGGGCTCCATTTCGCACTCGAACGAAGGGTTGGGAACTAGGGGAAGAGAGAGGGCTATTAGTACTATTTATATTATTAGTAGAAACTGAGGTAGGAGGGGTCATAACTGGAGTCTCAAGGGATTCTAATTTAGCCATCAGGAGCATCACGCTTTCTTCAAGTCTCACCTCCTCCCTCTCACGTTCTAACTCGTTCTTCAGCACTTCCATGCTTGAGCACCACCTGCAAACTAACTGTTCATTATTATTAGCCATTGTAAACGCGTAAGCAGCAAATTTCCCTTCACAGCGTCTGCAAGTACTTGACGGGGGTGCCATGCTTTTAATTATATATATATAATATATAATATATATATATATATATATATAATATATACATATATATATACATATATATATATGATGATAAAACCACGAAGGGAAAAGAAACACAAAGTGGTGCTCAAGCGCTTCATCTAATGACATCCTCAGGAACACTCCTGTGTTCCTGAGGATGTCATTAGATGAAAGCGCTTGAGCACCACTTTGTGTTAATTTTTCCCTTCGTGGTTTTATTCATCATAAATATTTTTCACATGTCATGATAATCATATATATATACAGGACGTTGAAAACTTCTGTACAAATTGTAATGGGGGATAGGCAACACCAAGACAAACCTTTTCGTCCATAAGTGTATGTCCGCTGATGTCACCATTCGTGCGAGAGGGCGCCGCTGCAATTGGCTAAAAGGGTGAAGTGGGCTAGACTCGCGCTTGCCGCGGGCATTCTTAAATCAGACGTAGTACGCGTAACATGGAGTGCTTCACGACTGCTGAGATGGCTGACAGCATATGGTGTATGGGGCTGCCAATGGAAACGGAAGAGCTGCTGTGAGGTTGTACCGACAGCGCTTCCCAAACAGATGTGTGCCAAACCACCAAATGTTTGCATCAGCGACTGCGAGAAACTGGAACATTCCATGCAAACATGCATGACACTGGTCGGGAGAGAAACGTGTGCACTCCTGACATGGAAGAAGAAATCCTATGGCGATTTGAGGACAATCCAAGCGCAAGCATGCGAGGTGTTGCACGTATCCTCGGTGTGAACCACAACCTGGTCTGGAGTGTGTTGCACAAGCAGCAGTTACATCCGTTTCATCATCAGAGTCCAGGCATTACAACCTTGGGATTACCATCTTCATGTGGAATGCGCACACTGGTTTCTGCTGTGCAGCAGACAGTGGTGCAGCCTAATTTTCCGGCTTATGTGCTGTTCTCAGATGAGGCCTGTTTCACACGTGAGGGTGTGTTTAACATGCACAATTCTCATGTGTGGGCGCACGCAAATCCACATGCTACACGGGTGCATGCTCATCAAGAAACAGTTTGCGTCAATATTTGGGCTGGTATAGTCCATGGCAAGTTGCTGCTCGTGCAACATCTCCAGACCAGATCGTGGTTCACACCGAGGATACGTGCAACACCTCACATGCTTGCACTTGGATTGTCCTCAAATCGCTGTAGGATTTCTTCTTCCATGTCAGGAGTGCGCACGTTTCTCTCCTGACCAGTGTCATGCATGTTTGCATGGAATGTTCCAGTTTCTTGCAGTCGCCGATGCAAACATTTGGTGGTTTGGCACACGTCTGTTTGGGAAGCGCTGTCGGTACAACCTCACAGCAGCTCTTCCGTTTCCATTGGCAGCCCCATACACCATATGCATTAGGGTGCTTTTAAAAACTGAAAGTGTGAATTTCGGGTCACGGAACCCCGCAAATGATGAGGTTCCGGGGAGCAAATAAAGCACATTGATTTTTTTGGAAATCAGCACAATATTCAGTGGTTGCCCAAAGACCCAATTTTTACCCATATGCTCATTATTTATGTGCCCTTTTTAAGTCATTCTAGTGTTTATTAACCCATTGATACACAGCGTCCCCAAAATTAGAATTGCATTTGTAATGCATTCTGATAATCCATATTTCTTTACTTCAGTATACTGACAAATGAATTTTTTTAATTCTAAATCGTTTTCTCTTAATTACTCACGTCTTCATGCATTTACGTAATGGTGGCCAAGAAGCATCACAGTTCTCATAACGGTAGTTGCAATTTAAATAATTCATATATTGCAAACATTTTTTTTACTTAGCACTGTAATGGATGGTATTATGAATTGTTTGTAAGTATAAGACTTGTTTTACAAGCAATATTTTGTTTCCAAAAATAGTTATAAGGTTTAATTTTTATGCGTATAAAATTTTGGATGTGCTCTGCTTCAGCATATTGCAATCATCTTTTTTCGCATCATCTGAGTAAAATAGTGTAGTGTACCATAGATTATTTTAAATTTATATATGGATTGGATATACTGTAAATGGTTATGTATGCATGATTTCGCAAAATTATTATAATTTTAATACATATTATGTTCATGGGTTATCAGCCAATCATTGTTTGAACACAGACTACGGTTACAAAGAGGGTGGCTTATATCTACACATTTTCCTGAGGTACTTTATCCATGAATGGGTTAAATTAACTTACCAATTCACTGTTTTGTCTTATTCACAGATAACTGGTGAACGATGGCGGCATGTACAAGATCGAAGAAATCAATCTGGCTTGTGGGGTCATCAAGTCCTACTATTGCCGGTCAGCAATTACCTTCAAGAGGTGATGTATTGAAGTACCTTTTCCCATCTCCACATGAAGAGAAGAAATCCTTAGCTGAGAGTGTGTCCTCGACATCACAAGCCATCATTGAAATCTGGGTGACAGAAGGTTTACCGACGAAACATCCGCACAACGTCAAGAAGCACGTCCGGAAATTGCATGACGAATGCAGGGTTTGAAGAAGAGAATTTTCGCGGAAAACGAAGACCAATTTGGACAACCAGGCTGCATTCAGGTCAAGCTTGAACAACCTTTTCGACATTGGTCAACAAAATGCCCTAAATCTTATCAAAATTCAGAGGACAAGGACTTCCTGCTTGCTCAAAGGGAGGGAGGGTCGGAGAGGAAGGATTGGAAATGTCGACAAGAAGATTGCCAAAAAGTCGCAAGGCCCAAGAAAGAACTGCTCAGGAATTGAAGTGGAAGACAGGCATGTGCAGGAAATGGAAGAAATCTCTGCTACCGGTTGTTATGGAAACCTCATCGTCAGCGTCATCAAGTGAGGAAACAAGTCCCGAAAGAAAGCCCAGTTACATCATTGGCTCCAAAACATAGCCGTGGGACGACGGCAATCAGTTCGGAGGTCGCTGCGGCATTGGTACCTCAATGAGGTAAATGTGGCCTTGCACTATTGATCCTGCAGTCGATGATGAAAGCGGAAAATGGTAGAGAATATGAATTCCGTTGAAGGGTCAGAAGCTCCCCCACGACGAGTCTGGATTCCAGATCCAAAGGAAAGACCCTGCAGACTTTTGCTCTTCCAATACGTACAATCTGTTCACCCTTCTAGATCTTCCGGTCAATTTCCTGCAAGAGGATCCATCAAACTGGGAAAACAACACCAGCTTTGGTTCAGCAAAGATCAGGGTGGATTCCTTAAATGTAGTGAATGATGCAGCAGAGCGAGGCATAGCATTGATTCAAGAATTCACGAAGGCTGGAAGGACTCGGAATGAAGAGCAGATGCAGTTCATGATTCAAATCGTCGAAGAACATCGTAAAGTCTTGCCGACAGCCTCCAAAGCAGAGCTGGGCACCGCAAACTCAAAATCACTTCCGCAAACTCAAACCTTACCTTCCGCAACTGCAAATCCGCAAACTGCTTGACATTTTTGGTGCCGCAAACGCAAATCCGCAAACGCAAACCATATTTCCAATTTTTACAGTGCTGGGCACTTCCGCAAACACTTCCGCAAACCGCAAATTCCGCAATCGCAATTTTAACTATAAAAAGTATCCAAAACATTAAAGAGGTATAAAAAGTTTTTATATCTTTTTAATGTTTAATGTTTTAGCCTTGTTTTTATTAAAAACAAGGCTAAATAATTTATTACAATAAATCACTATTGTAGAAGAAATAAAAATACTACATATCTTGATATATTATATTGAACAAAAACACCTCCTGCAAGTAAATAGTAAATAAATTAAATAATAAATTTAATCATTTGAATTTCATAAATTCTTGGCCAGTGGGCTTGGCCAGTGGCCACGTGGGAAATTTGCGGAAAGATTTGCATTTGCGGTCTTAGTTCCGCAACGCAAATTCACTAATTTTCGATGACTTTGCCGCAAACGAAAAACATACTTCCGCAATTGGGGAATTTGCGGTTTATGGAAGTGTTTGCGGAAGTGCCCAGCTCTGCTCCAAAGCCACTTTGATGAAAAAATGAACACCAACACTCGAGGTGTCATGTACTTTAATCGTTAATTATGAATTTAGTGAATATACTCTCACGATATATTTGTTCTGAATACTTATTGGAGATGCAATTTATCATTTAAACTGAGAATTAAAATTTCCATTGCCCTATAAATTGAAAATACCTATCAGCTGTGGGCAACCTCTAAATGTTGTTGGATTACAAAGAAATTTTGCCTGTTCTGTTTTCTCATGTATCCTCACAAAATAAAGGGTTCCACTCCCTTGCATTTTCATTTCGCATTTTTCACCATATACCATAAACACACCCTAATATGCATGTCAGCCATCTCAGCAGTCGTGAAGCGCTCCATGTTACGCGTACTACGTCCGATTTAAGAATGCCCGCGGGAAGCGCGAGTCTAGCCCACTTCACCTTTTAGCCAATTGCAGCAGCGCCCTCTCGCGCCGAATGGTGATGTCAGCGGACATACACTTATAGACGAAAAGGGCTTGTCTTGGTGTTGCCTATCCCCCATTACAATTTGTACAGAAAGTTTTCAAACACCCTGTATATATATATACTGTATATATATATATAAGCAATTGCTCTTGTCCTCTGTAACCGTATCTTCACCAGGAATAGATAAACAGCCTTAATCATCCTTGCTTATTAACCATAACTTTGTTTTGAGATTAACTCATCTCATCATCAGACTCTGTAATTTTAAAAACATATATAAGTTAATCAGACAGATTAAAATAATTTACATGCAATATTTAATTGTCTTGGGGGGGGGGGGGGGGGGATAGACTAAATATATGCCTAAATGTAGAACATTCATTCTGAGCGCATGTGCATATGGGATGGCACTTTACTGGGGGTTGGGGGTGCGGAAAAAATTTGTCCTAAAAATTTTCAGGGTGCCTTGATTTCCGCATAAGCACTGTGTAACATAAAATAATACAAAGAGTATGAGTAACATATATTAAAGCCTTTTTGATATAAAAAACTGCAATTTACAAAAATGAGAGAACATTTTCTTACAACATTTTTAAATGACAAGCAAAACTATGGCATTACACTTGATATAGAATTCAGTAAGTTCTCAACTTATGTTTTATTATTAACTACAAGTATAGTAGCAAGTAATTAATTCACCTCAAGAAGTAAAAAACAAAACAAAAAAAGGAATATCAGGAAAAATCTGCCCTGAAAATTTCAGCATTTGCCCTGAAAATGCTCAATACCCTATTCCTGGTGGTGGGGGTGCCATCCCCCAGACCCCCTGCCTCATATGCCTATGGAGCCTCTGAGGAGCTACTAATTAATGACACAGAAATCTGGCAGGCTATTCATACGTTAGATGACAACAAAAGTTGTGGCTGAGATGACATACAAGCAGAACATTTAAAATGTTGTAGCCCTCATATAATACCTATGCTTGCAATGTGTTTCATAAGCTGTATGATACATAGGTACTTGCCACAGTCCATTTTGTCAGTTGTATTGTTGCCAGTTGTTAAAAATAAGGGTGCTAGTATCTGTGATAAGAATAATTATAGGCTAATAGCACTTGCCAGTATACTTTCTAAAGTGTTAGAATATGTCATTTATAATAGGATAAGTACTTGCAGACTTATGACAATTAGTTTGGCTTTAGAGTGAAACTTGGTACTGACATGTCTTTATATGCTAAAGGAAGCCATCCTAAAGTGCAAGATGTCAAGTAGCAGTGTATATTCGTGTTTTTTGGATGCATCAAAAGCATTTGATAGCATTAACCATCACAAACTTTTCAAGAAACTCTTGTGTCAAGGGGTACCTAAATATATACTTAGGATACTTGCATTCTGGTACACAAAGCAGACCATGTTTGTAAGATGGAAAAGCACTGTATTACCAGGTTTTAAGGTAACTAGTGGTTAGGCAAGGAGGTATATTATCATCCTATTTTTTCTGTATATACATAGATGACCTTATCAGTGAACTAAAACCTGCACGTACTGGCTGTCTCATTGGAAAGGAAAAATTAATCATTTAATGTATGCTGATGACCTTGTTCCCCTCTCTTCTGTCACCCTCTCCCCATAGGCTGAGAGTACAATTAGAAATAAAACAGCAGATACAACAGCTCAACACAGAAATAAACAATAAACTTAAAGAAAACAAACAGAAACATTTAGGGAATTCATAACAACACTAAACCACTCCACAGATACATCCAGGCTATACAAGACTATAAACAGTATTACCCACTCTAACAGTAGCATTCACACCTCACAAGCGGCTATCTGTTGCAGCCAAAATAATATCCCAACATATACATAACAAGCAAACATTCTAGTTAATCACTATGCAAAGATAAGTCACTTAACAGAGACAACAACCAGAAACACGCAGATAGACAAACAGCCAGACACAAGAAAACCTACAGACTCAACACGACCATTACACCCTTCAATACAGACCAGACCACCACCAACATCAAAAACATTAAGAATTCAAAGGCTACTGAACCAGACAACATATCTAACATACACCTTAAACACTTGGGCCCACAGGGAATACTAGCTCTCACATATATCAGCACATATTCATACCAACACTGTATGGAAACAAAGTAAAATTATTACACTACTCAAACCAAACAAAAATCCAGCAGAACCAGCTTCCTATAGAGACCCATTACTTTACTATGCACACCTTCCAAAGTAACAGAAAGACTGATCTTACAAAAATCACAACCCACACACACCACTATCGCCTACTGAATATGGATTCAGACCTCACCACTCAACCACATTACTCACTAACCTCATGCAGCACATCATGGATGGCATCAACTCCAGATGACCAGCTCAACGTACACTATTAGCAACAATAGACATTAGTAAAGCATTTGATGCTATCCCACATTTCCCTCTCATAAACAAAATACTCAACACAAACATGCACAATAACACCAAAAGGTGGCTGAGGAAGATACTCACATGTCACATTTAATGGCAAGTCATTCAAAAGCAAACTTTTTCCAAACGGGGTCCCTCAAGGCTCTGTTCTCTCACCAACACTGTTCGACTTATACATGCATGACATTCCAACACCCATAGATAATAAGCTTACCTTATTATTATATGCAGATGACATCACTCTAACATGCACCCACAACAACATCGATACCACTACAAATAACCTACATACAACACATCATTATCTTTTGTAAACCACATTCAGGACATTAAAAACAAATGTACGTCAAGACTTAACATGCTTAGGGTACTAACAAGCACAACTTTGGACACCAGCAGGAAACATCATCACTCATATACAAACAATATATTCGCTCAGTTATGAACTGTGCTAGCCCATGCTGGGCACCCATTATCTCAAACACATACATAAACACCTTACAGACAATACGAAACAATGCACTTCGTATCATTACAGGATGTACTCAAACAACACCAGTAGAACACCTGCACACAAAAACAAAAATACTGAAAATTAGGGAACATTTAGATATGAGGGAAACACAATTCATGGCAGCAGTGACAACTAACCTACAACACCCTTGCCACTACATGTACAATCATGCACCAATACCTCACACCGTTAAGGTAACACCAGAGAGACATTATAACCAAATACTCCATTCCATACCACCCCTCACAGACATCACACAGTACAGAAAACACACACACACACACACACCTAACCCACAAAGCACTGACACGACTTGGTCCGAATGCGGTCCTAGGTACAAAGCTGCCACCCATTGACAGGTCAGAGACCAGCCTGAGCAGATCACCCCAATTTACAGATAAACGCAGACTAGACAACTCCATAGATGACACCTGCCACCTGTGCCAGGACACACCACAAACAATTGAACACATTATGACAGACTGTACTAGTGTGCTGAACCTCTGGTCCACTCCGGAGAGGGCAATTGGTTACCTGTGTGCCACTGGCTTGCTCAATCAGTGTGGGCTGATTGACTAAACAACAACAACAACTATTAAGAGAGATGTGAACAATATGGTATAGGAAATGACCACCTATAATGGGGGCAAAGAGTTGTATTTTGATTTTTAGGTGTAATCTACTGAAACATGTATTGTGTTGGTCTTTTGAAATGAATAGTCAGACTATACCTGTCAAAAACACATGTAAATACTTAGGTCATGTTATTACTCACGAGTTGCGAGATGAACTCGATATTGAGAGGCAACATAAAAAGCTGCATGTACAGGGTAACATGCGAATAAGGAAATTTGGTATGTGTTCAGAATCAGTTAAAACTTATCTTTTTAGAACTTACTGTACTGCATTGTATACATCCCATCTGTTGTGGAACTATACAAAAACTGCTATGAATAAACTCTGTTGCTTATAATAATATTTTTGTATGCTATGTAGGGAACCAAAATGGTGCAGTGCCAGTTTTATGTTTACTACGCGTAACCTACCTACCAGCCGAATGTTAATCTGGAAGAATATATGTAATTTCATTACTAGGGTATAAAACAGCTCTAATGTGTTATTGTACAATGTCCTATCTTCAGATACTGTGTACCTCTCACATATATGGCAGTCTTGGTTCAGACAACTGCTGGTTTACAATACCTTATTTTTGTTATATAACAAAGATTATATATGCATATTAAGTTGTATTATAATAAGTGGCTATGTTATAACAAGTGTTTTAATGTTATAAGATGTCTCATGTAATAATAATATACATAAAATTGTCAGATAATTAATCAAACAGTATGCCAGTATGCTAGGTTAAGTGGCTATGTTGACTTTATTTTTGTATTAAGTTCAATGTATATTAGGGTGATTCAAAAATATTGATTTAGATTTTTTCTGGGCCACCCTCTAATTATGTTTAATTTGCTAAAAACGTAATGTATACAAAATTTCAGGTGATTCTAATGTATTTCAGGGGTTGCTACCATAATCTAAACTATTACTTTTCTGTTTACTTTCAGAAATTGAGTTTTGAACTGTGACATTTTTCTTATAATATCTGTTCCGTGTGATTAGTGCGTTAATGCACATAGAGCTAACAGTGCTGAGTAAACACAACACTCTTGTAACCATTTACACTCTGTTGTGACTGAATATTGAGGGCAACTGGCACTTGTACACTATACTGTCTGTACAGCTATAATTCAGTAGTTGTCTGATTGTCGTGAGTGTAACAGGTTCTGCTGTCAACTCTCATCATGGATCCCCACCATCTTCTAGCAGGGCTACTGCTATGCACACAAGAAAAGATACTAATGTTTGGCTTATTGGACAACCATCAGATACACTTAAAACAACAGTTCTTCCATCAAAGCAAGAAACTATGGCTTTGTTTATGGCTTACAGAAACAAAAAACAAATAATTTGAGAAGCCTGCTTGTCTACTGCAAATAACGTGTTGGCAGTATGGGGAGGAGCACGAATTCCAACTAGAAAGAAGTCGCACGTTGTTGACAAAATTGAGAAACAGTTCAAAGAATAGCAAGGATTAAAGAAAAATAAAGAGAATAAGGCAAAACAATCCAAAAATCTATTAGATAAGCAAACCAAATGGAACCAAGAATTAGATAGCCTGTTTGATATAGCACATGCAGATGCTATAAAGCTAGTTGATATTGAAGAAGATAAGCTATTTCTAAAACTCTAGCGAGAACAGGGGCAAAAAGGAAAAATGGATGGGATTGATAAAGAGTTTGTAGAGAAAGAAAAGTATGCTAAGAAAAAGGAAGAACAATTAAACATAAGAAAAGCAAGAGAAATGTCGAGATTTGAAGAAACTGTAGTTCTCAGTGATTCAACTAGCAGTTCTGGCGCTGAAAGACAAAATACAACATCTGATGAAGAGTTTACAGTTGATCCTAGTGAATCATCCACCTCAAAACAGACTGTACGAAAGAAACAAAAATTACTTGATTAATTGCTTGCAGCCCTTGATGTAACAAAAATGAGCAATAGAAGTGCATCATTAGTGATGATACCAACGATTGAAGGTCTTGGAAAAAATGCAGAAGAATTCAATGTCAGTTATTCATCTATAAGAAGAGCAAGAGAAAAATTTCAGAAAAAAATTGGAGAAAATTTAAAGAATGATTTTAAAGTTGATGTTCCCTTAACCATTCATTGGGATGGAAAACTAATAGAAGACATAACAGGGTGAGAAGTTGTTGAATGACTCCCTATACTGATTTCAGGAGATGGCATTGATCAACTTCTTGGTATTCCAAAAATCACTGCAAGCACAGGAGAATTAACTGCAAATGCTGTCCACCAAACTTGTTTGGATTGGGATATCTCAGACAAAATAAAATGCATGTTGTGTTTTGACATCACAGCATTGAATACAGGTCGTAGAAATGGTGCTTGTGTTCTTCTAGAACAGAAAATGAACAACGTATGCTGTGGCTGGCCTGCAGACATCACATACTAGAAATAGTGTTAGAAGCTGTTGTTTCGCATTCATTGTCTGCATCATCAGGACCTGATATTGCAATTTTCAAATGATTTAGAATGAAATGGTCAAACTTAGACACAAAAAAACTACAGAACAGCATTAGATGATCCAAATACCATACCCAGTATTACTGATATAAAAGCAGAAGTGATTGAGTTTGCTACCACTCAACTTGAAGAACATCAACCTCGTGATGATTACAAAGAATTGCTAGAACTGACAATCATTTTCCTTGGTGGAGTACCAAAGAGAGGAGTTTCATTCAGAAGACCAGCTGGTGTTCACCGAGCAAGATAGATGGCAAAAGTCATTTATGCCATGAAAATTTGGTTGTTTAAAACACAATTTAAATTAGCACCCAGAGAAGAAAAAGGCCTTAGAGATATCTGCCTCTTTTCTGTACACATATATGTTAAATCCTGGTTTACAGCATCAGTTTCAGTTCTCGCTCCTCGTCTCGATTTAGAGATGGTGAAGAAACTGCAACTGTACAAACTAAAAGATGAACACATTGCAACTGTTGCCCTGAAGAAAATGATGAATCATTTATGGTATCTTTCAGAGGAGTTAATAGCATTTGCTTTCTTTGATGATAGCATGCTACACCAAACTAAAAACCGAATGAAGCAAGCATTGCAAAATGGCACCAAACCAAATCCAGAGAAAAAAAGTGGTTATTGACCCTGAAGTTATTGAAAACAGAGAACTGGAAGACTTTGTTAGTGCAAATACAAAAGAATTTTTTAATAGACTTGGTTTACCATCAACGTTTCTTAATAAGAACTCTGAAGAGTGGAATGAAGATGACTGCTACAACAACGTAAAACAAGTCATAAGAAAAATTCAAGTTGTTGATGACAATGCAGAAAGAGGAGTTAGATTAGTCGATGAATACAACAAACTAATCACAAATGATGAAGAACAGAAACAGTATCTCCTCCAAGTGGTAAAGAAATATAGAGCTACTCTTCCAAATAAAAACAAGAAGACAATATCATCATTAAGAAATGAACAGTGAAATATAATGAACAAAAGGTTATTATTATTATGGAAGTCTTATTATTATTACAGAAGAAATATCAATTTGAAAATGTAGAGTGGTTATGATAGGCCTACCAGGGAATTTCCACTTAAACAAAAAGGTAATGTGCCATATGCATTACCTCAAGGGTGGTGTGGAAACAGCATATACTGTATTTCGTATTTAGTGTCTGATTTTCAACTTACAGTAGTGACCCCTAGAAATTAATTTTTTTAATTCAAAATTTGCATGCATTACTTTTTATCAAATTAAACATAATCAGAGGGTGGCCCAAAAAAAAATTCCCCCAAAAATTTTTCTGTCAATTTTTGAATCACCCTACTGTATATGTAAGATTGTATTTGTATGTTAGGTTAACTGGCTATGAATTGTGAATGATCCACAATAAAGATGTTTTGTTTGTTTGTTACATCACATAAAACACTCCACATACAAAATTACATGGCACAAATACATCAACATTACATTAGTTATAAAAAATTAGTGGGGTTCTTTCCAAGAGCCTAAAAGCATAATACAACTTTAATCTGCTAAAGACAGATTGAGACAAGTATTACAGATAATGTACAATTTTGTAGAAGACAAATTACTACCTATGGTTAGTTTTTAATTCATTATTAATATAGATTCCATAGTTCAAAGTTCAATTTCATTGGTGCATTTGGAAACAGTCATGAAAGATTCCATACTTAGTGAATGATCTTTATCTTTGCAATGGTTTCTAACTGCTGAAAAACTTGGATTTTTCAACTGAGAGTTGGTGCGCGATGATACACCAAGAGATGTTGATTTACTCTCACATTAAATTGGAGCTTTGAGCTGCCAATGTATTCATCACTGCAATTGAATACTTGTAATTATACACAATCATAGGTGTAAGAGCAGAGGGCACACACTCCTTATGTTTAAAGAATGAGTTAATTCATGAAGTGTTAGTGAAAACAAATTAACTTTTGTTAAAAATTTCGAAGTGCTCCAGAACCTGCGCACAGGTTTCAGAGCCCATATACATGTAAAGGCTATAGACTCAATAGTATGAGGCTATATTATCAATCATAAATAATACAAAGTAGATTACGGCTACAGTTCTGTATTGCCCCCATATTTTTTTATTAAAAAATTGGTGTTTTTTGCTAGTAAAAAATAACCATGGTTTTCTACTTCTGATAAAAATATTCAATATGGTGAGAAAATATTGGTTTGTAATAAATTTAAAAAAGTGCATTTAACTTTTTTATCCTTTACATTACTCCTCATGGTTCTGGCAACCTAGGCAAGGTGGGCACATATTATTACATTATCGTTTGTATAATTTAGGTCTTGGGGGTATGGGGCAGAGCCCCCGTAAAGATCATGCATCACAAATTGATCAGTATAGGGTTTTTTTTTTTTAAATTTTTGCAGCTAAACTACTTTATCCCCCACCAGTATAATCCTAATGTTCAATAAAATCATATTTTGTGTGGGGGGGAATACGGAATTGGCCCCTAGATTACATACATGAATGATAAATATAGGGGTAATTTTTTTATAGTTGCTGGACAGCGGTATTTTAAATTTTTTATTCTTGGCAATCCATACTTTAGACAATTCTAAGAAACTTTTCTTCTATGAATTTCCTCAGCAGATGACTGATTACTGAGATATCCATAGATAAAATTGAGGTAAATATTTACTATTACACCAGTCTCCAGTAGAAAGTTTTAAAAGCTGGTTTTCAATGTCTTTCAATGTGCTGAATTAAAAACTGATAGTCATTTCCATCACAAATAATTTGTTAGAGAGTTATTGAAGCTTAAAGCTTTTAAAACTTTCTACCCTTTTTTACCTAACCTATTTTTATACCCATATTTAAGTCATGTCTTTAACATTGAAAACCAGCTTTTAAAACTTTCTACCGGAGACCGGTGTAATAGTAAAGAAATACCAAAATTGATATATATCCAAGACTTTTTCTAAGTTCAAAATTGTCTTCTCTGTGTCTTTTGGGACACACTCATTCATTTGTGTGTGTGTTTCTCAAGGGAATGTAACTGCGCACGCGCATTTGGTAAATATGCAGTTTCATGGCTCTATGAATACCGATATTTTAGTCATAAAAACCATAAATATGTATATTTGGAGACTGTCTGAAGACCATGGCATCAGTAGAGTTTTTGTAAAACCCTGTAAAATATTTTTTATTAATATTTTTAATAAGAACTACTTTGGGTAATTATGTTGTTGACTACATGACCTGAACATTTGGTCAAAAATACATTTTTCAAGTGTATTTTGGTGTGCTCTCTTCAAATCTCACCTTCATTTGTTGTGCAAATGAACACCTTCATTTGTTGTGCAAATGAATAGAAATATGTGTTTTGGCCATGCAATGACAACTGTATTTCTGTTCATTTGCACAAGAAATGAAGGTCATATTCGAACAAAGCACACCAAAATACACTTGAAAAATATATTTTTGACTACATTTTATACAATAAAGCATAACCTAACATGTTCATGTTACGAGATTTCGTAAGCGATGCATTACCACAGGAAATGTGCAAAACACCTCAAAATTAAAAGTTTGCTCTTGTCATTTTCATTTACACTAACAAAAAAATATCACGACAACCTAACCAATCATCAAAGGCATTCAGTTGACCTAACTGGGCATTCAGTTGACCTAACTGGGCATTCAGTTGACCTAACTGGGCATTCAGTTGACCTAACTGGGCATTCAGTTGACCTAAACTGGGCATTCAGTTGACCTAACTGGGCATTCAGTTGACCTAACTGGGCATTCAGTTGACCTAACTGGGCATTCAGTTGACCTAACTGGGCATTCAGTTGACCTAACTGGGCATTCAGTTGACCTAACTGGGCATTCAGTTGACCTAACTGGGCATTCAGTTGACCTAACTGGGCATTCAGTTGACCTAACTGGGCATTCAGTTGACCTAACCGGGCATTCAGTTGACCTAACTGGTAATATTGGTTATTTCACCTAAATATCTTCTGATCTTTTCATATTAGGCACTCACTGTCACATTTCGGGCAAGTTAAGGATGAGAGTATAACACCATAATTGATAAAAACATCCAATGCTTTGTCTTCATCTAGGGCACATGACGAATCAAGTTCTCAAAGTCTAAACTACACGAATGGCACACAAATTCTATCACAAACACCACCAAACTGAATCCAATTAGAAAAAAAATAGCCAGAACAGAAACCAACAAACTAATTAAGTCGCAGAGTAGCATGATGTCATACCACCCTCGACTACAAATACACTAAATATATTTATATTATTATTTTCTACAATAGTTTGCACACAAAATAACTAACAGATTTGAAAAGAGCAGGTAATATTAACCCAGAAAAATGTATTTTTGACCAAAGTTCAGGTCATGTGACCAGAAACATATTAACACTACTTTGTGCCATTCCACCGCATGATTGCCTATAAAATGTAGCAATGAGGTGGAAATGTGTCAGTTGGAATAATGTTGATGATGGTGGATGTGTGCACTGGATGTTCCATCAGTGAGCTTAAAGTAGTTACAAGAATTGTGTTAGTCCAGGCAATATCTAGAGCAAAATAGCTTCAACCTGGGCAAAATTGCTTCAGAAGCTTTCTAAACTGTTTCCAGCTCAGGAACCATTGCAGAATAACATATCCAAAATCCGACAAATTGGACCCCGGAACACCCCCAAAAATGAAATTCAAAATGGCGGACTGGCAGTTTCCTACGAAATACAATAAATTTTAATTTCGCTTTGTAGAGAGAGTTATGACATTTTTCTTGATCAGTAAAATGTTTTAAAACACATTTTCATTTCTAAATTAACCTATATGACACTAAAAATTGTATTAGGCGGCTAGTATTAAACTATGACATCACGTAATGTAAATAAAATATACTGTATGGAGTAGGGTGCATCAAACGCCCTTAGGTTCTTGGATTTTAATGTCTATTCTCTCAAATGTTACACTTGTTGCTAGAAGGGTGTATGCCAAAAGTTAATTAAATCGGAGGTGGTCCTGGGTGGCCACTGGTCACTTTTATATTTTCGCGGCAATTTTTGGGGGCCGCGCTATGTAAAAATATCTATTTTTTTTATTTACAAACCAGTTGACTACTTACATTGTTTCTTTTAATATAGAGTTGCTAAGGGGTGATTTACATAACATTTGAGAGAATAGACATTAAAATCCAAGAACTTAAGGGCGTTTGATGCACCCTAAAGGGGTGATTTACATAAAACATGTACCATAAACGAAACTTCACTTATAGTCTAATAATATCCTTTATTGTCTTTCAGAAACAATGGAAGCTGTAACAATGGAAGCTAAGAAGACCAGATTAGCAAGTGCCATTTTGGTCTTGGCAATGCTCTTACAGAAGGAGATGGTACATTGACAGGAGTCCGCCTCCCAACTTGCCGGCAGGTTCTTCGATGCGTGATGTGGCACATCCAGAAAGAAATATGTGAAGGCAAACAAACACAGCCACTCAAATGGAAATCTGCCAGCATAGTCCTTATCCAGCTGAAACATTCTACACTAAAGCAAATATTCCTATGCTTTCAGACCATCAATGCTGCAAACTAATACTTGACCTTCTTAATGACAATAACAAATTGTGTCAAATACCTGTTTCTCGCAGAGAATCTCCAAACACTTGGCTAAGTTGCAATCCATGAATGAACGTCTTGATAAGACCTTTGGTGTATGGACAAAAGATGCAATGACAAACATTAAGAATGAGGAAGATAGAGCATTTTTAGAGTCAATGAAATCTGACAGAGTAGCCTCATTTGGTAGTGTTGACAAGAAGAAAGCTGATAAAGATCGTAGAAAAGAAAACGCATCTTAGCGGAAGCTTCAAGATGAGAACGTCATGAATCATCCAGTGTACAAGAGATGAAAAGTTCTGTATGCTCTGATGATAGTGCCTCTGCAGATAGCTTGGAAGAAACTGAAGAAGAGGCGATTCCAGAGCTTCAAAGGAAGCGTAGTCACCACAGATCAACATATGCAGGTACGTCTGCCTTTATTCCTCATGATATTCTGAAAAGGCCTTCAGTCGTGTCTGTTGCTACTCGACTAAACATAACTCCTGTTCAACAGGCTGTGCTCACCGAAGCTGTAATTCAAGAGGCAGGAGGTGACCCACGTCATGTGGCCAAGTCGTATTCAACTGCTGATAAGGCCTGACGATCAATAACAAGTGCTATCGCCAAAGATATTCAAGAAAATTGGATCGCCCCAACAGCTGCAACACTTCACTGGGATGGCAAGCAGATGCATACGCTCACAAACAAGAATGGCAAGGAAGAAAGATTGCCAGTGTTGGTTGGGAATGCCACTGATGTAAAGCTACTGGGAGTGGCTAGATATCCTCGTGGAAGTGATATGTCATCAGGTGACATCATTGCCGAGCACACTTACACGTTTTCTACATTCATGGAAGTGCAAACAGTCAGTTGTCAACTTATGTTTTGACACAACAGCATCAAACACTGGACACGTTACAGCTGCCTGTGTTACCATTCAATCAAAACTGGACTGTGCTCTTCTGTGGTGCATGTCGCCATCATGTTGGAGAGGTAATCCTGGATCATGTGTTTGACGCTCTCAAAATTGAGACATCAAAGTCTCCAGAAGCATCTTTGTTCCAAAGATTCCAGAAGAATTGGGAACGCATATCGCATGCAAAGGATGAAAGTTTAACCAAAATTGACATTTCAATGTACAATGACGATGCACAACAACTGCTTTTATCCTGCAAAAACAAGGTTTAAGCACAATCCGCACAGCGCTTCATACTGTAGGGAAGACTACAAGGAAATGGCACAACTCTGCCAGGTAGTCCTCGATGATGATGTCACAAAACAAGGAACACTCCACAGAACCTGGGGCCATGCATAAAGCAAGGTGGATGTCAAAGATTCTTTATTCCATCAAAATATGCCTACTTGAAGAGCAAATTTCTGTACTACCTCGAGGAACTGTAACAACACAACATCAACAGGAAAAACTGAAGGAGTTTGTTGTTTTTGTTGTTTATATTTATTGTGATTGGTGGCTCATATGTCAGTCTGCTTCAAATGCCCCATGGTTTGATTTGTGCTTATACAAGACTCTGCTCAACTATAAAGCTGTCAACTCAATCATTTCAGTCAGTGCTGTGAAAGCCTTTGATAGACATTTGTGGTATTTAACCCCAGAACTGGTTGTTTTGGCACTGTTCAGCAATGCAGTACCTCAAAAGGAGCGTCGTGCCCTTGCAGATGTGTTACTGGCCATACAACCAGATGAAATGCCAAGCACTCCAAAATACTGCTACGGTTCTGGATATGGCAAACCGTCATTTCCAAAAATTACAGAAGAAGCGACAACCCTGGCTGATCTTGTGAATGAGGACTCGTGGTTTACAGTGAACCTTCTTCACCTGGATATGACCTTCCTAACAGAGGATGTTGACAATTGGCAGAACAATGACCACTTCAAGGCAGCCAAGTCCATTGTGGATGGGTTAAATGTTGTGAATGACCCTGCGGAGAGAGCAGTAAAGCTCACAACTGATTTTGTCTCAGCTGCAAGAGGAGAAGACCACTTCCAAAATCTTCTTCAAGTGGTTGAATGTGACCGCAAAGCGAGGCCAAATTTGCGGAAACGAGCAAAGTTGGAGTAGTGACATTGGCGTTGTGTTTTATAAATTTTCAACTTTCAATTAATGTAAGTATAGTAATACCGAATATTTGTATATTAGTATTATAAGTAATACCGAATATTTGCCGAATATTCGGTGCATCACTACTAAATATATAAAAGTGGCCGGTGGCCACCCAGGACCACCTCCGATTTGATTTATTTTTTGCATACATACTTCTACCAACAAGTGTAACATTTGAGGGAATAGACATTAAAATCCAATAACTTTTTGAAAATCATGGGGCGTTTAATGCACCCTAGTATGGAGTGTATGTGAGAATGGACATTGCTACATCTTTATAAACTTATATTATATACAACTCTTTAATTCCTACTACCCACTATCAAATCTGCGTATTTGTGCTTGTCATTTTCTTTAAAACTGTTATTATGTACTCCTTTTAAATACTGCAACACAGTTTATTAATTTGTGTTTTCTGTTTCAGACTGACTCGGTGTACGGCTGACTCGGTGTACGTCCGCCTTCAAGAATGCAGACCCCTGAAGAATTGTGCATGATTTGTAAGGAGAAATTGGACAGCAGACAGGAAGTGGTTCACATCTCGCAAAAAGGAGCAGATGGTATAAATGCATCCAGCTGCAGCCGTGGAAGCGATGTTGTTGCAACAGCTGGAATAAGTGTTCACGTTGTATGTAGGAAAAGGTTTACGGATAAAGACCATTGAAATAAAGAAGCGACAGACCGCAGCCGAGGCAATACCAAGGAAAAGTGCTCGTTTTCATGAATACGCATTTTCCAGTGCTACTCACTGTTTGTTTTGTGATACCTTTGTGGACTTTTTTTCCAAACACAAACCAAAATCAGAGCATGTCAAAATAAGAACTACAGAGTTCTCCGAAACCATAAAAAGGTGCTGTGAAAGCCGCTGCGATGAATGGTCATTTAATGTAAAAGGCCGTCTGGAGTATTATCTTCGTGATCTTCCTGCTGCAGATTGTGTCTACCATCACACCTGCAGCGTAAATTTTCGAAGTGGAAAAAACATTCCTCGCGCATACTCCTCCGATGATCATGATTCGAAGAAAGGGAGACCAACTAATGAAGAGCAACACCAAGCATTCCTTCAGACCTGTGCTTACCTGGAAGAGAATGATGATGAACAACTGTTGATTGGAGACCTAATTTCCAAAATGGAGGAATATCTTCAAGGAAGTCAGGCTCTGTCTATGAACGCAGGCACATGAAGAGAAAGCTTTTAGAACGTTACGGAGACAAGATCATAATATCAGGTGAAAGTGGGAAGGCAGATGTAGTAACACTACGAGAGACAGCTAATGAAATTCTTATAGATTATCACAAAAAGTCGAAAGAATGTGATATAGATATAGAGCTACAGAAGATTTACCTAGTAGAAGCTGCTGCAAAATAATCAGAAGTGATATCAAGTCTGTCGACTCGCCTAGATAAGATGTGTATCCATCTCCAAATGAGATCACTGCAGAAAGTGCTCTTGATTACATTCCCAACAGTCTGAAATTGCTATTATCAAAAGCATTTGCGGGACAGGATGCTTCAAGAAAAATAGGTGCAATTGGGCAGAGCATTATGCAAGCAACCCATCCTAGAGGATTACTATGTCCACTACAGATCGGTTTGTCGGTTCAGCTACACCACAACTTTAGGTCAAGGTACCTTATTGACGTTCTCCATCAGCTGGGTTACTGTTCGTCGTATGCAGAAGTAACAAGATTCGAAAGAAACGCGGCGCTGGCAAGTGGGTCTGGCTCTTTTACTGTTGATGAAAACACTGCAGTCCTTCTAGCAGCAGATAACGTCGATCATGATGTCTGCACTTTGGATGGAAGAATACCTTTCATGGAATGGGTATGATTGCCGCAATAACTCGAAGATCAAGATCCACCCTTCTATTCACAGGCGTAATGTTGGTGACAATGACATTAAGAAGATTGCAACCGTTGACATTAGGGAATATAGACACGCGAGAAGCATGTTGAGGGACATCTCATTCCGCGAACTTCCAGTACCCACTGCCACCATAAGTCGACTTAGTCTTCTCTGGCAGATATCTTCAGCAGAAAGATCAGGTCCAAGTTGGTCTGGAACAATGCAGGCAATTCACGGTGGATCAAGTGTCTCACATCCAGGTGTGGCGTCGATCATGTTCCTTCCCATCATAGATATGTCGCCAACTGACATGACCTGCATATTTTCGACATTACTATATTTGAGCAAGATAGCACGCGATCAAAAAGTCCCATGCATTATTACCTTTGATCAGCCTTTGTTCTGGAAAGCTTCCCAAATCATCAATGAACAGAGAGACCTGCAGGACATTGTTTTAATGCTGGGATCATTTCACACTGATGAATCTTTTGGGAGCAGTCGGTACTCTTATGAATGGTTCAGGATTGTCTGAAGTACTTCAAGAAATATACGGACCAAATGCCGTGCAACACATGATGTCTGGAAAAGCTGTTTCAAGAGCGATACGTGGTCATATGATAGTAGATGCAGCTCTTAGTACCTTACTAGTCGCAGACGTTTTCCCTCGTAATGAAGATGGAACTCCTCATGACCTCCATAAGGAAGCTTGTGACCTGCTCGACGATGTTATGACTGCCAAACAATCAGTTGAGGATGTGGAATCTTCGAATGCATTGTCTCAGATTGCTACCACTTTGGATGCGAAGAAAATGACCTACAATCTACTTCGCAAACAAGTCAACTCTGGTTGGAATATCAGCGAATGATCAACATTGCACGTTCCTTGATAACAGCAGACAGAACCGGCTCATGGGATTTGCACTTGCAAGATATGCTGGAGACCATCCCCATAATTGCAGCAGCCGACATCACAATTACCTGAAATCGATATACCTGTACCTGCAGAAAATGTTAAGTTTGCCTTCTGAAAATCCAGCCGTTAACAAAATTTCCAGGAAGGTAAGTTTGTGGTAAGAGAAGCGACAGATTATGGGCCGGACTCGGCACAGACCTGGTGATAGAACAAGTACTAATGCGTTCCCTGAAAAGCAGAGGCGGACTGACACGCGGAAGTGGATTTACAGACATCCAAAGGACAACATGGCTCTTTTCTATGCCTCTGTGTTCCAATTATAACTTAGCAATGCAGGAATACACCAGAGTTTTGTTGGAAAGTAGTGAACAGCACAAGGAAATGAGGGGAAGTAGACAAATCAGGGACAGTAATGACATGAGAAAGTACTTGAACGTCTGGAATCCTTATCCCCATTCCATTCTACCTCGGGTCTCTGCAACATTGTAACAGGGCTAACTGCTGATCCTGGAGTTAACGTTCATCAATTGCATTCAATCGGCACGAACATTGTCGTAAAAATGATGGGAAACAAGCCTTTACATATTCTGCCAAAAGATCTGACAAAGTGAAAACACTAGGATCTGCTTCTGCCATTGTGATCACTGATGCTTCAGATATAGAAGTAGATCCTGCACTACTGTTTCAGAGAATGATGACTGTTGCCACTGGCGGAGATATGAATCTTGAAGATGTCATGTGTTACGAACTGTGTGCATATCCTCCTGCATTGTTCGAATCACGAAGTATCTGAGGAAACCTGATAAGTCTCAGCTAGCTCATGCAATAATCAAATACACTGACACTTTACGCATGGAAGAAGTTCAAGAAACTCAGTGCACAGACCAGTACGTATTGGATGGTGGATCTCTACTACACCGTGTTTCCTGGCGTCAAGATGAAACATATGACAGCATCGCCAACTCATATGCCGATTTCACTCTGAAAACATATGGAAAAGCAATCATTGTTTTGATGGCTACAGCAGCTCTCCTACGATCAAGGACATGACCCACAGAAGACGCAGCACCAAGACAAGCAGAAATGTGAATCTCAGTCCAAGCATGAAGTTTGTTGGCCAGAAGGAACACTTCTTGGCTAATGAAAACAACAAGCAAGCATTTATTTCCCTCGTAGGTGAGATGTTGAAGAAGCACGGTGTACTGTTCACAACGCAGATGGGGATGCTGATGTGGACATCGTTCGTGCAGCAGTTTCCTCATCAGAAAATGCAACTACAACAGTAATAGGGGAAGACACCGACTTGCTGATTCTCCTTCTGTACCATGCCAAGGACAGTGGTTTCAAGTTGTACTATCGCAGCGATATAAGACGGGGACCATCTCCTAATCCTGTGTATGATATTCTCAGCATTCAATCATTGTTAGGCAATGACATCTGCAAGTATCTCCTGTTTGTGCATGCTTTCACGGGCTGTGATAGCACATCCAGAATTTTTCGATCGGTAAAGCCAAAGCATTCGACACACTGATGAAGATGGCTAAACTCCGTTCAGTTGCAAATACATTCTGTTCTGATTGTTGCCAACACTCTGACATTGAAGCCGCTGGAAGAAAGGCAATGCTTCTGTTGTATGGCTGCAAAACACTTGAATCCACTAACGCACTACGTCATCGAATGTTAGTTGAAAAGGTAGCTACAGCTAAATCTTTTGTTACACCCGAACGTTTGCCACCTACCGATGCGTCCACAAAGTACCACAGCTTTCGCACATACTTTCAAATACTAATCTGGAAGTCTACAGAAGAGAAGATCGATGCAGAACAGTGGGGTTGGTATGTAAAGAATAATTCCTACTACCCTACAGCCTGCGACAAGCCACCAGCTCCAAATTATCTACTCAACATGATCCGCTGCTCCTGCAAGACGAAATGTGCTACTTCAAGATGTGGATGCAAGCGTAATGGAATGCCCTGTTCAGCTGCTTGTGGCAAGTGCCAAATCAGTGGTTGCGATAACAACCCAAGTACCGGTAATCTATCCGATGATAGTGATGAAGAGGATTAATTTCTGTATGTTTGTGACCAGGTATCACTTCTGTAATGAACATAACTTGAAACTGGGAAAAAAATAATTGTTGTATTATTGATTATAAAAATCTGTAAAAAGCTATATAACATTATATTTGCGTAATAACTGGTTGTGTTGTATATTGTTGAATTATTTAAAACATTACAACTGAAAAAAAGCATCAAATGTATTTATAAATAAAAGCGTAAATTATATATATTTTTTTTTCGTAGGAAACATCCAGTCCGCCATTTGAATTCATTTTTGGGGGTGTTCCCGGGTCCAATTTTGTCGGATTTTGGATATGTTATTCGGCAATGGTTCCTGAGCTGGAAACAGTTTAGAAAGCTTCTGAAGCAATTTTGCCCAGGTCTAATTACAAATTGCCTGGACTATGTTAAATTTAGCCAAAGTAGCAGAAAAAATCAAGAATATCACCAAATAATGCAGAAAAAAAAATAATTATCACCAATTAAGTAACTAAGGTCAATTGAATGCCTGGTTCGGTCAATTGAATGCCTGGTTCGGTCAATTGAATGCCTGGTTCGGTCAATTGAATGCCTGGTTCGGTCAATTGAATGCCTGGTTCGGTCAATTGAATGCCTGGTTCGGTCAATTGAATGCCTGGTTCGGTCAATTGAATGCCTGGTTTGGTCAATTGAATGCCTGGTTTGGTCAATTGAATGCCTGGTTTGGTCAATTGAATGCCTGGTTCGGTCAATTGAATGCCTGGTTCGGTCAATTGAATGCCTGGTTCGGTCAATTGAATGCCCGGTTCGGTCAATTGAATGCCCGGTTCAGTCAGTTGAATGCCCCTGATGATTGGTTAGGTTAAGTTGTGATATTTTCATTAGTTAATGAAAATATCACGACAATCTAACCAATCATCAAGGGTGTACAGTTGACCTTAGTTATTTAATTGGTGATAATTATTATTTTTTTCTGCATTATTTGGTAATAATTCTTGATTTTTTTCTGCTGCTTTTACAGGTCATCTGATTCTAAAATTTCTGATGAAAAATGTTTTTTGGTGTGTTTTTAGGTGATTTGAATGATTTTCACCATGATTTTTATTGAAAATCACATTTTTTTCTTCCCCCCACCCAAAAACCCCAATTTCCCAGGGGTCCCCCAAAATTGTTATGTGGGTGGGGTGGGGCGCTAACTCAAAAACGAGTGATTTGCTATAGAAACGGTAGTCAAAATCATTTGAATCACCTTAAAACACACCAGAAAAACACTGTCTCGTGACTATAAAAAATTGACCAAATTTTTTTTGAGAATTACAGTTTAGCGTTGAAAAATATTTTTTTAAGAATCATAGTTTAGTGTTGTAAAAAAATTTTTTGGTGATATCCTAGGTAAAACTTTACAAGACACCCACATTGTCATGAAACATGCTACAGTAATGAAACATACATCAATCGATAGAGCAGGAAAAATGGTGCAAGCAGCTATGTATCATTTTGAAAATATTAGAAAATAACAAAGTTATGACACTATGAAGATGTTACTAGGCCTATCATAGCTTACACCATTTGGATCTTTTCCATTTCATGTACTGTTTCTGATTTTGTTGAAAATAAGATATTTGATGTAAATTTTTATGCTGATTTAAAAAATGTTAGTCTTTTTTTGGAGAAATGAGTGGTTCAAAGATTGTTTCTTATTGTAATTTTGTATGGGATATAATGCCCAGTTAGTTATTTGAAGGTTAATATGTTTTAAATGACATGGGTTGGACCTGTAAATCAAAATAACTTTTTTTGAGGTAGTTTTAGTTGCTTTATTCAAATTTGTCACTCATTTTTTTTGCAAACTATTGTAGAAAATAATAATAATAATATAAATATATACCTATATATTTAGTATATTTGTAGTTGGGGGTGGATGTCATGTTACTCTGCGACTTAATTAGTTTGTTGGTTTCTGTTCTGGCTTTTTTTTCTAATTGGATTCAGTTTGGTGGTGGTTGTGATAGAATTATGATGTGCCATTTGTGTGGTTTTGACTTTGAGAACTTGATTAATCATGTGCCCTAGATGATTAATTAAATGATTAATTGAATGCCTGGTTAGGTCAACTGTACACCCTTGATGATTGGTTAGGTTAAGTTGTGATATTTTTGTTAGTTTAAACAAAAATGATGAGAGCAAACTTTTCTGGTTAATTTTGAGGTGTTTTGCACATTTCATGTGGTAATGTGTCGTTTACGAGATCTCGTAATATGAACATGTTAGGTTATGCTTTATTGTATAAAATGTAGTCAAAAATTATTTTTCAAGTGTATTTGGTGTGCTTTGTTCAAATATGACCTTCATTTCTTGTGCAAATGAACAGAAATACAGTTGTCATTGCATGGCCCAAACACATATTTCTGTTAATTTGCACAAGAAATGAAGGTTATATTTGAACAGAGCACACCAAAATACACTAGAAAAATATATTTTTTATTTCAACTTCAGGCCATGCCATTTGTGACATAATTACCCAACTGTATGCCCTTGATGAGTGGTTGTGATATTTTTGTTAAAACTAACGAAAATATCATGACAACCTAACTAATCATCAAGGGTGTACAGTTGACCTAACTGGGCATTCAGTTAACCTACATTAAATATCTTATTTTCAACAAAATTGGAAACAGTACATGAAATGGAAAAGATCCAAATGGTGTAAGCTATGATAGGCCTAGTAACATCTTCAGAGTGTCATAACTTTATTATTTTCTAATATTTTCAAAATGATACATAGCTGCTTGCACCATTTTTTCTGCTCTATTGATTAATATATGTTTAGTTACTGTAGCATGTTTCATGGCAATGCGAGGGTGTCTTGTAAAGTTTTACCATATCCTATATTGGCATACCAAATTATTCAACCAACCAAAAATAAATGGCACTCCTACACTTTCAAATTACTTGTTTATGTTAATTAGGTTAATGCCTGGTTAGGTCAACTGTATGCCCTTCATGTTTGGTTGGTAGTCATGATATTTTCATTAAAACTAATGAAAATATCATTATATTATTTTGTGATATTTTCGTTAAAACTAATGAAAATATCATGACTTAACAACCAATCATCAAGGGTGTACAGTTGACCTAACCAGGTATTCAATTAACCTACTTAACATAAATAATTAATTTGAAAGTGTTGGAGTGCCATTTTGATTGGTTTGAATAATTTGGGGTAATTTTTTGATAGTTGCCGGCAGGGCTGTGGAGTCGGTACACAAAACCTCCGACTCCTTTATTTTTCAAATGTCCGACTCTGACTCCTTTCCATCTTTAGTGATTGTAAAGTGTTCAAACACAGCTGATTTCATTGGAAGTCTCTTTGCCATTGTGCATTGAAGTTTAGAACAAATAATTTTATCAATAATTTGAAATTAAACTTATGAAGTTATCAGTATCACAATTATAAAAATATTTCCTGAAAAAAAAGTAAGGGTTAATACTGATAATTAATTAAGTATAAATAATAAATATATTTGATTTATATTTACTATTTATACTTAAAATAGTATTTTCTTAAGATTTTATATTGAGGTTGGAGTCGGTACATTTTTACCGACTCCGACTCCACCCAAAATTGCTTCTGACTCCACAGCCCTGGTTGCCGCACAGCGGCGACTAACGGCCAGATTCTTTCAGAATCTGACCGTAAGTTAGTTTAAAAAATAAATCTTTATTTGATGAATGGTTATTGCTTTTAATGCACCAAATTTGTTATTTTTTGAATAATTGTAATAATTGCAGCCTATAATTGAATGCCTGGTTAGTAGGGGAGCATTTTTACACTTTTTTGATTTTTGTTTTGTAATAGCACGGAAAAGTGGCTCTTCCACGTCAATAGTGAGTGAGTAAAATTTCAGAGATCTGCAATAATATCTTCTGCCTCTGCACGCGCGTTGAAAATCCAAAAAATGTGCCAAAATACGCATTTTTTCAATATTTTATTAGTTTTAATTTTCATCCTACCTTCTTGTAATAGTGAGGAAAAGCATCCTAAAAGTTTATTTTAGACTAATTTTAAATATTTTTGTCCTGCGATAATTTCTTCTGCCTCTGCAAACGTTCCAAAATACGGGAAAATTTACATAGTGTATCATATAATGACGCTATTATGGTCAACTTCGGTCCTACACCACAGTTTATTCATTAATTATGTATTAAGTAATGCAATTAACAATTCATTATATCATATTTTAGTAATTTAAGAAGTTTATTTAGTTGAGTAATTAAATAATTTAGGTCCACCAATGCAGTTTACTTTGCATATGCTTGGTTTATTTTTGATGACTTATTATGTAATATGCATGCAGCTCCTTGCTTATTTCGTCAATATTGAATGTACTATATTGACAAAATAACCCAGAACTCACCTCATGGAGGTGGCTGTATTTAGAGTTCCTCCCTGCCTGACCTAACCACCCTACCATTATTGGACTTAGGCTAGTTACGCACTGTGGTCACTTCTTGTTTCCATTCTTGGCATTTTCTTTTTGGATTCTACTCTTGCTCTGATAAATCCATCCCTTGCCTCTGAACTGCATATTGCAGCTGAAGCCTCTGTTATCAGCTTTATATGCCGTTCAACTGCTTTGGTGTGGCAAGGAAAGTGTGGGATGAAATCTCCTGATGAGATATAGGTCAGGATGTTGGAGTGTGATAGAATTTTTGTCAGAGGAGGCTCTGACAGCTCACAAGTTTGCCAGTTAATCATGTTGTAGTACTCACTGCACTGAAAGTTCAACGTGGGAAATTTAAACACTCTCACTGCGGCTGACTCAGAATCTCTTCCTTTAAGGATTCTCCTCCATCCTAATTCTCTGATATGTTTTGCTTCATCATGAATAATACTAAGGAGAACATTCTCAGGATGAGAAAAATAGGAATTTCTCTGAATAACACGGTCAACTATTTCTATACAGCGGGCACTCAATGACCTTGAGCGTTCTATCATTTGATAAAGATGTTTGGCTCCCTGTGTTGCTGAAGAATTTCTCTTGATTTGAAACCACATTGAATATAAACTTTCATAATATAATCCACGATACACTTAAGGTTGTCTGAAGGTTCTTCAGTTGAAATGTAGAGACGAAGTATGCAGTTAGCAGTTGTCACCCATCTGGAGTGTGCCATTTTGCCTGGTTTCCTTTGAGCTAGGGAGGGAGTACATTCACCTTTTGACACAGCATCATAGATTTCTGCCATATATTTCTGATCTGTGCTCAGATCATCTCTGTCAACTACAATTTCTTCCGCTTCAACTGCTTCAAACTCAACAACAGGTCTCTTTTCACAATCGGTTAACTCTTTTCCTGTAGGCCCCATAAAACTATAAGGACCTGTTATTTTACCATCAATGTCAGTCACTATGTGCAGCAAGGGAAGTTCATTAGTGTGAAGCAAGCAAATCAGCCACTGGAGTGCTCTCTGAAAGTGCTCTTCAATACTTCTTATCACTCCTCCTTTTGGTCCTGTATTAACTGCTGTCCTGTCACATCCAATGGCTTTAACTTCTGAAGTATCAATCTCATTTGAGTGAAAAAATCCAAAATTGCAGAAGATTTACTCTGTGCTGAGCCAGAAGCGGGAGTTACATGCCCAATATAATGCGAGTTTGGTTCTTGAAACAAAGTGACATGTTCTTATGTTATATTTTTTTGATAACCTTTACTGCCAACTTTTTCTTGCACTGCAGTTCTGCCCTTTCTTCCATCGAAATAGATACTCTCCATAGTTTCTTGTTCATAATCTCTCTTTTGAATGATAGATCTCACTCTTTTTCTAGCTCTCCTTACTTTGCATCTGTCTATTACTGAACTTAAATCTTTTTGATTTATAATTCCCACGTCTTCAAGAACAGCTGAAGCAATTATAGCAGCAGACCTGTCTGACACACCAGTTCTGTCACAAGCTATAGCCAATGATGAGATTGTTCCATTGATTTGATTCTCTGTGTTGGTTCATAATCAGAATCCACTCCTTCTGTTTCACTTGATGTTGATGACAGTGTTTCAGTTGCTTGTCCTTTACTGGTAGATGGTTTTGGTTCATACTGTTTCATTCTCTGTTGTTTTCTAGCAATAGTTGCTAGATCTTTACGAGTTTGTAGGCCCCTTAACGAAGATTTTTAATCAGTCACTCGAAATGGGGATTATTCCTAGGAGACTTTAAATTAGCTAATGTCACACCTATTTTTAAAAAAGGCGACTGCGCAGTAGCTAGCAATTATAGGCCCATTAGCTTAACGTCAATTGTCGGTAAACTTTTGGAATCCTTAGTTAGGGATCGTATTATCGATCACTTAGAAAGTAGAGATTTGATTAATAGTAGTCAGTATGGGTTTCGACGCCATAGGTCTTGTTTAACTAATTTGTTAGAATTTTACAACGAAATAGTGCGTGAATACGATAGGCATAGAGCAGCTGACGTTATTTATTTAGATTTTAAAAAGGCGTTTGATACAGTTCCACATAGGAGACTAATTGCGAAGGTTAAAGTGCACGGTATACGCGGTCAGGTAGCTAACTGGTTAGAAGAATGGCTTCGTGCTAGGAGGCAGAGGGTCGTAGTTAATGGTAGTGAATCCGGGTGGTTAGATGTAGGTAGCAGTGTCCCACAGGGTTCAGTGTTAGGCCCATTGCTATTCGTAATTTACATTAATGACATAGATGTAGGATTGACTAGTAACGTGTCAAAATTCGCGGATGATACTAAAATAGGCGGTAAGGTTGTTAACGAGGACAATAGAAATAGGATCCAAGACGATGTAAATAGGATTATGGAGTGGACAAATAAGTGGCAGATGCAATTTAACGTAGACAAATGTAAAGTTTTGCATATAGGTTCTCGCAACAATAATTACACATACACGATGGATGATAGGGAGTTAGCGAGCGTTGACGAGGAAGTAGATTTAGGCGTACGCGTATCTAAGGATTTAAAGGTTAGGAACCAGTGCCTGGAGTCTTGCGCAAAAGCCAATAGGATGTTAGGCTTCATAGCGTGTAATTTCGAATTTAAATCGAAGGATATTATATTGCCCCTTTACAAGTCCCTAGTCAGGCCTCATTTAGAATATGCCGTTCAATTTTGGTGCCCGTACTTGCGTGAGGATATTGATAGGTTAGAAAGGGTTCAGCATCGTGCCACGAAACTTATTCCGTCATTGCGCAATAAGCCTTATGAAGATAGGATTAAAGAGTTGGACCTGTATTCACTCGAAACTAGGAGATTAAGGGGGGAGCTTATTGAAGTTTTCAAAATTGTTAATAACATCGATAATGTAAATTTTGACATTGTTCACTTTCGATAACAGTAATACTCGCAATAATGGATTTAAGTTGCGTGGCAGACGTTTCATTACTAATATTGCTAAAAACTTCTTTACGTTTAAAGTAATTGATAAATGGAATAATCTTCCCGCATCAGTCGTTCATTCTACCAGCGTTAATATGTTTAAGGACCGTCTTGACAGATATTTTAAAAGTATTAATGTTTAATATAAAAAACAAAGTTAGCAACGGGAGCTCTGGTGGTGGTGCTCGAGGATGAGTCTGTTGACGATGAATGCCAGCTTGTGACGCCAGCGTGTGATGCTAGCAATAAAATTATATAAAAAAAAAAATTTAAAAAAATTAGACTAACACGAACGTAGATGTAGCTCATAGCGTAAACTAACCCACTTTTTGTTTTACTTTACCTATATATATTTTTTATTTTTTTTATTTTTTTTTTTTTTACATGTCTGTAACTCTCTTTTCTTGCATGTTTGTAGTTTGCATGGTATGACTGTGAGTTAAGAGTGTTTGCATGGTTTGTAAGCATTCTTATTTCACTTCTTTTCACTTTCATCCCTCTCCTATTCTCTCCGACTATTTTTCTGACTTGTCGGCAGTGGCCGGCGGATGATGATGATGGTGAGTCTTTTTTTCTCTTTTTCTGAATGAATGTTAACCCAAGAATGATAGGCGTTGCTCTTTACTTAACCCCTTATTCTCTTCTCTTCTCTTAACCCCCTACTCTTTCCTTTCTCTCAGGCTAACCTTAGAGTGGATCTTAGGGTCTTTGTTAGCCTTAGCTTCTGTAGATCTGTAGATCAAGAGAGCCTATTGCCAATTTTTTTGTTCTCTGATCTTTAAGGAAGTCTTGTTCAGTTGCTGGAACCTTGAGATGGTTTTCACATGAACATATCAAAATTTTCACATTTGCAAGCACTGATGTCAAATAATTTGTTTTCTGCCTCATTTTGAAATGTTTGTAATTTAATTTTGAATGAGTCACTATCTTGTTTCCTTTTTATTGACGTTAGAAGGTTTTGACATTTTTCATGGTAATTTTTAATCATTTGAATGACATGGTTATGAGAAACAGTAGGAATACAGGCTGTTTTCCACAAATCTTCGAGAGTTTTTGAGAGAACACCTGAAATTTCTGCAACTGTAGGCTTTCTTCAATGTCTTCAGATTCAACATTATTTGATGAAAATATTTCATGATGTCCGATTGTCCGTATAGGTTGAAAGGCACCTCTTGTCTAGATCAGCTGGATCCCCAAATATAGGGCAACTTGAAGAAGTTCTTGTTGCTTGAGCTGGTACTGACATTGTGAAAAACAGAGGAATTAATATAAAAATTAAGAAATTACTCCTAAAATATAAAATATTCTTGCATTCTGCAGAAGTTTTGTATATTACACCAATGTATTATTATGCACTAGGGTGCATTAAACGCCCCATGATTTTCAAAAAGTTGTTGGATTTTAATGTCTATTCCCTCAAATGTTACACTTGTTGGTAGAAGTATGTATGCAAAATATAAATCAAATCAGAGGTGGTCCTGGGTGGCCACCGGCCACTTTTATATTTTAGTAGTGATGCACCGAATATTCGGCAAATATTCGGTATTACTTATAATACTAATATACAAATATTCGGTATTACTATATTTACATTGATTGAAAGTTGAAAATGTATAAAACACAACGCCAATGTCACTACTCCAACTTTGCTCATTTCCGCAAATTTGGCCTCGCTTTGCGGTCACATTCAACCACTTGAGAAGATTTTGGAAGTGGTCTTCTCCTCTTGCAGCTGAGACAAAATCAGTTGTGAGCTTTACTCCTGCTCTCTCCGCTCATTCACAACATTTAACCCATCCACAATGGACTTGGCTGCCTTGAAGTGGTCATTGTTCTGCCAATTGTCAACATCCTCTGTTAGGAAGGTCATATCCAGGTGAAGAAGGTTCACTGTAAACCACGAGTCCTCGTTCACAAGATCAGCCAGGGTTGTCGCTTCTGTAATTTTTGGAAATGACGGTTTGCCATATCCAGAACCGTAGCGGTGTTTTGGAGTGCTTGGCATTTCATCTGGTTGTATGGCCAGTAACACATCTGCAAGGGCACGACCTCCTTTTGAAGTACTGCATTGCTGAACAGTGCCAAAACAACCAGTTCTGGGGTTAAATACCACAAATGTCTTCAAAGGCTTTCACAGCGCTGACTGAAATGATTGAGTTGACAGTTTTATAGTTGAGCAGAGTCTTGTATAAGCACAAATCAAACCATGGGGCATTTGAAGCAGACTGACATATGAGCCACCAATCACAATAAATATAAACAACAAAAACAACAAACTCCTTCAGTTTTTCCTGTTGATGTTGTGTTGTTACAGTTCCTCGAGGTAGTACAGAAATTTGCTCTTCAAGTAGGCATATTTTGATGGAATAAAGAATCTTTGACATCCACCTTGCCTTATGCATGGCCCCAGGTCTGTGGAGTGTTCCTTGTTTTGTGACATCATCATCGAGGACTACCTGGCAGAGTTGTGCCATTTCCTTGTAGTCTTCCCTACAGTATGAAGCGCTTGTGCGGATTGTGCTTAAAACCTTGTTTTTGCAGGATAAAAGCAGTTGTTGTGCATCGTCATTGTACATTGAAATGTCAATTTTGGTTAAACTTTCATCCTTTGCATGCGATATGCGTTCCCAATTCTTCTGGAATCTTTGGAACAAAGATGCTTCTGGAGACTTTGATGTCTCAATTTTGAGAGCGTCAAACACATGATCCAGGATTACCTCTCCAACATGATGGCGACATGCACACCACAGAAGAGCATGGTCCAGTTTTGATTGAATGGTAACACAGGCAGCTGTAACGTGTCCAGTGTTTGATGCTGTTGTGTCAAAACATAAGTTGACAACTGACTGTTTGCACTTCCATGAATGTAGAAACGTGTAAGTGTGCTCGGCAATGATGTCACCTGATGACATATCACTTCCACGAGGATATCTAGCCACTCCCAGTAGCTTTACATCAGTGGCATTCCCAACCAACACTGGCAATCTTTCTTCCTTGCCATTCTTGTTTGTGAGCGTATGCATCTGCTTGCCATCCCGTGAAGTGTTGCAGCTGTTGGGGCGATCCAATTTTCTCGAATATCTTTGGCGATAGCACTTGTTTATTGATCATCGAGCCTTATCAGCAGTTGAATACGACTTGGCCACACGACGTGGATCACCTCCTGCCTCTTGAATTACAGCTTCAGTGAGCACAGCCTGTTGAACAGGAGTTATGTTTAGTCGAGTAGCAACAGACACGACTGAAGGCCTTTTCAGAATATCATGAGGAATAAAGGCAGACGTACCTGCATATGTTGATCTGTGGTGACTACGCTTCCTTTGAAGCTCTGGAATCGCCTTTTCTTCAGTTTCTTCCAAGCTATATCTGCAGAGGCACTATCATCAGAGCATACAGAACTTTTCATCTCTTGTACACTGGATGATTCATGACGTTCTCATCTTGAAGCTTCCGCTAAGATGCGTTTTTCTTTTCTACGATCTTTATCAGCTTTCTTCTTGTCAACACTACCAAATGAGGCTACTCTGTCAGATTTCATTGACTCTAAAAATGCTCTATCTTCCTCATTCTTAATGTTTGTCATTGCATCTTTTGTCCATACACCAAAGGTCTTATCAAGACGTTTCATTCATGGATTGCAACTTAGCCAAAGTGTTTGGAGATTCTCTGCGAGAAACAGGTATTTGACGCAATTTGTTATTGTCATTAAGAAGGTCAAGTATTAGTTTGCAGCATTGATGGTCTGAAAGCATAGGAATATTTGCTTTAGTGTAGAATGTTTTCAGCTGGATAAGGACTATGCTGGCAGATTTCCATTTGAGTGGCTGTGTTTGTTTGCCTTCACATATTTCTTTCTGGATGTGCCACATCACGCATCGAAGAACCTGCCGGCAAGTTGGGAGGCGGACTCCTGTCAATGTACCATCTCCTTCTGTAAGAGCATTGCCAAGACCAAAAATGGCACTTCCTAATCTGGTCTTCTTAGCTTCCATTGTTACAGCTTCCATTGTTTCTGAAAGACAATAAAGGATATTATTAGACTATAAGTGAAGTTTTGTTTATGGTACATGTTTTATGTAAATCACCCCTTTAGGGTGCATCAAACGCCCTTAGGTTCTTGGATTTTAATGTCTATTCTCTCAAATGTTATGTAAATCACCCCTTAGCAACTCTATATTAAAAGAAACAATGTAAGTAGTCAACTGGTTGGTAAATAAAAAAAATAGATATTTTTACATAGCGCGGCCCCCAAAAATTGCCGCGAAAATATAAAA
The DNA here is from genome assembly GCA_023014485.1 of Bathynomus jamesi. NCBI lineage: Eukaryota > Metazoa > Arthropoda > Malacostraca > Isopoda > Cirolanidae > Bathynomus > Bathynomus jamesi. Next base: position 448,083 of record JAJOZX010001019.1, on the reverse strand, counting down.
GTGACCAGTGGCCACCCAGAACCACCTCCGATTTAATTAATTTTTGGCATACACACTTCTAGCAACAAGTGTAACATTCGAGAGAATAGACATTAAAATCCAAGAACCTAAGGGCGTTTGATGCACCCTATTATGCACTAAAATATGCAGTATGTGTCCACATATTTGTGTTGTCGTGTTCCAAAGATGTATTAACAGCAAGAGCAACACAATACATATCTTACCCAAACGTAGCTAGCACAACACTGTGGGGAAGTGAGAGCAAGAAGGCCTGGTAGTGTGTTGTGAGTCATGACTCATTGCCGTATATGGCAATGATGAGCAACACACCATACCAGGCTGTGGGGAAACTTCTAGAATGATGTGAGAGTACTACATGATGTACAAAGTGAATTTATTAGCGTATAGGTTGAATATGCAAAATACGTGATTTATGCAGATTTTTCTGTATTTTGGAACATTTGCGGTGGCAGAAGATATCGCAGGCCAAAAATATTTAAAACTAGTCTAAAATATTTAAAACTAGTCTAAAATAAACCTTTAGGATGCTTTTCCTCACTACAAGAAGGTATGATGAAAATTAAAACCAAGAAAATATTGAAAAAATGTGTATTTTTGGGTATTTTTTGGATTTTCAACGCACGTGCAGAGGCAGAAGATATTATTGCAGATCTCTGAGATTTTACACACTTTTGATGTGGAAGAGCCACTTTAACACGCTATTACAAAATGAAAATCAAAAAGTGTAAAAATGCTCCGCCCTACTGGTTAGGTCTTCCACAGTATGCACATAGGTGGAAATTATGATCTCAACATCTTGTAAAAAAAAATGATAGTATGCGACCCCCCCCCCCCCCCCCCCCTTACCCCTTCCATAGCATCTCCCCCATTTTACTCGCTCCACAGATATAAACCCCAAATGTGACAATCATGCATTATATTAAGTCTTAAGTAGATTAGATTAATTTGGATAGATTATTTAGATAGAGTTTTAGATAGATTGAATAGATTACATAGATTAATTTAGATAGATTAGATAGATTAGATAAATTATATAAATTATTGTCACATTTTTTTTGTTTAGTTTCAGATTATTTTCAGATTGTTTATGATTGAATGAATTATGATTTAATTCCGAATGAGTTATATTAAATTCAGATTGAATGATTCAATTGCTAGAATCTAACAATTAGTTTCTTGTTATTAATGCTACTAGGCCTAAATAAGTGAAATCATGGTGACAAGAAGCAAAATGCACAATTCAACATTTGGTCACCCTGCAGAATTTCCACCTTCAGTGACTCCTTCAAAGGCTGACGTATTTAGGCATTATTTATTGGTAAGAAAATGAGAAGAACTGATTTTGAAAGGTTCTAGAACAGCAAAAGAATGTTACAGAATTGTCACTAAAGATGTGGAAGCCATTTGGGAGAAGTTTTCCTTTCCACATATAGGATTTGAAGGAATAGCTATAAAAGTTGAATGATTGATAGAATCTGCAGCAAAGCTAAATAAAGTACCATTAAAACAAAGAAACAACAGTTTTCAGCAGAAGGTGGAGACATTTGATGAAATGTTTGATATTTGCACTTGTACTTGTTACGATAAAAAAATCAGTTGAATGGATTGCAGATGTGATATTAGAGTTCCAATGATTGAGTGGGAGTCTTTTCTGGGGCAGAACAAAGAAAAAACCAACTAGGACCAATTGACAGAGTAACGACGTCCGCAAGAAAAAGGACTCTCAATAGAGTTAAAGGATTAGAAAGAAGAGCCAAGATAAGCCTAGATATGAATGTCGCCTCAACCAGCAAACTGGATCCTTTACATATGGAAGATGAGAGCATGGAAATTGATGATGACAGCAACGATATTGACTTTGATCTGGATTTTGAGCTGAGAGAAAACCATCAGAACAGAATTATTTATGATAACTTAACAATAACAGCAGATAGATACCGTGTAAGTTACAGAGCTACTGCAGCTATAGTAAATGCAGCTTTGAAGGATATGGGAATATTAGATGAAACCACTATGTTGGATAGGAAAATGTCTTTTCCACATATAGGAAAAGATCAAACTAAGACAAAGAAGGAAATGGAGTATGAAGAATATTATGTAATAGTCAAAGAACCTGGTGATGTTTACATGGATCATATAGCTCCAAATAACGGAACTGCTTGTTGTATTGCAGATGAAATAATAACTTTTATAGTTGATTCTAATAGCAAAGAATCCCTCAAAGCTTTGCTATGCAATGGCACCCCAGTGAACGCTGGCAAGATTGGCAGAGTGCTAAAATTGATTGAATTATATCTGGACAGGCTGGTGCAATGGCTGATTTGCCTTTTGCATGCAAACAAACTTCCCTTCAGGCATGTATTTGAAGCAATTGATGGAAAAACTTTGGGACCAAGCACCTTCAAAGGTTCTCTTGGAAATAAACTCCGAGAGGATTTGACCAAATTGCATATAGTTGATTATACCCCTGAAGAGGGCAACATTAAAGAAGTTTTGGCCGATATTGTTAAAAGTTTTAGCAGTGACCAAAAATATGTGTATGAAATGTGCATTAGCATACAATCTGAACACATCTCACAAGCGTTAGCCACAGGGTTGGCAAAAAACCCACCTTTTTGAAAAAGCCCACCCAGGTGGGTTTTTTCACCTAAAACCCCAAAAACCTGGGTAAAATTGGGTTTTTTCATATGTCCATATGGTAGTTCATATTAGACCTACCTATTCTTATTTTTATAATAATACTGTACTGTACCATACACTATTAATATAACATTTGTCTTGTTTTTAGCAAAAAGGTTGCCTTCCAGGCAGTTAAGCATAAAAAGTTATTATTTTCTCAGATTGAGCTTCACAACAAAATTTGGAAAACATGGACCAATTTGAACTAAATTTGGTGTGGTAAATTATCCTATTTGTTAGGCTATACTTCCTATGGAAGACAGGCCCCTGTGTCTTCTGCTGGAAGTAGATGAATTACAGCTCCCAAAGGGAACTTAATTCAGCTAGTTATATCTGTTTAATTCATATTACTGAATATTTTTTCTTTTATTTCACAGTTAAATAAAACAAACTGGCAATAGCATATTTATCTTTACTGCTAGCCTACAGAATTAGTCTGTTTGAAGTTATAACTGCATTAAATAATGCCAAAGACCTTTGGATCAGGAAGAAAATCAGGGCATGAATGGAGTGAAGTCAATATTATTGATGGGACTAGTAAAGTTAGATGCAAACATTGCAATAATGAAATAAGTAATAAAATAGAGCGAATAAAATGCATTTAATGAAATGTTTGAAACACATGGAATCAAGAAACAAGACTGACAATACTGCCAGTATATCATCATCATACTGCCATGACATAGACCTCTCAGATGATCCAGACTCATCCTCACCACCACTGACACAATTACAGATGAAAAAAAAAAAATTCAAAAGAAAGTAAGCGATTTTGGCATGACAACAACAACTTTGCAGAATAATGTCATTGATAACAAAATAGCCAAATTCTTTTATGCAAATAATATTCCATTTCTATGTGCAGAGTCTAAGTATTTATTGAAATGATAGAGACTCTAAGACCAGGCTACACTCCACCTTCCCGTCGAAATTTGTCTGGTCCACTTTTAAATACAATCCATGAAGTAGAAAATTCCTTGAAGATGCAGTTGACTGAAGAATCAGGATGTATAACACCCTGATTGGCTGATGTCTACACTTTATAACCTGCTACCTCACCCAAAGAGTTATACCTGTAGGTCTATTTGTTGACTCATGTTTGCTTGCTTTGCATGTAAAATCATTATAGGCGCCTATATGACAATTTTTAAAAATAATTGCATATGCACTTCTTAAGTTTCATGAAAAAACCCATAAGTGGGTAAAATAGTGGGTTTTTTCAAGTGTTTTTTGTTGAAAAAACCCGGGGCCCACTAGTGCCAACCCTGGTTAGCCACCAGATCCCCAGGTGCCCTCCATCATGCAAGATGGCTAACATGAGCAAATAGGATCCTGTGCTTTTGTCTCTACATAGAATCCAGACAAAAACATCCAAGACCTAGCAAAAATTATAATGCTGGTCTACACTCCAGGCTGGTTTTGGATAAAGTTTCATCCAAAGGCAAATGATGGAGCATCTAATTGTAGGTATTGGGCCTGCATAACAAGAAGAAAACCAAATTTATTATTTCATATTCAAAATTCTTCATTGTTGACTTGTGAAAATTACTTTGAGAGAAGAGTCAATGAACTTTGCAAAATCAGCAAATAATAAAAGATGAAGATTTATATTAGCGGCTCACTTGGAGCTTGCTTTTGTTGCAGCAATGCTTTAACCCTTAAGCTGCCAATTTGGTTGGAAATGTTTTTTCGCGAAAAAATGCAGTTTTCCATAAAAAATGGAAATTTTCTTTGATAGTAAATTTTATGATTCTCAGTTAGATTTAAGCATATACTTACTTAAATTATCATTAAAATAATATAAATCGACCATATTGACTAGAGTCAAATATGGCACTTGTGACTACCAAAAAATCGTTCGACTACAGTCGACTACGGCATCCAAAGGGTTAAGCAAGGAAGATATACTTTATCTTCCTACTATAAGTTCTGAGTGAATAACATGTGATATAAACCTAATAACGCAAAAGGCTAGGCCTATACCTTCAGGTATTTAAATATAGTGACTGCCTATAATAGTTACATCAAATCAACTCATTGTGTAACTCCATCATACCATGGCACCACGGCCCTACATTGAAAAAGATCATCATGACCTACGAACAAAAGCGAAGCCCAATGAAATAATGTGAGGTAATTTCTTTGTTTAGCATTAGGCAGCGCAAATACCAAAGGTAAATAAACATAAAGAGGTCCTTTAAAGACCTACACATACATAACACACTAATGAAAAAACGTAGGGCTTTTGTCATTAACTCCACTGAAATCTGCTGGAAATTTCCAACGGATGAGGGTAACAGGCAATCAACCCATAGCCCCTATAGTTTTTTCAAACTAGGTTAGGTTTAGTTAGGTTAGTTTTAGTTAGCCACAAAAATAAACCTCATGACTGTATTCACTATCTCCTAAAACCCCTAAAATGACTTTCTATATGCAACATTACTGGTTGCCATTCAAACTAGAAATTTACCTTCAAATCTGAGCTTAATTTACTGTGCAAATGTTCCAAAATGGAACCTACCCTAACCTAAGAACATAAAATTACCTATAGAATTACTGTGAATGAATGAAACAAACACTGATTAGCTGTTGCATTAAGTATATGATCCAATTGGCTGATGTATTTTATAATGAAAATTTATATTTTAATTATATTTTAAGAAATTTGCACAAAAATGAAACTTAGATTTGAATAAAGGACATCAAATTACATTAGAAAAATATATTTCTTGAATATATATCTATTTTATCCCTGGATATTTCAGTAATCAGTCATCTGCTGAGGAAACTCATAGAAGAAAAGTTTCTTAGAATTGTCTAAAGTATGGATTGCCAAGGGGAAAAAAAAAAATGCTGTCCGGCGACTCTCAAAAAATGACCTAATTTGGAAGAAAAAAATAGGATATTGGCAAAAAAAAAATTTACGACACTAAACTGTGATTCTCCAAAAAATTATTTATGATGGTAAACTGTGATTCTACCAAATTGAATACCTGGTTAGGGTAATTGAATGCCAAGTTAAGTCATGATATTTCCATTAGTTTAAACAAAAATATCACAACTTAACCTAATCATTTGTCAAGGGTGTACAGGTGACCTAACTGGGTAGTCAATAATTTTCACAGGTCAGCATTTTCCAGCATCATAGGAGAAATTCATATTTTTCTATTTCTACAAACCATAATTATGCTCGGGATGCCAATTTCCCTTCCACCATTCTCTTCAGTGATGAGGCTGCTTTTTATGTAAATGGTGAGGTAAATCGACAGAACACCCGCTACTGGTTTCAAAACAACTCTCACTGGTATACCTCTTCAAAGGAACAAGGTGCATCTTGAGTGATGGTATGATGTGGCATTTGGAAGGATCGCATCATCGGCCCCCCTCTTTTACGATGAACATGTCACTGGAGGCACCTACCGATGTATGCTCAAGGAAGAAGCATTTCCCAGTGTCTTGAATGAAGAAGGAAATTTCCCAACATGGTTCCAGCAAGACGGCACTCCTGCACATTACAGCACCCAAGTAAGGGAATACATGTACCAACAATTCACTGGTTATTGGATAGGACATCGAGGGCCTGTGGAATGGCCAGCTAGAAGCCTGGATCTCACGCCACTAGATTTTTATCTCGGGGGCCACTTGAAAGCGCTGGTATACGCAGAGAAAATTAGGAGTGTTGAACATTTGCAGCAGCGCATTATTGGGGCATGTAACACCATTACTCCTGACATCATTCACTGTGTGCTTGCTGACTGGGTATCACGTCTGAATTTGTGTATTGAAAACAATGGTGGACATACTAAGCACATTCTGTAAATAAAAGCTTTTGTTTTGCCTTTTTTTTATTTTTCCTGTGATGCCAGACTTATGGGACACCCTATAATATAATATTATATATATATATATATATATATATATATATATATGAAAAATTATTTCACGAAAGTGACACGTGAAAAGTATTTATGATGAATAAAACCACGAAGGAAAAAAGAAACACAAAGGGGTGCTCAAGCGCTTTCGTCTAATGACATCCTCAGGAACACTGGAGTGAAAGGACAGATCAAGGCAATATATAGGTTACAAAAATAAACATACATATTCACATATATATACATATATATATATATATATATATATATATACATATATACATATATATAGTAAGCATAGAAAAAATTGTGGGAGGAGCCAACATTTATATGGTCACAGAAGAATAAAGAAATAAAAATAAATATATATATAAATTGAGAAAAAATTAATTACAAAATAGTGCCTTAGTGATATATATGTCACAGCCTAAATAATCATAAAGAAATAAACAGGCAAAAAAAAACCCATAAATATACATACATACATATATATATATAAATATACATATATATATATATATATATAAAGACACTTTTAGCACTTTGGCCGACCTTCAATATAAATTCAAATGGCTTTTTTATGGAACAGGTCACAAAAGAATAAAGAAATAAAAATAAATATAAATATTGTAAGTGGAGTCTACCAATTCAAGCTCAAGAGGGAAGTTTTACAATCGATTTAATAGATGCTGCCAATTGATATATATGTCAAAAAAATAAAGAAATAAAAAAAAATTAAAAAAAAAAATTAATTATTAAAAAAATAAAAAATAATAATAATAAATTGAAAGATAAATTTTAAGAGAGGCACACCAATTTATAAGGGAACAATTACCACATATGCATATTATAGTCACAAATGAATAAAAAAGTACAAGTAAATATAAATTGGAAAACAAAATGATGCCTAGATGATATATAAAGAACAATAAAATATATATACAACATATATACGGTATATATACGAAATATAAACGCAATATATACAGAATAATATATATATATATATATATGCATAAGGGAAAAAAATTACCAAATTTGTTTTTATAATTATTGTCTGAGAAAACGGTAGGTCGCAAAAGAATAAAGAAATAAAAATAAATATAAATTGAAAAAATTACAAATAATACACGTACACATGTATACCCACATAACCAAATATATATATACATATACACACATATATACAAACACACACACACACACACACACACATATATATATAATATATATATATACAAGCTTGACCTTCACGAAATGAGAAATCATCCCGCAGAACCTTTGTGAGGTTGTAAGGTAAGGTAAGGTACATACACATATACATAATATATTATATATATATATATATATATATATATTATAACTGCATACATACATACATACATACATATACACACATACATACATACATATACACACATATACATACAAACACATTTAACTGCAATGACCACACACATGCTCACATACACATACATACATACACATACACGCATACAGCAAAAAATTGAAAAATAAATTGTAAGGGAAACAACAGACAAAAACAAATTTTTTACCAAAGATTTAACAACCTGCCCTTTTTGTTTAAATCCATTCTGAAGGAATTCAGAGCAACGGGATCAAGTTGAAACAGACCTTTACTCATGTTAAGGTTATTTGTAAGTTGAATTATAGCCGACTCAAGAATATTTCTATTAACAATGTTGCTAGAGTGAAACAAAACAGAAACATTATTCCAATCAATACAATGGGATAACTCTGACAAATGGACAAAAAGGGCACTGGACAACTGTCCCGTTCTAACGGAATATTGATGCTGTTTTACACGCGTTTGCAAATCCTTTCCCGTCTGACCTATGTAAAAGGAATCACATTGCTTACACCCAATTTTATAGATAATGCCTAAATTATTGGTAGGGCTATTTTTTACTATGATGTTTTTCACAATATTGTTATATGAAAAAACTACACTGATATCCAAAAGTTTAAGTACATTAGCAATGCCTAAGAAGCCCGGGAAAAATGGAAGTACTAAAATATTCTTTGACAAGGTGCGAGTGTTATTATTCACACGATAGAAGGTTCGTTTAGCCTTATTAAGACAAGATTCCATGAACGCAGATGGGTAACACAACTCACTTCCAATACCGTTGATATTTTCCAATTCGGCATCGATGTATTCCGGACTGGCGATCTTTCAATTTTATTATTATTTTTTATTTTTTTAATAATTAATTTTTTTTTTTTTTTTTTTTTTTTTTTTTTTTTTGACATATATATCAATTTGGCAGCATCTATTAAATCGATTGTAAAACTTCCCTCTTGAGCTTGAATTGGTAGACTCCACTTACAATATTTATATTTATTTTTATTTCTTTATTCTTTTGTGACCTGTTCCATAAAAAAGCCATTTGAATTTATATGAAGGTCGGCCAAAGTGCTAAAAGTGTCTTTATATATATATATATATATATGTATATATATATATATATATATATATGTATGTATGTATATTTATGGGTTTTTTTTTTTTTTTTGCCTGTTTATTTCTTTATGATTATTTAGGCTGTGACATATATCACTAAGGCACTATTTTGTAATTAATTTTTTCTCAATTTATATATATTTATTTTTATTTCTTTATTCTTCTGTGACCATATAAATGTTGGCTCCTCCCACAATTTTTTTCTATGCTTACTATATATATGTATATATGTATATATATATATATATATGTATATATATGTGAATATGTATGTATGTATGTTTATTTTTGTAACCTATATATTGCCTTGATCTGTCCTTTCACTCCAGTGTTCCTGAGGATGTCATTAGACAAAAGCGCTTGAGCACCCCTTTGTGTTTCTTTTTCCTTCGATGTTTTATTCATCATATATATATATATATATAGTGTCAATTGGGGTCAAGTGACACAGTCACAATTTTATTAAAACTAATTAATAAAATCAAAATGTTAGTGTCATCAAGTAGGTTAAGATTTTGGCTTCTTTCAGTTAGTTTCAGTTTAATCTAAATAATGGTAGATAAAAAGTTTTTTAAAGTTGAAAAAAAAGTGTCTGAAATGAGACTGAAAAAAGTTTTGAGGCAAAATATACAACTTTTGGCTCATTTTGTCTCACGCAAACTGGTTATAGCATAATACCTAGAATTTTGGCTCTCTGTATAGCAAATAAGTTGCTCTTTATGATGGTAGGTCTTAAATTTCCACACATTCAACATTTTTTTGGTATTCTTGAATAACTGAGTGCATCACTTGACCCCATGCCAAAAAAGCCTCAGGGTCAAGTGATGCACTTTTCTTTATATAAAAAAATATTTCTTGTTATTTCATTTCACTTTCTTCCCATTTTTGTGTGTTATTAACATCCTGTATATTTTTCAGGTTGTACTAGTACTTTAACCGTGTTATTTTGTGCAAGTGTTCATTTTAAATTTAACAGAAATGCCTCGCAATAGACAGTGCAAACATGATAAACCAGACACTGATAACATCAAATGTGCAATTGACTTAATTAAAAGTGGTTCCTCAATAAGAAGTGCAGCAAAATCATATGTTGTTAGTGAAGCTACAGTTTGATGTCACAAAATTTCTTGAAGAAGGAACCCTCACATGGTGAACACCTCTCTTTGCCCAGAGATGCTGAAGCAGAATTAGAGGCCTGCATAAACATCAAAGCAAAATGGGTATTTGCAGATATGAAGCAGGAACTGTGTAATATTGTAGAAGCTTTCATCAGCGACAACATAGAAAAAGACAGAGTTGGAAAGTTACTTGTGTAAGTATTGCAGATTTAAGGATAATTGTCTTGGTGATGACTGGCTTCAAGGCTTCATGAAGTGGTATAAACTGTCAGTGAAAACACCATCAGCTTTAGAGAAAGTTTGTAAAGCAGCATCAACAGATCCCAATATAATCTATGGGTACTTCGACACATTCGACAGAGTCATGATGGAAATGAACATCAAAGGTCATCCCGAGTGTATTTGGAATATGAATGAGACAAATTTGTTTACTGACCCAAAATAAACAAAGGTCATTGCACCTCAAGGCCAAAAAGCATCATGAATCACTGCCACTAGCAGTCATGAAGCCATAACAGTAATGGTGGGAATTGCAGCGAATGGTGACAAGTTGCCTCCTCTCATTGTCTTCAAGGGGAAAAATTTCCTCAGTGATTGGAATGGAACAAATCCATACCCTGGCACCCAGATTACTAAGTCTGATAATGGATGGATGGTTTGTGATGTCTTCTACGACTGGTTTGTGACATTTTGTAACAGCATCACGCAATGACCTCCTCTTCTAGTGTTTGATGGACACTCAACACACACAAACACAAGAATAATCACCAAAGCACAAAATGAAACTCTAATAATCATCAAGTTACCCCCACACATGACAGACAGACTTCAACCACTTGATGTTTGTTGCTTTTGTCCCCGCAAAGCAAAATGGGACAAAGCCATTGCTAAATGGCAGAAGACCAACTCAGCAAGAAGGATTCAGAAAGGAGAGTTTATTGACCTTGTGGGCTTTGTGTGGAATGACATTTTCACGAGAGAATGTTTTTTCAGTGTTTCAAAAAACTGGCATCTGTCCACTCTCTTAATATCTACCCAGAAGATATCTTTGATCCCTATCTTCTAGCAGCCTACAAGAAGACACATGAAATGCAAAACCCTGAACTGCAAAAACCACCAACCCCACAAAAGCAGCCTCCTCAATTCCCATCATCAATAACTCAGCAACCATCAATATCAGGAACAACAATACATGACCAAAGCAGTGAGGCAAGCTCTCTCTTCCCTTGTCTTGATGATTGTGTTTTGCCAGAAGTACCTAATGCTGTACCAGTGCTCATGTCACCTGAACCAGAGTCTACACAATCTTCACAGAAACTAACACCAATCCAGCCTGCTACTTCAACTCCAAGTTCATCCAAAGAGCTTAGCACAAGCTTCCAACAACTATATGCTGACTTCCACAAAAAACAATCACCATCAACTAATGAAAACCTTGAAGAACCCCCACCAAAAAAAGTTAACCAAAGATTAAATACAGAATGCACTCTTATAACAACAGAAGAGTTTAAACAAAAAGTTCAGCAAGAAGAAGAAAATAGAGCTGCTAAAACTACTAGAATCACACCGAAAACTCAAAACAAACCATCTAAAACAGGTGAGAGACAAGGTGTGGAAAAAACTGACAAACCAGAGTCCCCAAATGCAAATGATTCTTCTTCATCCAAGTCATCTGCAAGTTGCTGCTTCTGCCCAGAAAAGTATACCAACATGGCATCACATTAAAGTAGGTCATTATTGTGCAGTAGATTATGGATCACAGATATATTATGTAGGAAGGGTTCTGAAATGTGAAGGTGGAAAAATTGCCATGAAATTTCTGTGGAAGAAACCTAATAACATATTTGATTGGCCACTACAAGATGACATAGACAAGAATGTTGACATAAAGTACTTTATCTGTGGCCACATCCTGCTCAATAGCCCACCCCCTTTCCACATAGTTGGTTTGCTGGAAACAATAGAGCTTAGCACAACTATCTGAAGCAGCAGACATAGTAGCTAGCTAGTGGTGAACTTTGAACTTTGTATACAGCTTAGTAGTGACTAATGTGTGAGACTAGTGTTGTTACATTATTTTCGTTACGTAACTGTTTTATAAATAGCTGTTATTAAAATATAAAAAAATATAATAAAAAAAAAATACCGTAGCTATTTTAAAAGCTGTTACTGTATTGGAGCATGGAGTGACCTAAACAGCTGTTACTGCATGGAGTGACACAGGCTGCAAACACAGCCTGTGTCACTCATCCCTGGAAGAAACCTGACGCACGTCACTTGGCCCCTCAGAAGACTTGACCCCCGCCACTTGACCCTGATGCATTGCGTCACATGACCCCATAATGTGAGTATAAGAGTGACACACAGGTTTTTCTTTGTTGTTGTTGTTGTTGTTGTTGTTTAGCTGATCAGACCACCCTGATCGAGCAAGCTGGCGGCACGCAGGTAACTGATTGCCCTCTCCCGAGCTGACCAGAGGTTCAGCGCACTAGTGATGTGTTGTGTTGTGTTTGTTGTTGTGCTAGAGCAGTACAGTCTGTCATAATGTGTTCAATTGTTTGTGGTTTGTCCTGGCACAGGTGGCAGGTGTCGTCTATGGAGTTGTCTAGTCTGTGTTTATATGTCTGTAAGTTGGGGTGATGTCCACATCGGAATTGTGCTAAGTTAACTCGATCTGATCTGCTCAGGCTGATCTCTGACCTGTTAATGGGTGGTGGCTTCGCACGTAGGACTGCATTTGGACTGAATCATGTCAGTGCTTTGTGGGTTAGGTGTGTGTGTGTGTGTGTGTGTGTGTGTGTGTGTGTGTGTGTGTGTGTGTGTGTGTGTTTTCTGTACTGTGTGATGTCTGTGGGGCGTGGTATGGAATGGAGTATTTGGTTATAATGTCTCTGGTGTTACCTCAATGGTGCGAGGTGTCGGTACATGAGTGTACATGTAGTGGCAAGGGTGTTGTGGGTTAGTTGTTGCTGCTGTCATGAATTGTGTTCCCCTTGTGTCTAAATGTTCCCTAACTTTCAGTATTTTTGTTTCTGTGTGCAGGTGTTTTATTGGTGGTGTTTGAGTGCATCCTGTAATGATGCAAAGTGCGTTGTTTTGTATTGTCTGTAAGGTGTTTATGTGTGTGTTTGAGATAATGGGTGCCCAGCACGGGCTAGCGTAGTCCATAACTGAGCAAATACATTGTATATGAGTGATGTTGTTTCCTGCTGGTGTCCAAAGTTTGTGCCTGTTAGTACCCTAAGCGTGTTAAATCTTGACGTACATTTGTTTTTAATGTCCTGAATGTGGTTTGCAAAAGATAATGATGTGGTGTATGTGACCCCAAGTATTTTGGTCCTGTCAGTGTGTGGAATGTTGGTGTTGTTTAGTGTAAGCTGTGGAGTTACTGGTGTTCTTTTGTGTTGCATGTAAGCAAGGTGATGGTTGATTTTGTGGGTGCTACTTTGAGTCTATTGTGTGTGAGCCAGTCTTGTATACTGTTTATGTATGTATGTATGTATGTTTGTTGGTTATTTGTAGTGGTGTTGATGTTGTTGTGGGTGGATGTTAGAGTGATATCATCTGCATATGATGATAAGGTAAGCTTGTTATCTATGGGTGTTGGAATGTCATGCATGTATAAGCCGAACAGTGTTGGTGAGAGAACAGAGCCTTGAGGGACCCCATTAGGAAAAAGCTTGTTTTTGGATGAATTGCCATTAAATGTGACATGTGAGTATCTTCCTGAAAGATAGTTGCTCAGCCACCTTTGGTGTTATTGTGTATGTTTGTGTTGAGTATTTTGTTTGAGAGGGAATCGTGGGATAGCATCAAATGCTTTACTAATTTCTATTGTTGCTAATAGTATACATTGAGCTGGTCATCTGGAGTTGATACCATCCATGATGTGCTGTGTGAGGTTAGTGAGTAATGTCGTGGTTTAGTGGTGAGGTCTGAATCCATGTTGAGTAGGCGATAGTGGAATGTGTGGGTTGGTGATTTGTAAGATTAGTCTTTCTGTTACTTTGGAAGGTGTGCAATTTAGGGTGCATCAGCCTATAAGGGGTGAAATTTCGAACCTCAGATATTGATTTGGCCCTATGATATTATGGTTACAATCCCCAACAAACCTTCAGTGTCCACGTTTCAAGCTGTTCTGACAATATTTAGTGGGTCCACCTCAAAGATGAAAATTTGACAATTGTGGAATTTTATGGTTTTACTAGAAAATCTTGTGTGTAAGCGTTGTAGATTTTGTTTGAAAAAAAATTGTAAATATAGTTAGTTTTAGGCAAGTTTTAGCCTCAATTCATGAAATGATCTGTCTTTTTAGACTTTTTTTGTATTATTCTGAAAATCATGAAGTGAGTTACCAGGATGCGGGACGAGGACCCAACTTGCCAAGCATCCCACCGACCACCTCCACCTATTAAAAATGGTATTTCATGATAAAATACTTGTAAAAATTGATTTATTGCTTATTGATATCTTAATTCTTCTTCTTTGTCCTTTTTTCTTTTAAAACAGATGATAAAGAAGCTTGTCTCTTTCTCAGATTAGGAGTGGCTTTTCTGTCAGCTTCTACAACTTGGAGAACATTTTGAAGATGTTCTTCAGTCCTTGCAGCCTCATAAAAGTCACTGCATAGTTTTACTGCCCTCTCAGAGCCATCATTTATGACATTTATAGCCAAAAGTTTTTCTTTGGAAGATATAAATGATGATGCTGTTTTCCATTCAACAATCTCAACCATTAAAAAATCATAGTCTAACTGTAGTGAAGAGAATATGAACCATGAGTTTTTGTCAACCAAGTCAGCTAGTGTGGTTTCCAATCGTAGATTGGTAGGGAAATTAGGCTTTCCAAAACTAGATCCATGTCTACCTTCTGGAACCACTGTCTCAATCTTGTGTGGTTTATAGGAAAGTAGATGGTTTGTTATAGCACGAAGTTCCTTTTTTGGAACCAAATCACTGAATAATACAAGAGGAATCATCTCTGATAAAAGGTATCAGAGATGATGTTTCAAAGATGTTAGAGCACTTTTTGCTATTTGCTTGTTTACTTCCTCGTATCTAAGAAGCTTTTTGTAAAGCTGCAAATCGTGCCATGGTGCATCAAAAACTGAAGAACAGGTCATCCACCATGGGTAGTAAATCAGTGAAATGAAGGTTGCAAAGTCTCTTAGTTTCAGAATTTGTTGCTTGTTTGTGATTGTTACTGAAGGTAGTTTCGAGATATTATCTTCTAGTAATGCAATTTTTAGAGCATATATTGCTTTACTCATCCATCTGGCTCTATGTATAGCACCAGGTCACTGAAGGGTTATATCCTTATCACTAGGTCCTGCATTTAAGTATAACACAACTAAGTCAGAAAATTGTTTGTAGTCATATCGTGTATGTTGCTTTTCTATATTACTTATTTGAATTGCATAATCAGTCCATTCCTGAAGAATCTCCTGGACAGCTTTGGAGTACTGATTGAAGTCAATTTTTTTCAATTTTTCATCCTTGGAAATCCACCGAAACTTTTCTCAAAATCTGTTAAAGACATTAATTTCTGGTCCACTCGAAGTTTCTACTTTCATGTCCTCAAACACATGACTCATAATAACTTCACCAACATGATGCCTGCATGCAGACCATAATAAAGGCCGTCCAATCTCTTGTTGGATAGTTATGCATGCAGCGCTCACATGTCCCGTGTTGGTTGCTGTAGTATCGAAAACCAAGTTCACTATTGAATCAGAGCAGTTCCACAATTTCAGTAGCTTCATAACTTCTTCAGTCAAGTTTTTCCCAGATTGGCCACTGCCACCAGCACTAGGATGATATGATGGAATACCAAATAGTTTGAGATCCATTGAATTTCCAACTGATATGGCTAATCGTTCTTCTGTAACATATTTATCCTGCAGAGTAGAAATTATTTTCGAATCCCAATGAAGAGAGGCCAATTTAGGAGGATTCCAGGATTTTTTAATGGAACTTGAAATTTTTTTGGGCTACTTCGCGTCTTGCTCTATCAGCTGTAGCATATGAAGTTGCCACTGCCTTAGTGTTACCACCACATTCTTCAACAAAAGCTTTTGTGAATACAGCCTGTTGTGCCGGAGTCATTTTCATTCTTGATGCCAAAGAAACAAGTTTCGGTCTTTTCAGAATGTCATGAGGAATGATAGCTTGAGTACCTAAACAGACTGTTGACTGTGTGGATTTTCCATCTTTTTCAGCTCCATCATTAGCTTCTGACTCACTCTCAATGGTAGTTGTATCGCTTGTGCTACTGCTTTCTAATTCAACATAACTGCAAGAAGCTTCAGTGTCTCTCAATTCCTTTTCTTTTCTCGCATTTTCTTCACATTTTCAAAAATTAATGCGCTTCATTTTGGATGCTAAAGTTTGATCATGAGCTCCAAAAGAAGCAATTCTATCCCCTTGCATAGATTGAAGAAATTGTATATCTTCTGGATTACTCATAATTTTTTTGGCATTTTTAATCTACAATGGAAAAGTCATTTTAAGTTGCATTTCCATATCTTCTAGTCTTGTCTTTGTACTTTGTAGCTCTCTTCTTTTCAATAGAATTTCTCTGTTTCGCATTCTTTTCTGACAAAATTATTTTCTCACATGCTTTTTTCTCAGTAATCATTGGTATGTTGGCTTTATTGTAGAATGGTTGAATTTCTGTTAAAACAATTTTAGCTATATCTCGCTTAGTTCTTCTCTTTTAGACCCTGTTGCTGGTGAAATAGGAAATATCTAAGAACTTGTTCACTTGTTGGCAAGCGACATCCTACAATCTTTGCATCATTATTTGTGATGCCAGGACCTAATCCAAATATACAGGTTTTTTTTTGTGTTTTTACATCAACTTTATCTGCACCACTTGAACAAGTTTTACCACTAGAAGTGGCTTCACTGGCTTTACCACTATTATCCATTATATCATATATCAACTATTATCACCAACATATATCAAAAATTGACCTGTAATAGAAACATAGATTAATATTAAAGTAGTCTACATGCCTGAAAATAAGAAAAAATAGCTATAGGTATTTCATGATGGCAAATGCCTTAAGGATCATTCAATTCAATAAAATAAAGGTATATGTGAAAAAAATAATTTAAGGCAATTTATCCTAAAAATTGTCATTTTTGTAAAAGTTTAGGAGCTAGGTGGACCCAGTAGATATTAATCAATTGACCTGAAATTTTGCATGTGAATGTTTTGTAGGGAATGTAACCATAATAACGTAGGGCCAAATCAATTTTTGAAAGTTGTCATTTTTGATGCACCCTAGATTGTGCATAGTAAAGTAATGGGTCTATAGGAAGCTGGTTCTGTTGGATTTTTGTTTGGTTTGAGTAGTGTAATAATTTTATCTTGTTTCTATATGTCAGGAATAATACAGTGTTGGTATGAATATGTGCTGATATTTGTGAGAGCTAGTATTCCCTTTGGGCCCAAGTGTTTAAGGTGTATGTTAGATATGTTGTCTGGTCCAGTAGCCTTTGAATTCTTAATGTTTTTGATGATCTTGGTGGTCTGGTCTGTATTAAAGGGTGTAATGGTCGTGTTGAGTCTAGGTTTTCTCGTGTCTGGTTGTTATTGCTGTTTAAGTGACTTATCTTTGCGTAGTGATTAACTAGAATGTTAGCCTGTTGTGTGTATATTGGGATATTATTTTGGCTGTGACAAATAGCTGTGTGTGAGGTGTGAATGCCGCTGTTAGAGTGGGTAATGCTGTTTATAGTCTTGCATAGCCTGGATGTATCTGTGGAGTGGTTTAGTGTTGTTATGAATTCCCTAAATGTTTCTGTTTGTTTTTTCTTTGAGTTTGTTGCTTATTTCTGTGTTTAGCTGTTGTATCTGCTGTTTTATAGCTTCTGTGTGTGGTGTTTGTGTGTTATGGTTGAGGGTGTTACGTTGCCTTATGAGGTGGGCTATTTCTCTAGTGTAATTTGGGTTGTATTTCTTAATGTTGCCCTTGGGTATGTATTTGTTTTCATTACTGATGATCTGATTAAATGTCTTGAGTGTTGTATTGATGTTTATGATGGGTGTGCCGCTTAATATGGTGAATTGTTCCTCAGTCTGTGTTTTGAACTGTTCCCAATCAGCTTTCTTGTAATTTCTGTAAGTGTGCCTAAGGCTGTTAGGGCAGAGTGTAGAATGTGTTGTAATGATGATGGGCAGGTGGTCTGATGACAGTTTTTCTGTTCTCCAGTATGTGTGTGTGTTGCTAGTGAGGGGGAACAGAACAGTATGTCTGGGGAGGAGTTTGAGTATCCTGCTTGATGTGGTATGTTAGCCCTGTTCAAAAATCAAATTTTTCTTATTTTCATAGGTTTCTGTACTTTTTCCCATGCTTTTTGACCTGAAAAGGCCGAAAATCACAACCATTTTGACCTAGGTTGTTGGGAAGCATTGCCGCATGGAGCTTTAAGTTTTCTGCCTTGAAATCGGCCAAAAGCACCAGTTCCGGGGTCCCTTGAATCATGTTTTGCACTATAACTTTTTATCTAAACAAGATAGAGCAACAAAATAGGCACCAAATTAAAGTGTTTTTAATCCTCTTTCTAACTTATACAATTATGATAGTCTTGGAACAAGAAATGGCACATTGGTACATACAAAGATTTCAGAAATATCACAAAATTCGTTTTCTCACACTCAAGGTAGACAAGGCGCCTTATTCATGACACAAATTTGAGATTAACATTTTGTCACAAGTCTAATCGATCAAGAAGTGAAAGCATTACATGATGATTAATTTCATAATGACATTTACACAGTCAGTTGTTGAGAGTTTGTTTCTTGAAGCTGTCAAAGCGGCGTCTGTTGAACTCCACAGCTTGAAGAAGATAGTCCCTTTGCTTGGCATCTGTTGTTATGACATTTGCAAAGTCACTCATCATCTTGACACCACGTTCAGCAATGTCATTCACCGCTTTCAGATTCTTAACATAGTCCAACGCTTTTCTGTAGTCCTCATTCTGTGGCCAAGATGTGACAGGTTCCAGAAGCCACTCGGACCCAATGTTCAGTGTGTCCAGCAGGAAATGTGATTCTGGGCCAATGAGATCAACCAGGGTGGTCTTAGCTGTGACTCTCTGGAATAGAGGCTTTCCTGTTCTGAAGCTGTCTGGCTTCTCAGTGGCATGTAACTGGGCAGCAATGTCGTGCTTCAATGTGTCACTCAATCTACTGCTGAACAGGGCAAATGGCACGACTTCCTGCATCAGGTACCATTTGTGGTTTTCCATCTTATTAAGTACTGCATCAGCAAGCTCTGGGTCAGTTTTCTTGTACTTCAACATGTCCTGGATTAGACTTAGATCATTCACGGGAGCATCTGCAGCAGACATTGACATCATCCATACAGGAGTGTAGAACAGCGCAAGGAAGGTGTTAGTCTTTCCAGCTTTGATACAGTGTCTTCGTCGTACTCAAGTTGATCTGCAAACATCAGCATTTTCATGGAGTACAGGTTTCTGGCCATCCATCTGGCCTGATGAATGGCGCCTGGTCGACTCCAGTGAATACCTCGAGGAGGCGTTCCTCCAAGAACAATGACTGTCAGTTCAGCCATTTCCCTGTAGTCGGCTCTTGGAAGCCTTTCTGCTGTTAGAATGTCTTGGAGTATTTCTTCACTGTTCTTCTTCTTTTCCTTCAGCCATTTGCTGTTGATAGCCAGCATCTTTGGGTTTTCCTTGGACAAGTCCGTCCAAACATCCTTCAGATGCTCAAACCAGGGATTATCTGGCCCCTTCACCTTCTCAAACAGCTTCTCCCAAACTGCTCCTACTAGGATTTCCAGGATGTGATGTCGACAGGCCAGATAAAACACCTTTTTGTTCAGCATTTTCTCTAGCAGTTTGGCAGCTCTTCTGTGAACTCCACTGTTACTGGATGTAGTGTCAAAAACAAGGGCAGTAACATTATCCGTAAGTTCCCATGTCTCCAGTAAATCCATTGAAGCCTCAGCCTGAGCTGTGCCAGAAGAATTGTCGATGACAGGTACTCCCAATAACTTTCCTTCAGTGTATGAAGGTGGACCAGACACTAGCACAGCTAAAGTCTCTGAGGTACTTCCAGGTTCACTGCCCAAGACATCTTTGAGCAACTTTCCATCCCAGTGTAAGGCAGCGTACTGTGGGGGGTTTTCACAAAACTTGGACATGTGACTCTGGCTGATATTATACCTGGACAGCATTCTGTTGCGACGTGTTGTTGAGGTTGAGATGACGAAGTTATCCAGATCAGCCCCTCCAGCTTTCAAGGTGGCAGAAACCATGGCAGTAACTTGATTGTCTGATAAACCAAGACGATCAGCTGTATTGCAGATGACATCATATTCCATGACCTTCCTTGGAAACGTCAAAGTCACACTAGTCACAGTGTCTTGATGGTGAGAACATCCAGGACGAGGTTGATGGTAATCCATGTCCTCTGTGTTAGTGTTGTTGTCAGTTGAGTCACCCCAGGTAATGTCATCCACATGAACAACTGCCTCTTGTTCTGCTGCAGCTGTAAAATAGTACAACATGTTAAGACAGTAATTGTTAAGTACATGCTAAATATCGCAATGGAGTAAAACTTAAAACTTTTTGTGACGTTCAAAGTAATTAGTTTTACCTTGTTCTTGTCTATGCTGCAGTCTTTCATTCCTCGCTGCTTGCTGCAGGGATCTTGTCTCAAAAATCTTGTCATGACCAGACATATGACCTTTCCTCTCAGTCTTTTGGTCTTCGTAGAACCTGATATCCTCATCTTTCTTCTCTCTGGATAACAGTCTGTTGTTCTGTATTTCCTGGATTGCATCTGGAGCTCCTATATCGAACAGGCTGTCTAATTCCAGCACAAATGCTCCTCTTTTTCCTCCAGGGTTACTTGCTCTTCCTTTGCTTTTCACCAGAGCACGATGTTTCTCATGTAGTTTCATGAAGAGCTTCATTGCGTTGTACTTGGTCATTGTCTTGATCTTAGCCATCTGCCAGAATGGGATGATAGATTCAACTGTTTCATATGCAAGGTCTTGAACCATGGGCCTCCCTGCATTTTCCGGTAAATTCTGAAGATTAAGGAAATACTGGAACGCCTGTCTGTTGGTGGGAAGCTGGGAACCACTGATAAAAGCTGAAGGGTATCCAACCAGGAAAGTTTCAGTGAGAGATCTGGTAGATGGCCCAGTTGACACCTGCCTGTGGACAGTACGTGGAGGTTCTGAGATATCAACTGTGCGCCCACGGAGCTCCCTCAGCTCCTTGCTTAATGCCATTGTGAAGTTGTAACTTGTAGATGGTTTTCTAGATTCTGATTGAGTTTCTGTTGTTTCCTGAAAAATGATAGATAATTATTATTATTATTATTATTAATTATTATTTATTATTATTATTATATTATTATTTATTAATTTTATGCTCTTTCATTTGATACCTAATTTGTTGCTCTATCTTGTTTAGATCAAAAGTTAAAGTGCAAAACATAATTCAAGGGACCCCGGAATTGGCGCTTTGGCCGATTTCAAGGCAGAAAATTTAAAGCTCCATGCGGCAATGCTTCCCAACATCCTAGGTCAAAATAGTTGTGATTTTCGGCTTTTTCAGGTCAAAAAGCATGGGAAAATGTACAGAAACCTATGAAAATAAGAAAAAGTTGATTTTTGAACAGGCCTAGTGGTGTGTGTGTATGTTCTTCTGTATTGTTAAGAATGAAGAGGCTGTTTAGTTGTGTGGCTATGTTGGTGCCTCTGGTGTTGCTTTGGTTTGTTTTACTGTAGTGTGTAGGCTAATTTTTTGTATGCAAGTAGCACTTACTAATACTCATTCTCACAAGAAATATCGGCATTCTACATCAGTTACAGCGATCGTAAAATCAAAGTGTTACAGTTGGTGCATCACTTGACCCCAACTGATGCTATATACCTTTCAACCTTTCAAAGGTTCTGTGCAATGATTCCTCCTTTCATGAAGGTCAAGCTTGTTGCCCCTCCTCTCAAGTTGGCCTGGTGAAGTAGTGAGTTGGTTTTTTTGTACTCTCCACCTCATATTGCCAGGTATGCCCAGCTCATCAGGGATTGTTCTGAGCCAGGCATCTAATCTTCTTTTGAAGATGTCCACTGCAACACCATTCATGTTTCTTAGGTCTTTGGGCAGTTGATTAAACAGTTTTGGTCCTCTCACAAGAAAACTTTTCTTTCAGGGTTAAGGATGTTCCTTGTCCAGCCTTTAATTTGGGAATATGACAGTCTTCCTTTTCTACTTTCCACTATTGTTTGGGGAGTTACAGGGTTCAGAGTAAGATTAGGGACTAGTTTCTCCATTATTTTCCAAGTGCAAATAATAGTGTATCTCTCTCCTCCTTTCCAGTGAATATAGGTTTAGTTTGCGTAACCTTTCCCAGTAATTTAGTTCTTTGCACCACTTGATCTTGACTGTGAAGATTCTCTGAATTCCTTCTAGTTGTCTAATGCCTTCATTTTTATATGGGGATGTTAGGACTGAGCAGTATTCCAATTTGGGTGTGATCAGGGTTTTCAGTAGAGGAATCATTATATTTCTATCCCTTCATTTAAAGGTCCTCAGATCTGCCCAGTTATTCTCTTTGCTCTGTTTACTACTATCTTATTTTATGTTTCAAATTTTGTATCATCAGTCATTACAATCCCCTAAGACTTTTGCTTTAGAATTTCTCTGAATTTCCTGTCCATTTGGGGTATAATATTCCACAAGTTTTAGGTCCTCTCTTTTTCCATACCATAACAGCTGAAATTTCTGTGTTAAACTTCATATTGTTGTCTTGCGTCCACTTGTAGAAGTTCATGTTGGTTGGTTTTTCTACTGATCTTTGTGTCATTGGCAGAGGATGTTACTATGATGTCTCTGGTAACATCCTCATCTATGTCAGTTAGCATGATTATGAAGAGTAATGGAGCTAATACTGTGCCTTGTGGTACTGAGCTGAGGACCTCTGATTCTGATGAAGATACTCCTTGTACTGTAACGACTTGCTACCACTTACTAAGGAAATTATATATCCATTTCTGTACTTTTCCTGTTATTCCCATATACACTCTTCCCCCAATTTACGAATGCTTGCTGTACAAATTTTCAAAGTTATGAACAAAAAAATTGTCCAAAGGCTTGATTTACTAATGAAAAATTTGAAATTATGAACAAAATTGTTCGTTAAATTCAGAATTTTTTTGTAGTATTGGCAGATGTCTGAAAGTGACTGCAATAGTTTTGGTAGTAGTAAATATTACTAGAAAATAAAATTAAACCAAATGAAATGTTTTAAATGTACAGTATTCCCTCGCTTAACACTTAATTAATCCCTGTAAAGTGCCGTGTTAAATGAAATCGTGTTAAATGAAATCGTGTTAAATGAAATCGTGTTAAATGAAATCGTGTTAAATGAAATCGTGTTAAATGAAATCGTGTTAAATGAAATCGTGTTAAATGAAATCGTGTTAAATGAAATCGTGTTAAATGAAATCGTGTTAAATGAAATCGTGTTAAATGAAATCGTGTTAAATGAAATCGTGTTAAATGAAATCGTGTTAAATGAAATCGTGTTAAATGAAATCGTGTTAAATGAAATCGTGTTAAATGAAATCGTGTTAAATGAAATCGTGTTAAATGAAATCGTGTTAAATGAAATCGTGTTAAATGAAATCGTGTTAAATGAAATCGTGTTAAATGAAATCGTGTTAAATGAAATCGTGTTAAATGAAATCGTGTTAAATGAAATCGTGTTAAATGAAATCGTGTTAAATGAAATCGTGTTAAATGAAATCGTGTTAATCGAATATAAAAACACATGTAAAATATTGTAATTCATCCAACTTTTTCTTTCAAAATTCGTTTTTAATATACTATATATTTCTTCTTTACTACTGTACTTATAAAAAATTAAAAGGAAAAATAAAATAGGTACGAAAAATCATAAATTTATTGTTCAAACAACATTTAATTCTTTTTTGAGAAAAATTTATAAAAAAAAATCATAAATTTATTGTTCAAACAACATTTAATTCTTTTTTGGGAAAAATTTATCTAACGTAGTCTGGACGCACTTCTTCTTTCTCTTCTCTTCAAACTCTTTCTGGTAGCAGCTCAGTGCATTATCAATCATTCGGCGGACCTGCATACTTCTTTCAAGAGACATTCTCACTTTCATTTTTCCTCTTATCCATTGCTATCTAATGGGGGAAATATTCTAAATTTAAACAAAAATAGAGGAATTGTATGCGCTGTTGCGAGAAAGAAAAATAAAGCACCCTTCCTCTACTGCTGCTGCAGGCTAACTAAAACAATGAGTCAGTGAGACCGTGACGTGTCTTGTGCCTCTTTGTCTCGGTGGTAAGACATTGCCTGCCTGCTGTTGCTATGGAAATGGAATACGTGCTAAATTTGAAATTTAAGTTTTAGGACCGTGTTGAGTGAAATTTCTTTGTGTTAAATAAAAAGGGGTTGCAATTAATAAACTGTGTTAACTCGAAAACTGTGCTAATCAAAACCGTGTTAAGCGAGGGAATACTGTATTTAAGACCTTCATTACTGAACAATATTCACTTTAGTGAAGACAAAATATTTTGTCTTTACTGTTGTGAATGGTCTGTCATTAATGGTTGGAAGCAACATTATTCATTACAATTTTACTTAACTGCATTTATTACTCATATTTCATATATATTTATTATTGTAGAGATCTAAAAACATTGTTTACAGCAAACACTGTGGGCAAAAACATGTTTTTGTAGCATTTTAAGATGTTCTGGGGAAGTGATTTTTGTTCATAGGTACTTACCTCAACTTTTATAATGAGAGTCAATGGGAAACTAGGGTTTGATTTACGAATTTCAATTTACAAATGGGTTTTCAGGAATATAACTTGTTTGTAAATTGGGGGAGGACTGTATTTCAGTTTATGTATCATGATTCCATGGTCACACTTGTCGAATGCTTTGGCAAAGGCTGTGTATATTACATCATAGTTTTCATTACATTCAAGTGCATCAGTAATGTTGTTGTAGTGTTCCATTAGCTGTGATAGGCATGCTATGCCTGACCAAAACCCATGTTGGTTATCATTGAATTTTTTCTGAGTTTCCAAAAAGTTTATATATATATATATGCACTAAAATCACAAAATAACACGTGACTTATTAATAAGCAAACAACCACAGGAAAAGGAAACACAAAGTCCGAGCGCTTTCGTGATATATTCACATTATCAAGGAGGAACAGAAAATAGACGGAGATTACAAAGTAAATGAGTTAAATAGACAAGCAAAAAATTCACAATTGGCACCTCAAATTAAAGGCCTTAAAGCCCTCTAAAGATTTTTTCAATTGATAACATAATCTGTAGGCTGCTAAATTACTAAATATGTATAGATGAAATTAGACAAAAAAAAAAAAAATACAGAGAACAAAAATTATTATAATGGTTATTAACACTAATATTTAATTAAAGCAGGCAATTAATTGGCAAGAATTTAATGAAAAACAAATAGATAACGTAGATAACAAATAGATAACATAATCTGTAGGCTGCTAAATTACTAAATATAAAAAGACATATAGATGAAATTAGACAAAACACCAGTACAGAAAACAAAAATTATTATAATGGTTATTAACACTAATATTTAATTAAGCAGGAAATTAAATGGCCAGAAATTAATGAAAACAAAGGGAATGTTGCCATCGTCTACAGAATATTAAAAAAAAAATTTCTACAAACAGTCTGGAAAAGTTGTTTTCCCAAAAGCAACCCAGTTGAAAAGTCCAATAAACCCCCCAGCAACCAAAGATTATACACAAAAGAAATATTACAATTAAAATAGACACATAAGAATGTTAACAGTTCTTACAATAATATTTATTTATTTAACCAGGGCAAACCATTAAGGGGGCAAGAATGCAGTCAAGAAAATAGTAGGCCCTTCACCAGCTTTCTGACAATGCACGAATCTAATTTATACAACCCAGGACTAATATTAAGGACCAAATCCGCATTATTCTTGATCACACTTGATTCCAGTATATTTCTGCTAACAATAGATTTACTAAACCTTAATTTGGAAGCATTTTTCCAATCAATGGGATGATTAGTATCTCTTACGTGAATGAAAATGGCGTTAGATTCCTGGCCACTTCTTATACTGTATTGATGCTGTTTAATACGTAACTCAAGGGTCTTACCAGTTTGGCCAATGTAAAATTTATTACATATTGTGCAAGGGATTTTATATACACAACCATGTTCACTTAACGGGAGTTCTTAATCAATGAATTCTTAATTACATCTAAATTTTTGAACGCAATATTTACGTTAAAAGTCCTCAGCAGATTCGGCAGATCAAGGAAATTTTCTCTGAATGGTAACACTAAAACATTTTTTGTGTTATAAGGAATCTTATCCTTTACTTCCTAGAAGGTTTTCTTTGCCATTTTAAGGACTTATCTATGCAGTTCTTTAGGTATTTTAAATCAAAAGCAATTTTGTATATTTTACTAATTTCGTCATCAATGAACTCTGGGCTACAAATTTGTAGACCTCTTAGGAACAAAGTAGAAAGAACGGATCGTTTTACATTAATGTGGTGATCAGAATAATAATGTATATAGGAACAATTATTAGTGGGTTTTCTGTAAATATTGTACTTAAACTTTTTTCCAGACCTATATATTAAAACATCTAAAAAAGGGATCGAAGAATCTTTTTCTATTTCAACTGTAAAATTGATAGGTAGAGGGAGTTAAATTATTAAGTTTGGGTAAGAATTCATTGAGATTTAAAGTCACTGGCCAAAGACAAAGAACATCATCTACATATCTAAACCATGGAACATAATTTGGCAGAATCTTCCTTAATAACTTATTCAAAAAACTCTATATATAAGTTACTCAAAATGGGGGAGAGAGGGTTTCCCATCGCCATACCAAATTTCTGCCTAAAATATTCATTATTGAACACAAATTTTGAGTATTATGCACAGCTTAATTAATTCTATAATTGTAGCCACAGGTAATGGCAAATTATGCTTAACCAATTCTTCCGAAAGAAACACTAATAGATCCTCCACCGGGACTCTTGTAAATAAAGCAGTAACATCAAAGCTTACCAATCTAAAATTGTAATTGACACTGATACTATTTAATTTTCCCACCTGGTCTACATTATTATTTATGTGTGATTGTGAAATTGTGCCAAGGAGAGGATTAAGAATGGAGACAAGCCATTTGGATAGCTTATATGAGATAGATCCTATAGAACTAACAATAGGCCTTGCAGGATTATTTGGCTTATGAGTTTTAATCAGGCCATACATATAGGGTAATGACAGTGAAGTACTCAAAAACTGTTTAAGTAACCTTTCATTCCCCTTCAAAAGTTGTTTTATTTTCTTGTTAAATGCACTGTTCACAGTTTCAAGGGGATTGTTCCTTAATTTCACGTAAGTGTCCGCTTCATTCAAAAGATCATACATTTTTCCTAGATAAACGTCTTTATTGAGGATCACTAAGGCATTTGATTTATCAGCTTTGGTTATATGTAGATTCTGATCTTTTCTTAAAGCTTCATAAGAGTCGAAAAACCTCTGTGGGCAATTTGGAACAGAGGGTTTAGACATGGCACTATATACTATACCTTTACAAATATTCACATCCTCTATAGGTAAATCATTATATTTTTCTAAATTACAGAAAGCCTTAGCTATTTCTACATAGTCCACCTCCTTTTTAGCTGCTGAAAAATTTATTCCATATCCAAGAGCCGTAACCATATTTTTATTTAACACTTTATCTGATAAATTTATCACAAATCCAGGGTTAGCATCCTTAGTCCAATCACTTCTTTCAATTAAAATTTGTAATTTAATATCCAGTTTCCTTTCCACTACACTACATTCTCGTCTAAGTTTGTTATAACAATAGTCCAGTAACCGTTGTTTCCATTCAGGTGGAATTGCCATATCAAAACTATATCTTCTCGCCTTAGTAACTTTAAAAGTTTCTTCGACTTCAATCTTAGTAATTTCTATATGCTTCTGCAACACTATTCTCTGGAATTCATCGAAGGGGTTCTCTCAAATTCAAAAGTCTATTAGGGAGTAAAGAGGGGGGGAGAACTTGTTCACTTAGACATCTTCTTAGAAATATCAGATGAACCTTTCGCTTGTGTGACAACTAAAGAAGAACAAAAAGTAGAAACAAACAGTGCTAGGCCAGGGAAGAGCAAAGAGAAGGTCTCGAAGTGGCGCGTGGTATCCATTATGCACTAAAATCACAAAATAACACGTGATCTTATTAATAAGCAAACAACCACAGGGAAAAGGAAACACAAAGTCTGAGCGCTTTCGTGATATATTCACATTATCAAGGAGGAACAGAAATAGACAGAGATTACAAAGTAAATGAGTTAAATAGACAAGCAAAAAATTCACAATTGGCACCTCAAATTAAAGGCCTCAAAGCCCTCTAAAGATTTTTTTCAATTGATAACATAATCTGTAGGCTGCTAAATTACTAAATATGTATATAGATTAAATTAGAAAAAAAAAAAACCAATACAGAGAACAAAAATTATTATAATGGTTATTAACACTAATATTTAATTAAAGCAGGCAATTAATTGGCAAGAATTTAATGAAAAACAAATAGATAACGTAGATAACAAATAGATAACATAATCTGTAGGCTGCTAAATTACTAAATATAAAAAGACTATATAGATGAAATTAGACAAAACACCAGTACAGAAAACAAAAATTATTATAATGATTATTAACACTAATATTTAATTAAAGCAGGAAATTAAATGGCCAGAAATTAATGAAAACAAAGGGAATGGTGCCATCGTCTTACAGAATATTACAAAATTTTTCTACAAACAGTCTGGAAAAGTTGTTTTCCCAAAAGCAACCCAGTTGAAAAGTCCAATAAACCCCCCAGCAACCAAAGATTATACACGAAAGAAATATTACAATTAAAATAGACACATAAGAATGTTAACAGTTCTTACAATAATAATTATTTATTTAACCAGGGCAAACCATTGAGGGGGCAAGAATGCAGTCAAGAAAACAGTAGGCCCTTCACCAGCTTTCTGACAATGCACGAATCTAATTTATACAACCCAGGACTATTATTAAGGACCAAATCCACATTATTCTTGATCACACTTGATTCCAGTATATTTCTGCTAACAATAGATTTACTAAACCTTAATTTGGAAGCATTTTTCCAATCAATGGGATGATTAGTATCTCTTAAGTGAATGAAAATGGCGTTAGATTCCTGGCCACTTCTTATACTGTATTGATGCTGTTTAATACGTAACTCAAGGGTCTTACCAGTTTGGCCAATGTAAAATTTATTACATATTGTGCAAGGGATTTTATACCTGAATGGAAACAACGGTTACTGGACTCTTGTTATAATAAACTTAGACGAGAATGTAGTGTAGTGGAAAGGAAACTGGATATTAAATTACAAATTTTAATTGAAAGAAGTGATTGGACTAAGGATGCTAACCCCGGATTTGTGATAAATTTATCAGATAAAGTGTTAAATAAAAATATGGTTACGGCTCTTGGATATGGAATAAATTTTTCAGCAGCTAAAAAGGAGGTGGACTATGTAGAAATAGCTAAGGCTTTCTGTAATTTAGAAAAATATAATGATTTACCTATAGAGGATGTGAATATTTGTAAAGGTATAGTATATAGTGCCATGTCTAAACCCTCTATTCCAAATTGCCCACAGAGGTTTTTCGACTCTTATGAAGCTTAAGAAAAGATCAGAATCTCCATATAACCAAAGCTGATAAATCAAATGCCTTAGTGATCCTCAATAAAGACGTTTATCTAGGAAAAATGTATGATCTTTTGAATGATGCGGACACTTACGTGAAATTAAGGAACAATCCCCTTGAAACTGTGAACAGTGCATTTAACAAGAAAATTAAACAACTTTTGAAGGGGAATGAAAGGTTACTTAAACAGTTTTTGAGTACTTCACCATCATTACCCTATATGTATGGCCTGATTAAAACTCATAAGCCAAATAATCCTGCAAGGCCTATTGTTAGTTCTATAGGATCTATCTCATATAAGCTATCCAAATGGCTTGTCTCCATTCTTAATCCTCTCCTTGGCACAATTTCACAATCACACATAAATAATAATGTAGACCTGGTGGGGAAAATTAAATAGTATCAGTGTCAATTACAATTTTAGATTGGTAAGCTTTGATGTTACTGCTTTATTTACAAGAGTCCTGGTGGAGGATCTATTAGTGTTTCTTTCGGAAGAATTGGTTAAGCATAATTTGCCATTACCTGTGGCTACAATTATAGAATTAATTAAGCTGTGCATGGTAGACTCAAAATTTGTGTTCAATAATGAATATTTTAGGCAGAAATTTGGTATGGCGATGGGAAACCCTCTCCCCCCATTTTGAGTAACTTATATATGGAGTTTTTTGAAAGTAAGTTATTAAGGAAGATTCTGCCAAATTATGTTCCATGGTTTAGATATGTAGATGATGTTCTTTGTCTTTAGCCAGTGACTTTAAATCTCAATGAATTCTTACCCAAACTTAATAATTTAACTCCCTCTACCTATCAATTTTACAGTTGAAATAGAAAAAGATTCTTCGATCCCTTTTTTAGATGTTTTAATATATAGGTCTGGGAAAAAGTTTAAGTACAATATTTACAGAAAACCCACTAATAATTGTTCCTATATACATTATTATTCTGATCACCACATTAATGTAAAATGATCCGTTCTTTCTACTTTGTTCCTAAGAGGTCTACGAATTTGTAGCCCAGAGTTCATTGATGACGAAATTAGTAAAATATACAAAATTGCTTTTGATTTAAAATACCCAAAGAACTGCATAGATAAGTCCTTAAAAATGGCAAAGAAAACCTTCTAGGAAGTAAAGGATAAGATTCCTTATAACACAAAAAATGTTTGTGTGTTACCATTCAGAGAAAATTTCCTTGATCTGCCGAATCTGCTGAGGACTTTTAACGTAAATATTGCGTTAAAAAATTTAGATGTAATTAAGAATTCATTGATTAAGAACTCCCCGTTAAGTGAACATGGTTGTGTATATAAAATCCCTTGCACAATATGTAATAAATTTTACATTGGCCAAACTGGTAAGACCCTTGAGTTACGTATTAAACAGCATCAATACAGTATAAGAAGTGGCCAGGAATCTAACGCCATTTTCATTCACGTAAGAGATACTAATCATCCCATTGATTGGAAAAATGCTTCCAAATTAAGGTTTAGTAAATCTATTGTTAGCAGAAATATACTGGAATCAAGTGTGATCAAGAATAATGCGGATTTGGTCCTTAATATTAGTCCTGGGTTGTATAAATTAGATTCGTGCATTGTCAGAAAGCTGGTGAAGGGCCTACTGTTTTCTGACTGCATTCTTGCCCCCTTAATGGTTTGCCCTGGTTAAAAAATAAATATTATTGTAAGAACTGTTAACATTCTTATGTGTCTATTTTAATTGTAATATTTCTTTCGTGTATAATCTTTGGTTGCTGGGGGGTTTATTGGACTTTTCAACTGGGTTGCTTTTGGGAAAACAACTTTTCCAGACTGTTTGTAGAAAAATTTTGTAATATTCTGTAAGACGATGGCACCATTCCCTTTGTTTTCATTAATTTCTGGCCATTTAATTTCTTGCTTTAATTAAATATTAGTGTTAATAACCATTATAATAATTTTTGTTTTCTGTACTGGTGTTTTGTCTAATTTCATCTATATAGTCTTTTTATATTTAGTAATTTAGCAGCCTACAGATTATGTTATCTATTTGTTATCTACGTTATCTATTTGTTTTTCATTAAATTCTTGCCAATTAATTGCCTGCTTTAATTAAATACTAGTACAGTTCCCATCACTTCGCTGATGGTTAGACAGGCTAAACTACAAAAAAAGAACCCAGCCATGAAAATTTTGGGCTTCACATTGTGTCAACATTTCTGAATCTGGTATCTCCCAAAACCTCCTCACCCCCATTCAACTTGGGGGCTAACCCCCTCCCCCATTACCCCCCACCCCCACCCACACCTTCCTCCAACCCCCACCCTTCCCCTGTTGCTTAACTACAGAAAAGAACAGTCATGAAAATCTTGAGCTTCACATTACCGCCCATAATACAATTTCTGAATTTTTTTTTACAATTTCTGAATTTTTTTCTCAATTTTTTCTAACAATTTCTGAAAGTATGACGGACGGACGGACGGACAGACAGACAGACAGACAGACAGACAGACAGACGGACGGACAGCTCTCTTATTATAGTATAGATTAGTGTTAATAACCATTATAATAATTTTTGTTCTATGTATTGGTTTTTTTTTTTTTGTCTAATTTCATCTATATACATATTTAGTAATTTAGCAGCCTACAGATTATGTTATCAATTGAAAAAATCTTTAGAGGGCTTTAAGGCCTTTAATTTGAGGTGCCGATTGTGAATTTTTTGCTTGTCTATTTAACTCATTTACTTTGTAATCTCTGTCTATTTTCTGTTCCTCCTTGATAATGTGAATATATCACGAAAGTGCTTGGACTTTGTGTTTCCTTTTCCCTGTGGTGTTTGCTTATATATATATATTATATATATAATAATATATATATATATTATATTATATATATTATGCCAGCCATGTAGTTGGTGACCCTATCTTTAACTCCTTTGTTGGCATGCTGGCCATGTAGTCTGTAGGCAACACAGCTGGCATGCTGGCCAAGGAGCCACTTCATGGAAGAAGTCTAGGGTCTTGTGGGTTATAACCCACCAAGTGGATTTTACTCAATAAAAAACATTTTTGAAAAAACACACTTTTATTCAATGAATATTATATTGTATAATATTATATAACATAAATAGGTTAGGTTCTGTTGTATTATATGAAAAATTAAGTTTATACAAATGATGGGTTATAACCCACAAGATCTGAAGTCTAATCCAAAGTCAAAATAAAATTCACTCGCTTTGTGTGAACATTCCCTATTAAGCCGAGTTGCCAAGATTGCTGTTTTCTTGCCCTGTTGGGCATGTTGTTTGTCAGAATTGTCGTAATTATGATATATTATTGTTAATAGTATGAACCTATTTCATAAGCTAAAAATCTTCTGCATGATTCTGACAGTCTATACAATTTGAAATCCTTGCTAGAGTCTAGCAGATTCTGTAGCTATTACATGTACAGGGATTTGACAAAATAATGGAAACACCTGATAGAAGAGTATAGTTTTTTAATATATTTATAGCATGTTATCGAAAACCATTATTTGAGAATCTAATGTTGATTCTTATCGTGATTACTATGAAATTAATAACATTAATCACATTCTATATTCTGGGCCATTTTTTTAATAAATAATATGATGAAGGATCTTGAGGTCAAATAGTTGGTAGTTGGTTTGCAGGTGTATCAGTGACTGAAACCTCAAGGTTGTTCAACATTTCAAGAGGAACTGTATCCAAGGTGATGGTGACATAAAATGAACAGGGGAAGATAACTTCTGCAAAGAACAATAGTGGTTGCAAGCCTAAGCTCACTGACAGAGACAGATGGATGTTGAAAAAGATTGTTGTGAAAAAACACAAGACAACTATTATCAGAATAACCACAGAATTCATCATCTAAATGATCCAGTATCAACAAGAACAGTTCATTGTGAGCTTCACAAAGCCAGAATCCATGGTAGAGCTGCCATTGCCAAACCACTGGTTAAGGATGTGAATGCTATGAAGCACAGGACCTGGTGCACTGAGCACAAAAACTGGACCTTAGAGCAATGAAAGAGTGTAATATGGTCAGGTGAATTGTCTTTTACCCTTTTTCTAACATCAGGCTGAGTTTATGTTTGGAGAAAGCCAAAAGAAGCTTTCAACCCTGACTGCCTTTTACCAACCATCAAGCATGGACGAGGGTCAGTAATGGTCTGGGCAGTAGGGTGGAGTGAAAAAATCAAAAGTGCCAGGATCAAAATTGAGGGGATCTAGATAGTTGTCTTTTGTCCAGGATTAAACTTTAAAACTGATTATGGGTGGTTGCATACAAAACTGTGACTGCTACTGGTACCAGCGAATTTATATGAATTGTATGTGCATGCGACCAAAATTTGAACCCAGTGACCTATCTCGGGTTCTGGACATGATAGAAAGACAATTTAAAAATTGCTTATGATGTATTTTTTTTTTTACCTCTGAAGCAGATTAAAACATTTGCAGATGGCTGCAGGCTCAATAATGCATCAAAAAATCCATATTTCACCATTTTTGCTTAAAAAAAAAAAAAAAAAAAAAAAAAAAAAAAAAAATTTGGCTCTCTCTCTCTCCAAATAGCTATTTTGTTTTTTATTTGAAATTATATTTTATATTTTTCTTTTCAGGTTGAATTTATAGAATTGATGAATACATTTATTTTGATTAATTTATTGCCAAAAAATACTGCATAGTAGGATGTCAAGACAGTGATGGTTAAAATTCTTGATGAAGGTCAGATATTCAAGCACAGACTCATTCCTCAATGGAAAGCTTCCTCTTGGTAAAGATGTCATCCAACGTGTAATGGCAGAAGAGAACTGGACAACCAGACAAGCAGCTGATATGGTTGCACTAAGTCTGATTGAACACTGGATTTGGTGCAATGTCTATCCAATTTCATGCCCCAGTGTCACCAGCAAGATTCAGGATCTAGTCAAAGAATTTTTGAGGTAAGACTCAACTTTTCAGTCCCTTATAAAAAGATTTAATATATGTCACTTTTGTAAATTTTGTAGTTACATTTATTTGTTTGTGACTAATTTTATTAACATAATCATGTGATTCAGTGATTTTCAAATCATAAGAATGATCGGTAATAAAATATCTCTGTTTTGACTAGAACTTAATTTAGGGTTTATAATTGAAATTTGCATTCATAACATTAAAATTTTGGTAATTTTGTAGGTTTGATAGATATCTAAAAAAGAAACATGCTGACAAGTTCCAGAGTGATTTTTCTTCCTTCATTGAAAAAACTTCCAAGTTGTTTGACATCTGTGAGGACTCAAATTGGAGAAGAGATTTGGAACATTTGTATCAACTCAAAATGACAGAAGATGACTATGCTTTCTATGAGGACCAGAAAACAGCTAGAATAGGATGATGCATTGGTTTTAAGGAATGCCTTACATCAGAAGACATCAGATACAAAATGAGAGGGATACAGCAAGAGCAAGCAAAAAAAGAATCAGTGAGTTTGATCTATATAAATTAAAAAACTTTTGATTAATGGCCACCAAAAATCTGGGTTTCTTGAAATGATTGTGCTACAAATTATAAATTTTTTATTTTTGTGTCTTTGGTAAACTTTACCAATCTTGTATCATAATCATATTATATTTTATTATCCCCAGGGAAGAGCTCAGAAGAGTTTTTCAAGTTGTTCCATCAAGCTCAGCAGCAATACATGACAGTCATCTTGACAGTCTCTTAAGTCATGGCAGCCTGGAATCACATGATAAAACAGCTGGTGTCAGTGAACAACAGGAATCCAGGACAGAACAAAATAGGAATAGTCTTCCAAACTTCGCTCAGCAGTGTGACAGGTATACTGTATAGTTTAAAATATGAGTATGCTTTGAACACACTTGTTGTTCTGTTGACAAATACCTTTGAAAAAATGATTTATAATCTATGTAACGTTGCTAATGGAGTCCAAATCTTGGATGCTGCTGTCAAATGAACATCTTAGAATATTAACTTGATATAAAATACATGTCTTTTACCAGGTATCAAGTAAGTGACAGAGCCAGGGCAGCAGTTGCATCAGTAGTTTTAGAGGACTATGGAATTATCACTACTACTGATAAGATGAACATAATTGATGGGTAACAGTCCAATTATCTTGTACATTAGTATCTGATTCAAATCAAGTATTTCACAAAAAGGCACATTTCAAACAAGTGTAAAAATTTAAATATTGTTAGTCAAAACCTATGGAACTTGCTTAAATAACTGTCTTTAAAATTGAGTAAATTTGCACTATGAACTTTGTAGGAACAAGCTGAGAAGAGAATATGAAAAATATCGTAAAGCCATAAGAAAAGAGGAGGGTAAGTTGTTTGAATTGGTGGACGCTATTTATGTGGATGGTCACAAAGATGCAACAGTGGTGACAGTTGAAGTGAATGGCAAATATACAGAAGAACTGAGCTAGAAGAGCACCATGTAATTGTAGGAGAACCTGGTAAGATTTAAAATTTTGATCTTTAGTTTGCATTTTGTAACAGATATTACTCAAAATATTTATTAAGGTGAATTTTGAATATAGAAATTGGAAAATAGATATAAACCATGAAATATCTGAAAAATTGTCTCTAATTTCTGAATACTACTTCAGGTGATTTCTACCTCTCACATGTGACTCGAAGTAATGGCAAAAGGTCGACTATTGCAACAGAGATATACAAGGCCCTCAAAGACACTGAATTACAAACCAAAAGATAAAATCAAGAAACTGATGAGTGTTCAATACAAAAATACAATATTCTATAGCTGTTTAGATGATTATTTTTTATTACTTTGTTTAATGAGTGATACTTTAGATTAATCTTAAGTTGATTTGTAATATTTTCAGTAGAAAATTGTATATATTTACCACAAATTGTCTAAAAAATTTGCAAAAAAAAAAAAAAAGCTGAAAATTGCAATTTTTGGCCAAAAATTATATAAATATGGATTTTTTGATGCATTATTGAGCCAGCAGACCTCTGCAAATGTTTTAATCTGCTTCAGAGGTAAAAAATATATCATAAACAGTTTTTAAATTGTCTTTCTATCATGTCCAGAACCTGAGATAGGTCACTGGGTTCAAATTTTGGTCGCATGCACATACAATTTATATGAATTGGCTGGTAGCAGTTACAGTTTTGTATGCAACCACCCAAAATCAGTTTTAAAGTTTAATCCTGGACAACAGACAACTATCTAGACCCCCCACCTCAATTTTGATCCTGGCACTTTTGATTTCTTCACTCCACCCTAGTGGGCAGTGATATCATGGCATTCATTGGGTCCTCTCATTTCACTGCATGGCAGAATTACTGCAAATGAATATGAGGACATTTTAAGTGACCAGGTGCTTTCCATGGTGCAAACATTGTTCCCACAGACGTTGCTATATTTCAAGATGATAATGTTCCCCTTACACATAGCTAAGTGGGTACATTCTTGGTTTGAAGAGCCAAATGCCTTCAATGGCCTCTCCAGTTTGCCAGATTTAAATATTATTGAGCCCTTATAGTCACTTCTTGAGCGTAAAGTGCAGAGTAGATTTCCATCACCTTCATGGGGAAATTCCATGTCAGACCAACAACCAACAAAATGAAAATTAACACCATCGCCTGATTTTGCTGTAATTTGGTCAGTGGTTGGTTTTGGGTAAAGAACAAGAATTTTCAAATATTAGCTCAATCCAAGGTCATTTTGAGGTCATCAGTTGACCTCGCTATATTCAAATTGCCATAGCTAGCCTCTTATTATTGATCCTGGACCTATATACATATATATATTTGGAATCATTATGATCTTTAGATTAAAAAAATGCCATCTATTATGATGTCGGTTGAAAAAACAAAAATTACATTGAAATGATTTATAAAGGTCATTAGTCTGGTTGCATGGGGTGGGAACCCTGCAATGTTTGTTATAAAGTAAATCTTGACATATTTTGAAAGCTTATACCACCCCATTCAAGAATCCATCGGTTGTACACCTGACCCTCACTTGACTTTTTCAATATGGCCACCATTTTCCAAGATGGCTGGCAAAACTGAAAAATCCCATATCTTGGTCAATACTTGATGGATTCTGATGATCTTGGTGTCATTTCTAGGGGATTTTAGGATGATGAGTCGATCTGGAGGGGTTGCAGATACTTTGGGAGTCATTTTGACCCACATTCATCAATACTCAAGGTCATTGGAGGTCAAATGCCCCCCAAAATAAGGAATATCCCATATCCTAGGCAGTCGTGGAGATATTTTGGTGATCTTACTGCCATTTTTATGGTTTTGGGCGAGACTGAGTAGTTCTATAGACACATGATAACAGTAAGATACTGTACCATTTTGCAACTCCATGGGTCAAGTCAAGGTCATTTGAGATTAAAGTTTGGCCTTGAAATATGATAATGCCACAGTTGACATCACTGTATTTGCTTTATTTCAGTGACAATTTCTACAATCTAGCTAACTGCTGAGCACTTACCATCTTTTCTGCAGATAAAACCAGATCATAATGCTTAAATGACTTAACCCACATTATATGGATATGGATATTTGGATAGAAACCACAATTTTTGCTGAAGTGCATTCTATGGAAAGTTGCAAAGCTACAAGATATGACCTCGTAAGCAAAACAAAGCTCACACCTAGCTGGGGATTGGCATTGACAACTTTGATGCAGTTATTCACATTAGGTAACCATTTATTGGGGGCAAATATCAAAAGACATGGTTGTGTCAGATCATCAGGATCATGAGTCTGCTCTTCATTTGCATTTTGGGTCATTGGATTGTTGCAATCCAAGCTGCTGCCACATGCGCAGAACATTGTGCAAGGGATTCTGCATCCCATGCAGCCGCAGCGACTTCCCCTGCATGCTGATTATGATTCACACCCACATCTGGTTAGCTTCAGAACTTCATCTGGTGCTAAGCACACTCCTTCACCAACTGTTTTTAGAATGAGAACTCTGTTTGTTTTGTCTCTCTCCCACCCATAATGCACAGGATCAAGTGGTGGTGGGTCACACTTTAGTGCATCGAGCCAGTTCGCCATAGTGTAGTGGGCTCTGAGCACATTTTGATGGAGAGCTTCAGTTGTTGGTGGTAGAGAACATAGTTTGGGTGCAGCAGTTCCCGACTTCCCCCTCTTCTGAGCCCATACTCGCTGATGACACTCAGTAAGAGATGAGGATTTCTTATCCCTTAGCATGCAACAATGAACGCTGTTGCCTCTTTCTCGATATGGTCAAAGCATGCATCAAGGGACCCCAGCTTGTCTAGCTTCTGACCCTTCTTGGCTGTGGCAATGGCAGTGGCTTTGCCGATGCCATGTATTGCTGCAACTGTGTCACAACCACTCAAAGCGTGTAGTTCGAGGATTTGTGGGATGATGTCTTTGTGCTGGGTTACAGTTGCTCGGATGCCACTGATTTTCTGCCATGCACTGGAGACTCCATACTCATGGGACAGCCTAGTTTCTTAAATTCATAGAAGTGAGTCAGGATGGAGATGCGGGCATCAGAATCTTTCTCAGCTTGTGCGATAGTGTGTTGTGTTATTATCACGTCAGTCTCTTCATGAGATGATGAGAGCTCCAATGCTGCTCGACTCCTGCCTCGCACAATGGAAGTTGGTATGGTCTTGGGTTACAGTTGTGAGATACTCACTGTCAACAAGGATTTGCTCACAGAGCAGCCTGTTTAGTTGCTCCTTGTTCGCGGTGCATGTGAGAACAGCGTCTCTTGTAGGCAATGGGGTGTTGAGGTCCAGCTTGTGAACTCTGCTGCTCTTGCTTCTCATTGCTCGAGTGCTTGATTTCAGGGAGAAATCATAGTAGTGATCAAAAGCTAGTACTACAGATGCATGAGAAAGATGTTTCAGTAGCCATACTTTGAAGGTTTGGATAAATGTAGCAACTGTGTTACTAGCAGGCCAGTCGACTGTCCATAAAACAGCTGACACATCCATGATA
Source organism: Bathynomus jamesi (assembly GCA_023014485.1). Lineage (NCBI taxonomy): Eukaryota > Metazoa > Arthropoda > Malacostraca > Isopoda > Cirolanidae > Bathynomus > Bathynomus jamesi. The sequence continues at coordinate 408,108 of JAJOZX010001019.1, read as the reverse complement.
ACAACTGTTGGTCGACCCCATGTTCGAGAGGATGTTTCCACTCCCAAGTTCTGCTTCAATGCGGACTTAGCTGCAGTTCTCATTAAGCCATCTGGTTGGAACAGTGCAGGTGGGTATGCCGCAAGCTCTGTTGTGAATACATGGGTCAAGTTCGCGTTTGCTCATCAGTAAACCAATGACGCGTGCATAAATTGCTTCTTGGTCCATAACCAAGTGGGCACCCACCTTGATATGTTTCATTTTACTTGGAAAGGTGATGACATGTTTGGAAATGGTGCCATAAAAGCCTTGTGGCCATGTTGACTTGTACTGTGCCAGTTGTGTCTTTCCAGTATAAACAGCTCTATCAGCATTGGCATCTGGAGATGCAAGCTGCCCTGTCTGAATATTGTAGGCTGTAATGTGACTCTGGGTCCATGCACTTAGAGAGGGAATCATGAAGTGATTGGCGATCTTCTCCATCATGTTTGATGCGACCTCCTGCCTCCTCTTTGTGGTACAGATGGAATGTTTCTAGGTACTCACTCATATCTAGGAGGTCAGCAGTCAGACTCACACGAGCATTGAGGCTGTATACCCATGTGGCCATCACTTGTGGATTTTGGGTGTTACCAATGACACCACTAGGGCCCTTCCGATGATGCATCCAGGTACTCTCCAGGAACTGGTTGGTTGGCACCCCATTCCAGAGTCCATCCATGTGATGCATAGAACCCTCTCCTCTCATAAATGCATCTAAGACTACTTCAGGGAAAAGAGAAAACACCAAAGTGATGATGGAAGCTGAAGGCAGTGACAGGCAGTTTCCTGGCCTCATTAAGGAAGAACAATACACAGTGTGCAATGAACCAGGTGGGAAATATTTGTGGCATTTTGTACCAGAGGAAGCTGCAGAGGAGAGAAGTCATGCTGAGGTCATCGCTGATCATCTGGTGAACTGGCTAAGAGAGAGAGGAGCAGACCAGACCCTTTTGGCCATAGGAGGTGACAGTACTAATGTGAATGGCTGGGAGGGAGGAGTAATGCATTATGTGGAGGCCAAGCTTAGCAGGAAGTTGGTGTGGATTGTCTGTGACTTGCACACTGGGGAGCTGAGTCTCAGACACCTGGTGACTGCACTGGATGGCAAGACATTGAGTAACAACAAGTGGTCTGGGCCCCTAGGGAAGATGTTAGACACTGCCACTGAGCTGGAGATCAACTCAAACTTCACGAGGATCACTGTTGGTCCTCCTCTACCCCATCTCAGTCAGGAGGTAGTCAAGGACCTGGAGATTGGGCCAGTCTGTCACAGTAGGTGGCTCACCATGGCTCTAAGGCTCTGCAGATTGTGGATTTCCAAACATGCGCTGAAGGGTAGGAACCTGAAGAATCTGAGGATAATTGTGGAATTCATAGTGGGAGTCTACATGCCAAACTGGCTCAACATCAAGTTAAATCACAGCTGGGTGGAGGGTCCCAGGGATGTACTGTACCAGCTGGAGCTGCTCAGAAGTCAAAAGGAGGAGGTGATAGGAATAGTGATGCCTACAGTGAAGAGATCAGCCTGGTATGCACACTCTGAGGCTGTGCTCCAGGCCATGCTGTGCAGTGAGGTGGAGGAGGAGAGGAGGGAGGCAGTGAAGAGGATACTGGAAATTAGAGGTGAAGGAGATGAGGACACACAGGTAGGAGACTGCAGTGTCAGACCCAGGAAGACTCCTGACATCAACCCAGATGCCACCAAATTCTCGGAGCTTATTGACTGGAACTCTGGCGTGACTGAGCCTCCTCTGACCTGCTCCCTCACCACTGCTGCAATCAAGGAGTTTCTGGATAGACCAATGGAAGTTCCTGCATGGCCCTCACACACACAGTAGAGAGGTGTGTAAGGATGACAACTGAAGCAGCACAACATGTTTACTCAAGAGACGAGGGAGGCGTACATCAGTGGCCAGGTGGCCAGTAGGGAGCTCATGTCCAGGAACAAGAGCAAGGCAGACATGGCATCCTTGGCAAAGTTCAAGAAACCCCTATCTATATTTCTAAGTTTTAATAATGAAATACAATCAAAATGTCTTTAATTGTATGTATGTAAAATGTAGTTATATATGGCATCCTTGGCAAAGTTCAAGAAACCTATCTATATTTCTAAGTTTTAATATTGAAATACAATCAGAATGTCTTTAATTGTATGTATGTAAAATGTATTTATATATGGCATCCTTGGCAAAGTTCAAGAAACCTATCTATATTTCTAAGTTTTAATATTGGAATACAATCAAAATGCCTTTAATTGTATGTAATGTATGTAAAATGTTATATACAATAAAAAAATACTTGCAAAGATTGCTGATTTTTCGTAAACTTCAACTTCAAATATAAGTAACTAGGAGTGGTCAAATCTAGATTTTAAAGCCATATTTCGATTTAGCACATAAAAATGCATCATTTGGTCACTAGTAGTTTTTTGAATTATTGACTTTACTAAAATTGACACACCTTAATGTAGCCCACCAAGATTCATTGGTTGTGTCATCATAGGTCTCTTTGTGTGTTTTGTGAACATTTTATGCCCATCATGTCTGGAATGGCCTGCAAGTGAGTGTGTTGTGCTGGAGCCATTTGCTTGCTGCTTAATGTTTACTTTTTGTACAGAGACGGAGATGGCAGTGGAAAATCACATACATATTTCTAAGTAACCAACTTTTTTCTAATGTTTAAAACCTATTTTGGCACATTTAATCATTATTTAGTCATTCTTTAAGAAAATAATAGTATTTAAAGGCATTATTTATCATTTCAACTGATTTTGCTATTAAGCAAGAACCCATCTCCATAAGCACCATGTTATAATGACCTCTATTAATGGATTTCTTGCTTAGCAGACAAGCCTCGAGAATGTACCTTGTCCATTAAAAGAGGTATGATTGTACTTGATTACTATTGGCTGGTGAATATGACTCAAGAAACCTCTCCTATGAAATATCAATACATTAACAGTCTCCTCCTAGATATTTTAAAATAGGGAAAAATTAATTTCCTTATGCCAAACACGTGTGTGAGTCACAGGCAGGGCTGTATTATCCAATAGGCAGAGTAGGCACTGTACCTAGAGCCTACAAAAACTAAAAAGCTTAATTAGGAAAAAATTTTACCATCTTTTTTTATTTGTATGATAAAAACTGTAACAAAGATCTCCTCTCTAATATATATATATATATATATATATATATATATATATATATATATATATATATATATATATATATATATATATATATATATGAGATATTCCGCGCAAGACGAGAGAGAGAGAACGAAACAAATGAAAAAATGAGGTAACCACCTGGGAATCGAACCCGGGATCTTCCGATTGCCGGTCAGACGCGATACCATTACACCATGGACCTCACTCTTCCAAATGCCGTAATTCTTCTACATACTCGCAGAAACCAATGCCCCAAGGGGGCACCCCTCGCATGCCGTAACATTATATACCTTCAACTGCGTGTTCTTTGCAGTTGAAGGTATATATATATATATTAATTGGGGTTGTTTAACCTCCTTCGCAACATCTATGGTCATATGATGGAGGGGACCTACAGCTTTACGTGGGATCCAAACCACAGGTTGCTACATAATCTTGGCGCAGAGGATGGTCTCCCATCCAACTACTACCCAGACCCAATGTTGCTTAACTTTGCTGATCTCTGGGAAGTGGTGTTACGACATCGGCCATAACATAGCCATAACATTGAGCACCATTTTGTGTTTCCTTTCCTTCGTGGTTTTATTCATCATATATATATATATATATATATATATATATATATATATAGAGAGAGAGAGAGAGAGAGAGAGAGAGAAGTACCTCAAAAGGCCTTGCGGCAGCCCATACCAAAGAGGTACCAATAGCAACAGGTGCCAAGGAAAATTTTCTACACACTCAAATAGTGTGCAAGATTTGGTCTAACCTTTTCTTGAAATGATTCACAGAGGAACTGTTCACAACTTCTGAAAGTAACCTATTCCACATGTCATAGATCTTATAAGTAAAGTAATTCCCACACACATTAGTCCTAAACCATTTCAAATCCAACTTCCAAACATTGTTGCAAGTTGGGTTATCATTTAAACTAAACATGCTTCTAAAATCGACACTGTTGTACCGGCATAAGAGCTTAAAAACATTGATGAGTTCACCGCGCAGCCTCTGAGTTTCCAGCGAGAGAGAGAGAGTTACAAGGACAAGAGGAAGCCTCAAAGACCTTCCAGTCCACTCTAGGAGGTTCCTGTTATTAAACAAGCTTATTTTTCTTTTGACTATCCTAGCAGTAGTAGAAAACTGAATAGAAAAGTAGAAGGCTCTCTCCCCACCCTCCGCTCCCTCCCTGCCAGAGGCAGGTACGGAAAAAGGTTGAAGAAAATACCTTGACCCTAGAAAAGTAGCCAAGGAAATTTTACAGGAAAGTGGAGAATATATAAAAAGCTCTATATTTAGCATGCTCACAGAGAGACTGCAAGCGAACTCCTGCAGAGTTATGTTATTTTGTTTTAGTCTTAAACTATGAGAGAATTCAATACTTTGTCTAGCCTATTTTTAAACACATTTACACTTTGACTGGAAACAACCTCTGAGGGAAGTTGGTTCCAGATATTAACTATTTTATAGGAAAAGAAATTCCCGCAGACAGAGGTCCTAAATGTCTTTAGTTCCAGTTTAAACCCATTATTTCTTGTCAGATTGGCATTAAGTGAGAATAAGTTCCTGTAATCTACCTTGTCTATTCCATTGAGCATCTTGAAGACTTGAATAAGCTGACCCCGCAACCTCCTCATCTCTAAGGTAAACAGATTTAGACACTCCAATCTCCATTGGTAGCTTTGCATTCTCATTGAAGGGGTCAATTTTGTAGCCTTTGCTTGTACTCTTTCTAACCTTTCTATGTCCTTCCTGAGGGGGTGGAGACCAAAACTGTGCACAGTATTCCAGTTGAGGTCTGACTAGTGAATTATAAAGAGACATTAGTGTCTCCTTGTTCCGAAACTGGAACTGTCTTTTAATATAACCTAATATTTTTAAGGCCCTCTTTTCGACTTCTGCATAGTGCTTCGACAGTTTCAGTGTTGCTGATATAGACTCTTAAGTCTTTCTCTAGATTGGTCTCAGTCAAGTTCCTTCCCAAGAGAGAGTAATCAGTCTTCAGATTTTTATAACCTATGTGCATTACCTTACATTTGTCCAAGTTGAATGGCATCTGCCAAGTAGTAGACCATTCACCCAACCTGTCAAGATTGTTCTGAAGCATTCTTAAGCCCTCCTCAGTACCTACATTACTTCCTAATTTCGTATCATCTGCAAATTTGGAGATTGTACTTAGAAGCCTATATCATTAATATATCATTAATATATAAGCACACCGGACAAAAAATTAGTCACCCCTAATAGCACCGATAGTAGGAAGTTCAAGGTCACACAGAGGGCGCTGATGTAGCATTGGTAAGTGACAAGTAGCGGTGACGTAGCGCACAGGATCAGATCTGTTTCGTGAGGTGGTGAAGAACAAAGTGTGTGTTGGATATAGTCTGCAAAATGGGTCATGAGGCAGACGTTACTCAGTGGCAAAAAGGAGCCATCGTGTTTGGCAGAGCCCACGGACACAAAATGTCTGAAGTAGCCCAATTTGTTGGTGTGTCAGCGCGTACTCTCCAGCGAGTTTACAAAGAGTGGTGTAGTTTGCAATCAACTGACAATCGACGGCGTAACTGTGGCCGGAAAACAATTCTCGACAATAGGGGCCACCACCATGTTTCTTGTCTAGTAATTGCAAATCGTTTTCAAACCAGAGAACAATTGCTCCAAGAAACCAATGAGGTTCTCCAGCGACCAATTTCCGAACGGACATTGCGACGAGAACTGCATGCGATGGACATCTGGAGCAGGGTACCACGGAAGAGGCTGCTGTTAACAGCAAGTCACAAATTGGCACGTTATAAATGGGCTCAGAGGCACAAAAACTGGACTGCGGCAGATTGGAAACGTGTAATTTGGTCCGATGAGTCCCATTTTTGTTTGTTCTCCAATGATGGGAGGCGACGAGTACATTGCAGGTCCAATGAAGCCTTTAATCCTGAATGCGTCGAAGGTGTTGTTCAGGCTGGAAACAGAAAGTGAAGCGCAGGAATAGACACCCACGGACTCTGGTGGAACTTCGGGACCAGCTGATGAATGAGTGGCAGCAAATCGATGTTCAGTACATGCACAACCTCGTAGAGTCTCTGCCTCGCCGGATTCGTGCGGTTATCAAGGCCAGAGGCACTGTCACACGTTATTAGGTACATTCTGAGAGGGGTGACTAATTTTTTGTCCGGTGTGCTTATGATAAAAAGTAAAGGACCCAGAATGGAACCCTGTGGGACACCACTGGTGACAGGCACCCACTCCGAAGCCACTCTATTTATTACCACTCTCTGCTTTCTATCTTTTAACCAATCCTCAATCCAGTTAGAAACGAGCCCGGTGATTCCTAGTCCTTTGACTTTAGCCATCAATCTCGTGTGAGGGACTTTGTCAAAGGCTTTTTGAAAGTCGAGATACACTATATCTATTGCCCTACTTGCATCATACAGTGTATGCATATTATGGAAAAAAACTAACAGGTTTGTCAGACAGGATCTATGTTGCCTAAATCCATGTTGAGAATAAAAAATTAGATTGTTACATTCAAGGTGATACACAATACATTTTGTAATGATGGATTCCAACAGTTTGCCGATAACTGATGTTAAATTGATCATGTGGTAATTACAAGAATTTTCCCTATCAACCTTTTTAGAGATTGACAGTGTTACATTTGCTAACTTCCAGTCAGTTGGAACTTTCCCTAACTCAATTGATTGTTTGAATATGGTTACTAAGTCATCAACAACATTGTGGCTAACATCTTTTAATACCCTTGGAAGAAATAAGTCGGGGCCAGGTGATTTGTATTTGTTCATCTTATCAATTAATTGCTGTACCTCATTTCTTGTAAAACTTATGGTCTCTACGGGCTGGTCACGGTCATATGTAATCTGAGGACTTGGTACTTCTATTGTGTCTTCCTCGGTGAAGACTGTAACAAAGAACTCGTTGAACATATTAGCTATATCTTTATCACCGAATTTCAGTACACCATTCTGTCTTTTAGGGGGCCTACAGAATTTTTAATTGGCTTTCTGCTATTAACATGGTAAAAAAATTCTTTAGGGCTAACTTTACAGAGTGAGGCAACTCTAGCTTCTTCTTCACGTTTATATAGTTTTCTGAATTAGTCTGGTTCATATGCAACTTAAGTAGTCTGTAGGCTCTATTTCTTCCTGTAATAGCATTGCTAATTTCGTTGTTAAACCATTTTGGCGACTTTGTTGACAAGGAAACTATTTTAGTGGGTATAAAAGTGTTCTGTAATATTCTAAATTGGTCCCTGTATAAGCTCCAGGTGACATTGACAGCCTCATTTATTAGAACTTCAAGTGTGTCTAAACTACTTCGGAAGCTTTCAAAATTTGCTCTCGAGAAATCTAGTCTTTCACAAGTCTTTTTGCATGTATTAACTGGAACCCTGAGGTTAAACCTAATCAAATTATGATCGCTGTTACTCAAATTTTCACCAATAGTCAGGTTAGAGTCTAGGTCATCTTCATTTGTGAATATTAGGTCTAGTTTATTATTACCCCTTGTAGGACTGTCAACCCATTGACTTAGTAAGTTATCATCTGCAAATGCCAACAGTCTTGAGCCCTCAGCATCAGTTGTTTTGTTCTCCCAATTTATATTACCACAATTGAAATCACCAAAGATCAAATAGATTTTATTATTCACTATTCTGCTTAATTGGTTATACAAGTTTATATCCTTAGCAACGGGGTAGTGAGGTGGCCTATATACTAGAAGTAGATGCACTACTTTATTATTTAGGTTTAGATCAATTCCCAACATTTCATGAGTAGATACGATATTACTGTTTACCAGGTGCAGGAAGTCCCGAGCATACAAAAGTACACTGCCGCCTTCCCTTCCATTCCTATCTTTGTGAAACATTTTGTAACCTACCATTTCAAATTCTCCTACAAAATCTCTTGTTTCAGAATGAATCCAGGATTCCATTATTCCTATGATACCAAAGTTCTCAGTTTTGACTAGCGCTATAAATTCCATTAGTTTGTTTCTAATTGACCTAGCATTGAAGAGCACAGTTATGAGAGATTTTAAATTGTGATTTTTCCTAACTGGCCTGAGTCATTTCCCGATGCAGTTGAACCAACTGCTGTTTGAGGGGGACTGACTACTGCTTGAGGGGGACTGACTACTGCTTGAGGGGGACTGACTACTGTTTGAGGGGGACTGACTGCTGTTTGAGGGGGACTGACTGCTGTTTGAGGGGGACTGACTGCTGTTTGAGGGGGACTGACTGCTGTTTGAGGGGGACTGACTGCTGTTTGAGGGGGACTGACTGCTGTTTGAGGGGGACTGACTGCTGTTTGAGGGGGACTGACTGCTGTTTGAGGGGGACTGACTGCTGTTTGAGGGGGACTGACTGCTGTTTGAGGGGGACTGACTGCTGTTTGAGGGGACTGACTGCTGTTTGAGGGGGACTGACTGCTGTTTGAGGGGGACTGACTGCTGTTTGAGGGGGACTGACTGCTGTTTGAGGGGGACTGACTGCTGTTTGAGGGGGACTGACTGCTGTTTGAGGGGGACTGACTGCTGTTTGAGGGGGACTGACTGCTGTTGGAGGGGGACTGACTGCTGTTGGAGGGGGACTAGCTGCTGGGGGAGTAGGTTAACAGTTGGGGGAGCAGGATCAATTGCTGGTTTGGTGGTCCTAGTTCAAAAAGATTATACAAATTAATGTTCAGTAAATCACCGAACTTCTTTTTCCCCTTCTGATTAAAATGTATCCCATCCGAACCAAAGTATTCCCCATTTCCGTAGAATGTAGGCCAAAAATCAACAAACTTTAGGTCTTTTTCATCACACATGCGTTTAACTCTTTTATTTATGCTAATGGCTTTATTTAGAGTATAGTCACTACCATGCATTTGAGGGAGAATCCCTATGACCATACCCATATCAGTCCTATCCCTAACCTTGTCAGTTAGGATCTTGAACTCTTTTTACAATGGACTCTGTCTGCCCTCCTGTCCCTCCCAGAAAAACGTCATTGCCACCAACATGTACAATGATGGGGCAACTCTTATTCCTGATATTAATTTTGACTAATTCCTTATTAATTATCTGGCTCGTGGCACCCGGAAAACATCTGAGTTTCTCTTGGTCACATGTTTTGCTCCGAAAAAGTCCCTTTGATTCCTTACCATAGAATCCCAAATTAAAAAGGATTCATCCTCTTCATCGGCAAGTGAAATTTATTTTTGATGGTAATGAGTTCCGAATCCCTATGTTTTGGTTTTGGTTTGGAGGTTTTTTTTTTTTTGACCAATTGGAATTCTCGTTCCTCCGTTCTAATTTCCAGAATATTCACCATGTTTTCCAAGCAAGCCATGCTTTGTTCTAGATGTTTAACCTTACAGTTTAAATCTGCTGATGTGTTTTCAGTCTGATCTTTTCCACTGGGTTGGACTTCCAGTGCTATGGCCCGAGCTTCAAGCATTTTTACTAATTCCTTTAGCTCTTTAACTTCCATGTCATGGTTTTCTCTAAGTTTACAAAACAAACAGATACTGAGGGATGTGATGTCGCTGATATTACCTTCGGGGAAGTTGACATACCAATGATTAACTTTACAGTTAAAGCATTCTGCTTTCAATTTAGCAGGCCCTGTCATTTTTTTTTTTTTTTTTAGGATACGTTTCTTTAAATAATACAATATATTACTTTAAATAATACAATGTTACTTTCAAATAATACAATACATTGATATGTTACTGTAAATAATGCAATAAATATATTACTTTAAAAAATATGATATGTTCCTTTTAAATATGATATGTTACTTTTAAATAATACAATATGTTACTTTAATTAATATAACAGATGGTGAGAGGGGTAATGGTGAGCGCAGAAATAAACACGTGTTACGGACTGGAAACTGAGCTGAATACAGAATTGAATGGAACCTGTGGGCTGCCATTAGTAACAATGCAGTCTGATATTAATTTAAATAATACAATGCTATTTTAATTAGTATATTGGTTAGTGAGGAAGGAATGGTGAATGTAGAAATATGGAAATAAATAAATATGCGCAAACAAGTGGCACGTGTTACAGACTGGAAATGGAATTGAATACGGAACTGAATGGGATCTGTAGGGAGCCATTTATAACAATGCAGAATGATGTTACTTTAAATAATATATGTTATATTAACTTATACAACCGATCGTGGGGGTGCAGTAGTGAATGTGGGAAATGGACCTGCGAGAGCACGTGTTTCAGACTGGAAATGGAAATAGACTTGAATATACAAATCTTACTATGTAACTCATCTGAAATGTAATCTGTAACGACCGTATAAAACAATGCAAAATTATTTCATGTTAACTTTACCAGAGAAAGTCAGCCGAAAAAACAGAATTTAAACAATACAGAATTATGTTCATTAAAACTGGAAAAGGAATAAATTAAGTCTAATTAATAATAAATTAATCTAATTAATAAGCAATAGTGCTTGGCCTAATCTCAATAATAAAGTAAATAAATATAATTATACTTATCTAACAAATTTTATAAAATCAAACTTTGTCACTTAGTCACTATCTAAAAAAATACTGGAGAGACCATACAGCACATCCACTTCTGATGAAGTCTAATGAGAGAGAGAGAGTTACAAGGAGTTACAAGGAAAAGAAGTATCTCAAAAGGCCTTGCGGGCCATACCAAGGAGGTACCAATGGCAACGGGTGCCAGGGAAAATTTTCTACACCCTCAAATAGTGTGCAAGATTTGGTCTAACCTTTTCTTGAACTAATCCACAGAGGAACTGTTCACAACTTCTGAAGGTAACCTGTTCCAGTCACAGATCTTATACATAAAGTAATTCCCACACACACTAGTCTTAAACTGTTTCAAATCCAACTTCTAACCATTGTTGCGAGTTGGGTTATCATTTAAACTAAACATGCTTCTAAAATCGACATCATTGAACCCGTATAAGAGCTTGAAAACCTCAATCAGTTGACTGCACAGCCTCCGAGTTTTCAGCAAAAACAAGTTCAGGGCACGTAAGCATCGATTGTAGCCCATATGCCTAATGGAAGGGATTAACTTTGTGGCCCTCGCTCCAGCCTCTCAATATCTTATCTGAAGGTGGGTGACCAGAACTGCACAGCATACTCCAGGTGTGGCTGAACCAGGGAATTGTACAAAGAGAGCATAATCACTTGTTCTGAAACTGAAATTGCCTCCTGATATAACCCAACAGCTTCTGGGCTTTCTTTTCCACCTCTACGTGGTAAACTTAAGGTCGCTGCTAATTAGCACACCCAAGTCCTTTTCCAAATCAGTTGCCTCAATATTACTCCCAAACATCAAGTAGTCAGACTTGGGATTGGTGTAGCCAATGTGTATCACTTTGCATTTACCCAAGTTAAATGGCATCTGCCATTTTTTGGACCACTCTCCTATCCTACCTAGGTCCACACGCAGTTGCTCGATCGCTTTGGGCATCCCAACATTGGCCCCAAGCTTGGTGTGTTCTGCAAATTTGGCGATCTGACTGACGATGCCACTATTGATATTGTGGTTGGATTCGGTTAACCTAATTGCCACACCAGACAAAATATAGAAATTTTTATTTTAAGGCCTCTACACAGCCAGGCTGCTCACCTTGAAGGGTTGTTGGATCCAGGCTTGCTGCCCAGACCTCCGATTCCACGACTGCTGGCTCGTACCACCAACAGTTTCTCACTTGTTTTACAGTTCTTGCAAGAGTAGCTCCCTCTGTTAGTGCTTCAATATTTTTGGCATCCTTGATAAAATTTATAGTTCTTTTGGTTTAATAATGGTCTTCAGTTCCTCAGACAGATCTAACTTGAATTTAGTTCCTTCCTTTAACAAACAAGTCCTTTATTCCTTTTGTTAAATATTCTACTATTTTTTTTTTTTTTTTAACATTTGATTCAGTTTTGACACCTCCACAAATACCAGGTTGTTTTCCCCACTTCTCACAACACTGCCTCAAAACTCCAGTTTTGACACACGCCAATTCTTGGAATTTATTAGCTTATACACTTTTGAACATCACAAGCTTCTCTCTGACAAGGGTCACCTTTCAAGTTATTTTTCTTCAAATGTTAAATTTTATAGACAATATTCATGGATAGGTCTTATAAGCAAATAAACCAAGGCTTTGCTAAAATATTGTAACAAATATGTACTTAATGCCTTTCACTAACAGGTTTTAACAAGCAATTACCATATTTTCCGGCATATAAGGCGCACGAGCATATACGACGCACCCCAATTTTGGCAGGCATATTCTTGAAAAAAATAAAAGGTCATCTTCTGTGCCATCAAGGGCATTGCTAATGCCACACTTCTTAAAAGACCGTACAACTGTCTCCGTTTTAAGTTCATTCCAAGCATTTTTTACCACTGGCAAACCTGAGCTATTGTAGGCCTCTTGATCCGACCTATTGGTGTTAGTTCATGCTGTGGGAGCATCATCCATTTGTTCCATTCTTCACGCATGTACCCCTTAAAAGGTTTGTTTATCGACACATCTAGGGGTTGCAATTGACCTGTTAATCACCCAGGTATTACAGCTAGTTTTGTTTTTAATCTGTTTACTCTTAGTGGCCTTTGTTATGTGAGACCGGAACTGGTCCCACACGAGAAGCGACGGCTTTTTGAGGAGTCCACCAAGATGCCGTGACCACACCTTTTCTAGCCACAGCTTTACGTCATCCTCATCCATGCGCACAGCGCAGATGAAAGTGGTGGGACCTTGCGCAGCCTAGCCTGTTGTCTGCCCCACCAACCACCAAAACAAACATGGCTGCCTGTTGTTTTTAGTAATAATGTCAACGAGTTGTGTAAAATAGACAACATGCACAAACGAGTGGTTTATTGGACAAGGGCTAATGACCCTCATACTTTATGATTATTTACAACTGTTGAAGCTGGTTTGCTTATTACGTAATCTATAAATTATAATTTATAATAGTTACTAATCACTCTAAAGTAATCTGGGAACCAGTTTTGTAGGGGAGGTGTTTGGAGTTCAGTTTATCGATACCGCAGCACCGAAACCACCACTTGCCAGTAACCAAAAGCCGACCCATGACCCCCTGACCTTGAGCATATAAGGCGCGGGGTGATTTTCTGAGACTTTTTTGGGGAAAAATACCACGCTTATATGCCGGAAAATATGGTACAATATGGTACTTAATCTTATTCCTTTTCTTACAATATTAACAAACAAATACTTAATTCTTATTCTTTGCTCACAGGTTTATCTTTATTCCTCTGGAAAGAAAGAGAGAACCATGAAAATCCTATCTATAACAAGTATTTCAATCAAAAAATTAAATAAATTTAGTATATAAATAATAATAATCAAGGCCAGGGGGAAAGGGCTGACAACTAAAAGGGGAAAAAGGGTTCACCCTCCACATCCTCCCCCAAGCCCCTTTCCACCTGTCTTGCCATACAGCCTACAAACCTACTATACTATCCTAAATATTGTTCTCTCTTCCTTTCCTTTGCCCTCTTCCCACACCTACTCTCAAGTCCACATCCTCTATAACTTTTATACAAAATATTCATTAACTTAATTATTTACATCGATACTTTTTTTTGTATACTTTTTTTTCCATTAAATCATTAATTAGTTGAATGGCTATCATAAGAATAGCAGATGTTACCAGATTTACCTTTATAATTCATTCATTTATTTATTTGTTTTTTAAAATTATAATTCAGTTATTTAATAATATTTATACAGGGTGTCCATAAATTATTCACCCCATTATAAGCCTTAATAAATTCGTTATTATAGGAGCTATCTTAAAATGGTTTGCGGCAATTAATAACACAACTCAATAAATTTTTGTTTTAATTCAGTAAACCTCCACATGAGCCCCATTGGTAGCATGCAGAACATCAAGGCGATGGATGATTTTGTTCCAAACATTAAGAAGCATGTCTTGCATGATGGAAGCTAGTGTCTCTTCAATCCAGTGTCTTAATTCTGTGATGTTATTAACCTTCTTTGCATACACTCTGTCCTTTGTGTAGCCCTATAATTTAAAGAAATCCAGAGGCGTGATATCCGGGGAATGAGGAGGCCATGGAATAGGGCCATCTTGCCTGATCCAATGAGAAGGGAACTTTTCATTGAGGAACCTCTGCACTTCTAATCCCTAGTGTGGTGGTGCCCCATCTTGCTGAAAGAACACACACGGCTGCATATCCTCAAGCTGAGGTGCAGCATACCATTCAAGCATATCTAGGTAATTTGTAGCCTTCACAGTGTTCTCATGGAAGAAAAATGGTCCAATCACACGGTTATGGGAAAGAGCACACCAAACGTTTATCTTGGGACTGTTGCGTTCGTGTTCAATAAATTCATGCCGATTTTCTGATCCCCATATATGGCAATTGTGTTTGTTGACTTTACCAGACAGATGGAATGTCGCTTCATCACTCAACTGAAAATGCTCATCTTCATCAATACGGTCAAGAATGTCAACAGCAAACTGTACCCGTTTGGGTTTGTCATTTGTAGAAGTTTCTGCAAGGTTTGCAATTTGTAGGCATAAAGTTTCAACCTCTTGTGAACCACTTTATGCACTGTTGAACGTGGTATTTGCAGTTCTTGGATTGCTTGCTAAACAATGAGCTGACCACCATGAGGACCTCTTGGAAAGGAAAGGAAAAACACCCTGGCTCCTCATGGCTTTCAGCTCACGTACATAATTGCGGACCTTACAAACACCCACCCTTTCAAGTTTCTGAATCGCTTCATTCATAACCAAGGTCCGCAATTCATTCACACCTCCTGGTATTCTCATTTTTAATACATCCAATTCCAAATCTTTCAAACAAACTGTTGCCACCCCCCCCCTACTTTCATGCAACTTTACTATTCCCACTGGTAAATACTCAGGGTTGACTGCCTCTTTCTCACCTTTCATTCACCCCAGGTATTCTTGACATAAGGTCAGCCATACAATTCCTTTCCCCTGGCACATACTCAATCTTATAATCAAACTCACTCAACTCAAGCAAAGTTCTAGCATTTCTTCCATCCACAACTTTCATTCTCTCCATATATACCAAGGGCTGATGATCAGTCTTTAAAATATATTTCATTCCATACAAGAATGACTTGAAAGCTTTCACACAAACCCTCATTGCTGCAAGTTCTCTCTCAATTGTACTGTACTTTTGCTCTGCCTTACTGAATGCTTTAGATACATACCCAATTACTCTCTCTCCTCCCTGTCCTTCCTCTCCCTGCAACTGGCACAAGCTTTATCAAAAGCCTTTGCAAAATCCATGCAGATTACATCATATATCTGTAATTGTCTAAGACTTCTGTCCACATGTCCAGCACTTTTCTTAGTTGCAAAGTAATGGAAGATCCACCAATAAATCCATATTGTGTATTTCAGAATAAGCTGTTCCTCTGCATGTGCTCTCTGATTGCATCTCTTATGATGGATACCATAATCTTGCATACGTCACTAGTAACTGACTGGCCTATAATTGCTTGGTCTTACTTCTTTTTTTATAAATAGCAGGGATGTTGGTTATTTTCCAATCATGTGGCACAGTACCTTGCCAATTTCTAAAGAAGCATTAATAATGTAAGTGGATAACTTATGACATTCACCAACCTTTTTAATATTCTTGGGTGGTATCCATCAGGTCCAGGTGACTTTGCCACATTGAAATTGTTTATTTTACTCATAACCATCGCTACAGTAATCATATCTGTTTTTAATGGCTCATTGACAGTCAGTACAGGTAGGTCTTGTTTTATGCATGGGTTATGTTCCTGGAAAACAGCGCATAATGTGATTCCATGTAAAATGAATCCTTATTTCCCACTGGCTCCATGTTATAAATGTGCATTATGTTCCTGAGTGGCATGTAGCCACCCAGGAAACATTATAAGAAGTCATTTTAACCATAAAAATGAAGTAAAATAGTAATAAACATGCATCATAATACTCACAGAATCAATTCAACATAATAAATAACATAAAATAATATTTAATCCTATTTAAGACAAATTAATATTGTGATGTACTCACCCAAGAAAGAGCCTGAAGTCAGCTTACTGGGCACAGGAGGTTGGGAGGAGAGGCAAGAGATTGAGAGGGAGCTGGAGGATGGGACTCAGGAGATTGCAGGGTCATCAAAATGTCTTCGATATCCTCAGAAGCAGGAAGGTTCACAAGTTTAACCCTCTGACTTGTTGATGCTTAGGTTTCTTGTGATGGTTCCTCCTCTTTCTGATGCCTGGAGATGAAATCAGGGATGGACAACTGTCTCTTTTTCTTCATCTTTTCATTGAAGATTTCTTGATAGCAAGACAAAGTCCATGAAAGAGTGCCTTGCCATGGCACTTCACTCCCTGTCACTGTCATTCCTATCAAGGTCATGGTGGTTGTGAGTGGAGCACATAATATCTGTTTATATAGTGTGTGAAATGAATTTGTTCCCTAAATAATTTAGTATGTTATAGCAATTCCATGTAAAGTACTGTGTATAATGAGACCTACCTGTATCTGCATTGTAGGTACAGTATATATTACATATATTTTCGTTAGTGTACACCAGTGGTGCTCAAACTTATGGCAATCATGTGCTATTTTATGCCATTTTTGCAAAATGCAAAACCTAATGTGCCACTATGACTATCTTGAATAGGCCTAAATTAATATACTTTTTTATATTGTACAAAATAAATTGCATTATTAGTAAAGCAATAAATATTATGTATATTTTATAACTATATTTTACATTTCCTTTACAGTACCTGCATTACAAAGCCTTATGTACCGTATTTTTTGGTGTATAAGACGCACCTTTGTATAAGATGCACCCCTATTTTCAAGGCCTTTTTTCAGGAAAAAAAATTATGACCAACTGCCTAGTTGTCAGAAAATGTTCGTAATTTTCTACTAGCGAGGCTGACTTTTGTTAAAGCCCTCCATCAAAAGTATGGTGATATGTTTTCTTTCACCCATACTTGTTATGAGAAAATAGTATTAATTATACGGGAGACTATACTATATGTTATGAAACATAAAAGTAAATCATTATGCAATACGTACTGTTTTTCTTGTTATTAGTAGGTTGGGAAGAGTAGAAACTTAGTGTAAAATTGGCCAAACCAATACACAGTCATGAGGGACTAAGAGATAATGAATTTTTTTAAAAATCCATCAGTTCTTCTAGCCCATATAAAGTAATATTATGACCTTCGGTGTACAGGACACGGGGTGATTTTGAGACCCCATTTTTTGAAAAAAAGTGCGTCTTATACACCGAAAAATATGGTACTTGCTTCCCTCCAGCCAACTTGTCAGATATGACGCACTTAACACATGAATGATTATTTAGTAACTGAATTTTAAATCTTATTGCGCAAGCGCTCCAGGCAGTCTTAGAAGGGTTGCCAATTACCACTAAAAATTCTAAAATTTCTTGCTTATGCAAGGGCATTCTGAATTCAGGCTGGTGTAGCATTATAACCATTGATTTTTTATTTGCCTTGAGTGTCCATATGCCATTGTCAGAGTCACAATGTGCCAGGGTTTGAGCACCTGGGTGTACACATTGTCAAAAAATTTTGAGTGTCTCAGCACTACTGATATCTGGATACCACTTTGGTCTCTTGATCCTGATTAGTGCTCTCCATCTCTAGGCCTGGGATACCCCGCTTAATGGAGGTTTTACTGTTCACAAATTTTCAATTTCATTTTTTTTTTTAAGCTTTTTTCAATATTTCTTTTTCACTCTCCATCTGAATCTTCCTCATCAATGCTCTGGCTTTATTCACAGATTTTGCATATTCCTTGCGATTGCTCTCCATTCTTGTCTCTATGTACCTTTGCCAGCTTCTAGCATTTGTTCTAACTTTTATTATAAGTTCCTTATGGAAAAGTACTTTATGATCTTTACTTGTCCTTTTATTATTATCCTTCTTCTGGGGATTTGTGTACCTATACAAAGTTAAGCTTTTCACATATAATATTCAATTGTTCCTTGACATTTAATGTAGTGACTAAATGTTGCATCCCAATCAATGGACAAGAATTCTCTCATTGCCTGATAATTTCACTTGTCAAGATTTAATTTATGATTGTCAACAGTTTATAACTATAACTGATGTTATACAGTATTTGTCAAAGAATTGTAGGATGGTATGGTCACTTTTACCCAGAGGTGATAAAATGTTGATATCAGCCATTACATCATGCTCCTTAATACCAAATCCAAATTATGAGGTTCATTATTCTAAAATGTGTTGGTTCAGTAATATACTGTTACATGAAACTGTCTCTGATACTTTCAATGAATATATTAGTCATGGGTGGAATTACCATCTCCAATGCTCCATGTACTCCAATTTATTTTAGGATAATTAAAGTGTACAATCACTAGTATATACTTAAACTTTAAATTAGCAACATTCCTCAAAAAATTGTGCAGCTTGTCATTGTTCTCAATGGAACTGTTAGGGTTTATGTACAAACATCCAACTAATAGTTTGTCATCCTTGTTAATTCCAATCTCTACCCATACTGATTCCTTAAATTTTCTATTAGATTGCAACTCCAGGGGGAAGGCTTAAGCTCTTTGTCTATGAACAACAGTATCTCTCTACCCTTGTTGCTCTCAATATTACAGTGAAACATGTCAAAGTTATCTTGAAGTTGATATTGAAAGACATGCCAACTTCCCAGTTTTTTAGTTTTGTTTCACTTACAGTTTAACAGTTAGTTTGTTTACAGCATAATTTTATTTGCTTTATTTCTAGCCTCTAAGCACTGCTTAGAAAATTTTAGATCACTGCTAACTATAATGCCAAGATCCTTTTCCTAATATCCTCTAACCATTTTCCTTGCAGCTCATAACTAAAGTCTTCAATATTTCTTCTAAAATGGATGACTTGGCATTTTTGAACATTTTTCATCTGCTATTTTTTTTATGCAGGGAGAAGGTGCCAAAGGTCAATGCCTGCAAAAGCTGCCCTCCCCTGCTCCTCTCCAAAGAAGATGAGCAAAAATCAAGGTCAGGGTTTTTGAAATGTCTGTGTTTGAAAGATTAGAGGTGAAGGAATGATTGAAAATACTGATTAACTCTTGCATTAGAGAGCTGTACAGAAAAGGAATGAGAATATGAATGTGTCCTCTCCTTAAAGGAGGTATGCAGTTTGTGTGTTCAGAAGAGCAGTGTCTCTTATAATAGCAACAATAAAGAGAGTGAGAGGCAACATTGTGGTGGAGAAGGATTGGTGATAGTCAGTAAGAAGCAGGGAAGTGAGAAAATGAAAAGCCTTTGATTCCACCCAGTCAAGTGTAGGAGTGGATAGGATAGGAAGTGTGACTTAATAGATCATATCTGCTCAGAATTGTTCAAAAACTATTCTTTGATTCTCTAAAAATACCTTCAGCCAACAAAAAATTTAAAAACTTATCCAATTCTAATTCTCACTATGGAAAAACTATACACGCTTACAACATGGTATCGTATATGGTACCTTTACTTCTTAATTAAATATAAAATATTAATTAATTTAATTAAATATCTACAAAATTGCCTCGGGATTGGCAACATAGCCTATTGGGAATGAAAATAATTGCCATACATACATACATAGAACCCAATATGGAGGCATTGGGCCCACCCAACCACAAGAAAAATTTATTATTTCATGTTCAAAATTTTCCACTGCTGACTCATGAAAATTACATTGAGAGAAGAGTCAATGAAATTTGAAGAATCAGCAGATTCCTAATGATTATATTATACTGGCACTCTGAGCTGCTTGTTTCAGCAATGCTTTAAGCAAGGAAGATGTACTTTATCTTCCTATAAGTTCTGAGTGAATTCCTCATAATAAAAACTTAATAACTATAAAAAGGATAGGCCTATTCCTTCAGGTATTTAAATAGTGACTGCCTATATTAATTACATCAAATCAACTCATTGTGTAACTCCATCGTACCATAGCCCTACATCGAAAAAGATCATTGCGCCCTACATTGAAACAGAAGCAAGGC
This sequence comes from Bathynomus jamesi, assembly GCA_023014485.1. NCBI lineage: Eukaryota > Metazoa > Arthropoda > Malacostraca > Isopoda > Cirolanidae > Bathynomus > Bathynomus jamesi. Next base: position 387,879 of record JAJOZX010001019.1, on the reverse strand, counting down.
CTAATGAAATAATAACATAAGGCAATTCCTTTCTTTACCATTAAGCAGTGCAAATACCAAAGGCAAATAAACATAAAGAGGTCCTTTGAAGACCTACATATACATAACTCTCTAATGAAAAAATGTAGGGCCTTTGTCATTAACTCTCCACTGTAATCTGCTGGAAATTTCCAATGGATGAGGGTATCAGGCAATCAACCCATAGCCCTATATAGTTTTTTCATACACTCTTTCTGGTATCTAGCTAAGAACCTCTCCAACAACTTCACTTCCTAGTCTTTCAGTCCTCTTTTCCATTCTGATGGCTCAGTTGCCATCTCTTTTCCTGACATTTTTTGAAGCTGAACTCTCCACTCAAACTTTTACCTCCAATTCAACCATGGGTGATTCCAGAGTTGACTTTGGCTGAAATTAGAATCTCTTCCAAAGATATTCTTTCTGCCCAATCTAAGGTCAGCTCTAAGAAGGCGTAGGTATAGTCCTGATGGTGTTCCTCCTATTGTTTTCAAGAACTGTGCTTCTGTGCTGATATCCTGTCTAGGCAAACTTTTTTGTCTTTCATTTGGTACTTTTCCTTCCTGTTGGAAGTTCACTTTAATTCAGCCTGTCCCAAAGAAGGGCAACTGCTTTGATTTTTTCCCTTTCTAAAGTTTTTTAATCTATCCTTAATTTAAAGCAAGCTTCATAAACACCTCGCTGCTCACAATCTTTCAGATTGTCAGTATGGGTTCCAAAAGGGATGCTCTACTGCTGATCTTCTTGTATATCTATCTATCTGCCTCTTGGGCATCCTTTCAGGATTTCAGTGAAACATTTGCTATAGCACTGTATATATCATAAGCTTTTGAGAGTCTGGCACAAATCTTTAATCGCCACACTGCCCTCCTTTGGTTTCTATCCTTCTGTTTGTGCCTTCATTTCTGATTTCCTTTCTGGCTGATCTATAGGTGTAGTTGTAGATGGCCACTGTTGTTCTCCTAAAGTGATTAACAGTGGTATTCCTCAGGGTTATGTCCTGTCACCCACTCTTTTATTTCCTTTTATTTATCATGATTTATTATGTTGCACTTCCTGTCTTATCCATTCCTATGCTGATGATTCCACTTCACAAAACATCCCTCTCAACAGTCACTCCATGATTTGCATACAGGGCCGTTTCTAGCTGTTCGGGGGGGCCTAAGCAGTATACCCATTTGAGGCCCCACCCCTCCATCTACCAACTCATGCCTTACTATATCACCTCAGCACACACACACAAAAAATGGCTGTGTTAATAAAAACAATTATGAAACAATTTTAATGAAACATTTATGTCCAAAACAACAAATATGTACTTTCAGAAGACAAACAGAAAAAATACTCCTGAAATTCCTGAAAATTAGCTTATACATTATTTAGAATAAATGACAGAACTATGTATAAAAAAATAATGCAATTATCAACTACCAAACAATTACTAACTCTACGATACAATCCTATGATATAAAATAATCCTGGGTTTTAAAGTGTTACAAAATCTCTTAATAATTAGTAAATTAGTGAAATAATGTTTTACAATACTAGAAAAATTAAGCATTTAGGAAAGTATAAGCATATAGTAAGAATAAAGTTAAATAATATAGAAATAAGATCTCACAATAGTTATTTACACACAACGACCAAAACGTTTCATTTGTCTCCATTTTATCACATTTGTCTCATACAAAACTTTAATTAATCACGACAATAATAATAATATTAATATAACCAGCTATATTCCTATTCTTCTATTCTTGCCACTGAGCTATGACCTGGGAGCCTGTCTAGGGGTCCCCTAGTAGCAGCGAGGCCCTAAGTGGCTGCTTAGTCTGCTTATGCCAGGAAACAGCCCTGTTTGCATAGGATGGCTATGTTACACCTAACCTCTGATTGGTGCAGAGAAAACCTTGTTGCTTTCAATGCCTCAAAAACAGAGTTCCTTCATCTGTTTGCTCATTCCAATCTTCCACATGACTATCCTCTTACCCTCAACAAAACACAACTCAATCCTTCCTCTTAACACTCTTGGCATTTCCTTTTCTCATGATCTTTCCTGGTATGATCATATATATGCTCTTTCCAAAACAGCTTCTAAGAGGTGTATTGCCGTCTCTGTACAGGGGTCTTGTCCATTGTTGTATGGAGTGCTATGTTTCTCATGCCATGTGTTAGGTGGCTTAACCCACAGAGCTCTACTTGACTGGATAGAATCAAAGGCTTTTCATCTCATCATTTCCCACATCCTACTGACTGTCTTTAATCCTTCTCTCTTTGCTTCAGTATTGCCTCACTCTCACTTTACTATTGCTATTATAATGGACACTGCTCTTCTGAACTTCTGAAGTCTATAACTGCATGCCTCCTTTAAGGAGAGCATGCAGTACCAGACTTTTTACACATTTTCATTCCTTCTCATACCCAAACTATATGAAAATGTGAAGGAAAATCTAATCTCAAAGGAAGTCTACACTCACTTTAGAAACAAACTGAAGTCATTATTATTATACTCAAAGCTAAAGCTAATTACTGTACTATAAACATAAATTCAGAAAATACAAAGGCAATCCCAAACAATACTGGGACCTTGTTAACAAAATAATTAATAAAAACTAAGAAAACTCTCTGCCCTAGTAAAGCTATTAGTAAATAATGAGCCCATAATTGACAAAATAAATATTTTAAATATTTTCAATAATTCTACTGGATGAAAAAAAAATACTTTTTTTTTTTACCTGAGCAAAAATGGGTGGATCTTATAGGTTTTTTACCACTTCAGTTTAAAAATTACCTCAAAATTTGTCTATCACCCACCAATATTGAATTAATAAAAATTAAATTTAGACTAATTTATAGACATTTTAGTAATATGAAAGAAAATGCATATTGAAATCACCTAAAAGTAGCTACTGATGATTTATGCTTGTATTTTGCATCTGGGCCATCCCTTGACCAATGTCCAGCAGTAGTCAGCCAACATGCTGGGGCTCCACTTGCCCTGGTATCGCTTCTCCATCATGGATATTTATTGATGAAAGCATCCCCATGTTCATCACTAACATCACCTAAGTTTGTTGGGAAGAAGTCAAAATGTGAGTCAAGACAATGAATTTTCAATGACATGTTGCACCCCCATCACTTTGTAGTCCTGAAGAAGTTCTTCAACGAGTGACTCAATTTTCAGCCTTGAAGTTTCTGAGGAAATTTGTGGTCACCTCTTTAACCCCTTTCCCTCTAACCAAATGTTAGAAGTTTTTATTCTCCAGCCTGCCAAAAAGTATATACAGGGGGTCCTCATTATCTGAGTCCCAGCATTTACACTGCCAAATAATTGTAGAACCGTACAGATAAATTCCTTGCACTTAAGAGGTTTCTGTGGATAATGTACGTGGAACACGGAAGCGCAATGGAAAACTATTTAAATTTCTCTCAGACTCACTGTCTTGCTCACTTTCCCCTACCTCCAACACTCCACCCCCACCACTCTCCACACCCAACCCCAATGCCATACACTCTCAGTCTCTTGCTTACTGTTGCTAGTGCTGAACCCATTCATGGTTTTCTGGTGTTTTCATTCTGATTTTGTTGATTTTTTGCACTATTGTTGCAGCCATGACTTGCTTTTCAAGGTAAGATCAAAACACTTGTTGTTTAACATACTTTATTAACATATTTTATAAGGGTTTACAAGTGTATTTTACAAATGTTTAACCATAATTTTGAGTGCCATTTATTGTATTAAGGTCCTAGTTAAACCGTATTCACATTATTTTTTCTGGGTTTTAGGTCCCTGCTTTAAGTGATTCACTTAAAGTGGTGATATCTTGGTCCCCATTACCTTTGGATAATGAGGACCCCCTGTGTGTATATATATATATATAATTATTATATATATATATATATATATATATATATATATATATATATATATATATATATATATATATTAAAAAAGATACATACATCTACATCTTGGCTGTTTGGCAGTTTTTTTATGGATGTAGATCTACATCACTCCGAGTTAAAGGGTTAAATGCTCTCTAAGCTGCTCCTTCAACTTCACTTAAAGTTTCATCAGACACACATACTCATGATTTCTCTAATTTGCAGGCCCACAAATATCCCTTCTTTGATTTTGACCTTGCTCATCCTTGGAAATTTCTGTTTCAAGTTGAGAAACCCACTGCCATTTTGATCCATAGCCTTAACAAAATTTTTCATTAAATGAAGGTTAATATGTAGTGGTGGAAAAAAAAACTTTTTTTTTGATTAAGCAGAGGTGGGCTGGTGACATTTTTATGCCATGGAATCAACGCTTGTCAAGGTGGCCATTGTTCCTTTTGAGTTATGGCTTTCCTGTGCTTGGCTGTCACATTCACAGAGGAAATAACAGAATTTCATGTAACCCAGTTGTAAACCAAGGAGAAGTGCAATCACTTTTAAGAGTCCACAGATATGCCAAGAGTATTCATCATATTGGATATGTTTCACAAGCATGTGCATATTGTTGTACAATTCCTTCATATGAATGGCATGTGCTACTGGAACTGAAGGGTATTTATTTCCATTATGGAGTAACACAGATTTCAAACTCAGCTTTGAGGAATCAATAAATAGGTGCCATTCATTTGGATCATGTTGTTGGCCAAGGGTTTCCATGAGAGAGTCAACATTATTACAGTATACCAAATTGCCTTTCTGAGAAAAAAAGGGTAGAAACTCTGACACTTGCAGTAAAAAGATATCTTAGTGCCTTTTTCTAGAAGATTCCAACCTTTCAATCTGAAAGCCAAAAGTTCAGATTGATCTTTTGACAATTTCAGATCACAGACAAGATCACTCAGGTCTGCTTGAGACATTAAGTGAGGCTCTGTCAATGAACAAGATGGTTCAAACATTGGATCAACATCATCCATCAGTAAACCATGTTGAGCTTCATCATTACATTGTACATCAATTTCATTTTCTTCATCAGAACTCCACATTTCCAGTGGCATTGGTACTGGCAAATGTTTATGTAAAACAGGCCTTATGGCCGATGGTAAATTTGGGTATTGTACCATATGTTTAGATTTTGCAGTGATGCCTAGTATATTTGTTAAGCAGAAATAACAATCCATTAAATGTTCTTTTGGCTCTTTCCATATCATTGGAACAGCAAGTGGCATTTGATGAGACCCACTTAGCCACCCTGTCTTAAACATGTAATACAGCATATATGAGGTGCCTATGTCTTGTCCTGATCCCCTACGTTGCAACCAAAATGAAGTTTGTATGCTTTTATGATGAGAGGGATGAAATTTTGCCTTTGAGATTTAAAAGTTAACTCTCCGCACACACAACAGAAACAGTTTGGATAGTTGACACACTTACGTGGTATTCTGTCATAAAGCAATACAAATGCACTGACACAAAAAATGATTAAGGAAAACCACAAATAAAATGCATGATGTTCATTGAATGAAATCAAGTGAGTAACTGAGAAATGAAAGTCAACAGTGATATGCAGCAACTTACAAGCAGAGGAGGGGCAAAACCCCACCCTTTTCCTATTCTTACTCAAATCGTAAGTAATGTAAATTTGTGTCACTAAAACTGCAGGTGATAGAAAAATTCTGTTTTCATTTCCATAATCAACATAAAAAATTATATATTGTTCAAGTAAAAATATCTCTGTGACAAGAACTTTGTTGACCACTGTTATTTCAGTGAAGTGGGAGCCAACCTTACTTAAAAAATACTACCCACAGTGTGGTCTTTTGATACATAACAAGGCCCTTCATTACCACACATTGTCTTTTTATCTCTGGCTGTGACATATGATCTAATGTAGAGGCATCATGCCCACAGACATTGGGTAGGCACATGTCCCCCTAAATTTATAGGAATAAATTGAAGTAATATTTAGTAAAGATAAGAGAATTGAAATAAATTAACCCTATATATACTGTTGATTTTTCTTATCCTTTAAATGTAGTTAAAGCACTGAATTAATATTTTCTTACAACTGATTAAAAATTATTTCTCTGACAGTACCCCCAAAAAATGTTTGTTGCATGATGCCCCTGATCTAATGACAGCCATGAAACAATTAAAGAATAAAAGTTGTATGTTAGACATAATCCTAAACAAAATTTACAGAGAACATGCAAACTTAATTGTAACCATGCTTTCAGAGCTCATAAACCTATCCATTCAAAATGGTGTTCTTCCCAAATAGCCTCTAAAAGTAATAGTGTATGCCCTAACTATAAATTGGTTGATAAAACTTCCCCCCTCAAACTACAGATGAACTTCCATCTTCCCAACTGTTAGTAAACTATATGAAAGAGTAATATATAATCAAATAGGTAATAAAATTTATATTCAAATACAAAATCATACACAAACAGTAGTAGTTTGGCTTTCTAAGTAAAGGCATGACAAATGATATTACATTGACAGAGAAGGGAGGTTTGATGTGCTCTGTTGGTAGCCAAAACCCCTGAATACACATTTTGAATTTTAGGATTGCTATTTGGATTTATACTTTATAGTGTAGGAATGGAAGTACTTTTTAGGTAAATTGTGGACTTCTAACTTGCTAGCTTTGGAATTAAACCCTCTGAATAGTCGTACTCATCTTCAGGGAGGCTACCTAGTTAGAGCAGAACTTTAGTTTTGAATAGTGTTGTTAAAAGTTTTGAAGAAGAAAAAATTCTGCATATTTTCTATTATTATTTACCATTGTGCATGGGGAAGAATGCAAGATAAATTACTACATGAGAAGTCTTCATTATATTGGGTATGATAGGCTACAGAGGAATGATGCAACAATGAAATGAGGACTTCTTGGACTTAATAAATTAATAAAAAATTGCTTAAAAAAAATCTACTGTGTAGATTACATTAAATAATTTAGTATTCATACTATCCTTTATTTTGTGTTGTTTTCTAGTGCATAATTGAGTACAGTACAGGAGATAAGTGTAAACATGGTGTGAATGAACTCAGAAGCTATACTCTTCATTATACTTTTTCCTACTTTCCTCTAAATCTTCTTTCATCACTACTTTCTGTGAGCAGTAGCTGGTGGAAGGGGAGAGCCTTGCCTATTCTATGCATTACTATTACTACTATGGCTATGTGAAAGCTTTACATGTCTAAAAGTGTAAGCATGGTATAAGTTTTGAGTATTCCTTTTTTTCACTGCTAATTCTAACTTTTCTACTTCCTTCTTGGGTTAGCCCAGAGTGTATCTTGGGTCTTTCTTGGCCTATAACTATGTAACACTGCTTGCAGATTTTTTTCAAAGATTTTCCAGATTTCTAACATTACCCAACAAGACAACCACCACCATAAATAATTATATAATGGCAATGGGTGCCAGGAAAAATTCCTACACCCTCAAATAGTGTGCAAGATTCAGTCTAACCTTTACTTGAACTGATCCACAGAGGAACTGCTCACAACTTCCAAAGGTAGCCTGTTCCACGTGTCACAGATCTTATAGGTAAAGTAATTCCCACACACACAAGTGCTAAACCATTTCAAATCCAACTTCCAACCATTATTGCGAGTTGAGCTATCATTTAAACTAAACATGCTTCTAAAATCGACATTGTTGAACCCATAAGAGCTTAAAAACCTCATTCTTTTCTTCATGTGGCAGCAGCAAATAAAGAAATGTACAGTGAAGATTTTAACTTAAGGTTATTCATGAATAAATGACATAGCTAGATAAATTAATTTGTTTACCCATAATATTCCTTGTACTACATATAAATAAATAATTGTGATAAAAGATTGTAGTAAATTTAATAGCATAACATTTAGAAATGCATAGAGACTGTGACACAGATATGAGAAAGAAGAATGGAAGTGAACGGGGAAGGTTTCCTCTAAGAACAGCTTCTAGATGGCGTGGTACAATACATTATGGCTAATATTCCTGATACCCCTGCACTACCCAGTTTTATTTTTCTAACATATTTTGCTGTAGGGTTTTCATGTTCTCATATCTTGAGTCTTTATATTTTTAAATTTGCCTTTTTTTCTCTCTCCAGCCACTCAGCTTTCACAGCCTCTAGTTAAGTGTGTTAAGTCCATCTAGTCAAGTATAGGCAGGTACTGTAGTTAATGCAAAAGTACTCAAATCAGTTTAATAGGGCATCTTGCTAGAAACAGCTCTAGAGCTAGTGTTAAAACCTAGTCTAGCATTTATAGCCTGCATTTAGCTCTAATAGTCCCTGTTAACCTCAATAAAAGGCAAGATCATAGTCCATTACTGAAGCCAGAAAGTATGTTTTTGAAGTTTAGCACTAAGGATCCAGAACTTAGTGTTCCTTCAAGGCAGACAATCCAGTATTGTGGAAATGAGTCCAAATTATTTGGAGCATTGCCAGCATGTACCATTTTCTTGCAGCTTTGGTTTACAAACTTTTAATTAAACTACTGCATGTGAGTTCATTAAGTTCCTATACATGTTGTCTTGTCCAAATAAATTAAGAAATAAACAAATGAGAAGAATTCCAGCGAATACAATACAGTCAAAATGTAGGAAGTTAAAACCCTGCAAAGTTTAAGATAAAGTTATTTAGAATTCTAGTGTTTTGTACATAAATCATCTCTATGTTCATTATCATAACTAACCTATTAACTCCATCATCATTTAATTTAAGATGAAAGTTCTTATTGTGTAGAACCTCCAGAATAAATTGTAAATAATTATTGTTAAGGTTTTCCTTCAAGTCTAGAAATGGGAGGTTTGAAGTTGTTCTATTAAATTAAATTATAAATAAAACAAACTTAATTTTCTAGTTTGCTTTCCATAAATCATTAACCCTTGAAAACCTGAATTTTTTGTAGGGTTAAGTTATGAATGCGTGTATTTGAAACGTTAGCAATTTGTACCAGTTGTCCTTAAAGGGTTAAATATCAGTCATGGTACATGATGGAAAGATCAGTTTAGCTCGAAGAAATATATTTAGTAATACTCAGAAGCATGTTCTGAAACAGTTGGGACCAGTGATGTAGGTCTCGAGATCGGTCTCGGTCTCGAGACCGATCTCGAGACCCAATTTGCAGATCTCGATCTCGGTCTCCGCTATTTAGATGTCGGTCTCGATCTCGGTTTTTCTCCCCGAGACCTTTCGAGACCTCTCGAAACCGTAATGAAAAATACATGTTGTTGGCATACTCATGATGGTGGCTTGGTTGAACACACACAATTCAGAATGTTTATGAAAGTTTGTAAAAGTAAGGGATTCTAGGTATTCATTAATCAGTCACCCTGTTTTGAGTTGCCATGTTTGTCTTGCGGGGGGGCATGAGCTTGGTCTCGAATTTTAAGGGTCTCGATCTCGGAAGGTAGATCTCGATCTCGAACCTTTGATCTCGGTCTCGATCTTGGTCTCACAGGATCAGGTCTCGGTCTCGGTCTCAGTCTCAGTCTCGGACTTGGTGGTCTCGACTACATCACTGGTTGGGACTAAAATAAAAAAAAATGGGGCATAGTGACCCATTAGGACCCAGTGTCAGTTCAAGCTTAACATTCTCAGGTAAAAGGCAAGTTTTAAAGTCATCTTCAAGAATTTATTTCTAGTGAAGCTGATTAGATTACTCTTGATAAAAGTTTTCCACATTTGAGGCCTTCCAAAGCAAAAGTAGCAAAAGCGCCATTTTTTTTAATTCGTCAGAAAACACATTGAAAGTTATGTGACCTTCAGACAATATGTTAGTTTTTGTTGGTTCAAGCTGAATGATTGTAGATTATCAGAATTCTTTTTTGTAAAGAAATTTTAATTTTAATTAATTTTAAACCAAAATAGTTAATCTGTATATTTTTTTAGTTATATTATCATCTTCATAATAAAAATGAACTCAGAAGTGTTTTTCTGTTCTTAAATTGTAATAGAAGACCAGTGTTGATGTTTATGTAAAAGACAAGACTCACTTTTGCCACTGAGTGATGGTTCAGTGTCAGTTTTGCCTCAGAGTATTTTTTGATTTGGTGCGGGTGGTAGTTTTGGTTGAGAATCATATTATTTTCCACAGGACTTTCAACCATATGAACATTGCCATTTCTGCAATTCATCCATTACCATATGATAGTATACAGTCTAAAGAACCTCTCAGTGGGTATAACTCATTTTTGCCCCAGATGGCGCTTGTGCTACTTTTGCTTTGGAAGGCCTCATTTGTTCATCACAGGAAAGAAGACAAGATAAAAAGTCATACACTGGAATAAGGTTTACTAAATTTGGTAATAGTTTCAAGTCAAGGGAAAATTCTTGGATTTTCAGTAGCATAGGTCTTGCCTCTACTGTGCTTTTTATTCCTGTTCATTCTTGTTTATCCTGAAGTCCTTTCTCTCCCTTTTTCTGCCTGAACATATTTTCTTTGTACCCACTCCTTAACACCCCAGCATACACTGTTTGCTTTCCATTGCTTGAATGCACTGTGGTGGTCCTGCTCTTCCTACTGCACATGTCTGGGAATGGTCCTTGCTCACTTGATATCTAGTGCACTGCTTGGGAGAAGATTTTTGGCTTCCTACCATAGGAAGAACTGTTTCCAGAGCTGAATCCAGGTGGATACTCCAGTTTTCCCATAACATTGCCCAGGGATTGGGGAACCTATTACCACATAGTTATTGAAAATGTGAGTTGTGTCATTTGGTGAAGGTCACTGAGTGCAGAAAAATAACTCCTTTGCTTGTGAGAATATCTTGGTTTTCTTTGTAGTTCCAGAAATATGGGAATTATGATTTGTACTGTTCAACTTTATTTCTCAGGCACCAGAAAATGGTTAAACCTTCATTGACTCTGGTCAAAATCCATTTGACCCACTGTTTGGGTCGGATTACTGTTTCCAGAAAAGAGAGTCCTGTGCATTCATTGTGTCAGTTTCTTCTTAAAAAGAAAAGATATAATACCAGTAACAGTCATTCCAGCATGTAGTAATTTTATTGTATTTTTTTTATTATACAACAGTTTTACAAGATTTTATTTTGTGTATCTCTCTGTGTTTTTGGATCAGAGAATTTGGATCCCTTTCTATATTTAAGTGAACTGCACCCTTTTAGGGTCAAATATGCAATATTTTTACAATTGCCCTAAATTAAAAAAGATAAATCTTATTTTTTGTTCTTTAAAATTTTTGGCAACTGGATCCTCAAAGGTCATTTACTGCTTTTGATTAAAGAGTAAATCTATTTATACAGGGTGTACATAAAGTCAGGATCTATTTTTGTGAAATAATTATTTTTTTCTATTTTTCTTTTCAGAAGCCCTTAGAATGAATACAAAAGAGCATGTGGCAATAGTAATTTGGCGAATCGAGGGAAAGAAATACAATGACATCAGAGAGAAGTTTAGAAGGAGATTTCATAAGCCGGGGCCAATAGACAAGACAATACGAAAATTGGTGAACAAATTTAAACAAACAGGATCTGTAAATGATGAAGCAAGATCAGGATGACCATGTATGTCAGATCTTACCATGAATGCAGTACGCGGAATTATCACTGAGGAGCCACTTACGTCCGTTCATGCTGCATCACACAGACTCAGCCTCCCGACGTCATCTGTGCACAAAATTCTGAAAGTTAATTTGCAGAAGAAAAGCTATCATTTGCAGGTTTTACATGATTTACATGAGGAAGATTTCCCTCGACGAAGTGCTGTGTGTGCTGATCTCATAGAACAAATCTGGAGTGATAATTTAATGGACAACATTCTCTTTAGTGATGAAGCCACTTTCCATACGTGTGGAAAAGTAAATCGCCATAACTGTCGAATTTGGGCAGATGAAAGACCGAATGATTTCGTCCAAAATTGGGAAACAGACTCACCTAAAGTTAATGTCTGGATGGGTTTAACAAAATCTAAGGTTTATGGTCCTTTTTTCTTTGCTGAAGCTACAGTTACAGGGCTTATTTATCTGGACATGTTGCAGCAATTTCTTGAACCTCAGCTGATTGGGGATAGGATTGTTAGTACCGTCGTCTATCAACATGATGGTGCTCCTTGTCACTATGCCAAAATTGTTCAGGATTATCTAAATGGACGTTTTCCAAATCGCTGGATCGGACACGGAAAACAGACCTTGGCCAGCGAGATCACCAGATTTAACCCCTTTAGATTTCTTTGCATGGGGCTTTATCAAATCGCATGTCTATCAGACAAAGATTACAAGTCTTGAAAACTTACGTACACGTACGAACTGCTGCAGATAACATAACCCCGCAAATGCTCGAGAATGTGTTTAGAAATGCTGCGGAACGATTTGAGCTGTGCAGGGATACTGATGGGTGTCACGTCGAATCCTACTCTTAATTATTTAATAAATGTTACCACTTTATCATTTTATGATTGAATTCCATATAATTTCCAAGTGCTTCACAAAAATAGATCCTGACTTTATGTACACCCTGTATATAGACCTACTTGCATAAAACTTTAATATTTGGAATCCTCAGCCTCTCATGATTTAAAAAATATATACACCAGGGTTTTGATTTATGCAGGGGTTACATTCTGCGAAAACTTTGCATAAATTGGATACTTAGTTAAATGGGTAAAATAGGGATGAGTTCCACAACCTACTTTGGACCCCATCAATGTTAATTCTGCCACTTTTTCACACCAGAAACACACCAATGTGGTATGACAAGACAACAATAATGCTATATTACATCAATATAAATATTAAAAGACATAATAAGCCTAATAAGACATAAGATAGGGATGTACTCACCAAAGATGGCTGGTATTTAGGCTCCAGGGGATGAGTGGATGTTGCAGTAGTAGGTGAGTTTACATGGTAGATGTGGATGGTGTTGGGTTGTCTTGTACTAGCGTGGTGTATGTGAGACTAGTGTTGTTTGGTGGGAGACAGGTAGCATGGGTTCTAACTCTGCACTCACAATGCACCATGCATGGTGGCTTGCATTGCTTTGTGCACAAAAACACAATTGCTACACAACTCGCATAACTGCAAATTTTTTTGCATGAATTGAATTGTTGGTAGAAATAGGTTCCTCATATATAAGCAAATTTACATAAGCCAAACATGCATAAATCAAAACCCTGGTGTAATTTCAAAGTATACAATTATTATTGCCAGTGCCATGAGCCTTCAAAATGACCAAGGTCATGGTCTGACCCTGCAGTGAACTTGACCTGTAACTTTTGAACCATCATTCAGATTGAATTGAAATTTGGAAAATGAGGCATTTGGGCAAAGAACTACCCTGGGTACCAAGTTTTATCAAAATTGGAGGGAGTAAGGTTTTTAGCATGTCTCATTAGAATTTCCAGTTCTTTTGCATTATCCTCCCAACATCAATTTTTTTTATATAATGTTGTTTTGGTTATGGTACTTTATTTTGCTTCCATTATAAAAAAAAATTAGTGTTGAGGTTAGGTTTTGGTTAGGTTAGGTTAGGTTAGGTTAGGTTAAAAACAGCCCGCCGCAGGCGTTAGCCATAGTTTTATTTTCCTTCCATCATAAAAAAAAAATTAGTGTTGGGAGGATAATGCAAAAGTACCGAATTTCCTTTATATGGGTTACTTTTGTAGTGAAAGATCAAGTACAGGGTGTACATAAAGTCAGGATCTATTTTTGTGAAGCACTTGGAAATTATATGGAATTCAATCATAAAATGATAAAGTGGTAACATTTATTAAATAATTAAGAGTAGGATTCGACGTGACACCCATCAGTATCCCTGCACAGCTCAAATCGTTCCGCAGCATTTCTAAACACATTCTGGAGCATTTGCGGGGTTAAGTTATCTGCAGCAGTTCGTATACGTGTACGTAAGTTTTCAAGACTCGTAATCTTTGTCTGATAGACGTGCGATTTGATAAAGCCCCATGCAAAGAAATCTAGGGGTTAAATCTGGTGATCTCGCTGGCCAAGGTCTGTTGCTTCCGCGTCCGATCCAGCGATTTGGAAAACGTCCATTTAGATAATCCTGAACAATTTTGGCATAGTGACAAGGAGCACCATCATGTTGATAGACGACGGGGATAGGATTGTTAGTACCATCGTCTATCAACATGATGGTGCTCCTTGTCACTATGCCAAAATTGTTCAGATTATCTAAATGGACGTTTTCCAAATCGCTGGATCTGACGCGGAAGCAACAGACCTTGGCCAGCGAGATCACCAGATTTAACCCCTTTAGATTTCTTTGCATGGGGCTTTATCAAGTCGCACGTCTATCAGACGAAGATTACGAGTCTTGAAAACTTACGTACACGTATACGAACTGCTGCAGATAACATAACCCCGCAAATGCTCCAGAATGTGTTTAGAAATGCTGCGGAACGATTTGAGCTGTGCAGGGATACTGATGGGCATCACATCGAATCCTACTCTTAATTATTTAATAAATGTTACCACTTTATCATTTTATGATTGAATTCCATATAATTTCCAAGTGCTTCACAAAAATAGATCCTGACTTTATGTACATCCTGTATATTATCACTGGGGGCAATGTGAAATCATTTACCAGAAATGAGTCCATGCTCTGTCCTATTGGGACAAACCCTGTGATGTTAGATGTCAATTTGATGTGAATATGGTTTAATTGTCCGCTAATTGTGTTATTTCATTTACCATTTATATTCATGTTCATTATCATCATTTGATATATTCTTGTTTTTAGTAAGCTTTCTATAATAAGCTGGGTAATACATAGTGAGTATTTTCTCAGTTTCTTTTCTTTTATCCACCTTCTTGATGAAGTTAAAAGAAATCCTTCACACGTACCAAAAAAAATTCATGGTAAATCATCATATAAACTGAGATCTTCTGCCCTGTACTTAGCATAAATTTAAATGTAGTGTGTTGTAAGGTGTCCAAAAAATTTTGAAAATTGTAATTTCTGATCTTTCTATCCTAATTATTTTCTGTACATGTGAATATATTATAGTGTCAAGTATTAGACAGCTTTTGTTGAGAGTTCTCTGGTGAATCTCCCAGCCCTTAAACATGGGCATCACTCTCAACATCAGTGACACCTTAAAACTTCATGTACATGTACATAGTTTTATTTTTGGTATCAAAAGTGTTAAAAGTTTGGGTGTCAGATTTCACAGATTCTGTATACTGATTTTGATTCCTATTGAGATAACTAAAATTGTTTGATTTTATGTTTGAAGACAAATAATAATCTGAACTTCTGCCATGAATATTGATTTTTATGACTAGTTTGAAAAAATTAATTCTAGACATGTGTTGGTTAGGTTTATTGGCTCTAGTACGAAAGAGCTTCTTTTTCTCTCTTAATGTTGTAAAACACATTTTATTTTTATAATAGATTTGGTGCTGAGTTACCACTGCACAAAACTGTCTTCATTCCTAAATTATTTCTTCAGGTACACTTCTTTGAAAGAAATTATGGGTCTTTTCCATTTGGGGGCTAGTAACAAATTTTAATGAAAATCAGTATACTAATGTAGTTTTGGTCATTGATTTAAAAAATAACTTTCTTTTTTTGGAGAAATGAAAAACAAACATGTTAGAGCACTTTAAAATTAATTTGTGTTTTAACTAGCTTAAACTAGTTACAGAGGATTGTGTTAAATTTAGCCAGAGTCACAAACTGCTACTGTTTATGAAAAAGTGCTCTAAGTGTGGGAAAGTGTGTCCCTTTGATAAAAATAGCCAGTTCTTTTGTTGCCAAAAGCATGTTAAATGGTAAAAAGTGCAACTTTACAAAGAATACATTTTTTGAAAGATCCCGGCAGATCTGTAAAAGTAGTAGAAAAAAATCAAGAATTAATGCCCAGTTAGGTCAATTGAATGCCTGGTTAGGTCAACTGTATGCCCTTGATGATTGGTTAGGTTACCGTAAGTTATGACATTTTCGTTAAAAACACATTCATTATTTAAAGTGCTCTAACATGTTTGTTTTTCATTTCTCAAAAAAAGTTATATTTTTTAAATCAATGACCAAAACTACATTAGTATACTGATTTTCATTAAAATTCACTGCTGGCCCCCAAATGGAAAAGATCCAAAATTATTAAAAGCAAAATATGAACTTTTTAATTTTAAAATTTTGTTTTCAGTAAAAGGAATATTTTATGTCCTTAAAAATAATGAACTGTTAACTCCAAAGAGCCACTTTTGCTGAGAAAGTTAAATTTTCCCATCACTCATTTGATTTCTTGAAATTCAAAATGGAAAAAGGTGAAAGTGAGTGTAATTTGAAAGATTATTGGAACATTAAAGATGAAGCTGATATTAAGAAAGAAGTAATTTTCTGTGAAACATATAACTTCAAGGAAAATGCAATTGGTCACAGAAACATTTGTGATAAATGGGAGGTAAAGAATAAATATGAAAAATTTATTTTCTTATGTAGTTTAAGTGGATTACTATGCATGGCATAATGAAAACAAATATAAAGACCTTTTTCATTCTTCTAATGACTAGAGATTATTGACTGAAATTAGTAATTTATTTAATAATACATTCATGGAAGCATTAAGCCAATGAATTAATTTTTAAAGCTTTTATAGATTATTTTATAAGGCAATTTTATTCAACTAAGAAATGAATTGAAATAAGGAATTAATTATTGAATGTGATGAAAAGAAAACCAATTTCAGAGTGATCAGATCAAAGATGAATGGATGGAAGACATTCCTGTTGAAGAAAATATGGACTTCACTGATTGTAAACTTGAGGTTAAGGTAAATATGTGTGTTTGTCAGGGTTGGGTGGGTAAAACCTTTTGATTGTTATACCAGGGTTTTATCCAAATGATGATAAAACTGTGGTGAAACCTAATGATCACCGAATGAATGATCAGGGCTACATGTTAATTTGAGGAACCATACTTTCCATCCAGAGGCCTTGCTACCTCTGGCCTATGATGTTATGGTCATCAACCACACTCCTTGCTGTTGGTTTTTTGTCTCTATCCTCCCTGGATATTTGGTTCTCCTCATGGGTATGTTCATAGGTCATGCCTGTCCTGTATTCTCCAGCCATGGGAAATGCTTTGGTATTTGGGTATTGTATGCCCTATTGCTTTCCTTCTTGCTCAGGTCATGGCTTATTCTCCCTGGGAGAGTCCAACCATTGGTCCTGTTCACCCTCTCATCACTGTTGGCTCCAGGGTTGCTTCCTGTTAAACTATGCAGCGGGGTGGTAAGGGAGCTAGGAGAGGTATAGATGGATTTAACATGGAATTCATATTCACCCATATTTTCTGCCATGATATAAGAGACACTTTTCCTGAAAAATATCTCTGAAAATCACCCTATGTCTTATATGTGAAGTTAAGGGGAATGAGTTCCTCAGTTTGCAGTCCCCACAGTAGCAGATTATAATGGGGGCAAAGGGGGCATTTGCCCCCAGCCCCAGATGCTGACTGACCCCAAGAAACTCTGTAAACGCTATAATCTACTGTTGAAATAATTCGTCAACTGTGAGGAAGAAAAAAATTATAGATTCTGCTTCTACAAAACCTAGTTTAGTATCCCATTTATATGAACATAGTATACATTTTCTGTAATCACATCTTTGTTTTTGTTTCATTTTCTGTTGATCGATCCCAGTCAGCTGATCACATCACTCATGTATGATGTATCAGGTAAAGAATTGTTTTTCTAGTGACACTGGCCTGAAAATATTCATTGCCCCTGGCCCTAACAATGCTTAATCCGGCCCTGAGTCCCCAGTAGGCTAAATCCCACATCACCTATCCCCAGACAACCCCTAGAAATCAGAATGAAATATATAAGGTATTTGTTACTGAAAACATGAATATGACTTTATTAATTAATAAAAAGTGAAATTACTGTAAATATAAAAATTGCATTTATAGCAGAGGTAACATATCATTTTCTGGGTGCACCTTGTTCACAAGTGCTTCTCTACTGATAAGCGTCAGTCAAATGGTAAAAAGTGCAACTTTACGAAGAATACATTTTTTGAAGGATCCTGGCAGATCTGTAAAAGTAGCAGAAAAAAAATCAAGAATTAATGCCCAGTTAGGTCAATTGAATGCCCAGTTAGGTCAACTGCACACCCTTGATGATTGGTTAGGTTACTGTGTCATGATATTTTTGTTAAAAACACATTAATTAGTTAAAGTGCTCTAACATGTTTGTTTTTCATTTCTCCAAAAAATGTTGTTTTATCCTTTTTGTAGTTTTTTTTACATGGATTAAAAATTTTAAAAGAATTTTTATTTTTTCTCATTTTTTATGCTCAACTAACTCAATACTACCTCAAGCAAATGCCATTTTTTGACTTGGAATAAAAATTGATTTATAAATTTGATTACTACTACAAAAAATCAAAATAGTGCTTTTGGGTTTTGACATGGTTTTACTCAATCATTTAACCAGGTTTTATCCAGGCCTGTTAAAATACCCTTGCCAACACGTGTGTGTGTGTGTGTTACTTAGTGATGCAACATATTGTTTTTTGGAGTCTTTTTTTTTATTATTTTTGCAAAAATTCAACTTTTTTTTAATTGTTCCTCAAAAGTAATTTTATTTTTTTTAATTATAAATCCACAAGTGATGAAATTATAAAGTAACGTAAAAAAAAAAACCACCCTCTTTTGACCTGGCTTAGGATCATATTAATTCTTATTGTTGAATATACAGTGTGTCCAAAAAATAATGGTGCAAGAATAATTGGTCACTTTTCTTATTGTTAATCATTAATCAATATGTATATGGTTGTTTCCATTTCCAAACTGTACAAGTTTAGAAAACTTTTTACAAGATGACCATCATTTGTCACTATGATGCGTGTTGAACATTCAAACTCCATTAGAGCATTAGCAAGGTGCTCTTGTGAAATGGATCTATTGAGGCCCACTTCTCAAAGTCTATTGCTTCCCATATTTTTGCAGTTGAAGGTCATATTGCTTTTGAGGTACTATATTTCTTTCCATGGATTCAGGCTGCAGTTTGCATTGTCTGGCAGCAAAAGTTGAAAAACTATTCTTATTCCCAACAAGATATGTGAAGTTACATATGCAGACTATCCTTTGAGTTATCTCTCTATGTCCTGATGATAGCAAATTCCACTTGCTTCCCTTTAGAGCAGCATTTCTTAACCTGGGGGAAATTTCACCCAGGGGGGATTTATGGCAGAATTTTGTTTGATCATATAATTAGTGTGCATTATAAGACTGCTAATGTTATTAAATTTTGTCTTCGAGGCTACTTTTTTCTGTATCCTAATGGAGGGAGAAATTGGGTAGGGTGAACTGGTCAAAGGGGGAAATGACATGAAAAAGGTTAAGAACCACTGCTTTAGAGAGACTGGCATATGTTCCTTACCCACTTGTATTTGTCTGAGAGGGGCTCTTGTCCCTGTTATGGAGATTGTATAGTGTCTTTGACTGTGCTACCCTTGTAGATTGCATCCTAGTTTTGGTAATTTAGGGTTGCATCACCTCTCAGAGTACTGAGGTGAGGATGGTACTTATACTCTCTTCAGAGCTGGGGCAGAATCATGCTGTCCTAGTAATAAGATTTTTAAGTTTGTTCATATAATTAATCAAGAGGCTGTCATCCTTTCTCATATGTAATCCTTTTAAACCTCACTTGATACTTCTTTTCACTTCCACTTCATTCATTACATTATTATTCTTCATTTTTCAGTTCACTATTTGTCATTTGTCTTAGTTTTGTTATTTAAGTTATAGTTAAATTCCCTCATAATGAAGTAACTGAAGTTTTCTTGTAGCATAACTTCTTTGTTGTTGTACCAATATAAAATGATCAAAATTCAGTATTAATTTTGATCTATAGTAAATATTTACATATAAAGTTGTCTGAAACAATTTTTAACAATTTCTTTCAGAGATCTGAAAATTTTGGTCAGAAAGAAAGCCCTAAACTTTTTGCTGATTCAAATTCAGAAGAAATTTCAAAACTTGAGAATCAGAAACAAGCTTCTGATATGTCATTCAATAAGCATATTCTGTTCAGAAGAATTCAATGTTCCAAATACCCAATGGTTAAGCTTAAAAAATTGAACATTAGTGACCATATAATGAGGACTGTTGGAACACCTTTAAATGAACAGGTAAGCTGAAAACTTTTTCCCAGTTTATTATTTTTCAAGAAATGTAGCAGCAGTACGTACTAAGAATAGCCAAATGGTAAAGCAAAGTAGAAGTTGGAAAGATGAAAGTACTTAAAATATTGTGAATGTAATTTTGGAAAAAATGTTTATACTTTCTTGAATTCTATATCAAAATCACTTTGGTTAAAAATTAAGTACAGTGGACCCCCGCTATCCGAGATTAATTGGTTAAAAAAAAAATCTTGGATAGTGGAACCTCGGTTAACGAGACCATACTTTGTTATAAAGCTAACTGGTTCCAAAAAACTAAAAACTGACCCTTATCACCACAAAATCTAACTTTTAAAGCTCTACAGTACTTTTAATTTAAATTAAATAGTATTTAAGTACAGTATTATTGTGTATTATTTTCTGAAAGTAAAGAATTAAATTATAATGAATACAATACTGAATTAATTAAATTAAATTTACACTCACCAGAACAATAATTTGACTGGGCTTGCTGGAAAGATGGTGGTGGTGGTTTATTGTTTGGAAGGAGAGAGTCCTTCCATAAAGGCATCTGGTAGTTCAGGCAATTCATCATGTTTTTGAGAGCTTGAAGGGGTCCTTGAAGTTGATGGTTTTGGTTCATCTTGTTCTACAGAAGTAGTCCTCTTCAGTTTGAAAGAACTCTCAATCTGTGTCTGCTTGGGCTTGGTCATTTCTTGGAGTTGAGTTCGGTATAGGAGGAGCACTGAATTGATGATGATGTTAGTTGTGTAGGCTCTGCCATGGATGGGATCTCTTTCCATGATTTTCCATCACTTGCAGGCATTCTAGAACAAACATGTGATGTTGGTCGTATCTTGATCAGCAGGGCAAATCTTGGTAGTGGATGAATGGTTCTTTATGGAAAATCTCAATCGTGCGAAACCTCAGTTATTGAGATCCTTGTGTAGTGGGGGTCCACTGTACTTCAACTTGCTTATTCATCATTTGATTTGTAGCAGTAATTTATATGCATTTTTTTATGGGAAGGAATTAAGATTTTCTGATTTTAAGGCCTTTCTGGATTTATTAACAAGCTTCTGTCAGTATGCATTCCTTCATATACAAATATGACGTATGGAAATGAATATGAGAATTAAGAGCATGCCCATAGCCAGCTTTTCCCAGGGGGGAGGTGCTCAAATTTTATGGCAATGTAGAAAAAGTGGAATAGGAAGGTACAGAGAAGGAAGTCAGGGAACAATATGCTGCACTAGGCCTGTTCAAAAATCAACTTTTTCTTATTTTCATAGGTTTCTGTACATTTTCCCATGCTTTTTGACCTGAAAAAGCCGAAAATCACAACTATTTTGACCTAGGATGTTGGGAAGCATTGCCGCATGGAGCTTTAAATTTTCTGCCTTGAAATTGGCCAAAGCGCCAATTCCGGGGTCCCTTGAATTATGTTTTGCACTTTAACTTTTGATCTAAACAAGATAGAGCAACAAATTAGGTATCAAATGAAAGAGCATAAAATTAATAAATAATAATAATAATAATAATAAATAAATAATAATTATAATAATAATAATAATAATAATAATAATTATCTATCATTTTTCAGGAAACAACAGAAACTCAATCAGAATCTAGAAAACCATCTACAAGTTACAACTTCACAATGGCATTAAGCAAGGAGCTGAGGGAGTTCCGTGGGCGCACAGTTGATATCTCAGAACCTCCACGTACTGTCCACAGGCAGGTGTCAACTGGGCCATCTACCAGATCTCTCACTGAAACTTTCCTGGTTGGATACCCTTCAGCTTTTATCAGTGGTTCCCAGCTTCCCACCAACAGACAGGCGTTCCAGTATTTCCTTAACCACTTAACAAACTTATTTATTTCCAAGAAAGTGGACAATATATATCTATTTTTTTTAATAGAATATTTTATTCTTTTTATTGTGCTAAAGAGGAAAATAATCGACATTTTATTATTTTTTTATTTTTAAGAAGTTATAAAGAATTACATGTCCTTTGAAAAATTTGCCCGAGTTTATACGTTCATTTTTTAAAATGAGAAATACATGTTTTTTTGAATAAAATAATAATAAATGTTAAGCAAATTCCTTTCAAAACAACTCTGAACTAATAAAAAACTATGTAAAAGAAAATTGGCATATTACTTTTAAGAGAAATCATACTTCGAGTGATAATCATGAAAGCACGGAGAAACGCATAGGCCTACATCGCAATCTCTGCAGTAATATCTTGACTCACGGCAAATTTTTTTTCCCCTTTCGGTTTTCTTTCGTGTACAAACTGCACATATCCTTGTTGGGTTCATTTTTTTCTCAGTTGCTGGAATAATATCTGGAAAGTGGCGCCCTGACATTCGAAGTGGTGTGGCATTGGTGCTTGGTCGACCCCTTGAAGCTACGAAAGATACTTTGTATTTTGCAACCATCATGTCGATCAGCTCCATTCTGTAGTCTAATGGTTTCTTGCTTTGTCCCGTTTGTTTGAAAAGAATGAAAGAATTCCATACAGCTAATTCTAAAAGATGAAAAAACAACTTCCGGTAATACTTCTTTCCCCGTTTCCTCATGATTGGGTAGCTTGAAAGTGTTTGATCAACCCGATCAACTCCTCCCATGGTGTTGTAATCCTTCACAATCTGAGGCACACGGACAACACCTCGCCTTCTTACACATTCTGTCATTTCTGAAGAATGAACAGTTGATAGAAGAGTGACATCCCTTTTGTCTTTCCATTTCATAGCCAAAACTTTTCGATGCCTAAATGCAATACTTTCCCCCTTTTTCAGTTTTTTGTTTTTTATTTGCGCAGGTATCCCTTTCCTTGTTTGTTTTACAGTCCCATAAGTGTCTGTACGATGTTCAACCAATAAGTTAGCCAGCTCCGGTGAAGTATAAAAGTTGTCTGTAGTCAGGCAATGACCTTTCCCCAATAATGGCTCCATCAATGACATCACAATTTGGATAGATACTGGAAGATCTTTATAAACCTGACTCACTTGAGTACCTTTTCCAGTGTATATGATTGTTGACCAAACATAGCCTGACTTTGATTCGCAAAGCATGTATAATTTTATGCCAAAGCGAGCTCTCTTCAGAGGCATATACTGCACCCACCCAAGACGTCCTTTATACATCATAAGGCTCTCATCAATTGTCACATGACGATCTAGGTTGTATAGAGAATTGAATTTGTCACTAAGGTATTTGTAAACTGGATAAATTTTGTTCAGTTTCTGGTATGGGTGGGTATTTGGGTCATAATCTTCATTATTTGCAAAATGTAAATTACTTTTCAAAAGCTGAAATCTTTTGAGAGTCATGCACTGTCTAAAAAATGGTGTATCCATGATAGGCTTTTTGTCCAATAAAGCCAATAGTTAGGCTTTGGAATTAGGCCTTGCAGCATTGTTATTGCTAAAAACACTCTTATCTCATTACTGTCTGTAGCTCTCCAAGCACTGTTCCCGTGTTGCGTTGCATACCGATTCGTCTCAGTTACAATAATATCGATGAGTTCATCAGTAAAATATAAATTGAAAAATCTAATGGATTACCTTCAACGGGAACATTCGTATTTGCATTACTCTTTGTGAAGTCAAATCTTGGAGGAGCTACCGTAGGCTGAGTCTCTTCAAACCACGATTGACGAAATTGCTCAAATGTTTCATCTGATTCACCCTCCGAAAAGTCTTCTGAGCAAGAGGAATCACTGTTATCATCTTCGGAAGAGCTCAGATGTATATCTTCAACATTTCCTAACAAACTTTCTTCTTCACTATCAGAATCCATCTTTATATGACTAAAATTACCATATGTAAAAAATGATTTGGACAGACATACAACGCACCTCGGATGACTGTTGCGCACTGAGAAAGTACTGTATATAAACATAATTATATGTGTTTATGTCAAAAGCCAGGCTTCAAACCACACCCAGAGGCGTGGCTTTCGAGCAGTACAGCCAATTAGAGTAAATGCACGAGATATCTCGTTCAAATTTTAAACATACTTCAAATTTTTCATGCGCCCGAGTAAATTCGGGTAAATTTTTTAGAGCGAGTCTTTGATGCCCGAGTATATTCGGGCAAATTCGTTAAGTGGTTAATCTTCAGAATTTACCGGAAAATGCAGGGAGGCCCATGGTTCAAGACCTTGCATATGAAACAGTTGAATCTATCATCCCATTCTGGCAGATGGCTAGGATCAAGACAATGACCAAGTACAACGCAATGAAGCTCTTCATGAAACTACATGAGAAACATCGTGCTCTGGTGAAAAGCAAAGGAAGAGCAAGTAACCCTGGAGGAAAAAGAGGAGCATTTGTGCTGGAATTAGACAGCCTGTTCGATATAGGAGCTCCAGATGCAATCAGGAAATACAGA
Source organism: Bathynomus jamesi (assembly GCA_023014485.1). Classification (NCBI taxonomy): domain Eukaryota; kingdom Metazoa; phylum Arthropoda; class Malacostraca; order Isopoda; family Cirolanidae; genus Bathynomus; species Bathynomus jamesi. Next base: position 363,414 of record JAJOZX010001019.1, on the reverse strand, counting down.
ACAACAGACTGTTATCCAGAGAGAAGAAAGATGAGGATATCAGGTTCTACGAAGACCAAAAGACTGAGAGGAAAGGTCATATGTCTGGTCATGACAAGATTTTTGAGACAAGATCCCTGCAGCAAGCAGCGAGGAATGAAAGACTGCAGCATAGACAAGAACAAGGTAAAACTAACTACTTTGAACGTCACAAAAAGTTTTAAGTTTTACTCCATTGCGATATTTAGCATGTACTTAACAATTACTGTCTTAACATGTTGTACTATTTTACAGCTGCAGCAGAACAAGAGGCAGTTGTTCATGTGGATGACATTACCTGGGGTGACTCAACTGACAACAACACTAACACAGAGGACATGGATTACCATCAACCTCGTCCTGGATGTTCTCACCATCAAGACACTGTGACTAGTGTGACTTTGACGTTTCCAAGGAAGGTCATGGAATATGATGTCATCTGCAATACAGCTGATCGTCTTGGTTTATCAGACAATCAAGCCCCTCCACCTTGAAAGCTGGAGGGGCTGACCTGGATAACTTCGTCATCTCAACCTCAACAACACGTCGCAACAGAATGCTGTCCAGGTATAATATCAGCCAGAGTCACATGTCCAGAGTCACTGTCTTGGGCAGTGAACCTGGAAGTACCTCAGAGACTTTAGCTGTGCTAGTGTCTGGTCCACCTTCATACACTGAAGGAAAGTTATTGGGAGTACCTGTCATCGACAATTCTTCTGGCACAGCTCAGGCTGAGGCTTCAATGGATTTACTGGAGACATGGGAACTTACGGATAATGTTACTGCCCTTGTTTTTGACACTACATCCAGTAACAGTGGAGTTCACAGAGGAGCTGCCAAACTGCTAGAGAAAATGCTGAACAAAAAGGTGTTTTATCTGGCCTGTCGACATCACATCCTGGAAATCCTAGTAGGAGCAGTTTGGGAGAAGCTGTTTGGGAAGGTGAAGGGGCCAGATAATCCCTGGTTTGAGCATCTGAAGGATGTTTGGACGGACTTGTCCAAGGAAAACCCAAAGATGCTGGCTATCAACAGCAAATGGCTGAAGGAAAAGAAGAAGAACAGTGAAGAAATACTCCAAGACATTCTAACAGCAGAAAGGCTTCCAAGAGCCGACTACAGGGAAATGGCTGAACTGACAGTCATTGTTCTTGGAGGAACGCCTCCTCGAGGTATTCACTGGAGTCGACCAGGCGCCATTCATCAGGCCAGATGGATGGCCAGAAACCTGTACTCCATGAAAATGCTGATGTTTGCAGATCAACTTGAGTACGACGAAGACACTGTATCAAAGCTGGAAAGACTCAACACCTTCCTTGCGCTGTTCTACACTCCTGTATGGATGATGTCAATGTCTGCTGCAGATGCTCCCGTGAATGATCTAAGTCTAATCCAGGACATGTTGAAGTACAAGAAAACTGACCCAGAGCTTGCTGATGCAGTACTTAATAAGATGGAAAACCACAAATGGTACCTGACGCAGGAAGTCGTGCCATTTGCCCTGTTCAGCAGTAGATTGAGTGACACATTGAAGCGCGACATTGCTGCCCAGTTACATGCCACTGAGAAGCCAGACAGCTTCAGAACAGGAAAGCCTCTATTCCAGAGAGTCACAGCTAAGACCACCCTGGTTGATCTCATTGGCCCAGAATCACATTTCCTGCTGGACACACTGAACATTGGACCCGAGTGGCTTCTGGAACCTGTCACGTCTTGGCCACAGAATGAGGACTACAGAAAAGCGTTGGACTATGTTAAGAATCTGAAAGTGGTGAATGACATTGCTGAACGTGGTGTCAAGATGATGAGCGACTTTGCAAATGTCATAACAACAGATGTCAAGCAAAGGGACTATCTCTTTCAAGCTGTGGAGTTCAACAGACGCCGCTTTGACAGCTTCAAGAAACAAACTCTCAACAACTGACTGTGTAAATGTCATTATGAAATTAATCATCATGTAATGCTTTCACTTCTTGATCGATTAGACTTGACAAAATGTTAATCTCAAATTTGTGTCATGAATAAGGCGCCTTGTCTGCCTTGAGTGTGAGAAAACGAATTTTGTGATATTTCTGAAATCTTTGTATGTACCAATGTGCCATTTCTTGTTCCAAGACTATCATAATTGTATAAGTTAGAAAGAGGATTAAAAACACTTTAATTTGGTGCCTATTTTGTTGCTCTATCTTGTTTAGATAAAAAGTTATAGTGCAAAACATGATTCAAGGGACCCCGGAACTGGTGCTTTTGGCCGATTTCAAGGCAGAAAAATTAAAGCTCCATGCAGCAATGCTTCCCAACAACCTAGGTCAAAATGGTTGTAATTTTCGGCCTTTTCAGGTCAAAAAGCATGGGAAAAAGTACAGAAACCTATGAAAATAAGAAAAAGTTGATTTTTGAACAGGGCTAATGCTGCACACACAGACTGTCAGGGCCTGTAGGGTGTCTAACACTTTTCTTCATACCTGAATCAGATCTTAGTTTATATATATCACATCATGCATGCTTTGGTCATAAGTGAAGTAATTACACACAAATATCTCCAGCAGTATTTACTTTTGACTATTAATAAGAAAATTTATTCCTAGGTTGGAAATGTATAAAAAAGCAGACTTAAAATAAAAATTCTTAAATTCCCTCATTAAAAAACTTAACCAACATTTGTCATTCAAAGAAAATATATTTTATATTCAACCAATCTGAAAATTACAATTTGAAGAGCAAATTCATTTTCTATAATTTGTCCCCATGGTATTTTGTAAATACTGTAGATCAACAACCTGATCCAGGTCAATTTCCATATCATAATGGATATGCATAAGTGCCAGACCTGACAGTCTATTCTCTCGCACACTACATTGCATATTAACAGAACCATCCCTGCTGCCTGTGTCTGTATTTCCAGTATGGGCAGTGGGAAAGCCAGAAGTGGGAACATTTATGGTCCCCTCCCAAAGGGACTCTGAGGCTCTTAGTCAATCCCATTTTGTTATTGTTTTTTTTATTTTGAAAAGATTGTGTAATGCATAAGATGCATTTATGTATAGTGAGAGAAGTATGTATTTGAGAGTGAGCTAGACTGCTCACAGGGCACATGAGGTACATGAAACATTGAAAAAGATTAGTTAAGGTGGACAGTGACAGGAGAAATACGAGTTCCAGCACTCTTCTGCCTGCCATCCCCCTCCAGAGTACTTCCTTGGTTGATTGGTGTCTACAATCTGCACCTATTTGATGCTTTTAGTGGTCATCTTGAGGTTTGAATTTTGTCATTGACTTTGACTGACATCAATCTTAACTGTTAATCTTAAATTTAAATTCAAAAGTCAGAAAGCAAAATGAAAGTTAATTAAACTTAATTAAATTACTCAAAAATTCAAAGTAAAGGTAAAATTCAATTTGGATTTCATCAGTTGGAGTCAGTCAGAAACAAAATTCAACTATAAACAAATCTCAGAATTTAAACTTTATTTCAGCAAAAATTTTAGTTAAAAAGTAGGCAGAAATAAAATTCAGTGAAATTCAAAATTCAACCAGCTCATCCATCCAGACAAAGTTTTGGTACTTTACTATTTATTTATGTACTCTACTATTTTATTTACTTTTTAGTTAAGAATTTGAATTTTGCTTTTCTCTAACAGAAATTAGTCTTGCTTTTTAACTTGGAAGTAGAATAAATTTCAGATTTGGGCAAACTCAAGTTTGAAAATCATAGCGTTAATTTTAACTTTAATTCTAACTTAAAAATTAATGTTGGAAGTAAAATTTAAGTCAACATTGTTGATTAGAATAAAAATTCATTGCAGGCAAACTGAAAATTTATATTTAAGTTCTCATTCATAATTCTGAGTGAAAAGTTAAAATTCAAAATAAAAATAGTTAAAAGTTTGGACTTCAAATAATTGAGATTAATGTGATGTTTGCCTATCCCATGAAACTAGAATCTACAATGGAGGTATTTAGAATAGAGAAGCATTTTATAAGGGTTAGCCTGAAGTTGTTCTAATTAAAGAAAATTATACTTTTTTTTTTTTTAAAGCATATTAATGTGGTAAATGAATAATTTTAATGTGCTGACATAAGTTTTATGAAAAAAGTTGAATGAGGTCATTATTGTTTTCCAGATAGGTAAGAATAATTCAGAAAGAATATCAAACATACAGGAACTGACTACAGCTGACTTCATGAACAAAGAATATGTTAATACCAAAGAGAGGAAGGAAGAGTATCAGTGTTCATTTTGTTCTTATCACACCAAAGTGAATCACAAACTTACAATTCATTTAGGAGTCCACACTGGTGTAAAGCTTTATAAATGTGACACTTGTTCCTACAGTGCATCACATAGTTATGATCTTCAGGCACATTTAAGAATTCACACTGGTGAAAAGCCTTTTAAATGTGACACTTGTTCATACAGTGCGTCATTTAGGTCTGCTCTTACAGCACATTTAAGAATTCACACTGGTGAAAAACCTTTTAAATGTAGCACTTGTTCCTACGGTGCATCATGTAGTTCTGATCTTAAGAAACATTTAAGAATTCACACTGGTGAAAAGCCTTTTAAATGTGGCACTTGTTCCTACAGTGCTTCACAACTTGGGAATCTTAAGAAACATTTAAGAATTCACACTGGTGAAAAGCCTTTCAAATGTGGCACTTGTTCCTTCAGTGCTTCACATTTTGGGAATCTTAAGAAACATTTAAGAATTCACACTGGTGAAAAGAAAAATCCTCACTCTAAATAGAACATACCGGAACCAGTGTCTTCCCAGATTGTACCTACCAAGGAAACTGGGAGGAATGAGATGGACTGAGGTTAACCAGCTGCACCGATCATCGACCATCAGCATTGGGCAGTATCTGAGGAGCTCTACTAACCCAACAATAGCTCTGGTTCATGAACACCACACTACAAGGGTAATTCATCATACTTCCATAACCAAACTGGCCCAGCACTTTGGAGGGAATAATATGACAGAAGTAGTAGAAACTGAAAGAGTACCAGCCACATTTATAGCTAGGAAAAGTCACAAAAGATTTGTGTTGGTACAACAGGCAAAACATGCAGAAGAATGGGAACAACATCAGAGGGCTGGAAAATATTATCAAGAACCTCAGAAAGACAACATCAATAAAGAAGGATCATTGGAATGGCTAAGGAAGGAGTTCTGCAGTATGATGGAGAATGACTAATACCGGGTGCCCAAGATCTTGCACTCTTAACAAATGCATTAAAAAAATGGCTGGACTCAGTAATAATGAAAGGTGTAAATTCTCTCATGCTGAGGTGGAAAGTGTTGGCCATCTAATATCAGGCTGTAGGGTACTCATGGCAGATGGGCACTATACAGCCAGACTCAACAAAATATCAGTGTTTCCACACTCTCAGAAGTAGTTTGTCACATTTTGTAACTTTTAAAAAAATGAATAGCCTCCTCCCCATGATGATTAGCCATCCCTTTCCTCCAAGTATACACAGTAGGTATATAATAATTTTTCACAGTAAGGATTTATCTGTATTTAATAAAATACAAAATGAAAAATTCAATACAGTGTTATATATAGAGTATAGATTCAGTGTTATACTGTCTGTAGGCAGGATCATGCAAAAGAAACCTTGAAGTACTTCTAAATAAATATTAACAGAGACCTTTAAAAATAAGCATCCTGGTGGTTATTTCATATTCAGATCAATATTCATGTATGCTTTTTCTTTTATTTTCATGTATGCTTTTTCTTTTTTCTTTCCTTTATTTTCTTCTTCAACAGTATGCTTCATTGCTTCCCCTTCAATTCTTAACTGCTCACTTCATTCTAATAAAGCATTCACAGCATTAGCTTTATTCAAAACGTTTTTCTTGCAAGCTGTCTGTAGCATTGAGAGACCTTCTTGCTTCATTTTCTCTGCTTCAGTTATCTTCCTATTAGCATTACTAAAACATTTCTATTTCTCTTGAGACTCCTTTCCTTGTTGATTGGCAATCATTTTAGCAGCTTCTGCATTCTTTTTCATCCTTTGAGTTCTTTCCTGATAATTTTGTTGCGTGTCTCTGACAATTTTACAAAGTCTAGGAGAAACAGGCAATCATTCAGGTTTACTTTGATATTTCTTTGTGAAAGATGATGTTGCATGATATCCATTCAGAGTAGCAGCTGACATTCTTGTTCTTCCAGTTGTTAGCACAAGTTTGTTTTCACTGAAAGAATGTCTGACTTCCATGTTGCCATGTGAAAGTGTCAAACAAATTTTTATTAATATCTCCGGAACAGGATACTACTACTCTCCATTAAGACTTTGATGGTGAAAACCTTGGCCCAGAATTCATCTATTCAAGAGATTTCAGAACACTCATGCTCACTTGCTGTTACATCCTCTTCATCGACATCCTCACCACTATCAGAATTGGAACCTGTTCCCTGAATGGGAAGTAGACTATATTCTTGAGGTAACTGCTCAGCATAAAACCTCTTCCATTCATCAACTACACTGTCAACTTTCTCCTGAGGGAAATGTTTAATGAGACAGTGAACCTGTGAATGGCTTCAGTTGACCATTCAGCAGAATGGCAGATTGGATGGAGTACTTGAAGGTCTCAAAGTATTGTTACCCAGAGGAAGTGTCTTTGCAAGAGTGGAAACTGCTGATTTGTAGAAATCCTGTACCTTGATATGAAAACTCTCTACTTCAGTTTCAGAGACTTTACCACTAGTACGAAGATGTTTCAGAGAGCCTCTTGCCTCTTCACCACTATAAGGTGTTTCTAAGTATTTCTCATTCTTGTTGCAGTCAATTTTTAATAACTGCCTGCCAGAAACATCTCCAATTATTTCAGGTTTTATAAAGCAACCTAGCAAAGTTCTCATTAGAGTTGACAGTTCATCATACAAGATATGAATGAGAGGAGCTTCAGTTTGAAAGAGTCTTCTTATTTTGGTAAATACTGCAAGAAAATATCTCAAGAATTGAATTTCAACAAAAAGAATTTGTTCCTTAGTACTTTCATCAGCCTTTTTATCCTTTCATGGTTTTTTCTGTCAGCATCAGAAATGAGATAGGATTTTAGGAAGTAATGATAGATCGCAGGAAGGTGTTCCTCCAAGTGATCAGTGTCTTCTTGTAGAGTGAGCCAGTGACTTGGGACATGATGCAAGAATATGTCCATTTTAATCTTACACTTTTCTTGGACTTTTTGAAAGTCTTCATGATGAACTGGAGATAGTGAAAAAATAGAATAATTCAATTCCTAGTTGCTTGACATCATCACCAAACTTATCATATGCAAATGTATTGTGTACCTTGTGTATGTTACACGTCCCTATATCAACAAGATTCAGATTAAGCCTGATTTTCATCTCTCTGGTTAAGGCCTTCATTATGTTGGGGCCATCACTTGAAATCTGCAACAGTTTGGAAGTGTACAGAGGTGTGACTACAACTTCAATTTTCTCATAAAGAACCAATGCCAGTGCTCTCCCAATGCTGAATGATGACAAATGGTATACAACTACTCCATTATGTTGTTTAGAATAGTATCTTACTAATACCTCGAGCTGATGCCAGTGTTTGCTGTTCTGGTTTCATCAATTTCCAGCATATATGCCAGAGCTGAATTTTTTATCTCCTTTTCAATTTTTTTCCTTAAAAAATGGTCCTAATCCATCTGAAAGAACATGTGTACATTTTGTTCTCTTGCAAGCCATTGCAGATGTTATTTTAGAGTATGGAAACATTACTGGAAAAGCTGGAGTAATTTTGTCACTAACATGAGCTGGTGTATGTGTCACTGCCAATGCTGTACACCAGATTGCTTCTGGTGCAGTTACTTGGTCATGAAAAGGATTGCTTGAAGATGTTTGAGGATGACTGAAACAATCTAGAAGAGAAATTGTGTTGATTTTATCTTCTTCAATAACCCTCTTCACTTCGATACTTTGCTGCCTTTCTAATGTGGGCTATTTTCTGAATGGCAAATGAGTGTATCATGTCCATGGTCCTTAACATCAATATCTTCTGAACAAATACATTGGCCAAAATGTACATTGACCCAAGATCTGTTACACCACAGTGTTAGTTCATCATTATTAGAATCACTACTGTGGAGCATAGATTCCTTAAATGACTGATTTCTGTTCATTTCATATACCAATTCCAATTTTCTGAAAAGTACAAAAATATGTAGCCCACCAAATAATAATAAATAAATAATAAGTTTCTATATAATTCGCATCAAATAATCAAATTTGTTACACTCATTTTTCTTTTTGATTACACCAATTTGTCACACATTATTTCCTTTTTGTCACATTATTTTAGCAAGTTCTATTTCGTCACATTTTGTCACACTGTAGCAACACTGAAATATGTAAATATATCCACTGAAAGATTCTGACAGCATTAGAACTGAAATGCAGTAAAAATGTATGGAACCCTACACCTGTACCAGTCACTGGAAATAACTACTATACTAAACTATATTTCATTTATTGACTTTATTCATTACTATATTATTTGATTAAACCAATGCTAGTGCATGTGGCTTGCCTTGTTTGTTTCCCAAATCTATTACTAAGCAAGGTTTCATAAGGTTGAAATTCCCTTGGTTTGCCTTTTTTGTTTTTCAAATCTATCAGAAAATGAGGTTTCATAAGGTTCATTTTCCCTTCCTTCAGGGGATCAAGTAGAGTGTGGTCACCCACCTTGGGAAGAAAGGAAAAAAGTCGGTTGAATAGCGGACAGATAAATTTTATTAATACTTTTTCTTTTACAGATCTTTCATCGGTAGCTTAATTATATATTCATTTAGTATAAATTTGTGTTACAAGAACCTGTTTCTGCGTTTGAAGAACATTTCTGCGGGTTTGCGCAGGTGATGCCACAGTAAGCACGCGGTAGACTCCCCCCTGCCTCAGTTTCTACTAATAATATAAATAGTACTAAGAGCCCTCTTTCTTCCCCTAGTTTCCAACCCTTCATTTGAGTGCGTAATGGAGCCCCATTGAGAAAACCTAAGACTTGTCTACCAGTAATAACAAACAAACAAGTTTTCTGTATTAGGTTTCGAAGATGCTGATGAACTGGAAATAAGACTCATTGGCGATTCCATTGTTCGAGGGTAGCTCAAGGAATTCTGTGGGAGAAACCCTCGTCATAGATGCCGTTATTGCTACCCAGGTGCAAGGGTGGAGGATATAACTAATAGTGTTGACCATTTTATAGACTGAATCTCTGAGGACACAACATGTGTTATTCATGTCAGTACTAATAATGTTTTAAATTCTAGATTGGAAGAACTGCTGGCTAGGTGCAGGGACTTACTAGAGTGACTAAAGGAAAAAACTAATAAGATTGTTTTAATAGGTATACTGTACTTCCTCGAATTATCCAACGTAGCAATTTCTACAGCAAGGCAACCTACAGTGCCCGCGAAAAGTATCCGATCACTCAAGAAAATACAATATTTTCCCTTAATATTCAGAGACACGTAATTCACTTTCTATTTGTTCTAGCGACATCTGGTAACTTTGAGGTTGCTTGCTGATATGAGAGCTATCCAGCGCATTCTCAAATTAGTGTTCTGGTAGCCTTCGTTGCGGGTGGCTGTGTCTCAAATTTGTCAGATTTCACTGTTTGTGTAAATTTCTTGATTTTTTTTTTTTTTTTACAGAAAGTGGTGTAAATAAAATTTATATATAATGTGTGCTAAAAAACAACTTAAGAGTGATTGTCGAGGTGCTATTGTTGCTTTGCATGCATGTGGGAAATCACAGAGACAGATAGCTAAGGAATTAAACATATCCCAAAGTACCGTTAATTTATGGGTTTCACGGGCTAAGAACAATGGTGGCCTAACCACGCCAGTCCCTAAAAACGATCTGGCAGACCGAGAAAAACAAATTCGCGAACAAACTTATGAAACGTTTAGTATTGAAAAACCCAACAATAACTGCGAAAGAAATAAAATTTAATATGAATAATTTGTTATCTGGTGTTTCTGAACGAACTATCCAGGAGCGGCTCCAAAAAGAACTCGGATTACCATCTCGCCATGCTGCTAAGAAACCGTTCATTAATGAAAAAATGCGTAAAAAACGTGTCGCATTTTGTAAAAAATACATTCATTGGACTGTTGATGACTGGAAGAAGGTTTTATTTAGCGATGAGTCAACATTTTTGACATTCAGAAGTTGTCCAAAAAAGGTTCGCCGGCCTATTGGCTCAAATAGGATGGACCCTAAATACACCCTAAAGACAATGAAACACCCTCCAAGTGTGATGGTTTGGGGTTGTTTCGGTTACTATGGGCGTGGAAACTTATATTTTCTTCCGAAGAACACAACTATGAATGGTGCATGGTATTTAGCAATGCTACAGGATAAACTTCTAATGGCAATGGCAATCCAAAGGACAAAACATACATGCATGATGGTGCACCATGTCACAGGGCCAAAATAGTGACAAAATGGATTACTGACAATAAATTTGATATTTTGGATTGGCCTGGTAATAGTCCAGATCTCAATCCGATAGAAAATCTGTGGCTAATAATAAAAAATAAGGTTGAATGCCACGACACTGGCTCAGTCGAAAAATTACAAGAGGCCATCAAAAAGGTATGGTGCAAGGAAATATCAGTGGAAGTTTGTCAAAACTTGATTAAATCCATGCCAAAATGTCTAGAACAAGTCATCCAAACCAAAGGACAGATGACAAAATACTAATATAAGGTTAGTATACATTTAAACATTGTTTTTTATGTAAAAAATACAAATTTCAAGGGTGATCGGATACTTTTCGCGGGCACTGTATATCAACAATAACCTAAAGTCTCTTTGCCACCAGGAAAGCGTGCATTTTGCAAATTTTTGGAACAGTTTCTATGGCAGGAGGGACTTGTTCCTCAGAGATGGACTTCACCTTAATGATGTTGGAGCTGCGCGTTTAGGAAGACTATTTCATAATATTGTCTTCTTTTCAGGCTGCCATAACTCAAACAGTCCCAGTGTAATTTCCACAAATTTCCCCTGCGCTCACGAAGGTGTCACAATTACAAGCAATTTGAAGGTTCTATCCTTAAATGCTCGTAGTCTACAAAATAAAACAAACAAATTTTTTCTTTATTTGCTTATGAAGACTGATTTAATTGTGATAAATGAATCGTGGCTTAGCACTGAAACACGTGACTTTGTAGGGGAGAATCAAATTAGAGGTTATAGACTTTTTGTTAAAAACAGAATAGGTGGGTGAGGAGGTGGTGTTATGTTGTATATCAAAGATAATATTGCGAATGTTATAGAAGTAAAGCACACAATTCCAGAATTGATAGATTAGACTAAAACAGAACTTAAATTGAATTATTTCAAACTTGTTGCCATTATATATAGGCTCCCTAATCAAACAACTGATACGGATGAAGCATTATATCGTGAACTAAAGAGAATAATAGGTAGTGAGCAGGCTTTAGTTATGGGTGACTTTAATTGCACCAATGTGAATTATGATACAATGCAGGGAGACGTGGACGGTAATCGTTTAGTTAATTTTCTCGAGTATAGCTTTCTTATTCAAAAGGTTAGGGAACCTACAAGGTTGGACAGTATTTTAGATTTAATAATAACTACAGATGATAGGCTAATCACTGATCTTCAAGTAATAGAACTGTTAAGCAACAGCGATTACAATATGGTAGAGTTTGTCCTCTCAGTAAGTCACTCGAAACCAGCTAACTTGACTAAAATTCTTAACTTCCAGCACGCAGACTTTTGTAAATTTAGAAATAAATTGTCACACGTCAATTGGGAAAACATAATGGGGATCTCCAATGCAAAACTAAAGTGGGAATCGTTTGAGACAGTATTTAGGACTATAAATGAGGAATGTGTACTGTACAAAATTAAGTGTGCGAAAGTAAACAACAAGCCCTTGTGGTTTACTTCTAGAGTAGGAGACATTATAAAGAGTAGAGATAGGGCTTATAGGCTACATAAGTGCGATAAAGACAATTTGTGGTTACGAAACTACTTCATATCTCTAAGGCGTGAAGCGAAAAGTGTAATAAAAAAGTCCAAGCGCGAATTTGAAATCTCCATAGCTTGTGACAGTAAGGAACACCCCAAGCGATTCTTTCAATATGTCATCAATAGAAATCCAGTAAAAAGTGTCTTGGGGCCATTGAAAAATGTTAAGAGATATCTAGTTTCTGAAAACAAGGAAATGGCTACCTTGCTAAACAAATTTTTTATGTCAGTTTTTACTATAGAAGATGTAACGAATATCCCTATGGTTATGGACATAATACCTTTTGATAATGGTAATATTTTGGATAATATTGTGGTTAGTGAAGGGGAGGTAATGCACTATATTGATAAAATGAAAATGCGTAAATCACCGGGGCTGGATTCCATATATCCCATACAACTAAAAGAATTAAAAGATAGCATTGTTGTGCTGCTAACAAAGATTTTTAATGCATCTTTCTGAGGGGTGCTTATCAGATAATTTCAAGTTAGCAAACATAACACCTATCTTTAAGAAAGGTGATAAAGGTGCAGTGGGAAATTATAGGCCAATCAGTTTAACGTCTGTTGTAGGTAAGCTATTGGAATCAATAATTAGGGATCGTATAGTCGGACACTTAGAATTGCATAACTTAGAAATACGCAGCATGGTTTTAGGCGAAACAAATCTTGCTTAACTAATCTTTTAGAATTTTTTCAAAGCGTGGTTGATGTTTACGATAGTCAATAGGCGGTTGATGTAGTGTATTTAGATTTTCATAAAGCGTTTGATGCTGTACCACACAAAAGACTCATTGAAAAAACTAAAGCTCATGGAATCTGGGGTGTAGTAATAAATTGGATAGAAGAGTGGTTGCAAGGTAGGAAACAAAGGGTGGTTTGATGGAGCGAGTTGTGTTGGGCTAATGTAGCGAGTGGCATTCCTCAGGGTTCTGTATTGGGCCCCTTGCTTTTTCTTATATATATTAACAATTTAGATGTCAGCCTAGTCAGTACAGTTTCAAAGTTTGTGGATGACACAAAGCTGGGTGGTAGGGTGATTAATAACAAAGATAGAGGCAAAGTCCAGGAAGATCTGAATAAAATCGTTGATTGGTCAGTCACATGGCAAATGAGATTTAACATTAAGTGAAAAATTTTACATATAGGTTCGTGTAACAGTAATTTTGCGTATAGTATGTCAGGGAAGGAGTTAACAAGCGTAGAGCAGGAAAAAGATTTGGGAGTTCTAGTCACTGGTGATTTAAAAGTACTTAGTGAAACAAAGTACAGCAGCAGTCAATAAAATGAACAAAGTATTAGGTTTTATAGCTTGGAATTCTGAGTACAAATTGCGTGATATTATAGTTCCTCTTTATAAATCATTATTTAAACCCCATTTGGAGTACGTGATCCAATTTTGGAATCCGCATATGCAAAAAGATATAGACAAACTCGAAAGAGTTCAAAGGTAAGCAACTAAGATGATTCCATCGCTTAGGTCAAAGTCATATGAGAATAGGCTTAAGGAGTTAAAATTGACTACACTCGAGACTAGGAGGCTAAGGGGTGATCTAATCCAGTTTTTCAAAAGGTTTGATAACGTTGATAGAGATAGCTATTTCGAAATATCTCAATATAATAGGACTAGAAATAACGGGTGTAAGTTGACAATTAAAAGGTTCGAGACAGCAGTTGTCAAAAACTTTTTTATGCATAGAATAGTAAATAGCTGGAATAGTTTGCTAGTAGAAGTAATTAGTAGCATGTCTATAAACATGTTTAAAAATCAATTAGACGCATATGTTGAGAGATTGTGTATAGTTTAAGGAAGTAAAATTTAGGCTTTGTGATTCGGAACCCATGTAAAATTGTAGGTCCCCTCCGCCACCACAGAGGACATGCACAATACACAATTACGAACACAGGTAGACCAGCCATGAGTGGATCCTAGGGTCTTTGTTGGTCTGAAACATTATAACATTATAACTATCTATTATGATAGAATAATATCAACTGCCACTTTCATAGATAACTCAGCAGTAAAACCAGACCTGGCAGTGTGGGACTAGATGGAAAAGGTTGCCTTACTGATAGAAGTTAGTCCCAAATGACTATGGCCTCAACAGAGCTGAAAGGGAAAAAAATCACTAAATATTGGGTGCTTCTATATGATATAAAGAGAAACTGGGAATTGAAAGATGATGCCATTCTCCTCATCATAGTTGGTGCTACAGGTATGATGAAGAAGAACTTAACATCTTAGCTGAAATCAATCCCAGGACAGCCCCAGGCCATAGAAATCCAAATAGGGGCATTAAAACGAACAGTAACCCTCCTCAAATGAATGCTAGGCCAAGTTCAGAAATAGTTGGTATTTGGCTTTGGGTGAAAGCCCCACTCACAGTTGTAAAATGTATTTCAAAAAGAGTATAAATCAAAGGTGAAGTTCAAATTGTGGTTTTAAAGGTAACAGTAACGATCTTGAATAGAGCCCTCAGGAGTAACCTGCATAGATGAGCATTGCTTTTACAGTTCCAGGAAGGAACTTGGATGGTGGTGTTGTGATAAAAGTATAATTAACAAAGAGAAATAAAGGGTTGGATGAGTCTTTGTGTTAGTCACACACTTTGGCCCCTTTGACACATGGTTTGGCTGAAAGTAGCCATGAGGAGGCAACTTCCCTGAGAAGTACCAAGCCCAACTAAAAGCTTTCCCCAACATGAAAATGCAACCTAAAAGAAAAGAAGCAAACAGTGGAAAGAGTGGTGGAGATGAAAGAGTTGAAGCCACTCCACTTGGTCAAAAGATATGCATGGGCAGTAGGGTGGCCCACTTTTCAATTTTTTTTTAAAGTATAGGTTATCATAGTTTTTCCCATTATTTGGCACTATACTAACACACTGGTACCATTTTCACAAACATTGATCAATATTTAGGGGTCTCTCATCGACCTTGAAATTACGAGTTTTTTTTTTTAAATGCGTACTTTTTAACTTTTTACCAAATCAAGATAAATCATTAAGTATGGATGTTTTATGAATCCTCTTGATGAGAGAAGTCGTTTGGTGTGCCTTCCAATGTCATACGACTAACGGTTTAAAAGTTGTGCCTGTATACAGGTAATACCAATGTGCTAGTATAGTGCCAAATAATGGGAAAAACCACGATCACCTATACTTTTCAAAGAAATCAGCAAATAGCAGACAAATAAGGAAGAAAGAAACAATAACTTAAACAATCACTTTTGCATTGTATTGACCACTATCACACATCACTGGCTGCAACGTTGTCCCTCTGTGCTATGTCATCGTGGCGAGTGATGACTTCTTGAAATCGCCGAGCTCTTTCTGGTTCTTTTCCACCACTTGCAGAAGATCCTGCAGCTGTGCCTCGTCTTTGTGACCGTGTTCGCATAGTCTTGTATCAGTTGGACTCCTCTTTCAGCGACGTCATTGGTGACCTGGAGATTAGAGATCACATCCTTCAGACGACAAAAGTCCTCATTCTCGTCCCACTTATCAGTTGGCAGGGTAGCCAAGACCCATACATCTTCAGACCTGCAAATAAGAACCAGGAGGACTCGTTGATCAGGTCGGGGAGTAGCGTCATCTCGTCGACTGAGACATTCTCGTATGTGAAGTCTTTGGGTACAGGGAGGTGGGACAGCTTCTCTGCCATCTGTTGCTTCACAGTGCCATCCACCTTGGTGCTGCATAGAGCGAAGATGACGGTCTGAGGCCTCAGATACCAGAAGTGCCACCTCATCACTGCCAGTGACGCTTCTGCCACCTCGCAGTCCACTGCCCTATACCTCAGAAAATGCTGGTATAGTACCAGGTCATTCAACGGCGCATCAGCTGCTACAGGGGCCCCCAACCAAGCTGGTACATACAGAAGAGCGATGAACACCACGATCCTGTGCAGTTTGTCGACCAGCTGGCATCGAGGTCCAGCTGCCTACTGAACATCAGCAGTTTTGTGTAGTAGATGACCTGAAACAGAATAGGCACCATTGTAAGTAAGACAGGTTTATTGTTACCAATTACTTTGTTTGCATTATAATGAAATGTTTCTCTTTGAATAACATTTAAACTTATCTCTAGATTATTTTTGTTTGAAAATACTAACTTTAGCCATCCATCTTGCATGGTGGTAGGCTCCTGGGCGCATGAGGTGAATGCCACGGCATGGTTGTGTCCTGAGTACCAGGAGCATGATCTCTGCCACTTCCCGGTAATCGTCTCTGACGAAACCAGAAGCTGTGCTCAGGAAGCTGACCGCCGAGTCCCGGAGTTCTATTAGCCACGTACTCCCCGCCAGATTCTCGACCTGCAGCTTGCAGTAGGTCGAGAGATTGAGCTCGTCCCATCTTCAAAAATAATAAACAAGAAAATTGTGTGAGAAAACTCTGAAGTTCCGGTTTGGCTTGCTGTTTTATAAACTAATGGAATATCATGTGTGTCCTAACTTTACCTTGCACAAAAAATGAACTAACCTTCTCTTCAACTGCTGAAACAAAGGATCAGTTGGTGCCGTAGTCCTTCCGAGCAGGGTGACGGCTACTGCCCCCACGATAAGCTCTAGGATGTGATGATGGCATCCCAGCTGGAGTAGCGGTCACCTGAGCATGTTTTCCAGCCGGACAACTGCACCCTGCACCCTCCCCGTGTTGGTGGAAGTGGTGTCGAAGCAGAGTCCGATGACGCTCTCCTCACATCCACAATCTTCGAGAGCATGTATGGTTGCCTGCGCCTGCAACAGTCTGGTGCCGTCAGCAACAGCTGGGACTGACAGCAACTTTCCTTCTGTGCAATGAGGAGCCCCGGAGATGAGAATTGCTTGGCGGTGCTCCGCCGTTCCAAGGAAGTTCTGAAACACATGCCATATATTTCAATTTCATGGTTGTAAAGTAACCTATTTTTGTTCACATTCAGTTCTTTTTAATTGACATTATGCTTCATGAATCTCATTACTAAATTGATAGCTATGAAAACTTAATCAACTGACCTTGACCATTTTGCCATCCCAGTGGACAACAGTGTGCCTCGGTGGCGTGAAGGAGTCCTTCACAGCCATCGCCACTTCACGGCGATGTGACACACTTCCCCGGCGAGCCATTTCTTTCGAGATGCTGAACTGATTGAGGTCTGCTGGTGGATCCGCCGAACGTGTGATGGCAGCCACAATGCTTACTACCTATGTAGAGAATGGAAAGTGGAAAGGAAACTGTCAAGAATATATGTGGGTTACGGGACACTTTAAAACTGATGCTATCGATGAATGCTATACACAATACGCACCTGATTATTGGACATGCGGAAACGATCAGCCACTTCCATGACAGCAGGTGCATTAAGGATGTGGCGAGGAAGATTGACGGACACACTTGGCTCTTTCGGCAGGAGGAATGCTAGTTCTGTCTCCGACTCTCCTGACATGCCAGTATCATCATTCTCCATGGCCTCATCTCCGGTTTCGTATGCACACTTTGAGGCTTGCGGCTCCTGGTGAGGACGTTTTCTTCCTTCCTGTAGCTTTCTTTTTACAGCAAAAACTTCATCGTTCCCGCTCATCGTTGCCACCCGAGGACCACATTGATCGAGGTAGAAGTCAATGTCTTCTTTCTTGTCCTTGTCGGACAGCAGTCGATTCTTCTTTATATCTTTGACAGCGTCAGATGCTCCGATATCCCACAGCTTGTCCACACTGTCCGAAAACTTCTGCCGTTTTCCTCCGGCATCAGTTTCTCGTTTTCTGCTCTTTTGGAGTAAGTGCCACTCTTTCCACAATGCCTCTAGCTTCCGCTCGCAGTTGAGCTTTGTGATTGTTTTAATGCGGGCCATGTTCCAAAACTTTAAGACGTTGTTTATGGTTTCTTTGAATGCGTCTTTCCTGTTAGCAGTGTACTGGATAACACTGAAGAAGTATTGCAAAACCTGCCGTGTTGTTGGCAATTTGCTACCACTGATGGAGGATGATGGTTGGCCAACTAAAAAAATTTCCGAGGCCGATCTTAGAGAAGGTAGCGATGTTATTTTCGCCTTTCCTTTTGATGACTCTATTTGTAGCTTCAAGAGTTCTTCCAGTTATGGTTGGCATCGATTTGTCCATGACAAAGGATGAGGAACTCAGACAGAATTTCAAAATGATATGATCTGCAAAAAAAGAAATAGGTTAGGTACCTGGCACAGGCATAATGCATTTTCTAATTACCTATATACATTATACATTCCGCCCGGGTATGGTGACTCATTTTTTTGAAAAGTATAGGTGATCGTGGTTTTTCCCATTATTTGGCACTATACTAGCACATTGGTATTACCTGTATACAGGCACAACCTTTAAACCGTTAGTCGTATGACATTGGCAGGCACACCAAACGACTTCTCTCATTAAGAGGATTCAGAAAACATCCCTACTTAATGATTTGTCTTGATTCAGTAAAAAGTTAAAAAGTACGCATTTAAAAAAAAAAAAACGTAATTTCAAGGTCGATGCGAGACCCCTAAATATTGATCATTTTTTGTAAAAATGGTACCAATGTGCTAGTATAGTGCCAAATAATGGGAAAAACCACGATCACCTATACTTTAAAAAAAAAATTGAAAAGTGGGCCACCCTAATGGGCAGTAACGCATTACAAGTAATGGCTATTACGTAATGCGGTACTTTTTTAGTAATGGTAGTTGTAACGGCATTACATTTCAAATCAAGTAACTCTTTCAGTAATGACGTTACTTTTTTAGGGAAATACATTCGTTAGTCGTTACTCGTTACTTTTTTATTGTAGCTTGCAATTAGTTTCTTAAGATCCTCACTTCCTCGCTCATTATTCATTAACCATTAAAAATTTGTCCCTTCACTATGAGCAAGGTGTGCATGTTGGCCATTGGCATGCTGGCAGCCTACCCCCATCGACCCTCTCCCCCTACACTGATAGCACTGTCAAAGTAAAAAGACAAAAAACCTTGGAGCAGGGAGGGACCTATGTTCAACAGAGGTTTTGTCATTCCTCTCATATCGGCCTTCATGGTGCATTAGCTCGGCATCCTTCCCATCCACTAACTTTAAAATTTTTTTTATTAAACTTAACACTCCTACACCATCTAGTGCCGCTGTTGAGTGGGTTTTTTTCAGTAGGGAAGGATATACTGCGTCTGAAACGAGGCTCACTCTTAGATGCAACTTTTGAGAAGCTTGTTTTCTTAAAGGCTAATAAAGATCTTTTGAATAATAGTTCTTAAGTTCGTATATTTAGCTAATAAATTTCAATTATCATTGCCATGCACAATAACTCATTTGATTAATTTCTTTTGTATTTCGTATTATTGTTTTGCAAAACTAAACTTTCCTGGTATATTCTAGCATTAGTAAATTAGTATCAATAGTATGCTACATCCTCTGTTATGTTGCAATTCCTAGTAATAAATCTTGCAGTAATTTTGTTTCACTTCTTTTTCTTTTGAAAATATTATGTCTTATAAGTCATAACAATGCAGTGAAGGCATGCACAGACTTCATAGCCTATGCATTAACCAGTGGATACAAACGAACACATACTCGCACAAGTGAATGTTTATATAATATAATATTTTATGTATATAGAAATTATAATATACCTATGCATATATATAATATATTTACATTTCATTAAAAGTAACGGTAATGAGTAACGGTGATGTTACTCATTACTTTTTAAAATGGTAACTAGCGATAACAGCATTACATTTAGACTATAGTAATGGTAATGGCATTACATTTATAAAGTAATGAGCACAGCACTGAAGGGCAGGCACCCCATGATCATTATAAAGTGTGATTAGCCCTACTACTACTATGATTTCTTGGAGTAGGATGAATTCCTTCCAACTGGAATCTCTGCAGGGAGACTCCCATGCCAGAAAAACACTGTCCTTGAACTACAGCACCAACACTGATTTCTAAAACACAAAAGAAAATTTCAGTAATAATGAAATGAACATATGGAGATAAGAGTTCAACAGCTGATCCAAGATAACTCGTGTTCCCATATGAATCCTGTCTTATACCAGGATGAGCATACTCTTGAGACAGAGCATACAACCAAGGCCACCATCACTCAAGCAGGGAACCCACCACCATCCTCACCACCATCATTGCCTAAATCAGAATCAAGCAACCCACCACTGCAGAAGGGCAAGTTGATTGGGAGCAGATGCAAATGGAAGAGGACTTTGCCAACAGGATAGAGGAAGTGTGACTCGTGGAGTTTGGAGATAGACCAAAGTTGCTAGTTTAATACTAACAACCAATTTAAAAACTAATGAAGAAAGTTAATATATCACTGCCAAAATTAGTTCCAGAGGATGCCCAAATTTCTGAAATAAATGTTGTAAACTATGCAGCTGGATTATACATCCAAGATGATACCCAGCTACAGACCTTGGAGACCCAGAGAATGGCCAAACAGGGTACCAAAAGTCCAAATATAGAAGAAGAAAAAGCAAGCAGGAATATTGCAGCTGAGAAGGGAAATCTCAGAAATTGAAGCACACCTAAGAAACCTATCATCAAGGGTTAGTTAGGAAGGTGAAGTGGAAGTATAATATGAGTAATCATGAGCAGATGCAACAAAAATGTCATGAACACCAGGCATAAATTAAAGCATTAACTTGACAAATAAAGAACACAGAGCAGAGACAAAGAGCTAAAGAACAAAATCAGTTATTTGCACAGAACTGAAGTCACCTTTATAAAAATCTAATACAAGAAACAGTGAAAGTAACCACCAGACCAAAATGCACTGGATAACTACTGGAGGCAACTTTTCCAAGATACAACACAACACAACACAACAATGAAGCTAATTTGATAGAAAAGGTGGGACAGGTCAATAGAGAGAACAAATGGAAAACATCACCAGAATGGAGGACAAACTTAAATCAAACCAAGCAAGTTTTACCAACTTAAGAAGTCCAGGAATAGGTGAACTGCCAAACTTTTGGCTTAAATAGATTGCTCCAGTACATAAGTATTATAAACAGACCTTTCAATGAATGATAAATAGTGAGGAGGAGGCCCAAGAATGGATGACAACAGGGAACACCATTCTGATACTAAAATCCCAAGAAACTCAGCACAAGACCAGCTGGAAACTTATTGGAGATCCCTTTTGAAGACCCAAAACAGCACAGTGATGCTAACTGGATTGAATAAATAAGAGCCAATAAGAACAAACTGGAAATGTTTGAAGTGTTAATCACAGAGGAAGATGTAAAGAGAAAATTGGTGAAGCTCCCTAATTTCAAAAACCCTGGACTAGATATGTTAGCCAATTTTGGTTAAAACAAGCCTCTGCACTACACTATCATATTAGTGCTTCATTTAACATACTAATGAATGATGAAAAAGACTTGCCAATGTGGCTAATAGCTAGATATAACCTCCTTCATCCCAAAATCCCAAGATACACAGTTTTTAAATCCAGTACCTTGAAATTGTTTACTAAACTAATGGCAGAGAATATCTATGACCAACTGAAAACCAGCAAGGACCTAGATAAAGAGCAAAAAGTCTGCAAAAGAAAGTGTCTTTGAACAAAAGATCAACTACTAATCAATAGTGCCATCTTTGAAGATTGCAAAAAGATAGGGCAAGAACCTGTGTGTAGTCTGGATTGACTGTGATATCAGGAAACATTTAATAGTGTACCATGTTCATGGATACACCAATACTTGAGGCTCAAAGTTTATCCCAAAAATCATAACATTATGAGAACACCAAATAGCTAACTAGAAAACAATTATCTCCCAAAGTCATGATAGAAGGAAAATTAATATTTCAGAGGAACATTCCAGGGCCACAACTTGCCTGCCCTGCTCTTCTGTATCACCTTAGACTCATTTAGCAAACTCCTTAAAGCTAGTTATAAGGGCTATAACCTAGAACCATCAAGATGAAGAAACCTATACAAAATAATGAACTACCTCCTGTTTAGGGATGATCTTAAACATTATGCAGATTCTCACATACAAACTTATAGGAACCAATGTCTGCCAAGAATGTGTGTGTGTGTGTGTACAATAGTGTCATGGGACTCATCCTCTCAGAACTCAAGTTGCACTACTCTGCCACTGTTGGTATAGGACAATATTTAAAACGTACCACAAACACAGCATTAGCATTTTTTTAAAGAGCATCAATTTGTGCATCATGAAACAAAACTCCCACTGAACCTCTGTCATCAAATTGGCACAGGATTTTGGAGAAGAGTTCATGCAAGATGCAGTAGAAGCTGTGGAGATGCCAGCTTCAAAATTTGCTGAAAAGATGAAAGACAAGTATGTGATATTTGCACAGAAAGAAAATAAGTATGCATGGCAACAACATGACAGGGCAGGAAGGATATGCACAAGGGCTAGAGAAGGACTATATAAGTAGGAAGGATCGCTGGAGTGGTTGAGGCAGGGATCATCATCTTTCTTGTAATAGGGCTACGTGAATAAAAGATTTGGAACTGTGTTTTGGGGCAGAGTCAGATTTAAAATAGAGTGCAGCAGTATTCATTCATAGAGTTAACCAAGAATTGTAAGTGTAGAACATAGTGTAAAAAGAATTAAGAAAACTTGATAAGTAAATATTTTGTAAAGATTGTGAAATTATTTGTAAATTTGTCAGGAAATTTTGTAATTCATTTATTACAAGTTAAATTCTTTAATATTGATATTTTGTAAATTACAGAAATAAATGCAAGATGTTTGGAATTTAAATAAGTAGAGTCTAAAACAGTGTGTGAGTTTTGAATGCAGGGGGTTAGCTTTTAGGCTTTGTGTCAGTACTGATAACAGTTGGCTCTTTGCTTTTCCATTGAAGAGTTGGAACTTAGCTTTTATACTGATAACAATTCATACTTAGCTTTTGTATTGTGAAGAATTTGTTCTCAGCTTTAGTACTATGAAGAGTTGATTTTCCTTTTCTTTTTTTTTTTTCTGAACAGTTCTTTTCTTTTTTATTGTAAAGTTGTTATGGTTATTCTCTTATTATTGTTAATTATTATATCCATTAATTTGTTTTAGCATTTACCACAATGGTTATTTATGATGGCTTCTAATATGCAATTAAATTAAGTTGTTTGATTATTTTCTTGTACATATATACTGTGTGTACAATATTTGCTTTTGACTAGGGACTTGGTTGTTAATTTATTTGTCATTAAATTCATTTAAGTATCTTTTAAAGTAATGATTGTAGGCTCAAAAGTTTTATGTACATAGCAGGCATTTTGCTTAAATTGGCAGCAAATTTTTTTTGGCCCAAAATAGACTTTTTGTCAAATAAACTTAGTAATTTTAGATTAGTTTCATCACCACCTACAACCCTGGTAATTACTTCACAAAATTTTGTTGATGACTTTGTTAACTGGTGAGTATAATAGTTCAGTTTACTTTTGAAAATCATTATTTATTCAGAAATTTAGTTTGCACAATCATTAGATCACCTTTAGAATTAGGTAAACCATTTGCTCTGACACTGTGATGTAAGATTCAGAAAAGAGAACTGCCCAACTCTGGGCAGTACTGTACTTTGGGCTCAGATTCATGATTGAGAGGAGTCTCAGCACTGCTGAGCAGCACCCTAACTGATTGAGCCATGGGATACACTCAGCCACCTTTTATTTTTATATATGCAGGAAGGAGAGGCCAAGGGTGAATACCCGCAAAAGCCCCCCACTCCCATACAACAAGAAAAGCCAAACTCCAGGTCCAGGATTTTCGAGATGCCTAGCTACTCTGCGTTTGAAAGATTGGAGGTCACAGACAGGGGGAAAGATGGATTGAGGAAGATTGTTCCAGTTGACCAGTTGAGGAGATGAAAGAATGAAAATACCAATTAACCCTTGCCTTAGGGAGTTGGACAGAAAAGGAATGCGAATGTGTAGAAAGTCTGGTACTGTAAGCTCTCCTTAAAGGAGGAGGCATGGAGTTTGAGAGTTCATAAGAGCAGTGTCTGTTATAATAGCCATAGCAAAGAGAGAGTGAGGCAGCATTGTGGGGAAGAGAGAGGGATTGAAGACTGAGTAAGAGGCGGGGAATTGATGAAATGAAAAGCCTTTTCTTCCATCCCATCAAGTATGGCTGTGGGGGTTGAGCCACCTATACATGAGAAGTATACTCCATACAGGGGTGGACAAGACAGAGACAGCAACTGAGCAGGGTGAAGAAACCGTGGAGGCGGTACAGCACAACTAACCTCTCAGAAGCCGTTTTGGAAAGAGTATATGAAAAGGAAATGCTGAGAATGTTAAGAGGAAGGATTGAGTTGTGTGTGGAAGATTGTGATGAGTAGACAGATGGAGGAACTGAGATTTTGAAGCAATGAAATCCACAAGGTGTTCTCTCCCCCAATTAGAGATAGTAGAAAGATCAGAGGTCAGGTGTTCCATAGCCATACTGCACGAACCATGTACTGACTTGAGAGGGATGCTTTAGGAAGTGAGTGGAGAAGTGAAGAGTGGAATCTTTGGCATAGGAGTGAATAGAACAAGAAGTGTGAATTAAAAGATCATTAATAGATAAAAGGAAAAGAGTGGGTGACAGGACAGAACCCTGAGGAACACCACTGTTGATAGCTTTAGGAAAAGAACAGTGGCCATCTACAACCGCAGCTATGGATTGGCCAGAAAGGAAATTAGAGATGAAGGCACAGATAGAAGGATAGAAACTGAAGGCAGGCAGTTTGGAAATTAAAGATTTGTGCCAGACTCTATTAAAAGCTTTGAATATGTCTAGCATAACAGCAAAAGTTTCACCAAAATCCTGAAAGGAGGATAACCAAGAGTCAGAGAGATACTGTATGCAAGATCATCGCCAGTAGAGCGTCCCTTGCGGAACCCATACTGACGATCTGAAAGAAGATTGTGAGAAGAGATGTTTAAGAATCTTCTTATTGAGGATAGATTCAAAAACTTTGGAAAGGCAAGAAAGTAAAGCAATTGGACAATAGTTGGAGGGTTGAGAGTGGTCCCCCTTCTTTAGGACAGGCTGAATGAAAGCAAACTTCCAACAGGAAGGAAAAGTACCCGATGAGAGACAAAGATGAGTTTGCCTAGGCAGGGTGTCAGCACAGAATCACAGTTCTTAAGAACAACAGGAGGAACACCATCAGGACTGTATGCCTTCCTAGAGTTGAGCCCAAATAGGTCAGAGAGAACATCTTTGGAAGAGATTCTAATTTCAGACATAATAAAGTAAGAAGGGGGAGGAACGGCACTGGAATCGTCCATGGTTGAGTTAGAAACGAAAGTTTGAGCGAAGAGTTCAACTTTGTTAGGAGAATAGACAGCAACTGAGCCGTGAGAATGGAAAATAAGAGGGAAAGAAGAAGTAAAGTTGTTGAGGTTCTTAGGTAGATGCCAGAAAGAGCGAGAAGAATGATAGAGTAATTCGAATTAGTATCCATGAGCGATGTTTGGAAAGTTTCAGGACTGTGCCTACAGTAATCAAAATAGGAGTGGTCTGATCAAACTCTGGTGTCTTTCAAAGCAGGTTCTTTCCAACTGAATACAACAGTCCCAGTGTTTACTCCTCTTTTTGAACACCTCAGAGAAGCCTTTGTTTAACATCACATTAAGCAGACCCATCACTGTACTGTTAAGTTCATCATCAGACGCAAAATGATTCCCATAGAGTTGTTTTATCACCTCTGGAATAAAGTTGCATTGAGCTATATCTGGCAAATAAGGAAGGTGGCTTATCACCTCCACACTTAGGTTATGAAGAGCCTGCTGTGCAACTTGCAATGAATGGGCTGGTCCACTGGTGCATTGTCCTGATGCACTTGTGCATAATAGACCCCAGCCACAGTTTATCCTTTTGGCACAGTGGTCATAGCAACTATGTTTTTATCAAAAAAGACGAGGTGCATGACGTTCCCGGCACTTGGTTGAACTTTTGCCTTCTTTAGTCAAGGACAGGGCTGTTTCCTCCAATAGATGAAATAGGCGACTGCCTATGACCCCGCTTCAACAAAGTGTAGGAGGCAAAATTTCTGAAGAATACGATAGGGATTGAATTCGAAACAATCTTTGCATTTGAGTGAAATGTTTTTAAAAATGTAAAAATGTTTTTGTTCAAAGTGTGCAGTCTTAATTATGTTTAAAAATTACAACTACTTTTCAATGCAAATTTTCATTTTGACAATGCAAATTTGGCTTATTGTGTGCAATGCTAGTTATGGGGATATTCTTTTAAATAAATGAAAAAGTTAAATCTCTTTCTCTCTCTCAATAACACCATGTAGCGCTCGTAGGTCGCGAGAGACTGGGATTGAGGGGTCCTATGGACGTAGGGGCGCGATGAATGGAGTGTGGCTAGTGCCCTGTTAAGCCCATTCCTAACACGTAATGGCCTGACCAGCCCCCTGCGACCGTTCTTTGGTGACCAATTGATGGTGCTTGGCTGTACTGCTCTTAGGTGAGAGAGCTTTACTATCCAGCTGGCTGCCAGGCCGGCGGAAAGTCTCGGGCGTAGCTGCTTGGTCTGGTGGGATAGCCCTTGAACACTGGATTCTAAGAGCCTGGCCGCTTGTGAGTGACTAGTAAGATTTAGTAAGGAGCTGCATCTCGCTGTCGCTCCTGCCGGGGAATCAGTGATGCCTGTGTCGCGAGTGTTTGTTAGTTCGTAGCTGTGACACGTTTGGGACTGTCCGGCACTGGGGAGACCTTTGGTCGGTGCGGCAGCAGCAAGAGGTGTAGTTTTCTGGATGGGATGAACGTCAGTTGCAGGTAGGCGGATGCAGATTGCACGTGAAGAATTTACCCCCCCCCCCCCCCCCCCCCTTTTTTTTATGTACTGGTCAGAACGTTTTCGATAGTTTTCATTGCTAGAATGCTTTATCTTATTCAGTGTATTTGGAGTTAGAAAAAACAATAGTTACAATGACTGGACCGCAGAAACAAGGATGAGTGTGCGAGGTGTGGAGTAAACCAGTGGGTGACGAACTTCAAAGAAGCTTGCTTCGAGAAGATTAACCACTCCAGCATGTGCCGCTTTTACGAACTCGTGCAGTTTTACGAGAAACTAGAGTAGAAGGTCCAGCGGTTGCGCCCTCCACCCTGGAGCTTATTGATAGGATAGCTGCCCTGGAAAGGTAGTCCAAAAGGTGGACTGGACAGAGCTCGAGCCGCGGAGAAAGAGTAGAGGTGCAAAATCAGTGCCAGGAATCGCCAGCGACCCACGTGGAATGCTCGGAACCGCCACGCAAGGTGGAGGAAAGGGAGGGCGCAAAGAAGGGGCTGATAAAGAAGGGCAGGAAGGGACCGATAAAGAAAAGGGGTAGGAAGGGGCCTACTGATGGCCCAAAGAAACCGAAGGATGTAACAAACCGGGACAGGAGGAAGGTAAGGTGCTTACCCGGACGGGGAACGGCGCAATTATGGAAGGAGTTAGAGAAGCTGCGCGTATTGTATGTATGTGTGACAGGGTGGTCCAGAAACCAAAGTCTTGAAATTATTTTCTCCCACCCTCGCATATTGTTTCTGTATGGTAAATATTACGATCTGCAAAATTATAGCTCAATTGGGATTGGATAAGGGGTTGCGAAATAATTTCTAAAAATATTCAGTATTTGCCCAGCTATCATCGTGGTGGTACGTTTCCCATCTTCTCTCTTAGTGTAGTGTATTAATTTCTTAAATTCGTTTTATATACAATGTGTGTATTGTATGTTTTTTTTTTCTCGCTCTGATTTACCGCCGATTCATACCTAAAGAGAGCGGTACATGGCGAGGCAGTGAGTGGGTGATGTTACTGTGCTGGGGGTGGTAGACTAGGGGAGTGAGTAAGGGTCAGTCGCTGGATAGTGGGTAGGAGGGGTACGGTTTTAGATGCGATGGAGCAGATGGGAGTGAGTAAGGAAGAAGAGAATCGCTTCCGTTGAAAAGTCGGGGCCGTCGGCGAGTATGGATCGTAGGCGGTCGGGTATGGGATTTTCGGCCGAGAGAGGGAAACACCTGCGACGAAGAGCGGACAACTCTGGGCATTCCACCAGGAGGTGTATGGCAGGTAGGGCAAAGCGGGGCTGGCGATTTCCCCATAAAGTGTCCGTGGGTGATGCGGGTGTGGCCTAGGCGGAGACGGGCTAGGATTACTTCTTTATGGCGGGACCGGTGGAATGAGGAGGCCACTATCCTATTTGTGGCTTGATCGTGTGGAGTTTATTTTGTGTGGCCTGGTCCCATTCCCGCTGCCATATGGAGCGGAAAGTCGGGAAGAAGTCGGAGAAGGGGAGGGGTCGTGAGGAGGCCGGCAGTGAGCAGGCCGTCTTTGCTGTGCGGTCCGCCGCCTCGTTACCCTGGATGCCGACATGAGCCGGGACCCAGCAGAATGCGACTGTCTTGTGTTGGAAGGTCGTTAAAAAGTGGAAGGTTTGCTGGATGGTACAGACGAGCGGGTGAGGGGAGTTAAATCTTTCTAGGGAGAGAAGTGCACTTTGGGAATCCGAATAAATGACGAAAGAGCTGGCAGAGTGGGTGCGCACAATATCGAGGGCCTCCGTAATGGCGAAAAGTTCCGCCGAAAAAACGGAGGTCTCGCGGGGCAGGCCGACGCCCCGGGAAAGCGGCTGGGACAGAATCACCGCTGAGGAGGCCACACCACCTTCCGAGCGGGAACCATCTGTGTAAATGGCGACTGCGTCCGAGTGTTGGGTTGCGTGTTCGCGGAAGAGTGACCTGTATATCATGGCGCTCGTGGTAGTCTTCGGTAGGGCACACACATCTTTGCAAAACTTCATAGGGGTGAGGATCCAGGGGGGTTAGATGCTGAATGAAGTGGAGATAACAGGGGGCGGGCATGTTGAAAAGATCAAGGAAAGAGTGGACCGCTTCAGTGAAGTGCCAGCTCCGTCCCTGAGGTGGTAGTTCTGAAACCGCCATGCCCAGAAGCGAAGAAGGTAGCCTCTGTGCACGGAGGTATGTCCGCATGAGGAGTAGACCCCGTCGGAGGGCGAGAGGGAGATGATCGCATTCCGGCTGGAGGCTGGGGAGGAGCGGAAAGCACCGGTGGCGAGGCGGAGGCCTTTATTAAGTATCGGGTCCAGGATACGGAGGCGGGCGTTGTAGGCTGAACCGTAAACTGCACTACCATAGTCCAGCTTCGACTGTACTATGGAAGTGTAAAGGAGAAGAGAGCGTCGATCTGCACCCCATGTGGTGTGAGAGAGGTGATCCAGGAGAGCGAGGGGGCGTCGAAGGGATTGCTTTAGGTGCTTGAGATGTGGAACTCAATTGAGGCCGTCGGTCTAGGGTCATGCCCAGAAAACGCGTGGAGGGTACCACCTCGAGAGGACTGCCGTATAATGTGACAGAGGGTTAGGGAAGGGTGGGTGTCTTCTTCTACTGAAGACCATACACTTGGACTTAGGGATGGAGAGGCGGAAACCCACCGACGTTGCCCACCTTTCCACCCGGTAGATGGCGAGCTGCATTTGCCGTTGAACGACAGACGGTTCTCGCCCTGCAAAGTAGATTGCAAGGTCATCCGCGTAAATGGAAGAGCGGATGGTGGATGGAAGGCATTGTGAGACCGTGTTCATCACGACGGAGAAGCAGAGAACACTGAGGATGCTTCCCTGTGGGACCCCGTCCTCCTGCACAAAGGAGAGGACTGAGCCCACCCGGACTTTAAAGGTCCGGGAAGAAAGGAAGCCCCTGATGAAGGTCGGCATGGCTTCGACGAGGCCCAGATGTTGGAGCTGACCGAGGATCATTGCTCGACGGATGGTGTCATAGGCCTTCTGGATGTAAAAAAAAATTGACTGTACGAACTGTCCATTGTCGAAGGCATCCTGTATGTCTCGGCTGAGAAGCAGGAGGGGATCAGTGGTGGAGCGGAATTGTCTGAAGCCGGACTGGGTAGACGGGAAGGAATTGCTATGTTCAAGGACGAACGATAATCGCGTAGCGACCATTTTTTCGAGGATCTTGCAGGCACAACACGTCAGGGCGATTAGTCTGTAGTTTGTGGGGTCTAGGGAATCTTTGCCGGGTTTGGGGATAGGGATGACGTGGGCCTCCTTCCACCTAGAGGGGAAGGCGCCCTCTATCCATATGCGATTGTACAGGTCTAGCAGGAAAATTTGTAAGGTAGAGTGGATGTGCTGGATCATGCTGTACGGAATACCGTCCGGACCGGGACAAGGAGATCGTCGAGAGGCCAGTGCCGCCTGTAGTTCACGCATGGTAAACAATCGGTTGTAGGTGCTGTCTATGGACGGTGGAGAGGGGCTATCGTCAGGGGCGGGTACGGAATTGGCTGCAGAGGAAGAAACGGCGGCGAAGGTAGAAGCAAGGTGGTTTGCCACCGACTTGGGCTCACATAGGAGTCCGTCGTTAGTCCGGAGGACCTGGGGTCGGGAGGGGACATGTCGCCTCTCGAGACCCCGTACCTTCTTCCAGATGGTAGCCGAAGGTGTGTTGGCGGTGATGCCGGACACAAAGGCACGCCAAGAGGCTCGGCGCGCTGTCTTCATTGTGCGGCGGGCGATGGCCCTGACCCGCTGCATCTCCGGGCGATGGATGGGGAGTCGCGTCCGGTAGAAGCGCCGAGTTGCCTTCTTGGCGCGCACGACCTCCGCGCACTCCGGGGTTCACCAAGGCACCCGTCGGGCGCGGGGGTAGGCGGAGGATTGTGGTACGCTAGTGCTTGCGGCCGCTAGAGCGACGGACTCGAAGTATGCGATGTAATCGTCGATGGATGGTACACGTGTTGTCGCGGAAGCGGGCCCAATTCGCGTTGGTAGTAACCCACCTTCCCGGTACCCGAACAGTGTTGTCGGGTCGATTGAGGGTGACTTGAATGGGGAGATGGTCACTTCCATGGTCCTCTTGGAGGACTTGCCACGTGAAGTCTAGGAGGGCATCAGTTGAAACGAGGGACAGGTCTATACAGGATGGAGTGCAGGTGGTGGCATGGTAGAATGTAGGAGAGCCATTCGTTGAGGCACTCGAAGGAGAGCTCGGTCATGACAGATATCAGGGTTGGGGCCATATAGGTGGTGTGTGTGTCGCCCCACAAGGGGTGGCAACTATTGAAATCGCCCAGTAGGAGGAAGGGCCTGGGGAGTTGTTCTACGACTTCCACCAGGTTGTCGCGGGAGACTTGAGCGTGGGGGGGAGGTAGATTGAGCAGACGGTGTACTGTCTATCCAGGGAGAGCCGGACGGCAGTCACCTGTAGCGGGGGACCGGATGGAGAGATTGTGGAAGGGGACTGCGTGGTGTACGAGGATGGCAGCTCCCCTTCGAGTGAGGTAGGAGGCGGGGTGGCGATGCAAAAATAACCAGTAGGGCAGGGCATGGGCCTGGTCCCCAGGATTAGCTCCTGGAGACAGACACACACACCGGACGGGAAGTGGCAATCAAGGAGTTAAGGCTTTCATAGTTCGCAAATATTCCTCGACAGTTCCAGTGGACTATTGTGGTTTTTGGGGGATCCATTAGTTGTTGTTGTTTAGCCGATCAGCCCACCCTGATCAAGCAAGCCGGCGGCACGCAGGTAACCGATCGCCCTCTTCGGAGGACCAGAGTTCAGCGCACTAGTGATGTTGTGTTGTGTTCGTTGTTGTGCTAGAGCGGTACAGTCTGTCATAATGTGTTCAATGTTTGTGGTGTGTCCTGGCACAGGTGGCAGGTGTCGTCTATGGAGTTGTCTAGTCTGTGTTTATATGTTAGTAAGTTGGGGTGATGTCCACATCGGAATCGTGCTAAGTTAACTCGATCCGATCTGCTCAGGCTGATCTCTGACCTGTTAATGGGTGGCGGCTTCGCACCTAGGACCGCATTCGGACCGAGTCGTGTCAGTGCTTTGTGGGTTAGGTGTGTGTGTGTGTGTTTTCTGTACTGTGTGATGTCTGTGGGGCGTGGTATGGAATGGAGTATTTGGTTATAATGTCTCTCTGGTGTTACCTTAATGGTGCGAGGTGTCGGTGCGTGATTGTACATGTAGTGGCAAGGGTGTTGTGGGTTAGTTGTCGCTGCTGCCATGAATTGTGTTCCCCTCATGTCTAAATGTTCCCTAACTTTCAGTATTTTTGTTTGTGTGCGCAGGTGTTCTATTGGTGTTGTTTGAGTGCATCCTGTAATGATACGAAGTGCGTTCTTTTGTATTGTCTGTAAGGTGTTTATGTGTGTGAGATAATGGGTGCCCAGCATGGGCTAGCATAGTCCATAACTGAGCGAATATATTGTTTGTATATGAGTGATGTTTCTTGCTGGTGTCCAAAGTTGTGCCTGTTAGTACTAAGCGTGTAAGTCTTGACGTACATTTGTTTTTAATATCCTGAATGTGGCTTGCAAAAGATAATGATGTGTTGTATGTGACCCAAGTATTTTGGTCCTGTGATTGTGTGGAATGTTGATGTTGTTTAGTGTAAGCTGTGGAATTACTGGTGTTTTTGTGTTGCTTGTAAGCAAGGTGATGGTTGATTTTG
Organism: Bathynomus jamesi; assembly: GCA_023014485.1. NCBI lineage: Eukaryota > Metazoa > Arthropoda > Malacostraca > Isopoda > Cirolanidae > Bathynomus > Bathynomus jamesi. The sequence continues at coordinate 330,931 of JAJOZX010001019.1, read as the reverse complement.
TGGGCGCTACTTTGAGTCTATTGTGTGTGAGCCAGTCTTGTATAGTTTATGTATGTTTGTAGGTTATTTGTAGCGGTGTCGATGTTGTGGGTGGATGTTAGATGATGTCATCTGCATATGATGATAAGGTAAGCTGTTACCTATGGGTGTGGTGAGAGAACAGAGCCTTGAGGGACCCCGTTTCGGAAAAAGCTTGTTTTTGGATGACTTGCCATTAAATGTGACATGTGAGTATCTTCCTGAAAGATAGTTGCTCAGCCACCTTTTGGTGTTATTGTGCAGGTTTGTGTTGAGTATTTTGTTTATGAGAGGGAAGAATGGGATAGCATCAAATGCTTTACTAATATCTATTGTTGCTAATAGTGCACGTTGAGCTGGTCGTCTGGAGTTGATGCCATCCATGATGTGCTGCGTGAGGTTAGTGAGTAATGTCGTGGTTGAGTGGTGAAGTCTGAATCCATGTTGAGTAGGCGATAGTGGAATAGGGTGTGTCAATTTGGGAGGTGAAAATTAATTTTTGCCAATTCCTTCACTGAGGGGTTTTAAAAATGTTTTTGGATGTGAGAATTCAAATCTGCTATTATTTGTGATTGCTCAACATTTAGCTTGGTAAATCTACGTTTGATTAAAAAGCACAAATTGCTCTCGGAAAACAACAATTATTAATTTTAGCTTCTCAAAAGTCAGGTAATGCTATAAAAATTTTAGTTTCTCTGCATAAAAAATATCCTAGTAATCATAAAACATATCCTTGTAATCATAAAACAACATTAGAAAGTAAAGACATCAGTGAAAAAAAATATTTAAACGAAGTTTCATCAAGTCTTGCTTTGATTCGTTCTTGGACATCAGCCGCCGACTTGCTTCTTGGCCTCTGATATAGCCTTCACGTTTCTCATGTGTATACACCCTGCCTGCTGCCTCTGTGACTTGTTCCACACACCTCTTTATTGACTGAGCATAACAGGGCCACTGTGGAACTTGCATAGGCTTGTCAAAGAACTTCTTTACTTCCGCTGTAGTCAGTTTACATGTCAAAGGAGGTTCAAATACCCCGTCAGACCAGTCTGTCAGCTCCAACACGGAAGAAGCACTGGGGTTGATGGAAGGTGTCTTCCTGGGACGTACAGAAAGATCTCCAAGTGTGTCATCATCTCCACCCCTCATGTCAACAATCTTTTGGACACCAGCTCTCCTCTCCTCACTGTCATCTGAGCACAAGAGTGTCTGGATTATCATTTCGCTGAGCGCTTGATGGTTGGCAAACAGCATCCACTACAGCCTTCTTTTGCAGCCTAACTAGCCGCAGCTGAAACAAGATGTGGCGTGGGCCTTCCACCCAAGAGTGTTTTACTTTGATGTTGAACCAACAGGGGTAGTACACACCAACAATGTATTCCACTATCAGTCTTAAGTTGTTGAGGGTTTTGCCTTTAAGGCCATGTTTTGAAACCCATATGCGACAAAGCCTGTTTGCTGTTGTCAACCACCTTGAATGGCTCACTGGACCAATTTCAAGAAGGGCCAGATCTGTGGGAAGTTCTCCTGTCCTTATGGCCTGTGTGATCCTATACCCGTACGCTTGATCAGTAGAGAGATCCTTTACGACATTGTCACTCAGTGAAGTAAGAGGCTCCAATTGAGAGTTTGGTGAATGAAGGATCAATTTCAAGTTCGGTTGCAGTGTCTAGCATCTTGCTAATGTTACCTGTCCACTGTTGTTAGACAAGGTCTTCCCATCCAGTGCTGTGATCAAGTGTCGCAGGGTAACTCGTTAGTGTGGAGAGCACAAACCAACCAGATCAGCTTACGGCAAAGCTTGACCTCTACCCAATGCATGGAACCACCCTCCCAGCCAGTGTTAACATTTGTAGAATCACCTCCAATGGCCTGCAGGCTTTTATCAATGCCCTTCTTCGTCATGAAATCAGCAATAACTTCAGCAGGTTTTTTTCTCGTTGAGCCTTTCTCAGGAGTGAAGTGGTAGAGATATCTTCCACCTGGCTCACTGCACACAGAATGCTCTTCTTTGATGATGCTGGGGAACTGACGATCTGAATTGTCTGCTTTCAGCATAACTTTAGTTGTATCTTGACGGCCGTCAAAGAAGATGCAGTCAATTTCACCTTCTTACAAAGATCATCAAATTCCTGATCCAGGGATCTCATAACTTTTTCTTGGGCCCTCTTGACTTTATTGTGATCAACTACAAGTATCTTGTCTTCTTCAGTGATCAAGCCAGCATCCATAAAGGCAGCAGTGGTGATGGCAGCTGTGGCACGCAGGCCAACACCATATCTGATGCTATGCATAGCAACATTAGGTATTTCTAATGTGTTGTACTCTGGCTTTTTATTGGAAGTTGAAGACGTGCTTGGTATTTCTAATGTCACTTCATAACTTCCATCCTTTCCATCTTGAGCATCAGCTATTTGTTCTTCATTTTCATCATCAGAGAAAATTATTTCATTTGATGGCATTGAAACATCCTGCTTACTTGTCTGCTTATATTCAGCAAGCCTTCTTCTTTCGTCTTCTTGCCGCTTCTGCTTTTTGACTTGTCTGTTGTGCTCAGGTTGATCTGGCAAGCCAATCTGATGTGGTCCAATAGACCAGACTTGCCTCTCTGACCTTTAATGAAAGCAAGTTCCTTCACAGGGGTCTTCATCTCCCTAGGGCATGTACAGTTAATGTGAGTTTCGTTTTTGCAACCAGCATCTGCAAGGCAGCCAAATTCAGAGCAGAGAACAATTTTACACTTGCAACTGAGGATGTCAAAAAGCTTGTCAAGTTTTGCAATGAAAGCCTCTTTGACATGTAGCTTTCCTCTCCCAAGAGATATGTTTTTGGCCTGCTCCCAGCTCTCTTGGATCTTGTTTAAGATTGTGACTCGTGAATTTACAACGGGGGCTACAAAAGAACTGTTTGCTCGTTCCACTTTTCAAGCACTTTAGGGTAAATGTCCTTTGCAAGACTGGCTGCTGGGTAGTTTCTCACATCCTCACCACTTGTTCTCTTAGCAGTAGCCCATATTTCAGAACGTCTCGCAGAGTTGGGAGTTCAGAGGGCAACAACTCTCTACCACCAGTTCCAATTAGGTTGCTCATATGCAGAGATGGGCACGATCTTGATCTTCAAGATCAGATCGTGATCTTGAAGATCAAGATCGTGATCTGATCTTGATCTTGAAGATCACTTTTATTATGGTGATCTTGAAGATCACTTTTATTATGGTGATCTTGATCTTGATCTAAGATCACTTTATTTTGTGTGATCTTGATCTTGAAGATCACTTTAGACTTCAAGATCACTTAATTTCAGATTTCTTAAATATGCCGCTATGCGAATGTCATTTGTTTTTTGTCCAAGCGACATCTGGTGGCAACTTTGTTCAACACCGACTGTTTATGTTTTTCTGTTAGTTGGGTGACTTGCGTCATGCGTGGGCTCATGGAAGGTGTAGTTGCTGTGGAATTTAGGCTCGTAAAAAGTGTAATTTACTGTGCAATTATGTTAAAAGTGTTCTTTTAATATATTATTATATATAGCATAAAATATGCCTATAGGTCCGTATTCATATAAATAATTCTAAACATATTTATTTACAGTTTATTGAATTTTTAATAATGATGCAATTTTACAACTTCAACAGGCTCCCAAGGGAACCAAATATTCTAGGTTGTCACCAGAACAGTATTCAATATTTTAGATAACATGTTGGTAATAAGGATCAATCTGTGCTATTGAACGGAAAATATTTTCAAATTGTCGAAAAAACTGGAAACAGTATCAAAGTTATTTGTAGGCAGTGTACAAAGAAAACTACAATTCTGTCTGCTGGCCTCGACTCACAAGCAATCTTCTGAGGCACCTCAGGGTTAGTACTACTTAGTAACTAAGTAGTAAGTAGCAACATTAATATAATGGTTCAAGTCATATTTTAAGTGACTGTGCCATACAAGACTAATGCTACATTTACATAGACGTCCATTTGAATATATTGTGCACTTCAGATATTAATAGATTATGGACTAGTAACTACTTAAAAACTGCCGATATCCAACTATAATAAAACGCCAGGTGTATCTGTCTTTCTCTCTGTCTGATCCATGTCTGTAATTTCTCCTATTTAGTTACTGAAGGACGAAATTCGGCTTTCAATTTAACATAGGATAAAAATGCACTGATCATGGTGAAATATTTAGTTAAGATAACAAAATTTTAGAATCTTGTTAAGTATTAATTTCAACTAGAAGTTTGATACTCTGATAAATATTATACAGGTGTTCAAGAAGTCTCTCCGCATGATAATAATTTATTTTTTGTGCAGAAACTACATTCGGATCTTTTGGGTGAATATGAATCGGAGAAGAAATCTCGCAAGCGTCCAGCTAAAGAAGATGATGCCAGCGGCAGCAATGCTGGCCCTGCCAAAATTGCCAAGCAGTCACACTAGCATGTTCCACATTTCCAAGCAAAAACCAGGACCACCAATATGCCAGGATATCCTTGAAAAGAAGATTCTCTCGCTTGTGGCTAATGGCTCCTACCATTGAGCCTAGTTGAACTACATGAATTTAAGGATCTTCTTTCATGTTAGTATAACTCAATATTTTGCTATTTTTCCATAGCTAATATCTGATTAAAATAATTAAATCATATTATTTGTATGAACATTAGACTATCGCTAGCCTAGCTAAATATTTTGATATTTTTTCCATAGCTAATCTATTGTATTTGTTTAATTTTTAAATATTTTTTTCAGACGTCAACCCGGCTGTTCAGGTGCCATCTAGACGCACCTGGCTAGATCTCTTGCAACAACAACCAGTACAAGAAGGAAGACATACAAGCAAAACTGGCAGCAGTTTACTGTGTGTGTTACATGCGACATATGTCAACTAATCACCGCAGTTTCATGGGAGTCACTGCGCATTGGTATGCTATTGATTTAGTGTATTATTTTTATATAATTGATAAATTGACCCATTGGTGATAGACTTATATTATAATCTTTTCAATTATTCGACATGTGTTCCTCATTCATTAATTGGTGAGTCTTCATTTTGCTGTGATTCACAGTAATTTCACACTAATTCACTGATTCTGTCATCTGTCATTGTGTCTCACAGCAAAATGTGGAAGAGTCCATATTCACAGGCTGTGAATATGGACTCTTCCACATTTTGCTCTTATGGGATGGTCACTGGATGTGGTGGTATGGTAGGCTACTCATCGCTGAATTGCCTCCTTTATATCACAGTTCTTCTCTTCAATGTTTGGTGGGCAGTTTAGCTGGTGCGTGTCTAACCAATATTATTAAATTAAGCTTAAAAAAATGTTCATACAACATTGATTTTATATTCTTACATTACAGATCAATGATGACTTGTCGCGAGGATCAGCTGCACTGGCATGCCGAAGATTTCGTGAACACATAGCTTTGATAAAATTGCTGGAATATTGGACAGGATCACTCGGAGCATGGTTTATCTTATAGAAAAGTTGTATCTACAGTCACCGACAATGCATCGAACATGGTGAAATGCTTTAAAGAGTTCGGTGTTCGTGTTCAGAATCGTACTGACGACATTGATGAGATGATGCAGATGGATGATGCAGATGAAGATGATGATGAAAAAGATTCAGATGAAGAGGTTATCATCAGCAACTTTCCTGAACATTCAGGAGAGCATGGAGAGGAGTCAGTGAAACTATCATCTCATATTCGATGTGCCTCCACACATTGAACTGGTAGCAACAACTGATGCAGATAAAGGACTGATTCACCTGGACTAAAGAAGATAAAGCATTCTGCATGGGAAAATGTTCGGCGCTGTGGAATGCTGCTGGTAAACCCAAGTCAGCAGAAAAAATACAGGAAATACTGGCGTCCAATTTAGTACCCATGCGTCACCCGATGGAACTCAATGTACGACTCATTAAGCCAAATATATAACATAAGAACGACGTGAATGTAGCTCTTGAAGAACTGAATCTACCCATCCTCAAAGACAATGAATTGGAATTTATTTCAGAATATTTGTCTGTTCTAAAACCAATTGCAGCAGCCCTCAACAAATTACAGGCAGAGAAAGAATGCTACTACGGTTGTCTTCTTCCAACAGTCCTAGTGACTCAAGATGCCCTCGCAAGATTGGAGCCTATCCAACCAAACGACCTGCGCTTGAGACACTGCATGCCATTACTGCAGCAGTCGTCTCTGGCTTCAATGCCAGATTTGGTCATTTTTGTCGTTGAGCCCGAGGTAACTGATGCCATTTTGGCCTCAGTATCTCATCCGTATTTCAAACTTAGATGGATATCATTGTTACAAGGGCCTAATTTCGGCGATCATGAAGCAATCAAGTCTCAAGTAAAAGACAAGCTGCAAATGGCTGTAAGAAATTGTAATTCTGACAGCAGTGGTAATAGTTCGGTGAACTCACTCATCATCTGAAGACGATTTCTTCAGAACTATGGACGGCTCCTTCTCTGCTCCTAACACAAGGAAGACTTGGAAGTCCTCAATTATTTGCAGGACACCAGTAAGGCACTCGACTCTTTAGATAGGTATCCTGCTATAAAGATGATCTTCAAGAGGTATAACACCACGCTACCTTCCTCTGCACCAGTGGAACGGTTGTTTTCGTTTGCTGGCATGGTTCATAGCCCCAAACGAAGTCGTCTCTCGGATGGTAACTTTGAACAATTGGTTTGCTGAAAGCAAATGTTTACAGCGGTTGAACATTAAATTAACACTCTTAACTTGCGGTTTTACCTTATATTGTCAGTAATTGCGTACTGCAGTAAAACTGTAAAATTAAATTCTATGTAAAAAATGTTTACTTGTATATGCTGACCATTCATTGATATGGGTTATGGACCTGGTGAAATGAGAATTGAGAAAAATAGAACTAAAAACTATATGTAGGTCATTTAATAGTTTTTTCTTTGCTGATAAGTTATGATAATACTAAGTTTTAAGTTTACCACCTGAAAAACTGAAAGGGGAATCGTCAATCCCCGTGGTTTAGATCAGGTGACATGGGTAGGATGCGATGCTTGTATTGCCTCAGCCCTCAGGGGAGTATTAGGAGTGATACTTTTCAGGAGTGATTAACAAATAATTTGTTTTTGTTACTCTACAAGAGTACAACTTTTTCAATTCATATAAAAGTGATCTTAAAAAGTGATCTTGAAAGTGATCTTCAAGATCACGATCTTGATCTGGATCTTCAAGATCACATTTTTCTGGTGATCTGACTTGATCTTCAAGATCACCAAAGTTGGTGATCTTGCCCATCTCTGCTCATATGTGTGAATGTCCCCAGTCTTGTCCTCCTTTTAGAAGCCATTGTAGGTCAATTCCCACTGGTTAGGATGGTAGCACTGACGGACAAGTAATCTTCAGCACACTGATGAATATGTTTCAACCTGTGAAATAAGCAAAAACAGCAGTGCATTATATATACAGCATATATAATTATTAATATAATAATTATTATATAATTCCACAAAAAAGTAAAAAAAGTCACTATTTTTATATAGCTTCTTACCAAGCAAAACTAAATTATATTAAATTAACAAAAATATCTTTAGAATTCCTAAGTCATGCTGCACCTTTTTAGCACCGCTCATATTTGGAATTTGAAAGTTGAAAAATTCGACACACCCTAATAGTGGAATGTGTGGGTTGGTGATTTGTAAGATTAGTCTTTCTGTTACTTTGGAAGGTGTGGATAGTAAAGTAATGGGTCTATAGGAAGCTGGTTCTGTTGGATTTTTGTTTGGTTTGAGTAGTGTAATAATTTTACCTTGTTTCCATATGTCATGAATAATACAGTGTTGGTATAAATATGTGCTGATATTTGTGAGAGCTCCCTTTGCTTTGTCCGGAGCTATAGGACGCGTCCCTCTGTGGCGAATGTGGGAATACACCTTTCTTCGGTGTAAGGGCTTTCTCTGCCCTCGTGGACCATTGGGCCCGTTTGGGGACCCGGCTGATCTCCTGCTTCTTTTTCTTTCTTTCTCCTTTAACCCATTCTTTCTGGCTTCTCCCTGTTTTTTTTGGCGTTGTTCTTTGGACCTTGATTTTGACCCTTTCCTTGGCCCTTGGGTGTGGGAGGTGGTTGCCCTGCACCCTAGTCGCTTTCCAACCAAACCCAAACCCTGTCCCTGCCACTTTTCACCGCGCGTTGGATGAGAGTGGCCGCCTTTCAGGCACAGGGACTGGGTGCGGGTGTATCTCCCCCTGCGTGACATCCATCGGCGGTGGGACCAAGTGTGCCCACACTTCGCCTTTCCCTTGTTGGAGTCGGTTGTGGCTGGATGCGCGCGGGGGATGAAGTTCTTTTTTGTTTAGCTATGGACACTTCTCCCCCCCGGCTTACGACTACTGCTTCTCATTCCCGGACTACTCCTTCTCTCAACACTCGGGTGGTGGGCAACCAGGCCCTCGAGTCCTTTACCACTGGAAGACCGCAACCTAATGGGGTTGACCCCCCCCTGTGGAAGCGGAACGCTTGCACTCTCCTTTTCCGTTGCCGACCCCAGTCCGTCCCTCGACTACGCCCTTGGACCTACACACTCTAGAGCAGGGGCCTCGCCCCAGCCCACTTCAGCCACCTTCGGGCAAGTCAAGTTCCACCGAGGACTTGCCCCCACAACCCGGCTTCTTGCTCTCCCCATATGCCCCCCTCACCCGCCGCCAGCCCACCTCCCGCGGAGAGAGCCTCGCAGCGGACGGGGGAGCCGGCATTCACGGCCGTCCTACCGACCGTTGAATATTCCAGTATATTTTGACTCTACAGCCTCCCTCTCCCTTCCAAGTATCCACAAATTCCTGGTGATTCGGCCTACATCTGGGTCCCTCCCGAACAACTCTGAACGGACGTTCCAGGCGATCCGAACCCACAGCAACTCCAGCCGCTATGACGTACGCCCACAGAGGGATGGCTCCCTCCTCGTAAAATCGCGCTCAGCAGCAGAGACGAAAGCCCTACTCTCCATCACTGAGGTCCTTGGATGCTCGGTGTCCGTTTCCCCACACCCTCGCTTGAACCAGAGTCAGGGCACTATTTACGCCACCCGCCTACTGTCGGTCGCAGTGAACGAACTCCTGGAGGATCTCGCACCCCAGGGAGTTACTAAGATCTATCGTTTCACATCCCGACAGGGAGGCACCCCCTCCCCCACCCCACGTCTGCTCCTTACTTTTAACTCACTAATCCCCCTGGCCGTATTGTATGGGGTATGGGAGACCGCGCCTCATGCGAGTTTTCTATCCGCCCATACGTCCCAGACCCGACCCGTTGCTTCAAATGCAATAAATTCGGACACGTCAGCTCCGCTTGTCGACAGCCGCATCCATTATGTGTTCACTGTGGACGACTCGCCCACCCTGACAGGTGCCCCAACACACCCAAATGCTCGAACTGTGAAGGCGCACATCCCTCTTCATCCCGAGAATGCCTTTTCTTCAGGTTCGAGAAGGAGGTCCGAGGCCTACAGGTGACGGACTTCCTTAGCCCCCGTGAGGCACGCGACAGGGTGCGGAGTCGGGAGGTGAGGCCGGGGGTGTCCTATGCCGCTGCTCTCGGCTCTATCATCTCGGCACGCCGCCCTGGCCTGCCGCCGAAACCCCCCCCCCCAGCCACTGCTTCCTGTTCCCCACATAGCAAATCCTCGCAGGACCCGACGGTCCCCTGTCCCCCCCACGTTCCTCTTCTTCCCGCACCTCACCTGCCACGAATCCCCAGGAGTCTGGGACCAGGGTTTCCAGTCCAAGCCACCTCAAACCCTGCCTTCCCAGTACTCCCTGTACACGCCCGAACCTGCCGCCCGGAGCAAGCCGTCGAGGCGGAGACGCCGGAGCGTGTCACCAGACCCTCCGGCCTCCCAACGTCTCTCTCTCTCTCCCCTAAGACCAAGAAGACGGCTCGGACCCTTACACCGCCCACCACGCCCACTATGTCCATCTCTCCCCATCGTAGAAGTCCCACCGTTCTACCCCCACAGACTCTGACAATAGTGGCCGAAATCCACGACCCGCCCTGTACGACGAGACCCAGCCCAGTGGATCCAGTGGATTCGGCTCTGGCCCAGCTGCACGGTGTGACCGAGGGAAGCTCGGCTGCGCCCACGCCCATGAGTCTCCTGGATCTGCCCTTGCCTCCTGGTGCCATTTTCTCCACCCCTCCACGAGACCACTCTGGTTCACCTCCTTCCACCCCATCGTACCTACCCCCCCAACATCCCGACCCCCCCCTTATCAGCTACCCTGAGTACGCCCTCCCTCCCACCCCCCGGTCTTTTTGGTACCCCCTGTCACCACCTAGGGTCCGCCGTGAGACCCCGGACAGGCGGGGTAGCGCCCCTTTTGGGGTTAACGTGCCCCCCCCTGGCCCGACCATAGAAGCCCGACAAGGCACTTCCGACCCGCTCAGCCCACGATGTTCCTCTGCCTGCCGTGATCCACGCCTCCGGTCTCGCTCGGCCGACTCGACCCCGCAACCTCCGCAGGGTTCGACAGGCCGACCGATTCCTTCCCTGGTGAACGGTAGATAGCCAGCCATGCTCCCGACCCAGCCTTCAGTTTCGCGAACTCCAGATCCCCTTCACACTCCAACCTCCTAGCGCCTACACCTTTACCCATCCCCCTTCATCAACTAATGGATCCCCCGAAAACCACGATAGTCCACTGGAACTGTCGAGGAATCTTTGCAAACTATGAAGGCCTTAACTCCTTGATTGCCACTTCCCGTCCGGTGTGTGTCTGTCTCCAGGAGCTAATCCTGGGGACCAGGTCCATGCCCTGCCCCACTGGTTATTTCTGCGTCGCCACCCCGCCTCCTACCTGCACTCGAAGGGGAGCTGCCATCCTCGTCCACCACGCAGTCCCCTTCTACAATCTCTCCATCCGGTCCCCGCTACAGGTGACTGCCGTCCGGCTCTCCCTGGATAGACAGTACACCATTTGTTCAATCTACCTTCCCCCCCACGCTCAAGTCTCCCGCGACGACCTGGTGGAAGTCGTGGAACAACTCCCCAGGCCCTTCCTACTACTGGGCGATTTCAATAGTCGTCACCCCTTGTGGGGCGACACACACTCCACCTATATGGCCCCAACCCTGATATCCGTCATGACCGAGCTCTCCTTCGAGTGCCTCAACGATGGCTCTCCTACATTCTACCATGCCACCACCTGCACTCCATCCTGTATAGACCTGTCCCTCGTATCAACTGATGCCCTCCTAGACTTCACGTGGCAAGTCCTCCGAGAGGACTATGGCAGTGACCATCTCCCCATTCTACTCACCCTCAATCGACCCGACCAGACCGTACGGGTACCGGTAAGGTGGGTTACCACCAACGCGAATTGGGCCCGCTTCCGCGACAACACATATACCACCCTTACAACTGCCCACTTCCCATCCATCGACGGGTGCGTCGCATACTTCGAGTCCGTCGTTCTAACGGCCGCAAGCACAAGCGTACCACAATCCTCCGCCTACCCCCGCGCCCGACGGGTTCCTTGGTGGACCCCGGAGTGCGCGGAGGCCGTGCGCGCCAAGAAGAAGGCAACTCGGCGCTTTTACCGGACGCGACTCCCCATCCATCGCACGGAAATGCAGCGGGTCAGGGCCATCGCCCGCCGCACAATGAAGACAGCGCGCCGAGCCTCTTGGCGTGCCTTTGTGTCCGGCATTACCGTCAACACACCTTCGGCTACCATCTGGAAGAAGGTGCGGGGCGTCGAGAGGCGACATGTCCCCTCCCGACCCCCGGTCCTCCGGACAAACGACGGACTCCTATGTGAGCCCAAGTCGGTGGCAGACCACCTTGCTTCTACCTTCGCCGCCGTTTCTTCCTCTGCAGCCAATCCCGTACCCGCCCCTGACGATAGCCCCTCCCCACCGTCCATAGACAGCACCTACAACCGATTGTTTACCATGCGTGAACTACAGACGGCACTGGCCTCTCGACGATCCCCTTGCCCCGGCCCGGACGGTATTCCGTACGGCATGATCCAACACCTCCACTCTACCTTACAAATTTTCCTGCTAGACTTATACAATCGCATATTAGAGGGTGCCTTCCCCTTTAGGTGGAAGGGCCCACGTCATCCCTATCCCCAAGCCCGGCAAAGATTCCCTGGACCCCACAAACTACAGACCAATCGCCCTGACATGTTGTGCCTGCAAGATCCTCGAAAAAATGGTCGCTACGCGATTATCGTTCGTCCTTGAACGTATCAATTCCTTCCCGTCTACCCAGTCCGGCTTCAGACAATTCCGCTCCACCACTGATCCCCTCCTGCTTCTCAGCCGAGACATACAGGATGCCTTCGACAATAGACAGTTCGTACTGTCAGTTTTCTTCGACATCCAGAAGGCCTATGACACCACCCGTCGAGCAATGATCCTCGGTCAGCTCCGACATCTGGGCCTTGTCGGAGCCATGCCTACCTTCATCAGGGCTTCCTTACTTCTCGGACCTTTAAAGTCCGGGTGGGCTCAGTCCTCTCTGACACCTTTGTGCAGGAGGACGGGTCCCACAGGGAAGCATCCTCATGTTCTCTGCTTCTCTGTCGTGATGAACACGGTCTCACAATGCCTTCCACCCACAATCCGCTCTTCCATCTACGCGGATGACCTTGCAATCTACTTCGCAGGGCGAGAACCGTCTGTCGTTCAACGGCAAATGCAGCTCGCCATCTACCGGGTGGAGAGGTGGGCGACGTCGGTGGGTTTCCGCCTCTCCATCCCTAAGTCCAAGTGTATGGTCTTCAGTAGAAGAAGACCCACAACCCTTCCTCTACCCTCTGTTACATTATACGGCAGTCCTCTTGAGTGGTACCCTCCACGCGTTTTCTGGGCATGACCCTAGACCGACGGCTCAATTGGGTTCCCCATCTCAAGCACCTAAAGCAATCCCTTCGACGCCCCCTCGCTCTCCTGGATCACCTCTCTCACACCACATGGGGTGCAGATCGACGCTCTCTTCTTCGCCTTTATACTTCCATAGTACAGTCGAAGCTGGACTATGGTAGCGCAGTTTATGGTTCAGCCTCCAACGCCCGCCTCCGTATCCTGGACCCGGTACTTAATAGAGGCCTCCGCCTCGCTACCGGTGCTTTCCGCTCCTCCCCAGCCTCCAGCCTCCATGTGGAATGTGATCATCTCCCTCTCGCCCTCCGACGGGTCTACTCCTCATGCGGACATACCTCCGTGCACAGAGGCTACCTTCTTCGCTTCTGGCACGGCGGTTTTAGAACTACCACCTCAGGGACGGAGCTGGCACTTCACTGAAGCGGTCCGCTCTTTCCTTGATCTTTCAACATGCTCGCCCCCTCAGTATCCCCATTTCATTCAGCATCTACCCCCCCTGGATCCTAACCCCTATCAAGTTCTGCAAAGATCTGTGTTCCCTACCGAAGACTACCACGAGCGCCATGATATACAGGTCACTTTTCCGCGAACACGCAACCCAACACCCGACGCAATCGCCATTTACACGGATGGTTCCCGCTCGGAAGCTGGTGTGGCCTCCTCAGCGGTGATTCTGTCCCAGCCGCTCTCCCGGAGCGTCGGCCTGCCCCGCGAGGCCTCCGTTTTTTGGCGGAACTTTTCGCCATAACGGAGGCCCTCGATATTGTGCGCACCCACTCTGCCAGCTCTTTTGTCATTTATTCGGATTCCCAAGTGCACTTCTCTCCCTAGAAAGATTTAACTCCCCTCACCCGCTCGTCTGTACCATCCAGCAGACCTTCCACTTTTTAACGATCTTCCAACATAAGACAATCGCATTCTGTTGGGTCCCGGCTCATGTCGGCATCCAGGGTAACGAGGCGGCGGACCGCACAGCAAAGACGGCCTGCTTGCTGCCGGCCTCCTCCCGACCCCTCCCCTTCTCCGACTTCTTCCCGGCTTTCCGCTCCCACTTCCGCTCCATATGGCAGCGGGAATGGGACCAGGCCACACAAAATAAACTCCACACGATCAAACCGCACATAGGACACTGGGCTTCTTCATTCCACCGGTCCCGCCATAAAGAAGTAATCCTAGCCCGTCTCCGCATAGGTCACACCCGCATCACCCACGGACACCTTATGGCGAAATCGCCAGCCCCGCTTTGCTCTACCTGCCATACCCCTATCACTGTCTTACACCTTCTGGTGGAATGCTCAAAGTTGGCCGCTCTCCGTCGCAGGTGTTTCCCTCTCTCGGCCGAAAACCCCATACCCAACTGCCTACGATCTATACTCGCCGACGGCCCCCACTTTTCAGCGGAAGCCGTTCTCCTCTTCCTTACTCACTCCCATCTGCTCCATCGTATCTGAAACCGTACCCCTCCTACCCATTATCCATCGACTGACCCTTACCCATTCCCCTAGTCTACCGCCCCTAGCACAGTGACATCACCCACTCACTGCCTCGCCGAGATATGTACCGTCTCTTTAGGTACGAATCGGCGGTAAATCTGGAAAAGAAAAAAAAAAAAAAAAAATTTGTGAGAGCTAGTATTCCTTGTGGGCCCAAGTGTTTAAGGTGTATGTTAGATATGTTGCCTGGTCCGGTAGCCTTCGAATTCTTAATGTTTTTGATGATCTTGGTGGTCTGGTCTGTATTGAAAGGTCTAATGGTTGTGTCGAGTCTGTAGGTTTTCTTGTGTCTGGCTGTTTGTCTGTCTGCATGTTTCTGGCTGTTGTCTCTGTTTAAGTGACTTATCTTTGCGTAGTAATTAACTAGAATGTTAGCTTGTTGTGTGTATGTTGGGATATTATTTTGGCTGCGACAGATAGCCGCGTGTGAGGTGTGAATGCCGCTGTTAGAGTGGGTAATGCCGTTTATAGTCTTGTATAGCCTGGATGTATATGTGGAGTGGTTTAATGTTGTTATGAATTCCCTGAATGTTTCTGTTTGTTTTTCTTTGAGTTTGTTGTTTATTTCTGTGTTGAGCTGTTGTATCTGCTGTTTTATGGCTTCTGTGTGTGGGGTTTGTGTGTTATATTTGAGGTTGTTACGTTGCCTTATGAGGCGGGCTATTTCTCTAGTGTAATTTGGGTTGTATTTCCTAATGTTTCCCTCGGGTATGTATTTGTTTGCATTATTGATGATCTGATTAAATGTCTTGAGTGTTGTATTGATGTTTATGATGGGTGTACTGTTTAATGTGGTGAATTGTTCCTCAGTCTGTATTTTGAACTGTTCCCAATCAGCTTTCTTGTAATTTCTGTAAGTGTGCCTAAGGCTGTTGGGGCAGTGTAGAATGTGTTGTAATGATGATGGGCAGGTGGTCTGATGACAGTTGTTTTTCTGTTCTCCATTGTGTATGTGTTGCTAGTGAGGGGGAACAGAACGTTATGTCTGGGGAGGAGTTTGAGTATCCTGCTTGATGTGGTATGTGTGTATGTTCTTCTGTATTGTTAAGAATGAAGAGGCTGTTTAGTTGTGTGGCTATGTTGGCGCCTCTGGTGTTGCTTTGGTTTTGCAGGTACCAACTAGTGTCTTTGGCGTTGAAGTCTCCTCCTAAGATGACATTAGTGAGAGAGGCCAGATTGTGTAACTGTGGATTGTAATTGGCTGGCACCTGAGGTGAACTATCTGGTGGGATGTAAATGTTGATTAGTGTGGTGTGTTTTGCGCGTGTTTTAATGTTAACTGCCTGTATTTCTATCGTGTTATCTGCTTGGATTGTGTTTGTAATGTTTTGGGTAGCATCAGTGTAGCTAATGCTTTTACGTATGTAAGTGATGAGTCCACCCCCGTTACCCCCAGTACGATCTTGACGGATCGCCGTGAAGTCAGGGATGGTGGGTGTTTTTGTGTGCGTTTTAGTTTTGTTTCTTGTATAAGTGCTATGTGAATGTTTTGTTTGTGTACGAATTCCCTAAGCTGCATGATTTTGTTTGTGAGGCCATCTACGTTGTACTGTAATATGTTAATATTATACTTCTGTATGTGTCTCATGGTGCTATTGTGTCTATGTCTTTGTGTATGGTGACATGTGTAAGTTGTAGTGGGGCCTGGATTAGTCTTAATGTCGCCAGAGAGTAAGAGTAGTTCGGGGAGCACACAATTGCTCCCTGTAATTGAAAAAATAGCATGCTGAGAATAGGTCCGGCCCCGGGAGCCGATCGGCACTCTGACTGTGCCACGCAACAGGCCGTCGACTGCCAGTCTGGCCAACCGTAGACAGCCCGCTGCACGGAGATTTGAGGAAGTTTGGCCACCAGCGCGTTGATGTTTTGGTTTGACGTCGCCTCTTCTTCGCGTTGACGTGTCCCGCGCTAGAGGATGCAGCCACTGTTAGAAGCTTCCTCGTCAGCTGCTAACACTTTTTTCAGGTTGTTCTAGCTACCTGTTCAGAGGTTTTTTATAAACAAATAATAAATAAATAAATAAATCAAATCTCAAATAAACAAATCCATTAGTTGATGAAGGGGGATGGGTAAAGGTGTAGGCGCTATGAGGTTGGAGTGTGAAGGGAGATCTGGAGTTCGCGAAATTGAAGGCTGGGTCGGGAGCATGGCTGGCTATCTACCGTTCACCAGGGAAGGAATCGGTCGACCTGTCGAACCCCGCGGAGGTTGCGGGGTCGAGTCGGCCGAGCGAGACCGGAGGCGTGGATCACGGCAGGCAGAGGAACATCGTGGGCTGAGAGGGTCAGAAGTGCTTTGACGGGCTTCTATGGTCGGGCCAGGAGGGGGCACGTTAACCCCAAAAGTGGCGCTACCCCGCCTGTCCGGGGTCTCACGGCGGACCCTAGGTGGTGACGGGGGTACCAAAAGGACAGGGCGGGTGGGAGAGAGGGCGTACTCAGGGTGGCTGACAAGGAGGGGGCCGGGGATGTTGGGGGGGTAGGTACTATGGGGGTGGAAGGAGGTGAACCAGAGTGGTCTCGTGGAGGGGTGGAGAAAATGGCACCAGGAGGCAAGGGCAGATCCATGAGACTCGTGGGCGCGGCCGAGCTTCCCTCGGTCACACCGTGCAGCTGCGCCAGAGCCGCATCCACTGGATCCTCGGGGGAGAGGATATTGTTCGGACTGGGTCTCGTCGTACGGGGCGGGTCGTGGATTTCAGCCACTATTGTCAGAGTCTGTGGGGGTAGAGTGGTGGGACTTCTGCGATGGGGAGAGATGGACATAGTAGACGTGGTGGGCGGTGTGAGGGTCCGAGCCGTCTTCTTGGTTCTAGGAGAAGAGGGAGAGAGACGTTGGAAGGCCGGAGGGTCTGGCGACACGCTCCGGCGTCTCCTCCTCGACGGCTTGCTCCGGGAGGCAGGTTCGGGCGTGTGCAGGGAGTACTGGGAAGGCAGGGTTTGAGGTGGATGGGACCTGGGTGTCCTGGTCCCAGACTCTTGAGGGATTCGTGGCAGGGTAGGTGGGGGAAGAGGAGGAATGGTGGGGACAGGAGACCGTCGGGTCCTGCGAGGATTTTCTTTGGGGGGAACAGGAAGCAGTGGCTGGGGGGGGGGCTTCGGCGGCAGGCCAGGGCGGCGTGCCGAGATGATAGAGCCGAGAGCAGCGGCGTAGGACACCCCCGGCCTCACCTCCCGACTCCGCACCCTGTCTCGTGCCTCACGGTGGCTAAGGAAGTCCGTCACTTGTAGGCCTCGGACCTCCTCGAACTTGAAGAAAAGGCATTCGCGGGATGAAGAGGGGTGTGCGCCTTCACAGTTGGAGCATTTGGGTGTGTTGGGGCACCTGTCAGGGTGAGCGAGTCGTCCACAGTGAACACACAGTTGATGCGGCTGCCGACAAACGGAGCTAACGTATCCAAACTTATTGCGTTTAAAGCAACGGGTCGGGTCTGGGATGTATGGGTGGATAGAAAACTCGCATGACGCGCGGTCTCCCATACCCCATACAATGCGGCCGGGGGGGGATTAGTGTATTGAAAGTAAGGAGCAGACGTGGGGTGGGGGAGGGGGTGCCTCCCTGTCGGGATGTGAAGCGATAAATCTTAGTGACTCCTTGGGGTGCGAGGTCCTCCAGGAGCTCGTTCACTGCGATCGACAATAGGCGGGTGGCGTAAATAGTGCCCTGACTCTGATTCAGGCGAGGGTGTGGGGAAACGGACACCGAGCATCCAAGGACCTCAGTGACGGAGAGTAGGGCTTTTGTCTCTGCGGCTGAGCGTGATTTTACGAGGAGGGAGCCATCCCTCTGTGGGCTACGTCATAGCGGCTGGAGTTGCTGTGGGTTTGGATAGCCTGGAACGTCCGTTCAGAGTTGGTCGGGAGGGACCCAGATGTAGGCCGAATCACCAGGAATTTGTGGATACTTGGAAGGGAGAGGGAGGCTGTAGAGTCGAAATGGACTGGGATATTCAACGGTCGATAGGACGGCCGTGAATGCCGGCTCCCCTGTCCGCCACGAGGCTCTCCGTGGGGAGGTGGGCTGACGGCGGGTGAGGGGGGCATATGGGGAGAGCAAGAAGCTGGGTTGTCGGGGCAAGTCCTCGGTGGAACTTGACTTGCCCGAAGGTGGCTGAAGTGGGCTGGGGCGAGACCCCTGCTCCAGAGAGTGTAGGTCCAAGGGCATAGTCGAGGGACGGACTGGGGTCGGCAACGGAAAAGGAGAGTGCAAGCGTTCCGCTTCCACAGGGCTGTCAACCCCATTAGGTTGCGGTCTTCCAGTGGTAAAGGACTCGAGTGCCTGGTTTCCCACCACCCGAGTGTTGAGAGAAGGAGTAGTCGTAAGCCGAGGGGGAGAAGTATCCATAGCGAAACAAAAGAGATCTTCATCGCCCGCGCGCATCCAGCCACCACCGACTCCAACAAGCGAAAGGTGAATCGTGGGCACACTTGGTCCCACCGCCGATAGATGTCACGCAGGGGAGATACACCCGTACCCAGTCCCTGTGCCTGAAAGGCGGCCACTCTCATCCAACGCGCGGTGAAAAGTGGCAGGGACAGGGTTTGGGTTTGGTTGGAAAGCGACAAGGGTGCAGGGCAACCACCTCCCACACCCAAGGGCCAAAGAAGGGGTCAAAATCAAAGTCCAAAGAACGACGCCAAAAAACAGAGAGAAGCCAGAAAGAATGGGTTAAAGGAGAAAGAAAGAAAAAGAAGCAGGAGATCAGCCGGGTCCACAAACGGGTCCAATGGTCCACGAGGGCAGAGAAAGCCCTTACACCGAAGAAAGCCCACATTCGCCACAGAGGGACGCGCCCTATCGCTCCGGACAAAGCAAAGGGTGTATGTATGTGTGTATATATGTGTGCTATGTAGTGTAAACCCATAAAGCCATCATTTTTTTTAATTATTATTATATTGGTTACGACAAACTATTTTTAACCAATTCCCTACATGCAAAAAGGCCAACATTTAAAGTGTTTTGAATTTTTCTTTATATGGTTGCAGTTTTGTTTCATTTGTTTTTTGGCATAAATAAAATGCCTATTCTTCAAAAATTGAGGTTCAGCTCGCAACCTCTAAATATGTTTATATTCTCGTTTTTTGTGTAAATGATTTTTTATAGTAGTGGAACAAAGTCAATGGGTGGGAATAGAAAAATTCGAAAAAAAAATTTCATCTATTTTTTGGACCACCCTAATGTACAGGGTGACCCTCCTTCCCCGTTGAAGGGGGCTCAGTCTCCTGCGGAAGTTGCCCCCTCGTTGGTGAGGGGCCTTCAACTCCCGACAGCCCTGGAATTTCGGGAAACGGGTCGAGCGAGGGAGCGGTCAGAATAGGGAAGGCTTCCTCCATGCAGTGCTTTTTAATTCTAGGTCGATAAGGAATAAGTTTTGCGAGCTACGGGCGCTCTTAGCATCAGAATACCAGGATATCGTTGCTATCACCTAGGCCTGGATTCATACTGATGGTAGGGACTACGTTGGGGAGTTCGAGATTCCCGGGTATAGAATGTTTCACAAGGACCGCACCCGTAGGAGGGGGTAGGGGTACTAATATAGGTCAGGAACACGTTGAGTCCAGTTGACTGCCAGTTCCGATCGGAGCGGGAGCTGCTTGGCGTCGATCTGAACGTGGAAGGGACGAACTATAGGTACAGACCTCCGCATCTCCTCGAGGAGGATACAGCCCTGTACACCGAGCTCCGCAGCCTGCTAGGGGACAGGGTGTATGTAGTTTTAGGAGACTTCAACTGTCGCGGCATAAAGTGGAAGACAGGACTGCTGATGCCGAAGGGAGAAGGCTAGTTGACTTTACTGATGAGAACTTCCTGACTCAGTGGGTCAATGGGCCTACACGAGGCGAAACCGTTCTAGATAGTATTCCCAACCGAAGGCAACCTCGTCACTGGCCTCACCATTGACGAATCGTTGGGCGGGAGTGATCACGGTCTGATTAGGTTCTGTGTCTGCGTCCCTCGGGTGAAGTGTAGTAACTCGAGAGGCAGTAAGCTCGATCTACAGTGGGCGGACTTTGTTGGCCTCCGGGATAGCGTAGGTGAGATGGGGTTAGAGGTCGGCAGCGATGTTGAGGGAGTGTGGCGTGCATTCCGAGACCAGTTTATGGTGCTGCAGTCGGTTGCCATACCCTCAAAACTGGTCACCCCTGCTTCAACGCAGCCTAGCTGGTTCAGTCGGGACATCGCTTCGGCTATCCGAAACAGGAAAGTTGCGTATAGGAGGACGAAGGCCAATCGTTCCCATGAGAACACTGAGGTGTATGTCCACCTCTGCAGGGATGTGAAGGCGAAGGTTAGGCTAGCCAAACGTAGCGAAGAACTACGGGTGGCAAGCCTCTGCAAGGACAATCTTAAGAAGTTCTTCAGTTATGTTAATAGTAGAAAGCCCATTAGAAGCATGATAAGCTCGTTAAAGGACCCCAGCGGCGCGCTGCCGACCTCCGACGTAGACATCCTAAATAAGTATTTTGCGGGAGTGTTCACCAGGGAGGACACCCGTGTCACCCCCGAGCCAGGCGTCAGGCACGAAGGTGCTGGCCTCGATAGTGTTCGATGTACCGCGACAGTCGTTGCCGATAGAATAGACAAACTGAGCGCGTTTAAGGCTCCTGGGCCAGACCAGTTCCTCCCCAGAGTCTTGCAGGAAGTGTGCGACCAGGTGGCTCCCCACCTCGCTACAGTCTTCAACAAATCGTTAGAGACGGGCCAGGTGCCTGGTGACTGGAGGGAAGCCAATGTGACCCCTATCTTTAACCCTTTCACTCACTGGGTAGATAATTTGGTAGCTGAAAAATAAACCATATTGATTCTTATATAACCACACACAAAGGCAAATTTCTTTTTTACCCTATGTCATAATTCGTGAGCGAAAGGGTTAAGAAGGGGGATCACGAAAGTCGAGGGAACTTATCGTCCCATTAGTCTCATTCGGTCGTAGATAAATTATAATTATTAGAGGGGATAATAGCGGATAGGATCGTGGATCATTTGGATTCCTACAAGCTGCTTGGGGACTCCCAACATGGGTTTAGACGACATAGGTCGTGTCTCACCAACCTGCTTGAGTTTTTTCACGCCATGTGGAGTGAGTATGATAAGAGTAGGGCGATTGATACACTTTATCTCGACTTTCAGAAAGCCTTTCATAAGGTAACTCACTGCCGGGTAATGGCTAAAGTGCGCGCGCTGGGTATCAGTGGGGAAGTAGGCAGGTGGATTGAAAACAGGCTGAAGGATAGGTAGCAGAGGTCTTTAATTAAAGGGGCTAGCTCGGGCTGGGCCTCGGTCACTAGCGGGGTTCTTCAGGGTTCCGTTTTGGGGCCACTGTTGTTTATCATTTACATAAATGATATCGACGCTGGCATCGTCAGTAGGATCGCCAAATTCGCTGATGATACCAAGCTTGGGGCCAATGTTGGGACGCCCGAGGCGATCGAGCAACTGCGTGCGGACCAACGTAGGATAGGGGAGTGGTCCGAAAAATGGCAAATGCCTTTTAACTTGCGTAAATGCAAGGTGATGCACATTGGCTATGCCAATCCCAAGTTGGACTACACCATGTTGGGAAGTAATATCGAGGCCACTGATTTGGAAAAGCACTTGGGTGTACTAATTAGCAGTGACCTTAAGTTTACCAAACAGTGCGTAGAGGTGGAAAAGAAAGCCCAGAAGCTGTTGAGTTATATCAGGAGGCAATTTCAATTTCGGAACAAGGAGATTGTGCTCTCTCTGTACAATTTCCTGGTTTGGCCGCACCTGGAGTATGCTGTGCAGTTCTGGTCGCCCACCCTCAGGAGAGATATTGAGAGGCTGGAGCGAGTGCAGGAGAGGGTCACAAAGTTAATCCCTTCCGTTAGGCATATGGGCTACAATCAACGCTTCCGCGCCCTGAATTTGTTTTCGCTGGAAACTCGGAGGATGCGTGGTCAACTCATTGAGGTTTTCAAGCGCTTCCGCGGGTTCAACGATGTCGATTTTAGAAGCATGTTTAGTTTAAATGATAGCCCAACTCGCAACAATGGTTGGAAGTTGGGTTTGAAGCGGTTTAGCACGAGTGTGCGTGGGAATTACTTTACCTATAAGATCTGTGACACGTGGAACAGGTTACGTTCAGAAGTTGTGAACAGTTCCTCTGGATCAGTTCAAGATATGGTTAGACCGAATCTTGCACACTATTTGGGGGTGTAGTAAATTTTCCCTGGCACCCGTTGCCATTGGTACCTCCTCGATATGGGCCGCAAGGCCTTTTGAGGTACTACTATTACTTGTAACTCTCTCTCTCTCTCACGCATATATATATATGTATATATATATATATACAGGGTCCGCAAAAAAAAAGGAGCATGACGAAAATTGCATCCACGCCCGCATTTTTTGCCGGACCCTTAAATGTTATATATCTAGCTAAAGATAAAAGAGCCCAGAGTTGTATAAAACAAATTTCATCAAAATCGGTCATAAAATAAAGATTTTATGGCCACAAACGTGCAATGACTAAAAAAAGTGAATTTCCGCTTAAAAATTTAATGTTTTTCTCATTACAAATTATTTTTTTCAGATGCCTAAATAATTTTAATCAATAAAAATGATAATATGCCCTTTTCTAAAGAAGATAAAATATTAATAAAACATTATAGACTTGATAAAAATTATGGCGCAATAAAATTATTACAAGAGTTTCCGAATAAACCATGGTCGAAAGGAGGTTTGGACAAGCTGTTAAGAAAAATCGACGAAACTGAAAGGAAACAAGGAAGAAAACATCAGAGATGGGGAACTAAGAATTTGTAGTCAAGAAGGCAGACCAGGGACTCACGTGACACCGTCCAGAATTGCTAATTAGTTGAGCATATCCGAAAGTAGCGTCAGAAACATTATTAAAAACGACCTTGAACTAAAACCTTATAAACGGATACACGGGCAGAAATTAACTGAAATTAACGAACAGAAAAGAGTTGTTTGTTCTGAACGCATGTTAAGAAATATCACTCCCGAAAAAGTAGACCTCGGCTTTTTTACTGACGAAAAGAAGTTTACGGTAGAACCACCGCGAAATTCCCAAAATGACAGAGTGTATTCAAGAGTTAATCGTAAAAATGAAATACCAGATGATAGACTTTATGCTACCCGTAATCATTTTTCTGCCAGCGTAATGGTATGGGTCGGTGTGTCTAAACTAGGCAAGACATCTGTTTTTTTCGTAGAGCCAAACATCAAAGTAGACGCCCGCTATTACACTGAAACTTTGTTGGAACAAATGCTGCCCGAAATGAGACGATTGGCGAATAATGGTTACTTCTTATTCCAACAGATGGCGCTCGGCGCATACCGCTAAGTCAACTATTGAATTTTTAGAAAATAATGTTCCTGAATTGCTTTACGCAAAAGATTGGCCCCCTAATAGTCCAGATTTGAATCCCGTAGACTACGGAATATGGGAAATGTTGGCTGAGAAAGTGTACAAGCATAAGATCCGAAATGTCGAACATTTGAAAGAAGTTATCATACAAAAATGGGAAGAAATTACCCAAGATCAAGTAGATAAAGCTATAGATCAATTTAGGCCCCGATTACGAAGGGTTGTAGAGGTTTCTGGCAAACATATCGAACAATTTTTATAGTCTTATAATTTCGTTTTCTTTGGAAATTGTAAAATTATATGACGTTGTAGTAAAACTTTTATATTTTCTTTAATTTTTGACGTATTGACATGAAATTTGGTACTAACTTAGTTTATTTGTTGCTTATTTGCCTAAAATAAGTTATTTGTCATTATGTGTAAAAATAAATGTACAGTAAACATTTTCGTCATGCTCCTTTTTTTTTTTGCGGACCCGATATATATATATATATATATATATTATATATATATATATTATATATATATATATATTATATTATATATATATATATTATATATATATATATTATATATATTATATTATATATATATATATTATATATATATATTATATATATATATTATATATATATATATATATATATATAGATTATATATATATATAATTATATATATTAATATATATATATATTATTATATATTATATATATATTATTATATATTACCATAAATAAACATAGTACAGGCTTTTCAACACAAGTATACAGAAAACCAACTACTACCCAACTCGGTACTCATTTTTTCAGTAATATTCCACTTAGTTTTAAGCTGGCTAGTATTAAAAGTCGTATTTTCAGAGCCTATCACCTTTGTTCAAGTTGGTCTTTATTTGACTTAGAAATTCAGTTTCTTAAGAGATTTTTCAACTATAATTTTTATTGTACTTTGACTTTTGAGACTTTAATTTCTAAATTTTTAAATAACCTATATTCACCTAAAATAATTCAGTCCACGGTTCCGAAACAGAAGGTTTATCTTAAGCTTCCATTTTTAGACCAACTAACTTTTCAACTTAATAAAGATGTCCACTTTATTTTGGACAGACATTTCCCTCAATGCGACTTTATAATCATTAATTCTAATTCTAATTCTTTACAATCCTTTTTTTGCCATAAAGATCACCTCCCCGTGCTTTTGAGATCCTTTGTTATTTATTTATATACATGTGCCACCTGCCAAAGTCGTTATGTGGGGCAGACTGCCCTACAGTTAAAACTTAGGATTTCGAAGCATTTGGGTTTTTCTTATCGAACTTCTCGCCCTCTTTCCACTCCTGAATCCTCTGCTATTCGGCATCATTCAGAGACCCATGACCACCCGTGCCCCCAGGACTCCTTTGCCATTTTGTCGTCTGCTTCTAATTCACTTGATCTTAAAATTTTAGAATCCCTTTTTATCAAGAAATTAAATCCAGAACTAAACGATAGCCTTTCTTCGATAAAATTACATACTTCCTAACCAACCAACACCTTTTTAACACAACTACCGCACTAACTTAAGTTGTTTTTTCCTTTCTCTCCACTTGTCATTTGTAACTTTTACCATCCAGGTCAGTCCTTTTTTTTTAAAAAAAATTTAAATTTTTTAAATTTTAAACTTAACATTTTTAAACTTTTAATTTTTCAAATTTTAGTTAGTTTTATTTTTACTTTTTTGTTTTATAATCCAGATAGTTTTTTTAACAACTTTTTAACTTTTTTTGTATTAGATTTTATTATTGTACAGTTTGACATTTGTATTTACTTTAGTTTTATGATTATTTTTTCAGATGCTTCTATTTAGTCACTGAAGATGGCCCCTGAGTGGACCGAAACGTTTGGCCGATAAATGTTGAGAGTCGTATCTCTTGTTTCCATATTCATATATATATATATATATCATGATCGCGCTGCATCATGGATGGAAAAGTGGGGGCTTTCTATATATATATATAGGGTGGCGCCAAAGTCAGGAACCATAGGCACATTTTATTAAATTATAATAAGTGTTCAAATTGGTGGCCTTCTACTTGGAGACACTTTCTGACGCGTTGAATGCATGATGTTTGAACATCCCTTAACACATTGGTAGTGATTTTGGCACACTCGGATGTAATTTTATCCTTTAAAGAATGTATGGTTCTGGGCCGATGAGCATAGACTACGACTTGAGATGGCCCCAAAAGAAAAAGTCAAGAGGCGTGAGGTCTGGAGATCAAGGTGGCCGTTCGACGGGCCCTCGCCGTCTGATCCACTCGCTTGGGAATGTTTCATCTAAAGAGCTCCGGACGATGGTTGCCAAATGTGGTGGTGCACCATCCTACTGAATCCACATCTCCGCCTGTTCTGCCAATGGAATGTCGTCCAGTATGGGCATTAGAAATGTTTGCAGCATATCCAGATATGTTTCACCAGTTACATTGCCGTCGAAAAAGTATGGACCAATTAACCGATTCCCCCAGAGCGCAGCCCACACAATAATTCGTGGATCGAGTTGCACATGTCCTTCCCCCATCCAATAGGGTTTCTCATTAGCCCAATAGCGTGTATTATCCCTATTGACACGACCGCTGAGGTGAAATATCGCTTCGTCACTGAACGTGATCCTTCGATGAAGCTGTCGATGTTGTAGAAACCACTGGCGGAACTCGTCACGACGGTCTGTGTCGTCACCGTGCAGTTCCTGAATGAGTTTGACTTTGTAGGGGTGGAAACGATTTGTTGTAAGAATTCATTGAATGGATCTTCTGGAGACACCCGTTTCCTGGGATAACTTTCTTAAGGACTTACGTGGGCTGTTTTCGAGGTGATTGAGTACCGTTAGTGATGTTGCTGCATCGGTTGAACTTTTTGGCCGAGCACTACGCGGCCGATCATGAACACTTCCCCTTTCTTTGAAGCGAGTGAACAGTTTTCCATCTGATGCCTGAACAACTGGCGGCCTCTCACACATTAAAACTATCTCCACCCGTTCGTCTATTGTTCAACAACAAATCTGAAAAGAACAAAGCGCATATTAAAACACAAATTATTAAAATGTGCTTATGGTTCCTGACTTTTGCGCCACCCTATATATGTATAATATATATATATATTATATATAATATATATATATATATTATATATTTATTTATTTATTTTATACCTTTCAACCTTTCAAATGTTCCGTGCAATGATTCCTCATTTCACGAAGGTCAAGCTTGTCGCCTTTAATCTCGAGTTGGCCTGGTGAAGTAGCGAGTTGGTTTCTTGTACTCTCCACTTCACATACCCAGGTATGCCCGGTTCATCGGAAATTGTTCTGAGCCAGGCGTTTAATCTTCTTTTGGAGATGTTATTTTTTATTTTATTGGGTTCAGAATTCCAGCTGAGGCCTGAAGGGCCAGTTCAACCTACAGCCCAAGTTAAGCTAGACTTAAACTTACGAACTTGGAGGTCCTATTAGGTCCTACCTCAGAGTTGCTGACTCGATGTGGGACTACCTGAGGCCTCAGTTGCATAAAATTAAGATAAAAATCAAAAGGGACACCATTTATGGTCTTCTTTCTAAACCTTGTTTAGGGCAGTTACAGGGTTCAGAATAAGATTAGGAAGTAGCTTCTCCATTGTTTTCCCAATGTAAATAACGGTGTGTGTGTGTCTCCTCATTTCCAGTAAATATAGGTTTAATTCGCGTAACCTTCCTCAGTAGTTTAGTTCTTTGCACCCCTTGATCTTGGCTGCGAAGATTCTCTGAATCCCTTCTGGTTGTCTTACGCTTTCTTTTTTTATATGGGCATGTTAGGAGTGACCCCAATGTTCCCTCTAATTTTTTTTAGTCCGTGTGCGCAAGAAATTTTCCTTGTGCATACACAGGGCCGCCGCTTCCATTAGGCGAGGTTAGTAAATGCTAAGGGCGCCAAAGATCTGGGGGGCGCCAGCGCCTCCCGCCCTGTGCACGTCTGATAGTATTATGTAAGAACAACATGAAAAAAATAATGAAGGAATGAGAAGCATAGACAAATGATGAAAGGTTGTACGACGTATGTACACCAGTCTAGCTTGACTGATATTTACATAATTAACTTATTCATCTTATTGGGTCATTATAGAACTTTCACTATCACGACCTTTAACCCTTTAGGGACGGGAGTCGTAAATAAGCGATTTAAAAATGTTGCGCGCACAGACGGGAGTCGTCAATAAGCGACTCGGCTTATTTACGGCTTAATATGAGTTCCGGGAGTCGTCAATAAGCGAATAACTGTTTTTATGTGACATATGCCCTTCTTGCTTGGAAAAAACAGTAGATATGTCCTTTTTGCACGCATATTTTAGCACTTTTGAGCGTTCTGATTTGTTACTACATATGCCTCGCTTTACTCGCTGTTTTGATTGGTCATGACACTTTCTTGAACTGTGAAATGATTTTATAATTTTATAATAAATGTATGTATTAGCAAATTAAAATAGATCAGTGTAAGGCAAATAGTTTCTTCAATATGGTACCTTGATTACTTTGTGGGCAAACCCAATCGTGAAGTGGGAGGCGGGTGGGGGCGCCAGCTGCAGTCCTGCTAAGGGCGCCAAATAGGCTGGCGCCGGACCTGTGCATACATTTAGATTCATGGTGAAAAATTGTGCAAACTTTTCTGAGCGCTATTATCTTCAAAATGAAATATATATAAATATTAAATAATAAATAAATATTATTTCCATAAGGTGATAGCTTGATCATTACGGACTGGTGAAGTTTAAGAGAACCCCAAATATGTCCCTCACATCATCTAATGTTTTGAAAATCTCATTTATTGACCCGATGGCACAATCCACCACCACATTGAAAAATTTGACTTCCAGCCTCTTTAAGGCTTCTGTAAATTGTTCGTCAGGAGCTTCGTAAGCAAAGTGCTTTTTTGTGGATCTGAGCCTCTTCTCCTTCAGCACAGCCTCCACATTCATTTCCTCACATATGTCCCTAGCTAAGATTTGTGCTGTAACAAAACCTGTGTTTCTGTACCTGGTGAGTGAGTCTTTTGTTTTTGTGAGGAGGTTGACTGCCACATCAAACTGCATTGTAGGAGACTGCAGAAGTTTGCTCACATGGTTAACTGCATGAAGAATGTCATACCATACTACTGTGCAAATCTGAAAGCGATAAGACACTACCTCCTCTGCAAGTGTTTGTGCTTCAGTCCTGGCTATGGCATCTGTGGCATTGTTTCTGACTTCCAACAGGGCCTCTCTGATGTTGTGGCTCTGGTATCGCACAGCCTCAATGCTCTTAAGCCGGCTCTCCCACCTGGTTTCACTCCAAGACTTGAGTGTTATGCTCGCGTGCTTCTTTAGGATTGACCATCTCTGTGTAGTTGCTGCAAAAAGGTTGTACAATTTTTGTACGTTGCCAAAGAAGCTGATGGCATATGTGGAAGCTTTAGCTGCATCAGCCACTACAAGATTCAGAGTGTGAGCCCCACATGGAACATAGAGTGCACGACAGTTCTTCTCTAATATTCAGTTCATCTAGTCTCTTCAGAATCAGAACTGATAAACCCAGGCCTGTACTTTCTGAAGCCTCAAGAAAGCCCAAGAAGTATTCTTTTATTTCTGGTACTTCACCCATTTTAACAGTTCTGATAATAATCGACATCTGATCTTGGTAGCTTCTGTCTGGAGTGCAGTCTAAAATGAGTGAGTAATATTTAGCTTGTTTTATTTCTGCAACAATGGCATCCATGATCTTTCCACTAATGGACCCCAATGAGCTCGTTCTGAATGATGTTTCCTAAGTAACTTGAATGACTATATTGGCCACTTTCGACTCTGCTGATGTGTTGTTTCATCACTGGATCAAATTTGGCAAGCAGCTCAACCTCCTTCAAGAAGTTGTCATTGTCTCGATTGTACAATGTAGAGGAAGACCCCCTGAAAGCAAGGTTTCTCTCTGCCAGTGATTGGATTATACTTACAAGACGTGTGAGAACATCTCGCCACCGTTTTCGCTCTACCTCCATTAATGACATTTCAGTTTGGTCAATGGTCCTCCCAGTTTTTAGCCGCAGTTCCAGATCCTTCCATGTTGCCATGTTATCTGCATGTTCTGAACTATTTTCATGGCATTTCAGAAGCGAACCAGTCTGAAAGTCCATCCATAATTAGTTTGTACGACTTCCTTGAAAACAACTTGCAGCAGAAGCAATAAAGAGCATCATTCTTTCTAGAGTACATCAGCCAGCTTCGCTTTATTTTTTCCCCATTAATGAATGTTCTGTACATGTAATGGTGATGAACGCTTCTACCGTCCTCTCTTTTAGGGAATGTGCAATCTGGACTGATTTGAAATGGTCCTCGAGACACCAGATCTGTCTTCAAGGCATCTGACAGGACAACTGGCCAGTCATACGGATCAAGCGGTGGAGCAGATCTTGGTTCTTGTTGCTCAGTAGAAATGCCTGTGTGTGGTGTTTGAAGCTGAACAGAAGATGGGCCACTTGTTGGTTCATCAGGCTCTACTTCTACTGGTGTTTGAGGTTGCATAGAGGATGGTCCTGCTGTTGGGTCATGATGCTCATCAGGCTTTGCTGAGGATGGCTTTTCCAAATATTTCAGTAGTGCTCCTGAGAAGAACATAACATTACATATTCTGTTAATTTTTGCTAAAATACTCTTTCTTATCTTGTTTGTTAATTGATCTGTGTGAACAGAATTTGAGGTGATGCGATCCATTACATTTCACATTTCAAAATATTATAAATATTACAGAGACTAGCTTACTCTATACGATTCCTGAGCACTTGCCTAGCTTGATGGTCTACCTAACCTAGTTGCCTGAACTGTAATCATAAGAATATACAAGTTGCACATCTCACCTGTGCTACTGGAAAGCTTCTCCTCCTCTATTTTCTTCTTTTTCCGTTTTTCAGCTCCTGATGGATAATGTTTCATTTTCCAAGATGCACGAAGTCACATCTAGTTAACCACAACTAATCTGCTAAATAATAACAATCTACAGATCTACAGAAGCTAAGGCTAACAAAGACCCTAAGATCCACTCTAAGGTTAGCCCGAGAGAAAGGAAAGAGTAGGGGGTTAAGAGAAGAGAATAAGGGGTTAAGTAAGGAGGAACACCTATCAGTCTAAGGTAGGTTGAGTTTTCGCATTTTTTTAGATATCGACTTTGGACTAGTCGAGATAGTCAGGGCTTAATATGATAATAACTGACAAAATATTTCAGATCCCTAGCTTTAACCGTTTTTTGAGGAAACCGTTTCAAAAATCGTCAACAAATTTTACCGAAAAATACCACATTTTCGCAATTTTCGGCCGAAAAAAACATGCTATTTTCATAAAAAAATCCTGAAAAAAGTTACAATTTTATTGAAAAAAAGTAAAAAAAACGTACAGAGGCAAATAGACACATTTAAATCCCAAGATCATCATAATTTTCACTGTAAGAGCCCTTAGAAGCAAAGGAAGGCCTCATCTGGCGGCTTAGGGCTTTGGCCAGAATGTGTTTGTGCCTTGATTCAAGTCCATAAACAGTATGAGAAGCTTCAGATGTCAGCTTCACGGCCCTTTCAACACTCTGAGAATGTGAAGGCAGATCAGGCAGCTCTAGCTTGGTGCCATTCAGCAATGCTTCTTGAAGCTCCTGGCCAAAAAAGTCTTCTGTGAGAGCAGGTTCACAGATGCCACTTTGAGAAAGGTTGATTAGTTCTGACCAGTGGGTAGCTTCAATGTTGATGGCTGTGATCTTCTTCAGCCTCTTCTTGGCTGGCTTCCCACTTCTGAATGAATAATAATAATTAATTTATTTTTTATTCCAGTTTAAGATTTAATCCCTATTAGTCTCAGAATTGCTGATTTAAATTAAATTAAAAAAAAAAAAAAAAAAAGTTCTATAAATCCCCATAATCGAATTTTTTTTTCAGAAAGAAGGTAAGATTATTTCCATTATCAGAGGGGAAGGGGGGAATTGGGATAAGAAAATGTGAAAAAAAATTCGATTTTGGAGATTTATAGAACTTGGGCCTTTCTTTTATTAAATAAATCCCCATAATCAATTTTTTTTCACATTTTTTAAAATTAATAAATGCTTACCTGATGGACAGAATTTTCTTGAGAGCAGCTTCTCTCACTTCCAAGTCATCAGACTTCATCATGGAGTACAGCACATTCTCGGGCAGCAAGGCAAAAGCATTGTACTTCAGGTTCTTGAAAGCAACACCCTGGATTTCTTCAGACTGCTGCTTGATCCTCTGGATCATGTTGAAGATGTACAGCTGCTGATTGTGGAACTTGCTGTCCCTTTTGATCTCAAACCAACTGACTGCATACACTTCCACAATGAACTTGATGGCCTGGTAAAGCTTATCCTGTAGTTCTGGAGGGTAAGCACCTCTGGTCCACAGACACATCAATCTAATTGACAAGTGCAGATTATGTGCTGTGTTTGACAATTTTCTTTCTTGCACTTCAAAGCATTGTCATCACAGGGACAAACAGGTAGCTTACAGGTGCAAGCAGAAATGTCAAAAAGTTTATCCAGCTTTTCCTCCAGATTCTGCTCCTGGACTGTAGAAAGAGATTTCCTGTTTATCTCTCTTGCTTTCTTGAAGCACACTTTATCCACCAATTTCACTACATAATATTCCTCATACAGGGGCAGCCGCGGGTTCACTGCCTGCCAGATCTCAATCACATCCTTTGCTATCATTTTAGCAATATCATAGTCTTTCAAGTCCGGGTGGCTGTTTTGGAGGAAATAACTGTACTGAATAACTTGGCGGAGGGTAGGAGGCTCTGTTTTATCCAAAGGGGAAGGCTGGCCACTGAATTTTTTGGCACTATCACTTTGAGTTAACACTGCAGACTTCCGTTTTTTACCCATTTTTATGAAATATCTGAAAATAAGCACAATTAAATGAACACATCATAAAATAACTTAATTTAATACACATTTTATAGGTAAATATCATTAAAAAATACAAAATAATACACTAATAAACATCTATAATGCATTTACAATAAGTTTCAAGCATCGTTTTGTTAAAAACAGCCGAATTTTAATTGATTATTTTGATGAAATAAGGTCCGATATTTTGTTTGTTTACATTGCGCGAATGCCGCGCGTGCGATTTTACGCGTAAAATTCGGCAATCTTACAACTTAAAAATAATTAACAATTCTCAAAAAATACAATCATTTTCACAAATATGAGTTGGTGCAATGTTTTTTATACATTAATACCTTTCTATCTAGACTAGTCCAAGATTACAGTTCCAAAATCAACCTACCCTACAGGCTATCACTCGTGGGTTAACATTCATTCGGAAAAAGAGAAAAAAGACTCACCATCATCATCCGCCGGCCACTGCCGACAAGTCAGAAAATAGTCGGAGAAAATAGGAGAGGGGTGAAAGATGAAAAGAAGTAAAATAAGAACGCTTACAAACCATGCAAACACAGTCTTAACTCACTGTCATACCATGAAAACTACAAACGTGCAAGAAAAGAGAGTTACAGACATGCAAAGTAAGGAGAGGATAAGAAAAAAAAAAGAAAAGTAGGTAAAGTTAAACAAAAAGTGGGTTAGTTTACGCTACGAGCTACATCTACGTTCGTGTTAGTCTAATTTTTTTTTTTTTTTTAATAATTTTATTGCTGGCATCACACGCTGGCATGTCACAAGCTGGAATTAATCGTCAACAGACTCATCCTCGACCACCACCCCCAGAGCTCCTGTTGCTAATTTTTTTTTTTTTTAAACAACGTTAATATTTTTAAAATGGCTGTCAAGACGGTTCTTAAACACATTAACGCTGGTAGAGTTCACGACGGGCGCGGGAAGATTATTCCATTTATCAATTACTTTAAACGTAAAGAAGTTTTTAGCGATATTAGTAGTGAAACGTCTGTCACGCAACTTAAATCCGTTATTACGAGTATTACTATTATCGAAAGTGAACAATTTCTCAAAATTTACGTTATCAATTTTATTAACGATTTTGAAAACTTCAATAAGCTCCCCCCTTAATCTCCTAGTTTCGAGTGAATACAGGTCTAACTCTTTAATCCTATCTTCATAAGGCTTGTTGCGCAATGACGGAATTAGTTTCGTGGCACGAGACTGAACCCTTTCTAACCTATCAATATCCTCACGCAAGTACGGGCACCAAAACTGAACGGCATATTCTAAATGAGGCCTGACTAGGGACTTGTAAAGGGGCAATATAATATCCTTCGATTTAAATTCTAAATTACGCGCTATGAAGCCTAACATCCTATTAGCTTTTGCGCAATACTCCAGGCACTGGTTCCTAACCTTTAACCCTTTAACGCCGAACGTTTTTGTAGGGTTAAGTCTAAATGCGTGTATTTGAAACGGTACGTATTCAACCCAGTCGGCGTTAGAGGGTTAAATCCTGAGATACGCGTACGCCAAAATCTACTTCCTCGTCAACGCTCGCTAACTCCCTATCATCCATCGTGTACGTGTAATTATTGTTACGAGAACCTATATGCAAAACTTTACATTTGTCTACGTTAAATTGCATCTGCCACTTATCCGTCCACTCCATAATCCTATTTACATCGTCTTGGAGCCTATTTCTATCGTCCTCGTTAACAACCTTACCGCCTATTTTAGTATCGTCCGCGAATTTTGACACGTTACTAGTCAATCCTACATCTATGTCGTTAATGTAAATTAGAATAGCAATGGGCCTAACACTGAACCCTGTGGGACACCGCTACCTACATCCAACCACCCCGATTCACTACCATTAACTACGACCCTCTGCCTCCTAGCACGAAGCCATTCTTCTAACCAGTTAGCTACCTGACCGCGTATATCGTGCGCTTTGACCTTCGCAATTGTTATAATTGTAACGTTAATCAAATACATTCAAATAATCAAACCATTTAGGTTTTAACCAACAAAATTCACATTATCTGAAAAAGATGAGAAAAGAATTAATAAACTTGAAAAAATAACGAAAATAATCCTAGGTTTTAAAGTGTTACAAAATCTCTTAATAATTAGTAAATTAGTGAAATAATGTTTTACAATACTAGAAAAATTAAGCATTTAGGAAAATATAAGCATATAGTAAGAAAGCATATAGTTCGATACAGTTCCGCATAGGAGACTAATTGCGAAGGTCAAAGCGCACGGTATACGCGGTCAGGTAGCTAACTGGTTAGAAGAATGGCTTCGTGCTAGGAGACAGAGGGTCGTAGTTAATGGTAGTGAATCGGGGTGGTTAGATGTAGGTAGCGGTGTCCCACAGGGTTCAGTGTTAGGCCCATTGCTATTCGTAATTTACATTAACGACATAGACGTTGTTAGAAAATCTAGAAGAGGAAGAACCATTGTTGTCCCAAGGCGATATGATGACTAAGCTGATTGATGCAGCATTGCTTGTATATATTAAGTTAAGGTGTATATATATCCATCTCATAATTGTAAGGTTAGTGAAAAATTCACTTAATAAGTGTTATTTTATTTATTTGTCGGGTTCAAAATCCCAGCTGAGCCGTGAACGGCCAAATTCTAAAGGGCAAGTTCTACCTAAAGCCCAAGTTAAGCTAAATTAAAACTTACGGATTTGAGATCCTATTAGGTCCTACCTCAGGGTAACCTCAGGGTAACCACAGGGTTGCTGACTCGATGCGGGCCGACCTTAGACCTTAATTACATGAACTTAAAGTAAACAAAAGGGTACTATTTGTGGTCTTCTTTCTGAACCTTGCAACAACAACGCAACCTGGACTATTGCACGGTGCAACAATCTTATATCTAAACAACCAAACTGAATTGCAAGAGAGCTCTCTACAAGACCACACCCTGTACGTAAGACAGGGTATTAAGTATTTCTGCCAATTCAGCTCATTTGGTATTGAGCCCAAGGGTTGTTTACATTGAAGATGTAAACTATAGATTCTGCCATAGAGCAAGAGGATTTACGCTTAGTGACTGCGCAGCTTGCCATATTAGAAACTAAAAAGGTTGCTCTAAGTGAGGTAAATGTTAAAATTGAGGCTCTTATAGAAGAGGATGAAATAGAAAATAACATAATTTACTTTGAAGAGATTATTGATGATATGATTAACGTAGGCCTCCGAGCAAAAGAGTTTAGCAGCTCAGTACAGTTAGAGACCAGGTCTAATTATGAAACACAACACTCAACAAATGATGCTTGTGAAGTTGAGGTTAACAGATCTGTAGTTCAATTACCGAGGCTTGTACTCAAAACATTTTCTGGGAGTATTCAGGAATGGCAAGGATGGGCAGACAGTTTTCAATCAGCAGTTCATTCTAGTCAAGTGTTAAGTGCCGTGGAGAAGTTTAATTATTTGCGGTCCCTCTTGGAAGGGGAGGCAGCAAAGACTATAGCAGGATTAGCATTAACAGAAGCTAATTATAATGTGGCTTGGGATATATTAAAGAAACGGTTTGGTAAGCCAGAGATCTTAATTAAAAGCCACCTCCGTGCACTTTAGCAATACCTCCTGTTAATAATCCTAATAGTGTCAAGGAGTTACGGCAGTTATATGATGAATTTGAAATTAGAACTAGGTCCCTGGACAACTTGGGTGTAGGAATGGAAAAGTATGGTATAATGTTGGTTCCTACACTGGAGTCTAAATTGCCTAGCTCAATTTTGCTTGAATTAAGTAGGGGACACTGCAGAACATGTGTACATCCCCCTTCAGCAGATGTTAAGTCTTTTAGGCACAGAATTAGCAAGACGAGAGGGAGTTGAGTTTGCACAGTGGGATGGTAAACAAGGGGACAAAGGCAGGCACAGCACCAAAGTTTCCACAAAAAGGAATAGCTCTACATGCCTCCTCTGAGAATAAATTAAAGGGAATCAAGGAATGCATATTTTGCGAAGGCAACCACAAGTCATATAAATGTGAGGTGGCTGAGGCCTTACCCTTTGAGGAGAGAAAGGACAGGGTAACTAAGTCCACAGCATGTTTTAAATGTTTTTTGAAAGGTCATAGAGCAAGGTTTTGTAAGTTTAAAATTTTGTGCAAAAAATGTCATGGTAGGCATCAGCCATTATTGTGTGAAAACACACTTAGTAGGCCTACCCCAGAAGTAGAGACATCAGTGGCACATGCCACTGCTATGCAAGGGAGTAAAAGTAAAGGGGGATTATTGCAAACAACTGTAGCCTTATTAATTGGGAATGAGGGAGAAGCTACTGTAGGAGTGTTGTTTGATAGTGGTAGCCAGTGTAGTTTTATTAAGACCAGAATTTCCAGAAAATTGAAGTTTAAAGAACTTAAGAGGGAAAATTTAAGAATTTCTGGGTTTGGGGGTTCCGTTCAAAACCGAACCAAATTTAAGAAGGTAGAAGTTCTGGTTAAAGGGTTGTTACTGCAAAGTCCCACTATCAAGGTCCAAGCTGTAGAGATTGAGGAACTTTGTGCTCCAGTCACTACTTGTTTAGATATGGCATGTGTCCAAGAATTGCAAGTTAAAGGAATTAATTTGGGCAATAATAAGTTTGAGGGAACAGAAGATATTAGTCTTTTGATTGGAGCTGACTATTATTGGGACTTCACTGGTAATATTGTCCGTACATCTCAAGGCCCGGTAGCTATTGAAAGTAAGCTAGGGTGGATGCTACATGGTAGTTATTGCAATGAAATGGAAGTTAAGGCTCTTTTTGTTAAGATTGAGGAGAACAGCCATGGTCTGGAAAGGCATTTGAAAGCGTTTTGGGAACTTGAATCTATTGGTATAAAGGACAACCAGGCAAGTACAGTGAACAATGATGTTTTAGAGCAATTTGAAAAAGGGATTGGGTTTAGAGATGGTTGCTATGAAGTTGGCCTACCATGGAAGGATTCTTGCAAACCCGGTTCAAACCCTCAGCTAGCTAATCGGAGGTTGGAGACTTCATTGTACAGGCTAAGAAAAAATGAGGAGTTGTTAATTGAATACGATGAGGCCATCCTAAGTTATGTAAGGGAGGCTATGCTGAAAGGGTGCAAGGTGAGCTGGTGAGCCAGGAGGCACATTATCTGCCACACCATGCAGTGGTACGGCGAGACAAAACTACCACCAAACTGAGGGTAGTTTTTGATGGCTCAGCCAAGGACAAAGGTGGTGTGTCCTTGAATGACTGTTTGGATGCTGGGCCAAATTTAAATGCAGATTTATTTTCCTTGTTACTGAGATTCAGGTTTGGTAGAGTAGCATTGACTGCAGATGTGAAGCAAGCCTTTTTGCGGATAAAGTTAAAACCAGAGGACAGAGATGCAGTAAGGTATCTGTGGGTGATACGAAAGACTTGTTGGAAAATGAACCTAAGGTTCAAGCATATAGAATGAAGTCAGTGTTGTTTGGCCTCAGCTCTAGTCCATTTCTGTTGGCAGCTACTGTGCAGTACCATTTTAAGAAATATTCTGAAGTCTATCCTAACACTATTGAACACATAAGGAAAAATTTTTATGTTGATGATTTGCTATGTTCCGTGGATAATACAGAAATGGCTAAACAGATATTCATGGAGGCTAGAGCTATAAAGAGGGAGGCTGGCATGGAGCTCAGAAAATGGCAGACCAATCATTCGCAATTACAAGAGTTTATGAGTCATTCCTCTGTAGTACCTGATGCAGCAGAAAGTATTGAGGATTCTGGTATTAAGGAGTTGTGGGCAATAGACGCAAAGGTGCTAGGCATCGTTTGGCAGCAAGATGATGATTTGTTTACCTTCAATGGGAAATCTTTAGTAGAGCTGGCTGAGAATGAGACAAGGTGGACAAAACGTACAGCTCTTAGTTTGGCTTCGAATGTCTTTGATCCTCTTGGATTCCTGGCTCCATTTGTGATAAAGTAAAAAATTTGGTTTCAGAGCCTCTGGGAAATTGGACTTGGTTGGGACCAAGAGTTACCTGATCATATGGTGGTAAGGTGGAAATATTGGTTCAAAGAATTGGCACATCTTGGAGACATTGAAATCCCAAGATGGTACTTTGGAGAGTTGAACAATAGTCCAGACAATTTGGAGCTGCACATCTTTTGTGATGCAAGTGAGGAAGCCTATGCAACTTGTATTTATATAAGAGGCGCATTGCAAGAGGAAGTAAGTTGCAGGTTGGTTGCTGCAAAGAGTAGAGTAGCACCTTTGAAAAGGCTTTCGGTTCCAAGGTTGGAATTGATGGGTGCCGTTATTGCTAGTCGGCTTGCAATTACAGTGCGAAAGTCTTTGGCCCTCTATGAAATTCCAAACTATTATTGGACAGACTCCACTATAGTTTGGCACTGGTTAAGAAGTCAGGCAAGGAAATGGAAACCATTTGTTGCCAATAGGGTGGAGGAAATTCAAGCGCACACAGATCCCAAGCAATGGAAGCATTGTCCAGGCATCCAAAACCCCGCTGATTTACCAACACGAGGAATTTCGGTGAAAGATCTTTCACAATCAAGTTTGTGGTGGAATGGGCCAGAGTGGCTAAAACTTGGAAGTGAAAACTGGCCTTCTAATCAGCCTATTGTAGGAGAATGCCAGGCTGAAGAAGCATGGGTGAGTGAGGTGAGAAAATGCGCTGTGAACAGTTGTCAAGTTATGCAGCAGGACCCCATATTGAGGCTTGAGGACATTAGCAGTCTGAAAAGATTGTTAAGAGTGACAGCATGGATATATAGATTTACCAACAACATTAAGGGAGAAACAAGAAGGGAAGGAATTCTGAACAGTAATGAGATTCAGCAAGCCAGGAAATACTGGGTGGTATATGCGCAGAAGGAAAAATTTGGTGAAGAGCGGGAATTGCTCACCAGCCATCCATTACAGGTTCTACCAACACATTCTGCGCTCAAGGGTTTGGATGTGTTTTTGGATCAGGATTTATTGAGAGTAGGAGGTAGACTACAGTTTTCTGGGCTTCCAGAGGAGAAAAGACATCCAATTTTGCTACCTTCTGGGGGGCACTTTGTGGACCTTTTGATCCTGGATACTCATCATAAGCTGTTACATGCTGGAGTTAGAGAAGTGATAATAGAGATTAGACGACAATTTTGGATTCCCAAAATTAGACAAGTAGTGAAAAAGGTCTTGCATAAATGTGTGGTTTGCAAGCGTTGGAGTGCAAAGCCTTATTATGAAAAGGTGGCTCCACTTCCAAGAGAACGGTGTGTCTATACGGCCCCATTTGGTGTAGTGGGAGTAGACTTTGCAGGGCCAGTCTATGTGTATGAGCGAGGGGAGTCTAACAAAGGTTATATATGTCTTTTCACCTGTGCTACCACCAGAGCAATCCATTTGGAGTTGGTAAGCAACTTAAGTAGTGATGTATTTCTTTTGGCCTTTAAAAGGTTTGTGAACAGAAAGGGTTTCCCAAATAAAATCATATCGGATAATGCAAAAACCTTCAAAAAGGCTGCAAAGGAACTCCAAGAAATTTGGTCCTTGCTAAAAGAGGAAGGATTCCAATCCTACTTTTCACACCAAGGGGTACAGTGGGAGTTTATTGTTGAGAGAGCACCATGGGGGGAGGATTTTGGGAAAGGCTAGTGAGAAGTGTAAAGTGTCCATTAAAGAAACTTTTAGCTAATGCTCATTTGAGCAAAGAAGAATTCTCTACTGTTTTATGTGAAGTAGAAGCAATGGTGAACAGTAGGCCTATCACTTTTGTTTACAATAGTAGGCAGGATGCAGAGCCATTGACACCAAATCATTTTCTTTGTGGTAAACGATTAACATCAAACCCCAGTGTGCCAGAAGACTTGCAGCCTATCCAGAGCACTCAAGGAGAGTTAACCAGACGGTTCAGGTACCTTGAAGAGCTACAAGATCAGTTATGGAAGAGGTGGCAGATGGAATACTTGCCAGAACTCAATTATTACCCATCAGGCAAGGTAAAGGGCTCCAATGCAAATTGTATCAAGGTGGGAGAAATGGTAATGATTGGGGATGAAAGACCAAGACAATGCTGGAAGCTTGGCATAATTGAAGAGTTGTTTGTTGGCAAAGACAATTTAGTTAGGTCTGCACTGGTAAAGACTTCAGGAGGAAAGTTAAAGAGACCTATACAAAAACTCTATGCTTTAGAAATCAGCAAAAACACAAATAGTCAAGATGAAACATTTGAGTTACAGCCTCATGTAGAAGGCTTGGCTAACCTTGCAGAAGGTAATGACAACAATGCCTCTTCGGTGGGGAGTGTTAGAAAATCTAGAAGAGGAAGAACCATTGTTGTCCCAAGGCGATATGATGACTAAGCTGATTGATGCAGCATTGCTTGTATATATTAAGTTAAGGTGTATATATATCCATCTCATAATTGTAAGGTTAGTGAAAAATTCACTTAATAAGAGCTAGCATTTTTGGGCTCTTGTGGCATCAGTGTTTGGGACGCTGGTGGCATCATTTTGGGGCGCTGCGCGTTCTTTCTACTCGTTTGTGGGATGTCGTACGCACAGGGTGTGGTCTTGTAGAGAGCTCTCTTGCAATTCAGTTTGGTTGTTTAGATATAAGATTGTTGCACCGTGCAATAGTCCAGGTTGCGTTGTTGTTGCAAGGTTGAGAAAGAAGACCATAAATAGTACCCTTTTTGTTTACATTAAAATTCATGTAACTAAGGTCTAAGGTAGGCCCGCATCGAGTCAGCAACCCTGAGGTTACCCTGAGGTACGACCTAATAGGATCTCAAATCCGTAAGTTTTAATTTAGCTTAACTTGGGCTTCAGATAGAACTGGCCCTTTAGAATTTGGCCGTTCACGGCTCAGCTGGGATTTTGAACCCAACAAATAAATAAAATAACAGACGTAGGATTGACTAGTAACGTGTCAAAATTCGCGGACGATACTAAAATAGGCGGTAAGGTTGTTAACGAGGACGATAGAAATAGGATCCAAGACGATGTACATAGGATTATGGAGTGGACAGATAAGTGGCAGATGCAATTTAACGTAGATAAATGTAAAGTTTTGCATATAGGTTCTCGCAACAATAATTACGCGTACACGATGGATGATAGGGAGTTAGCGAGCGTTGACGAGGAAGTAGATTTAGGCGTACGCGTATCTAAAGATTTAAAGGTTAGGAACCAGTGC
Organism: Bathynomus jamesi; assembly: GCA_023014485.1. NCBI lineage: Eukaryota > Metazoa > Arthropoda > Malacostraca > Isopoda > Cirolanidae > Bathynomus > Bathynomus jamesi. The sequence goes on along the minus strand of JAJOZX010001019.1, from coordinate 289,093 downwards.
CTGGAGTCTTGCGCAAAAGCTAATAGGATGTTAGGCTTCATAGCGCGTAATTTCGAATTTAAATCGAAGAATATTATATTGCCCCTTTACAAGTCCCTAGTCAGGCCTCATTTAGAATATGCCGTTCAGTTTTGGTGGCCGTACTTGCGTGAGGATATTGATAGGTTAGAAAGGGTTCAGCGTCGTGCCACGAAACTTATTCCGTCATTGCGCAATAAGCCTTATGAAGATAGGATTAAAGAGTTAGACCTGTATTCACTCGAAACTAGGAGATTAAGGGGGGAGCTTATTGAAGTTTTCAAAATCGTTAATAACATCGATAACGTAAATTTTGATAAATTGTTCACTTTCGATAATAGTAATACTCGCAATAACGGATTTAAGTTGCGTGGCAGACGTTTCATTACTAATATCGCTAAAAACTTCTTTACGTTTAAAGTAATTGATAAATGGAATAATCTTCCCGCGTCACTCGTTCATTCTACCAGCGTTAATATGTTTAAGAACCGTCTTGACAGACATTTTAAAAGTATTAACGTTGTTTAAAATTAAAAAAGTAAGTTAACAGCAGGAGCTCTGGTGGTGGTGCTCGAGGATGAGTCTGTTGACGATGAATGCCAGCTTGTGACATGCCAGCGTGTGATACCAGCAAAAAAAAAAAAAAAAAAAAAAAAATTAGAATAACACGAACGTAGATGTAGCTCGTAGCGTAAACTAACCCACTTTTTGTTTAACTTTACCGACTTTTTGTTTTTCTCTTATCTCCTTTCTTTGCATGTCTGTAACTCTTTACTTGCATGTTTGTAGTTTGCATGGTATGACAGCGAGTTAAGACTGTGTTTGCATGGTTTGTAAGCGTTCTTATTTTACTTCTTTTCATCTTTCACCCCCTTCCTATTTTCTCCGACTATTTTTCTGACTTGTCGGCAGTGGCCGGCGGATGATGATGGTGAGACTTTTTTCCTCTTTTTCTGAATGAATGTTAACCCACGAATGATAGGTGTTGCTCCTTACTTAACCCCTTATTCTCTTCTCTTCTCTTAACCCCCTACTCTTTCCTTTCTCTCGGGCTAGCCTTAGAGTGGATCTTAGGGTCTTTGTTAGCCTTAGCTTCTGTAGATCTGTAGATCATCATTATTATCATGATTATTATTATTTAGCAGATTAGTTGTGGTTAACTAGATGTGACTTCGTGCATCTTGGAAAATGAAACATTATCCATTAGGAGCTGAAAAACGGAAAAAGAAGAAAATAGAGGAGGAGAAGCTTTCCAGTAACACAGGTGAGATGTGCTACTTCTATATTCTTATGATTACAGTTCAGGCAACTAGGTTAGGTAGACCATCAAGCTAGGCAAGTGCTCAGGAATCGTGTAGAGCAGTGGTTGGGGAACAGGGGTAAATTACCCAAATGGGGTAAATTTAAAACTTTTGGGGTAATGCGTGCGGTATGAGAGATACTTTGTGCTGATATTTTTTTCATATATTTTTATTTTATTTTGTTACATAAATGTGGCGTTATTCTAAATTTTAGAATATTACGAATTTACGTCCTGATTACGTCCTCAAATATATTTTGGGGTAATACCCAAAAAAGTTCGCCGACCACTGGGGTAGAGTAAGCTAGTCTCTGTAATATTTATGATATTTCGAAATGTGAAATGTAATGGATCACACCACCTCAAATTATGTTCACACAGATCAATTATCAAACAAGATAAGAAAGAGTATTTTAGCAAAATCTAACAGAATATGTAATGTTATGTTCTTCTCAGGAGCACTACTGAAATATTTGGAAAAGCCATCCTCAGCAAAGCCTGATGAGCATCATGAGCCAACAGCAGGACCATCCTCTATGTAACCTCAAATACCAGTAGAAGTAGAGCCTGATGAACCAACAAGTGGCCCATCTTCTGTTCAGCTTCAAACACCACACACAGGCATTTCTACTGAGCAACAAGAACCAAGATCTGCTCCACCGCTTGACCCGTATGACTGGCCAGTTGTCCTGTCAGATGCCTTGAAGACAGATCTGGTGTCTCGAGGACCATTTCAAATCAGTCCAGATTTCACAATCCCTAAAAGAGAGGACGGTAGAAGCGTTCATCACCATTACATGGACAGAATATTAATTAATGGGGGAAAAATAAAGCGAAGCTGGCTGATGTACGCTAGAAGGAATGATGCTCTTTATTGCTTCTGCTGTAAAGTGTTTTCAAGGAAGTCGTACAAACTAATTACGGATGGACTTTCAGACTGGATAAACGTTGGTTCGCTTCTGAAAGGCCATGAAAATAGTTCAGAACATGCAGATAACATGCCAACATTGAAGGATCTGGAACTGCGGCTAAAAACTGGGAGGACCATTGACCAAACTGAAATGTCATTAATGGAGGTAGAGCGAAGACGCTGGCGAGATGTTCTCACACGTCTTGTAAGCAGAGATGGGCAGTATCTTGTATCTTAAGATACAAAAAGTATCTTGAGATACAAGATACGTATCTTAGATACTTTATTTTTGGAGGATCTTGAGAAGTATCTAAGATACATTTTGTCATGTAGCTTGTATCCCGGGATACACTTTCAAAGATACTTTCATAAGATACTTTTTAAATAGAGACGCTAATAACTATTCATGAAATATGATCATATCTGACGCACGTTGAAGCAGGCCGGCGATTGCTGTTACATGTTTGTACATGAATACTACCGTTGCGCTGCGCGCACAGTCTCGGCACAGACGTACTCAGGTTTCATCTTGTATCCCGCGGTTTTAACATGTTTTAACATGATTAAAAATCAGGAATTATACATATATTTGCTTATTCCTGCAAATATATTTATTATGAGGAAAACTTTATTTTTTCTTCGTGAGTAGGTAACTGAGCATACCTGTATTAACAATTTATTTGAAATACATAAATTGAAAAAGTGTGGTTTATTTTATTTTTCCATACCTAAACATTTTCAGGATTATTTATATATATTTACTTTGTGCTTTCCTTTTAGTTATATCACTATATGAATACTGAGATATGAAGTACCATTGATTTGGCATTTATTTATATCCAGAAAATATAATAATAAACAATTGAATGAGACAACTCGTGCGCTCATGGCTCACCAGGTGAAACTAAACTCAAATAATTATTCTTTCAAAAGCAAAGGTGGGCAGTTGCGCCGCAAGTTGCGGCGAAACATTTTTGGTTGCGCTTGCGCTTGCGCCGCACATTTTTACAGAGTTGCGGAATTGTTTGCGGCGCAACTTATATATGCAGTTTCAAGATTAGCGCGCAACGCGCAACATTTAATATTACTTCTCTGTAAAAATAACCCAAGCGAATGTAACTTAAATATTTTTATCTGGCAACACTGCACTTCAATTGTCGTTCAGCCTTTGCCAAGGCCCAGGAACGTTGGAATAAGCAGCACAGGTAAATTAATTTATTGAACATTTCTACACTCCAATAACAATTAAAAATGAAATAAATTTAAGAAAAAAACAAATAAATTCTACTATTTTTGTTTAACTTAAATTTGTGTTATTTTATAGGAGTTCTCAAGCCTGCGACCTAATCAGGGATGAGGTCGGAATGCTGCTTATTGTCCCAACAGTCACCAGGTGGAACTCAGTGTATGACGCCGTGATCCGTCTGGTCGACATATTCAACAGCAAGGACGCAGCCAGGGGACTGAACAAGGCCTGTCACGCACTCAACATTCCGGCTTTCACGTCCGGTTAGTGATAACTACAATTTTTTTTTTTTAGAAATTAGTCAAGTTAGTTGAAAAAATTAAATTACAAATTGTATAACTTCCATGTTAACAACTTTTACTTACAGAACTTATATAAAGTTATTTTTCCAGGTGACCAGGAGTTCTTCAAGGCCTATCGGCAGGTCGGTGGCCAAGAGCCTAGACGTCCTGCAGGCGGAGGGGAGAGCCTACATGGGCGTCTTGGTGCCCACCTTGGTCCTCTGCCTCTCCAGTCTCAACAGGCACAAGCACAACGAAGAGTTGGCTGTCTGCCTCCCTCTGACAGAGGCCTTGACTGAGGGGTTGATGCGCAGGTTTGGCCATGTCTTTACAGATGTGGACTGCCTCTTAGCTACTGCCTTCAACCCGCAGTTTAAGCTGTCAAGATGGCCAGAGCTGGTGCCAGGAAGAGACCCGGAGGAGTTGAGGAGGACGGTCACCAGCAAAGTTGTGTCGTTGGTGGACAGGGCCAGGAAGGATGAAGAGTTCAGCAGCAGTGATGCGGAAGCGGCAGACAAAGGGGACTTCCTCGAGCAGCTGTACGACACAGGAGTAATCAGCAAACAGAAGAAGGAGAGCACAATGCTGGTGAACAGTTTCCTGGACCAGAGGCCGGAGAAAAATATCGCGAGGAACGTGTTCACTTGCAAGGAACTGACAGACCTCTTTGTGCAATATAACACACCCATTCCCTCAAGTGCGGCTGTAGAACGTCTGTTCTCTTTGGGGAAGGATGTTCTGAAGCCAAAACGGGCTGGACTCTCCGATCCACACTTTGAGATGCTGGTGTTCATAAAGGGGAACCTGGCTCTTATGTAGTGATTTTTTGCATTTATTATATATTGTAATAAAATATTGATATTATCTTTTTCTGTATCAGATATATTTTGTTTAACTTGTAAAAAGGCTTTTTATTTTCATATTATTTTATTTATTTTTCAAAAGTTGCGCGTTGCGGTTGCGCTTGCGGCGCGACTTTTTGAAAAGGGTTGCGCTTGCGCGTGCGGCGCAACTATTTCAGCAGAGTTGCGGTTGCGGCTGCGGCGCTACAAAAATCGTTGCGCGTGCCCACCACTGTTCAGAAGTATCTTGTATCTTAAAAATGTATCTTGTATCTGTAACTTGTATCTGTATCTTGAAGATACAGATTTTTCGAGTATCTTGTATCTGTATCTCAGAGGTTGTCATTATTTAACACACAGGGGAGTTTACAGAGAAGACTCATCCACAACTAAACTAAGAGTAGTATACAACTGTAGTTTAAAAGATATAAATTCTGTTAGTTTGAATGATTGTCTCATGGAAGGCCCAAATCTTGTCTCAGATCTTGTAAAAATTCTCCTTTGCTTCCGTTTAGACAATTATGCGGTACAGAGTGACATAGAAAAAGCATTCCTCTGTATAAATTTGAAGCTTGAGTATGATAAAAATCATCTCAGGTTTTTGTGGTTTAATGATCCACATGACTTTAACAAAGGTTTCAAAACCTACAGATTTAAAGTAATTATATTTGGAGCAAATTGTTCTCCAAGTATTCTTGCTTTAACAATTAAAAACCACCTAAACTTATTTCAAGAGGACTTAACAGTTCAGTTTTTAAAACAACATTTTTATGTGGATAACCTCATTGGTTCCACTGTAACTGAAGAGGAATTGCTTGAAATTTGCCAACTGTCACAACCCATAAGGAAGCAAGAAAATTTTGGACAGGGAGAGTGGGTTTCTAATTCTCCTAAATTAAATGAACACACAACAAAAGACAACAATAGGAACATTGAACCAAACAATTACACAAAAACACTTGGAATGCTTTTGTTTTTAAAACAGAATTCCGAACACAATGACACTCTTTGCACAAAGAGTTATAACTTAAATCCAAATGCCAATACAAAAATCGAAGTGCTTTCAGAATCATCCAAAATTTTTGACCCCATTGGATTATACTGGGTGATCCAGATAAATGGGACCCATAAAAAAAAGCCAAATATTCTTAATATTTAATTCCTTTCATAAAAACTATACATCATTCGAAAGAGTAGAGTTACAAGTTTATTATGAAATATTTATTTTTTTAAAATGACTCCTTTCAAATGTGCTCCATTAGTTGCCAAGCATTCCAGTGTTCTCGCTTGTAAGTTCTGCATCACTTTTGCAAGAGTGTGCGGTGGTATGGCTTGTATCTCATTTGTGATGGCGGCCTTCAATTCTTGCAAGGTCGTTGGGTTATTTCTGTAGACCCTACTCTTTAAATATCCCCAGAGATAATAATCTAAGGGAGAAAAATCCGGAGACCTTGCGGGCCATTCAACGTCTCCAAATCTTGAGATTAACTCGCCTGGAAACGTTTGACGCAAAACTGCCATGCAGTTCCTCGTGGTATGGCAGGTAGCTCCGTCTTGTTGGAACCAGTGGTTTTCTAGACAAAGATCTCTTAATTTAGGAATAAGGAAATCGGTCAACATTTTTTCGTAGCGATCACCATTTACAGTGACCGTGTTTCCGGTGGAATCCTCGAAAAAGTACGGCCCTATGATCTGAGATGCAGTAAGACCACACCAAACAGTTACACGCTGACTATGCAACGGGACTTCGGTAATATTCAATGGATTTTCTGTTGCCCAGAAACGACAATTTTGTTGGTTTACAGTTCCATTCAAGTGAAAATGGGCTTCGTCTGACATAATCAAAGTTGCTAGAAAATTGGTGGTGTCATTTACCTTCTGTTGGATCCATTGACAGAATTGTCGTCTTCTTGCGAAATCTCCATCGTTTAGTTGTTGCACTGTTTGAATTTTATATGGAAAGAGCATTAAATTTTGTTTGAATATACGGTGTGTTGTTCCATATCCAACTCCTAACAGCTGAGAAGCACGTCTGATGCTTATGTTAGGATTATCCTGTACAATTTCATGAGTTCTGTTAATGATCTCGTCTATCCTTGCTGTGCGCACTCTTCCAGTTGGTTTTCTTTTTCCAATGCTGCCAGTTAGGGAAAAATTTCTGACACACCGACGGATTACTTTCTTAGAAGGTGATTTTGACATCTGAAAATTTGTCTTGAAAGATCTTTGAGCTGAAACTACACTTCTTCCATGCTCATAATATTGCTTAGTTATGAAACGCAGCTGTTCCACAGTCCATGCAGTCATCTTGAAGGGTTAGTTTTAAATAACACTTTTATTTTGTTTTGTATCTTATCTTGTCTTGTATTGTCAAAACCTATACAATCCTGTACAAACTTGTAACTATCCTATTTCGAATGATGCGTATGATTTTATAAAAGGATTTATACTTTAAGAGTTACAGGGGTTTCTTTTGGGTTCCATTTCTCTGGATCACCCTTTATTTACCAGCAACCATAAGATCCAAAATCCTTTTGCAAGACTTATGGAAAAAGAAAATTGATTGGGATGAACCACTTTCAGTGGAAGACCAACTTCAGTGGAAAAAATTGGCCACAGACTTAAACAAAGTTCAAAACATCTACGTACCAAGATGTGCTGGTTACAGATTAAACCCTCAAACACTACACATTTTTACAGATGCCAGCACAAGCTTACGGGTGTTGTGCCTATTTAATAAGTGAAAATGAAAGTAACTTGGTTTATTCAAAGGCAAAAGTGGCACCCTTAAAACAAAAGAAAACTGTACCACAACTTGAATTGTTGGCTGTCTCATTAGGAGTCAAAACAGCAGACTTTCTCTCACAAGTGTATAAAGAAGTTAACATGACAGACATTTAGTTATGGACAGACAGAAATTTGTCTAACATGGGTGACCAACACAGATACAACTTCTTGCAAAGACATATTTGTGAAGAACAGACTAACAGAAATCAAAACTGCAAACACATCCCTTGGTATCAAATTTAGGTACATAGTACAAACAAAACAGAATCCTGCAGACTTTTTGAAAAGAGGGCTCTCTTACAAACTGTTGAAAACAAATAAAATTTGGTATGAAGGCCTGAATGGCTAACATGTGAGGATCTTTGGCTAGCCAAAGTAGTTAACCTCACACTCAACTCTACAACAACTGAAAAGATCACTGAGGACAAACCTATTTTTGACTATAAACATTATTCAGACCATGGCCGTAACTACCTATGAGGTCACCGAGGTCCGGACCTCGGTAATTATTTCCTAAAAAAAAAAAAAGAGACTGAACCGTTCTCCGTGTATGAAACGCATATTACCGCTTTTCTTTTGAAAAGAGGGAGCGTCGAGCGTTTTGTGTTTTGTGTTTAGTGTATAGCTTGGGTTGTGTTTGTAGATGTCATTTTGGTCTGAATTTTGCTCGTCCCGCCGCGCTCGAAAAAAATCTGGACCTCACTAATTTCTAAACCCTAGCTACGGCCCTGATTCAGACCTCAACAAACTCTTGATAATTACAGTCTATTGCTGCAAGTTTGTCAATAGCTACCTTCTCAAACACTGTCCTCAGAAGGCCTTTTCTAACTTAACAGAAACTGCAACAAAACACTGGCTCAAACAGATACAAGCTTCAGAATTTGACAAGGAGTTGAAGTATCTTAGGTCCAGTAACACATTAAACAAAGGAATTCCTTCACTTGTCATGGATCTAAATCTGTACTGGATACAGAGGGTCTGATAAGGTGTAAAGGAAGGCTTAACAAGTCAACTTTGACTTACAACTCTAAGCACCCAATTCTTCTTCCGAGGAGGAATCACTTCACAAATCTCATCATCAGGGATACCTACAACAAAATACACCACATTGGGGTCCCACAAACCCTGACGGAGCTGAGAAAAACTTACTGGCTACCAAAGGGTAGAACTGAAACAGAGAAAATTTTAAACACATGCATTCCTTGTAAACGTATCCATTCACGACCCTTTAAGACCCCCAAGCCCTCCAGACCTACCTGTGGAACGAGTAACATTTACTCGGCCATTTGAAACCACGGGTATTGACTACACTGGAGCGGTGAATGTGAGTTTTGGAGATAAAATGGATTCAGAGGAATACAAAGTGTACATTGTACTCTTCACCTGGCTGCCACACGTGCCATATGTCTAGACATAGTAGAAGATCTGACAGCAGAAGCTTTTATTGCTGTTTTCAGACGATTTCGTGCGCACAATTCTGTACCCAAAACTATATGGTCAGACAATGCCACATACTTCAAATCTGGTGAAAGAATAATTTATCAGATTTGTGACAGTGAAACAGTACAAACTCATTTAATCAAACACAATATAACCTGGAAGTACATTTCTGTTAATACACCATGGTATGGTTCCATTTGGGAAAGAAACATACAGACTGTAAAGAACTGCCTTAAAAAGACTATTGGGACTAAACATCTACAACTTTTTGAACTCATGACTATTCTGTCAGAAACTGAAAACGTTGTCAACAACAGACCATTAACTTATGTGGGAGATGGTATTAATGAGCCAGAACCTCTCGCACCAAACCACCTAATTAAGGGAGAAACAGTAAACATGTTACCAGAATATGAACATAACAGTACAGAGGATCCAGATTGGGTAATAGGACACAAAGAACTCAACACAAAATATCAACATTTGACACAAATCAAAACTCAGTTTATAACAAAATGGAGAGAAGAATACTTAGCAAGTCTTAGAGAAAGACATAAACAATTAACAAAACATTGTTCAATGGGAAAACAATTAACAAAACATTGGTCAATGGGAAAAGTCTTGGAACTCAAAACTGGTGAAGACGAAATTACCAGGGTTGTAAAATTGAAAACAGCAACTGGTGAAACCACCAGAGATATCACATTACTATATCCTTTGGAGTGTGGGGCTGTTAAAATGGGTGAAGTACCAGAAATAAAAGAATACTTCTTGAGCTTTCTTAAGGCTTCAGAAAGTACAGGCCTGGGTTTATCAGTTCTGATTCTGAAGAGACTAGATGAACTGAATATTCACTTTGATGACTGCAGAGGACAGTCATATGACAACGAAGCGAACAGGAAGGGCAAGAACAAAGGTGTTCAGGCAAGGTTATTAGAGAAGAACTGTCGTGCACTCTATGTTTCATGTGGGGCTCACACACTAAATCTTGTATTGGCTGATGCAGCTAAAGCTTCCACAGATGCCATCAGCTTCTTTGGCAACGTACAAAAATTGTACAGCCTTTTTGCAGCACCTACACAGAGATGGACAATCCTAAAGAAGCACGTGAACATAACACAAGTCTTGGAGTGAAACCAGGTGGGAGAGCCGGCTTGAGAGCAGTGAGGCTGTGCGATACCAGAGCCACAACATCAGAGAGGCCCTGTTGGAAGTCAGAAACAATGCCACAGATGCCATAGCCAGGACTGAAGCACAAGCACTTGCAGAGGAGGTAGAGTCTTATCGCTTAACATGCAGTTAACCATGTGAGCAAACTTCTGCAGTCTCCTACAATGCAGTTTGATGTGGCAGTCAACCTCCTCACAAAAACAAAAGACTCACTCACCAGCTACAGAAACACTGGTTTTGTTGCAGCACAAGTCGTAGCTAGGGACATGTGTGAGGAAATGAATGTGGAGGCTGTGCTGAAGGAGAAGAGGCTCAGATCCACAAAAAAGCACTTTGCTTACGAAGCTCCTGACGAACAATTTACAGAAGCCTTAAAGAGGCTGGAAGTCAAATTTTTCAATGTGGTGGTGGATTGTGCCATCGGGTCAATAAATGAGAGATTCAAAACATTAGATGATGTGAGGGACATATTTGGGGTTCTCTTAAACTTCACCACAATGAACAAGAAAGACTTGTCCTGCAAGTGTGAAAAGCTCTCTAAGATACTGAGCTCTGGAGCTGACTCTGACATTGATGGAAGAGAACTGGCCCTCGAAATTAAGAACTTGCCGACTTTACCTTCACACAACATGACTGCATTGGAGCTTCTCTCTTTCATTAATCAGAAGCAACTGGAGGAACTATACTCCAATCTCTGGGTTGCACTAAGAATTGCCTGCACTCTACCTGTGACAGTAGCGTCAGCCGAGAGGAGCTTCTCTAAGATGAAGCTAATCAAGAACTACCTCAGATCATCAATGGGGCAGGATCGCCTCAGTGGCCTTGGCATCATAAGCATCAACCAGGACGTTGGCAGGGAGATTTCATATGATGATATTATTGATGATTTCGCCCAGAAAAAATCTAGGAGGCAAAAATTTTGAAGATACAAACTGTTCTGTATAACTGTTAGCTATTACACGATTGTATCGTAGAGTTAGTAATTGTTTGGTTATAGTTCTGTCTCATTTATTCTAAATAATGTATAAGCTAATTTTCAGGAATTTCATGAAGAGTATTTTTTCTGTTTGTCTTCTGAAAGTACATATTTGTTGTTTTGGACATAAATGTTTCATTGAAATTGTTTCATAATTGTTTTTTATTAACATAGCCATTTTTGTATGTGTGTGCTGAGGTGATGTAGTAAGGCGTGAGTTGGTGAATGGAGGGGTGGGGCCTCAAATGGGTATACTGCTTAGGGCCCCCTAATGGCTAGAAACGGCCCTGCCTTGCAGGCCACCCACCTGGTGGAGTCAGGGCCGGCAATAGCTGCCAAAGGCCCCGGGGAAAGATTGGTATAATGGCCCCCCTGTTTACTTGGTATATTATGAATGTTTTTCGTGTACATAACCAGCAAACTGATTATATGTCTAAGTCACTATTCAAAACATATAGTATGATAATCTCTATAAAATGTATGTTAAGTATATTTCCTCTGTTATTTAATCAATTGCTTTATTAATATTTTTAGATTTTATCCCCCCCCCTTTCCGGATCCCCTAGAGGTCCGGGCACCGGGGATTTAACCCGGCTTTCCCGCCCTCTCGGCGGCCCTGGGTGGAGTAGCTATTCTATGGAGGTTAGAGTATTGGAAATATGTTAGTGAATTAAAACTTGGGTTTAACTGGCTAACTGGAATAGAAATTTGTGTAGACAATAAAAAAGTTGACATTCTGTGTATCTGTGTACCTATATATCTATATCTATATCTATATCGTATATGTACACCTGATGCAAATCAGGCAGTTCTGAATATGGCAATTTTGTACTCCTATGCTAGTTCTGACCATATACGCCCGTCTTAATTGAATTTGACATTAACTGTATTCCAATGCTGTTACAGATAAATGATACACGTAAAGCGAAGTTAGACTGGCCTAGAGTTGATGATGAGGGCAAACAACAGTATTGTAATAAGTCTGGTGTCTTGCTAAATAAGGGGGATCTCAGAAAATAAGTTTACACGGTGTATAATTTCGTAACTAAAGGACCTCCATTGATTATGTTTGTATCAGGTGAATTCGTTAATCATTGTTGACAGCACTGCACGTCGATTCAGCTGCCATCTACCGGACATTGGTTATATGAGTCAGTTGAACATGGCGGCTCGAATGGAACAGTGATCCAGGCACGAGGTGCTTGCAGTTATTCGATTTTTGAAAGCAAGAAATATGTCCGCAGCAGAAATTCATCGCCAGCTGGTGGAGGTTTATGGGGAAGATGTAATGAGTCGGTAGAGTGTAGCAAAATGGTGCGCGCACTTTCGTGCCGGAAGATTCATTATGGACGATTGTGAAAAAAGCGGCAGACCCATAACAGCAAACACTGCAGACAACAGGACACTCGTGGAAAACGCGATTCGCGATAACAGAAGGATTACGGTGCGTGAACTGCAAAAGACTTGAATCTGTCACATGGAACAGTTGTCACTATCATTCAGGAGTTAGAGTTTCACAAAGTGTGTGCGCGTTGGGTGCCTCGAGTACTATCGGAAGACCACAAGACACAACGAAAGGTTTGTGCCCTGTCATTTCTGCAACGATATTCCGAGTCTGTCAGTGGTCAAGAATTCTCAAGCGCATTGTCACAGGAGACGAGACATGGGTTCATCACCATACTCTGGAAACAAAACGTGCCAGCATGGAATGGAAACCCCCTGGGTCCCCGCGATGGTGATGGTTACCGTGTTTTGGGACCACAAAGGCGTTTTACTCGCAGACTTCATGCAAAAAGGCACAACAATCAATGCAGCTGCATATTGTTCAACACTGGAACATTTACGAGCGGACATTAAACGTAAACATCCTGGACTGCTCCGTAAAGGTGTTCTGCTTCTGCACGATAACGCACGGCTGCACTCTGCTATAGCGACTCGGCAACTCTTGCAGCGTTTCCGGTGGGACGTCTTGGAACATCCCGATCCTGGCGCCGAGCGATTACCATCTGTTTGCAGTGGTGAAGCAACATCTTGGCAGTCACAAATTTCAAATTGATGGCGAGGTGGAAACAGCTGTGACATGATGGCTGAGAACACAGGACACGGACTTCTATGAACAGGGAATCGAAAAGCTCGTCCCACGATATGATAAATGCCTCAATTGTGGCGGGACTATGTGGAAAAGTAGTGGGATAGCTGTACAATTAAATCTGCACTGTCGTTATTAGACTTGGAAATAACTTATATTACGAGGGGCGGTCAGAAAATATCTATCCCTAATGATGCTCTAGCTTGTCAAGATGTAAACTGTAGAATTCAAACACATATTTTGGAATTTAAAGACATGTATGAACAAATTGTTTCGTCTCTCAATACCTTCAGGAGAAAAAACTATACATGTAGACTAGGGTGGCCCACTTTTCAATTTTTTTTGAAAAGTATAGGTGATCGTGGTTTTTCCCATTATTTGGCACTATACTAGCACATTGGTACCATTTTTACAAAAATTGATCAATATTTAGGGGTCTCGGATCGACCTTGAAATTACTAGTTTTTTGTTTAAAATGCGTACTTTTTAACTTTTTACTGAATCAAGACAAATCATTAAGTAGGGATGTTTTCTGAATCCTCTTAATGAGAGAAGTCGTTTGGTGTGCCTGCCAATGTCATACGACTAACGGTTTAAAGGTTGTGCCTGTATACAGGTAATACCAATGTGCTAGTATAGTGCCAAATAATGGGAAAAACCACGATCACCTATACTTTTCAAAAAAATGAGTCACCATACCCGGGCGGAATGTATAATGTATATAGGTAATTAGAAAATGCACTATGCCTGTGCCAGGTACCTAACCTATTTCTTTTTTTGCAGATCATAACATTTTGAAATTCTCTCTGAGTTCCTCATCCTTTGTCATGGACAAATCGATGGCAACCATAACTGGAAGAACTCTTGAAGCTACAAATTGCCAACAACACGGCAGGTTTTGCAATACTTCTTCAGTGTTATCCAGTACACTGCTAACAGGAAAGACGCATTCAAAGAAACCGTAAACAACGTCTTAAAGTTTTGGAACATGGCCCGCATTAAAACAATCACAAAGCTCAACTGCGAACGGAAGCTAGAGGCATTGTGGAAAGAGTGGCACTTACTCCAAAAGAGCAGAAAACGAGAAACTGACGCCGGAGGAAAACGGCAGAAGTTTTCGGACAGTGTGGACAAGCTGTGGGATATCGGAGCATCTGACGCTGTCGAAGATATAAAGAAGAATCGACTGCTGTCCGACAAGGACAAGAAAGAAGACATTGACTTCTACCTCGATCAACGTGGTCCTCGGGTGGCAACGATGAGCGGGAACGATAAAGTTTTCGCTGTAAAAAGAAAGCTACAGGAAGGAAGAAAATGTCCTCGCCAGGAGCCGCAAACCTCAAAGTGTGCATACGAAATCGGAGATGAGGCCATGGAGAATGATGATACTGGCATGTCAGGAGAGTCGGAGACAGAACTAGCGTTCCCCCTACCGAAAGAGCCAAGTGTGTCTGTCAATCTTCCTCGCCGCATCCTTAATGCACCTGCTGTCATGGAAGTGGCTGATCGTTTCCGCATGTCCAATAATCAGGTGCGTATTGTGTATAGTATTCATCGATAGCGTCAGTTTTAAAGTGTCCCGTAACCCACATGTATTCTTGACAGTTTCCTTTCCATTCTCTACACAGGTAGTAAGCATTGTGGCTGCTATCACACGTTCGGCGGATCCACCAGCAGACCTCAATCAGTTCAGCATCTCGAAAGAAACGGCTCGCCGGGGAAGAGTGTCACATCGCCGTGAAGTGGCGACGGCTGTGAAGGACTCCTTCACGCCACCGAGGCACACTGTTGTCCACTGGGATGGCAAAATGGTCAAGGTCAGTTGATTAAGTTTTCATAGCTATCAATTTAGTAATGAGATTCATGAAGCATAATGTCAATTAAAAAGAGAACTGAATGTAAACAAAAATAGGTTACTTTACAACCATGAAATTGAAATATATGGCATGTGTTTCAGAACTTCCTTGGAACGGCGGAGCACCGCCAAGCAATTCTCATCTCCGGGGCTCCTCATTGCACAGAAGGAAAGTTGCTGTCAGTCCCAGCTGTTGCTGACGGCACCGGACTGTCGCAGGCGCGGGCAACCATACATGCTCTCGAAGATTGGGGATGTGAGGAGAGCGTCATCGGACTCTGCTTCGACACCACTTCCACCAACACGGGGAGGGTGCAGGGTGCAGTTGTCCGGCTGGAAAACATGATCGGGCGACCGCTACTCCAGCTGGGATGCCGTCATCACGTCCTAGAGCTTATCGTGGGGGCAGTAGCCGTCACCCTGCTTGGAAGGACTACGGCACCAACTGATCCTTTGTTTCAGCAGTTGAAGAGAAGGTTAGTTCATTTTTTGTGCAAGGTAAAGTTAGGACACACATGATATTCCACTAGTTTATAAAACAGCAAGCCAAACCGGAACTTCAGAGTTTTCTCACACAATTTTCTTGTTTATTATTTTTGAAGATGGGACGAGCTCGATCTCTCGACCTACTGCAAGCTGCAGGTCGAGAATCTGGCGGAGAGTACGTGGCTAATAGAACTCCGGGACTCGGCGGTCAACTTCCTGAGCACAGCTTCTGGTTTCGTCAGAGACGATTACCGGGAAGTGGCAGAGATCACGCTCCTGGTACTCGGGACACAACCACGCCGTGGCATTCACCTCATGCGCCCAGGAGCCTACCACCACGCAAGATGGATGGCTAAAGTTAGTATTTTCAAACAAAATAATCTAGAGATAAGTTTAAATGTTATTCAAAGATAAACATTTCATTATAACGCAAACAAAGTAATTGGTAACAATAAACCTGTCTTACTTACAATGGTGCCTATTCTGTTTCAGGTCATCTACTACACAAAACTGCTGATGTTCAGTGGGCAGCTGGAGCTCGACGCCGAGCTGGTCGACAAACTGCACAGGATCGTGGTGTTCATCGCTCTTCTGTACGTACCAGCTTGGTTGGCGGCCCCTGTAGCAGCTGATGCGCCGTTGAATGACCTGGTACTATACCAGCGTTTTCTGAGGTATAGGGCAGTGGACCGCGAGGTGGCAGAAGCGTCACTGGCAGTGATGAGGTGGCACTTCTGGTATCTGAGGCCTCAGACCGTCATCTTCGCTCTATGCAGCAACAAGGTGGATGGCACTGTGAAGCAACAGATGGCAGAGAAGCTGTCCCACCTCCCTGTACCCAAAGACTTCACATACGAGAACGTCTCAGTCAACGAGATGACGCTACTCCCCGACCTGATCGACGAGTCCTCCTGGTTCTTATTTGCAGGTCTGAAGATGTATGGGTCTTCGTGGCTCACCCTGCCAACTGATAAGTGGGACGAGAACGAGGACTTTTGTCGTCTGAAGGATGTGATCTCCAGGTCACCAATGACGTCGCTGAAAGAGGAGTCCAACTGATACAAGACTATGCGAACACGGGCACAAAGGACGAGGCACAGCTGCAGGATCTTCTGCAAGTGGTGGAAAAGAACCGGAAAGAGCTCGGCGACTTCAAAAAGTCATCACTCGCCACGATGACATAGCACAGAGGGACAACGTTGCAGCCAGTGACGTGTGATAGTGGTCAATACAATGCAAAAGTGATTGTTTAAGTTATTGTTTCTTTCTTCCTTATTTGTCTGCTATTTGCTGATTTTTTGAAAAGTATAGGTGATCGTGGTTTTTCCCATTATTTGGCACTAAACTAGCACATTGGTATTACCTGTATACAGGCAGAACTTTTAAACCGTTAGTCGTATGACATTGGAAGGCACACCAAACGACTTCTCTCATCAAGAGGATTCAGAAAACATCCCTACTTAATGATTTATCTTGATTCAGTAAAAAGTTAAAAAGTACACATTTAAAAAAAAAACTCGTAATTTCAAGGTCGATGCGAGACCCCTAAATATTTATCAATTTTTGTAGAAATGGTACCAATGTGCTAGTATAGTGCCAAATAATGGGAAAAACTACGACAACCTATACTTTAAAAAAAAATTGAAAAGTGGGCCACCCTAATGTAGACCTGGCTCGAACTTCATAATGCATTCAGAGATGCTTTTTTAATGTGGTGTGAACAAGGGAAACCAAGGCAAGGCCCTGTATTACATCAAAATCAGAGGATTAATGCCAGGTTCAAGTATGCATTAAGATATATAAAAAATTATGAGGATGAGTTAAGCAGGGACGTTATGGCTAGAAAGCTTGCCAGTAAGAATGCAAGAGACTTTTGGGAAGAATTAAAAACAATAAATAATAGTGCAATGTCTCTTCCTGCTAACATTGAAAATGTAGCTGGGACTGAGAATATAGCCAAATTATGGAAGAAACACTACAGTGAGTTATTCAACTCTGTACATAAGAGCACTAATATTAATTGTAATGCTACCTATAGTCCAGATATAAGAGTTAGTGTATTTGAGACTAAACAGGCCATGAAATGTTTAGATTGTAACAAATCATGTGGTATTGATGGTATTTCTATTGAGCATCTGAAATTTAGTAGTGACAGATTAGTGCCTCTAATAGCTGTGTGATGTACAGGCTTACTGAGACATGTTTTTTTTTTGTCAGATACAGTGTTATCCGGTGTTTTGGGGCCAGTACTAAAAAATAAAAAGGGTAAAATCAATAGTAAAGATAACTATAGGGCAATAGCTTTGGCCAATATTATGTCTAAAGTGTTTGAATATTTAGTCATTAATAGACTTGAATGTTACCTGTATACTGGTGATAACCAATTTGGTTTCAAAATGAAACATGGTACTGATATATATATGTGTGTGTGTGTGTGTGTGTGTGTGTGCGCGCGCGCGCGCCTTGAAAGAGATGGTCTATAAATATCAAATTCTAGATGCTAATGTATTTTTGTGTTTCCTGGATACCTCTATGGCATTTGACCGTGTTGATCATGACAAATTATTCATGAAACTTGTAAATCATGATGTACCTAGTTACAGAGGCCTACCGAAGGGGAGGGCAACAGGGGCGATCGTCCCCCGCCTTGAGCTAATAAATAATTATTATTTTCCCAGTAAAATTGCTAGGTTACAACAGGATGAGAATGAAAGTGAAAAAATTTCGGCGTCTTCGGCGCTAGCTCTTGCCTCCCCTACCACTAAAAATTTAAAATGGCTTAGGATCCTGAAAACTCTTAATCCGACCCTGAGAATAATTTTCTTTTATAAAGGTAACAGTCCAAGGAAGTGCTTAATCTCGAAATTAGCACTTTTTTATTCTTATGTTAATACAAATCTGAGCATCCTAATTGCGGTTTGCATTGAATATTATGTTACTAATCAGATTTTTATCATAATTTTTATTTTTTTTATAATATAATTTTTATATTTTTATTCATAATGTGTCTTAGCAGTAGCTAGTTAATCATCTCTAACTGAACGATAAGTTCATCATGAACGTACATAAAAATTATTTAGCTCTATTTCAATTATACTTCGATTAGTTCCGAGTTCGCCCCCCTTTGGCAAATTTCTGGGTACGCCCCTGCCTGGATACTTGGTCCGTATATAAATATTCTGGTATAATCACCAAACAATGATTGTAAGATGGGGGTGGGATTAATTCAGAGCCATTCTCTGTGACCAATGGTATCAGGCAGAGAGGATATTATCCCCCTATTTATTTGGTGTTTATATGAATAATCCAGCTGTTGTACTGAACACTTGTTAAATTGGCTGCTATTTTAGCACAATGATTGTTAATTATCTGATGTATACAGATGATCTAGTTCTTATTTCTCCCTCTGTTAAAGGGCTCAGCACACTTTTGAAAGTTTGTGAAAGGTATGAGAAGGAAAACAACACAAAAGATAATCCTGCTAAAAGTCGTATTATGATTGTGAGGACCAAGGCCTATATGTATATAAAATTTCCTGAATTTCAATTGACTGGTATTGTGGTGTCAGAAGTGACCCAGACTGAGTATTTTGGTCACATACTAACTAATAGTCTTTCAGATGACTGTGATATTCTAAGGCAGTGTAGACAATTATATGATCAGGGAAATACTTTGATTGGAAAGTTTCATGTGTGTACATTAAATGTTAAGTTGATCTTGTTCAAAACATTTTGTACTCCAATGTACAGTATACAGCTCATTTGTGATGGAACTACAGGGTGTATAATATAAGAAAATTGTACAGTATATTACATATAAATTATGGTAAATATTTACTATTACACCTGTCTCCGGTAGAAAGTTTTAAAAGTTGGTTTTCAATGTTTTTCAATGTGCTGAATTAAAAAATGATACTCATTTCCGTTGCAAATGATTTGTTAAAGAGTTATTGAAGCTTAAAGCTTTTAAAACTTTCTACACTTTTTTACCCTTTTTTACCTAACCTAACCTAAAACAACCTAACCTAACATATTTTTATACCCGTATTAAATGTTGCTCTCCTTTTAGTGCCAGTATGCTGTTTGTAGTCAATAAGGTGCCTAACTGTGCTAGTGTCATACGCAATTTTGTATTTAGGCTTATCACTAGGCTTGGTGAGTCCGTCAATAAGATAATAGAAGCCATGGTTAGTGGACTGATCTCCGATATATTTTATTGATCTCAAATTTGGAAGCATAGGCGTAGGCGACTGTATGTTCATTATTCATAGTGATTCACTGGCCTACATAGTCAATGCTCCAGACAACTATCTCTCAACCTTCTATGGACCACTTGTATAATGTTTGTACCTGTTGAGTCTGAAATAAGGTGTTTGTTGCTGTTGTATTTGCATCCTACTGTCCTTTCCTTATTTTGTGCCTAATCACTTAGATAATAATTATGGAAAAACTATACACACCTACAACATGGTGTCGTATATGGTACCTTTATTTCTTCATTAAATACAAATTATTAACTTACTGAATTAAATAACTCCAACAATTGCCTCGATTGGCGACATAGCCTTTTCGGAATGGAAATAATTGCCATACAATAGAACCCAATATGTACAGTAGGCACTGGGTCCACATAACGAGAAAAACGTATTATTTTGTATCAAAATTTTCCATCCCTAATGCATGAAAATTACTTCGAGAGAAGAAATAATGAAAACACAAAAATTAGACCTGTGGGGACTTTGTAAAGTCAGCGAGTTTGTAAGAGAAGAAATTTATATTAGCTCATCTCAGGGCTGTCTAGTTTCGAGCGATGCTTTAGGCAAGGAAGAAGTGCTTAATCTTCCTATAAGTTCTGAGTGAATACCTAATAATATAAAACTAATATCACAACAGAATAGGCTTATTCCTTCAGGTATTCAAGTGTAGTGAATGCGTATATTAATTAAACCGAATAAACTCGTTGCGTAACCCCCATCGCTTACATCGAAAGAGAGCCGCGCGCTCTACAACCAGAAGCGAGGCCCAACGAAATAATAAGGTATGGTAATTTCCTTATTTACCATTAGGCAGCACTAAATACCGGAGACATATAAATTAAACATTAACCAAATAAAAAAACTACTACTTACGGTCTTTTGAAGACCTCAAACACAAAACTTTTTAACGGAAAGACGTAGGGTTTTTGCTGTTATCTGAGCATCAATATCTGCTGGAAATTTCCAATGGATAGCATAGGGGACAGGAATCAAACATAACCTATGTAGTTTTTTTTTATAATAATAATGAAATAATAATTATGATTATGATAACTGTAATCAGGATTAGTTATCATATAAAATTATGTAGGTAAGTCGTAAAAACATGTCTTTAAACACCCAACCAGTGAGTACAGAGGACGTTAAATATTTGATGTACTAAATTGTAATATTGTATTAGTGTACAAACCCCGACATTATGTCGCCATGAAAAGTATGTAAGTAGTGAATATTTATTTTTTATTTTTGTTTATTAAAAAAATGGATTAATTCGCAGATTCTCCAACTAGAGGGAGAACTTGGCCTTCAGATTGCACTCCGAAAATTTAAACATTTATTTTTTTATCATAAAATTAAATCATTCCTGCCTGAACCATTGTCAAGAGGTCGAGCCTCCTCCCATTTTCAATTCCTGATCAACAACAGTAAATTTAAAAGGCTGTAAATTCGTCTCACCCCTTCATTGCTTCTTTCTGTAAAAATTTTGTCACGAATAAAGTTGAGTGAAAGAAGACTTCAATTGAGATACATACAGTATTGTGTGTTTCCATCCGATCCTTGAATCTTCTTCTTTCTCTTCGCCCGTTCCCGCCTCTATGCGGGGTCGGCGTTTCTGACCAGCCTCCTCCACACAGCCCGGTCCTGGGCTTCTTCCTCCGACAAAACCTTCTCCCTCAAATCGTCCCTCACCTTCTCCATCCACCTTCGCTTCGGTCTGCCTCTCTTTCTCCTGCCATGCACCTCCATATTCATCGTTCTCTTACCCACATAATCTTCGTCCCCTCTCATCACATGTCCATACCATTTCAGTCTACTCTCTTGTATCTTCCTCGAGATTTCTCCAACCTTTGTTGTGCCCCTTATCCTTTCATTCCTTACTCTATCCAACCTTGTCACTCCGCACATCCATCTCAGCATTCTCATCTCCGTTACATCTAGTCTTTTCTCATGATCTTTCTTTATAGCCCAAGACTCAGCCCCATACATCATAGCCGGTCTTACCACAGTCTTATACACCTTTCCCTTAACCCTTGCGCCTATTCTTCGGTCAAACAACACCCCTGAAACTTTCTTCCAATTTTTCCAACCAGATTGCACTCTGTGTGTTATTTCTGTGTCCAGCTCACCGTCCTCAGCCACTGTCGATCCCAAGTACGTAAACTTACTTACTCTCTTTAACCTCGCTCCCTCTAAACTAATTTCTGAGTCTTGATTTTCGTAGAACCTCAGGTACTCCGTTTTCTTTCTGCTGATTTTCAACCCTCTGTCTTCAAAAGCCCTCCTCCATTCCTCCAATTTTCTTTCTACTACTTCTCTCCTGTTGCTGCACAGAACAATATCGTCTGCAAAGAGCATACACCAAGGGGATTGATCTTTTATCCCATGGGCAAACACATCCATAATCAAAACAAAAAGGTACGGGCTCAAAGAAGATCCCTGATGTAGACCAACCCTCACGGGGAACCATTCCGTTACACCTACACTACTCCTAACCTGGGTCCTTGCTCCTTCATACATACTTTGCACCAACCTAACGTACTTCTCCGGCACACCTTTCTCTCATACACCTCCAAACCTCCTGGCGTGGCACTCTATCATATGCTTTCTCTAGGTCGATGAAAACCATGTGCAGTCCCTTTTGTCGCTCCCGGTGTTTCTCCATCAACTGCCTCAGTGCAAAAATCGCATCAGTTGTTCCCCTACCTGGCATAAAACCCAACTGCTCTTCCCCACGGTTGTCTCTTCTCTTAACCTTTTCTCTATAATCCTTTCCCAAACCTTCATCCTGTGTGACATAAGCTATATTCCCCTATAATTTCCACAATCCTGGATGTCCCCCTTCTCTTTGTAGATAGGTACGAGTGTACTATCCCCCCACTCCTCCGGCATTTCCTCTTGTTCATATATCTTCTGCATCAGATCCCACAATAGATCTATGCCCTCATCTCCCAAACAATTCCACGCCTCCACTGGTATCCCATCCGGTCCCAATGCCTTCCCCTTCTTCATTCCTTTCAACGCCACCTTCACCTCCTCCCTACTCACTCCTGAAGTTAACCCTTGATTTGGGACACCATCTTCAAAAATAACCCTTGGGTTTTCCTCATTTAACAGATGTTCAAAATAACTCTTCCATCTATCCATGATTTTATCCTGATCCTTTAAAAACTCCCTGCCCATCCTTTACCTGTTTAATTTGAGTAAAATCTTTACTCGCCTTATCCCTAGCCTTCGCTATTCTAAGGATCTTTCTCTCTCCCGCTGGTGTCTCCAACTCTTTATATACTTCATCCATCGCCTGCGCCTTGGCTCTTGCCACTCCCTTCTTCGCCTCCTTTTTCGCCTGCCTATAGCTTTCTCTATCCTCTTGTCTACCAGATGTGTCCCACTTCTTTTTAGCATCTTTCTTCCTTTTAATCACCTCCTGAACCTCTTCATTCCACCACCACGTCTCTTTATCTTCAGGGGGTCTTCTACCTGATGTTTTGCCCAGTACTTCCTCACCAACTCTCAATATCACCCGGCTGTTCTCCTCCCACCATTCTTGTACACTCTCCAACGACCTTACTTCTTCCAAAACCTTCTCCTCAAATTTCTTTTTCTGGTCTTCTTTCTTCAGTCCCCACCACTTTATCCTAGGTGTCACCTGTTCTTGCTTTCTTTTCCTACCACTCTTAAACGACCAATCCATCACCAGGATTCTATGTTGCGCCGCCACGCTTTCCCCATTTATGACTTTGCAGTTCTTAACTTCTTCCAAATGGGATCTCCTGCACATTAGAAAGTCTATCTGGCTTTCTTCACTCGGATGTTCTATGGCTAAAGCCAAATTTAACTGAAAGGACCATCTCACATCAGATTGGCCAACAGTCTATCTCTTATAAAAGTCGTATGCAGGGAGTGACCTGTGTACGCGCGACATATATATTGCACCCTGAATACCCACACACACACGCATACAGCAGGCGCGGATTCATATCGGTTTGGAGTGTTTTGCACAAAAGCGGTCAGAATTTGCAAAGTATGCAACTTTCAGGTTTACTTAAATAAACATCGCTGGAGAACGACTGTATAATGAAAGAGCTTTGTTACATGAAAAGTTATTAATGAGGTTATGTATTCGATTACACAGATAGATATTGTAACAGGGTGCATGTTGTGATTTTTGGATGATCCGTTGGGTGGTTGGTTGTATGGTATGTGATACGTGGCTGAATTTCGTGCGTGCTTGGACTTTTGAATTTTGGTTGCTTGAAAGCGGACAGCTGGTCTTGAACTGGAAATTTTGGTAATTAAAGCGTGTAAAATTTAAAATAAGAAACAAATATTATCGAAGGATTCCCTGTAAAGGAATTTTTGTATTAGGTGAGTCATTAATGCTGTACATGATTGTAAATCCTAAAATATTGTGTATATTGAGCTATTTTTAGATATCTTTTAGAGTAATACATAAATGTTTTCATATTAGATTTGGTTGGAGAGAGAGCATACTGTAACACCAGTAACCCAAGAATTGTCCTCTGCAAAAGGGGTAGGCTGTATGTTATAAATTGGTTTCTATGTATATATAATGTATATAAGTTATCTACTTAAGCTTTTTATTATTGGAGAAATGGTATTTATGTAAGTGGTGTTTTATTAGTTATTTTCTTCCGAATTTTTTAGGAGACGGAGTTGGGAGCCAGACCTCGCAACTTCTTGCAAGCTCTCTAAATAAATCCCTATTTTTACAAGTGCCAGTTATTTAAATATTTAATATTGTAGGTTTAAGTTTAGGTTAAGCTTACGTTAAGTTTACGTTTAGGTTAAGTTTAGGTTAGGGTAATGATGACTTGTGTAGGCAGCCTGATTTGCTTTGTATTTATTAATATATAGTGTTGTAATTTAATGTTTTACTGTTCCTGGCTGGGACGGCAGGGCCGGAGCCAGACCAAATCAGTAGGAGGGGCGGAGAAATTGACAGGGGGGACGATGAAAAAATTTAATGTCATTTTTTGTGAATATCGAAATATACTGCAGAAAATTACATTCAAAACTATAACAAGTAAAACACCGTAGGCTAAATAAAAAAATGATCAAACCGATACATATAGATAGGCATATTGGGTTATAGAATACAATATTTAGTCTAAATTTAGTGTAAATAAAAGTCTTTGTAAGTTTTTTTAATTTTAGAATAACTGTATGCGGCGAGTTTTTTCAGCGAAATTCTTTAGGAATTCAAACATGTCTATTTGCTTCGTTCTCTTATTTTCAAAGGCAAGTAAAACAAATTGGCTTTTGGCGTTTTTGTAGCATGGAACGCCGTTGCGGTTGGTTTTCCCAGGGGGGGCATATTATTTTCCAGGCGGGGCTTTGACCCCCCTGGCCCCCCCTTGGCTACGGGCCTGTGGGACGGCCTCGCGCTGTAAAGGGGACATATATATTTGTTTGTGGAATCCTGGTCACGGTAACAGTTGGCATCCCCAGCTAAGATTTTTTTTTCCCATTTACTCAACTTGTTATACCGTTCGGTTTTGGTTTCATTGTATGTACTTTTCTTATAATTTTTCATAATTTGATTTTGTTCTAATTTTGAGAACTTGATTTAATCATATTGTTTAGGATAGTTGAAGAAGGATCATTAGGAGACATGACTGCAGATGAGAAGGGGCGGCAGTCGGTTAGATTGAAGACAAGTGAGGGTTTAAACAGTGGTGGCATTCAGCCGGTTCGCACCGGTTCGTGCGAACCGGTTCCTAAAATTTCTCGAGTTCGATTTGGAGGCGATTTGGAAATATTTAAAAGGAAATTAAATAAAGAATTTCAATAAAAACATTTTTTAGTTTTCATTTCTGACACGGAAGGGAGAGAAGAAGGGGGGAAGGGGAGGGGAGGGGAGGGCGAACCGGTTCTTAAAATTTTTGAATTCCACCACTGGGTTTAAATGAGTTTGATGGTGCAATGACTGCAATAGAGAGTTCTGTACAAGAATTGCTGAATGAAGAATGAACTGAAGGTAAAGATGTGAAACCGAAAGCTTTCTTTGAGCGCATGCGTAAAATGGTAAGGGTGTTTGTGCAGCGGATGCAGGGTGGATGGTGCTGATATCAATTGATAGTGAGAAACTATTAATGAAGAAAACTAAGTATGAACGTGAGCATATTAAGGCTTCGAAGCCTTGGCCTTATGGTTTGGATAGTGTGCAAAAGGTAGAAGATTTCTGGAAGACTTTGAGAGGTATGCAAGTGAGTGGTTTGGAAGTGATAAGAATAGATGGGCAGTGGAACTTAGAAATTTCTTGGATGGCCATACGAGACGTGTGTATTTTAGTGTATATAAGCCACGTGTTAAATCTGAAACAGTTGTGTCTAGAATTAAAAGTTGGTGTAGTGAAGAACGACAGGATAGTAAAGTTGTAACTCAACGTGAATTTTGGACAGCAAATATGAGAGAGAATGAAAAACTGGGTGAATATGCGCTCCGGCTCCAAACACTGTATGAAGCAGCAGTGCCTGAGGAGGAGGGAGATAAATAGGCCTTGAGAGAACAATTCATCGCTACGATCCCTCCAGAGACGGCAAGGAGATTTAGAGCGCAAATGGGTCGAGATGTAGACGGTAAAAAGCTAAGATGGAGAGAGATAGTTTCATGGGCATTAGACGGTGATGCTATAGGGGATATGATGTACAGGAAGCAGGAAGAGGTACTCCCGTTACCGGTATGGGCGTTTGCACAGGAAGGACAAGCTGGCGCTTCACGTTCGTATAGCAATGTACTGCAACAGGATAGACTCCAACAAGGGGATTACCAGTTCGGACAACCGCAGGTGGCTTTGTAAGGGTCTTATTTATTATTACAGACCTTTACGTAAATAATTAATTAAATGCCAGGATCACCAGCGCCCAAATACTAGATTGGCATCCAGCACTGCAGCGCAAAAATAATTTTAATAAAAAAGGAAGGATTGATTACAAAAATCGTCAACATGAATTTTGTATTTTATTGACAACAATTAATAAACTATGTGCAACAATTATTTGTAAATGCAAAGGGGATGTTTACCCGTAACAACTTTGATTGACATATAAATGCGAAATTAAATAATGGCACCGTTAACATACAACTAATATTAATATGCAACAAATAATAATAATATGTAAATAATACTAATAGGTAAATAATACCAACATACAACTAATATTAATAATAATATGTAACAGATACTAATAATGATATGTAAATAATAACCACAATGACAACCTTGTCTGCAAAGAGAGAGACAAGAATACTGTAAGTAATATTCCAGACAAAAAAATGATACATAAAAATTGGTAAAAATTGATAATTAAAATATATATGCTATATAGGCCCAGTAACCTGTGGATGGTGAATTACAGTTAATCCTCATTATGGGATTGTGTTAAGTTGAACAGGCAAACTAAGAAAGTATGTAGGCCACAAATGACTAGTAGGCCATCTGCTAAGAAAATAACATGAAACATAATAGGCTTATAAAGTAAAGTATATTAAGGAAATTAATGGGCAGGCCTATGCATCTTCAATATAGTAGGCTGAGGTTAATCATCTAAAACAAAGGCTACGGTAGGCCTCAGCTAGGCTAGAGTAATTTACAATTTGGCTCTTGCCTAGATAGACCTAACTTAGCCTAAGGTAATTTATTGTATGAATCTTACAGTACTATTTATAGTATGAATCTTTCAGTACTAATCACAAACAGTATAAGGCTTGTTAATGTCTGCAGTATGCGGTATTGCATACAGATATGCAATAGTAAAAAAAATAAACATTATAAATAAGGGTGGCGACCCCGTCGTGGCCCCGCCTCAGGAGGCGCTGAGTGGACTTCGTGGGAGCAGCGCACCCTTGAGGCAGAAGCGCTTTAAGGTAAATAAGAAACATACCACGAAGAAATTTTGCTTGCTGGCGCCGTCCTTTTAAATTGTACATAAAATGTGGAAAACTTGGCGTCCCTTGTGTTGTCGTTGCAAATAAGTTTGTTTTTACTTCACAATTTTACCAACAAGCCAAAATAATCCTTAAAAGCAAACCCACGTCTAGTCACACCATGCCCCCCCAAAATTTACATTGTTTAAAAGGCACAAAGTATATTTTTATATTTGCTTTAAACTTCTTTAATGATTGCACTTTAATTTTTAACTAAATTACTATACACTGAATGCTTAAGAATTAAAATTAATCACTGGACATGTTTAACTTGTATTTATTTATTCAGACTTAAAATATTTCACTTGTGCCAACTTGTGGCAATTTTCACTAATAAAAGATAACCCTGTGGTGCAAGGCACTACAGCTTACCAAGGCCAACCATCTGCTGCTAAGAATGTGCAAGCTAAGAGGGATTTGCAGTGCAAGTATTGTAAGAAAAATGGACGTCATGAAAGACTGCTGGAAAATGAAAGGTTTGTGTTTGTTGTGTGGTAGCCAGGGACACAGAGCTAGTATGTGTGATAAAAAGCGTAACGTAACGAGTGCTAGCGGTGAAAGTGGAGATGAAAGAGTGGTCTTATGTTATGGGTGTAATGATCCAGGGCATCGTGCGATTAGTTGTCCGGTGATTGCTCAGATAAGACAAAGAAATCAAATTGGTAAGGGTAAAGAGACTATTGGTGAGCCTGGAACGATGGGAGCGAATAATGTGAGTGGGGCACAAGCAGAAAATTTGAATTAGGAAGCTCCGGTCTGAAGGGAATACGACCGGAGCGAGTGAATGATGAACATGTGGGTGAAATGTAGGGGTCGTGTCTCGTGTGACGTTCCCCGCACGGAAATGTTAGAATGGGAACGAATTGTTAATAATTCTGACCTTGACCCAAATGCCAGTGAATGGACCGCGGATGTTCAGTGTGAGCAACGTAGTCCATTACCGCAGCGTGAAAAAAAAGACGAAGGAGAGCGAATGGTGGAAAATACGATTTTGTACTTGGCTAATGAATGTGTAGGTTTGAAAAGTGGAAAACTGTGGAAGGTACCAGTGGAACTGAATTGTACGGAAACTGAAGCGATGTTGGATTCAGGAGTGCAGTTTTGTCTCATTAGCAGGGATGTTGTTTCTCGTATGTCTAACTTTGAGATTGATGACAGTGTGCACATTAGGTTGAAAGGAGATCGGTTGGTTGGGAAAAGTATGTTGACTGCGCAGGTGGTAATTCATGGTATCGATTTCGGTATGTGTGATTTTTATGTGGTAAATAACTCTCCATATGAGATCGTTCTGGGTAAAAACTTTTTTGTTAGTAAGGGTTTAATAATTTATGCGAGGAAGAGGTGTATAAAACGTACTGGCCCCAGTGGGGAAACAGACAAGTTGTATTTCAATAATGAACAGAACAAGCGTTAGGGTAGTATCAAAGACACCAGTGTACGTTGCAGAGAGTGTAGTGTTAGATAAGAAAAATTGGAAT
Organism: Bathynomus jamesi; assembly: GCA_023014485.1. Lineage (NCBI taxonomy): Eukaryota > Metazoa > Arthropoda > Malacostraca > Isopoda > Cirolanidae > Bathynomus > Bathynomus jamesi. Next base: position 260,013 of record JAJOZX010001019.1, on the reverse strand, counting down.
TTGATTAAAGTTAGGGTATCGTGCGATGTCGTTAAGGCTAGGAGGAAATGCGTGTCCTCTGTAAGGAATGAAGAAAATGTCTTGGTTTTAGATGAATTTGTAGATCCAGAGTTAAAGGTGAAAGTTGAATTGTGGCCTGGGTTAAATGACTGGGATAGTGCGGAAAATGAAGTATTAGTTTAGTGTAATTCCTCGAAAGAAGTAAAACTAAAGGAGGGAATGAGACTAGGATTTGCATGTTCAATGGTATACGAGGATGAAATTGTGGTGGTTGAGAATGATGAGACTAACGTGCATATGGGAACTTTGGTGCATAATGTACGGGGCTCCAATAAACCTTAGCCCCCCCGCCCATGGCCTAAACCATTAGAGGTACAGTAAAACTAAACATACCTTACAAAAGAGAATTTAATCCTGCATTTAATGAGAAACAATTAAAACTTGGTGTTCCCGCCATTGGCTTCCAAGACAGCCTGAATTCGCTTTGGGTAGCTTGCCAAAAGTGACGTGAATAGATCTTGATCGTTACGCAAATTTGCTAAAACAGTTTCAATGTGTTGCGTCATTGTATCCTTCGAAAATCTATTTGCTGCAGGTTCTTGAAACAAGAGACATTCAACCTTGTCCTTTATAACTGATCCAATGTGTTCACAGACGTTCAGGTCAGGAGAATTTCCTGGCCATTCTTCATTTCCAAAGAAATCGATATCATGGTTCCGCAACAACTGTTGAGTGGCTAATGCCTTAAAGCAGGGGGCCTTATCGTGCAGAAGTGTGACCTGATCGACATCCATAACACTGTTTGGGTTTCTTAGAAAAGGAATGACATGCTGGGATAGAATAATATCACGAAAATACTGTCCATCCCAACTTTGACCATTTGGCTTCAGCACCCACATGAGCTTTTTTGCAGTAAACAAAACAAACACACCAACACAGTCTGGACTTTTTAATAATTCGCGATAATGTTCATTGTCATCGATTTCATCTGGTGTTGTGGCCCACACTCGATCATTTTGGTAGTTAGGCCGACGTGTTACGTAAACAAAAAATTCATCGGAGACAGCTAAATGTATGAAATCATCCACATCCCAATCTTCAAGATAATGGGCAAACCACATTTTGTCATCGATGTTAAGTTGAGATTTTCTTGGCTTTGGAAGTTCATGCCAAGGCTTTAAACCTTGCCTATGACGGTACAGTCGAATGATCTCACCACTAACAATCTTTCCTCTCAACACTTCGATCTCTCTAGAAAGTTTAGCACAGCTTTTTTTCCGCTTACGCGTACCGCTTTCAATGATGTCCTTTGTTTCCTGAGAGAGTAGCAAATTTGGGCGCCCAGATTTGGTTGTATCCATTTCACATTCATCCAAAGTTTTATTCCAATTTCTTTTGACGAAGTCCTCACTTCTTCGCAACTCTTTGACAACCCATGAACGTGTTATAAAGGTGGCTCCAGCATCACGAGCTTCCCGAAATGTTATTGCTCGTATGCGATCTATCACACGTTGCCTCTCCGAATCACCAATTAATTGAGAAGCCATTATATTATCACTTTATCAGCTAGAGTAATTTTAATACCTGCAATAAATAAAGAATTTTATATATTTTTATAATCACTGAAAACTATTTCGATATAAGTAAACATGTAAGCTGCAAATGGGGGGCTAAGGTTTTTTGGAACCCCTTAGTGTCTGGTGAAAATGAGGCGAGTGACTGGCGTAAAGAGGAAATGATGAAAGAGGTGCTATTGCCGGAGGGATTGAGTAAAAATGAGCGTGAAAAGTTGGAGCGAGTAATATGGAAAAACAAGGTGGTGTTGAGTAAGGGTGATAGTGATGTAAGACGTGCTGCTTTGACTTCACATAAGATAGAGTTGTACGATTATACGCCATTATGTCAACGTCCTAGAAGATTTGATCGGGAAACTAGTTTGGAGATAGAACGCCATTGTAAAGAATTATGTATGCTTGATATAATTGAGCCTAGTAAGTCTGCATGGAGTTCACCTGTGGTGCCTGTGCGAAAGAAGGATGGGTCGGTTAGATTGTGTATTGATTATAGGAGAGTGAATGCGGTAACGAAAGATAAATTTCCTATGCCTAATTTGCAAGATTTGGTCTTTAGCATGCATGGTATGAAATATTTTACATCATTAGATCTCGTGCGTGGATATTATCAAATGCCATTGGAGGAGAGCAGTCGGGATTTCACTGCATTTATAACTGAGCATGGGCAGTACCGGTTCAAGTCGGTTTCATTTGGGTTGAAAACAGCGCCTTCCGCCTTTCAAAGGGAAATGCAAAGAGTGTTAGATGGTTTTACATGGACGAAAGTTATTGTGTACCTTGATGACGTATTGATAATGGAGCGAAGTGTTGATGAGCATATAAAGTTACTAGATCTGGTTTTGCAAAGGTTGTTGGATGCTGGTATGAAAATAAAGCCTGTTAAATGTAAGTGGATGAGTGAGGAAGTGCCCTTTTTAGGTCATATCGTGAGTAGTAAAGGACTGAGTAAAAAGCCTGAGTATGTACAGCAGGTGATTAATTTTGGAAGACCACTTGATGCGAGAGGGGTGAGAGAGTTTTTAGGGTTAGTAAATTTTCAATGAAAATTTATACAGAACCTCTGTCTCGGTTAACTGCAGGTAAAATGAAAGATAAAGTAGTTTGGACAGAAGAGCGTGTGAATGCGTTTGAGATGTTAAAAAAGGCTATGTATGAGGATATTATGTTAACCTTTCCAGACTATTCTGAGAATGCTGATATGTTGGAGTTATTCGTGGATGCGTCAAGTGTCGGTGCGGGTGCGTGCTTGGTTCAAAAGCAGGAGGGTATAGACAGAGTTATCTCGTATGCATCTACTACATTTAATAGAGCGGAGCGAAGCTACTCAGTGATAGAACGTGAATTGGCGGCGATGAGGTGGGCAGCAAAATTCTTTAGACCATTCTTACTTCGGCGCAAATTTATATTGTATACTGATCATAGGCCGTTGATTTATTTGACTAGTATGAAAATGATTGACAGCAGGCTTGCACGTACGATGGATGATTTGAGCGAATATACTTTTGAAGTGCGATATATTGAAGGTAAGAGTAATGTATGTGCTGATGCGATGTCTCGACAGCAGAATCATTGGACTAGAGATGAATGGTGTGAGGTTGAATTGAGGAATGAGCTGCCAGAAGGTTTAGAAGTAATTAAGGAAGTGGCCGGTGGAACGCAGTCTATGTTTGAAAGTTTGAAGATAGTTTTGAACGAGCAACAGATTGAGGGAGTGCCTGAGAGTTTGCAAGAATTTAGAGAAAAAGTGGTGGATGAGCTGCTGAAGCATGCTAAATTGTACAAGTTGAATAAGGGTGGTAGGAGTTTGAAAGAATTGAAACACATGAAAGATGTCAGAGTAATGCCAGACATAAAAGTTTTACTTATGGTCAGTGATATGTTTAGAGTTAAGATTTGGGTGCATTTTATACCTGAATGTTCAGTTACGTATATTGGATTTCGTGTTAAAGGAGAGGAAGGGTTGAAAGAAGTCCATTTGCAGAGTTTGGGAGGAATTCACTTTAATCCTGTAAAGAAGATGAGCGAGTTTAGGAAAGATGTAGAAATGGTAGGGCATGTAGATCAGAAGGAAGTAGAAATGAGTAAAAAGGATATGGAGAGAGGAGAATTGAAGGAAGATTTAATGCCATTAAATTTATTTATGAAAGAAGTTGGACATGAGCGAGAGAGAGAGAGTTGGAATCTTGTGGCCATGAAGGTGGTCCAGTAGCATGGTCATGGATCACTGTAGATAGATAAGTTTTGTGCGTTTCTGGACATGGGAGCTGTAGTATGTTTAGTGAGAGAGTGTGTGATTAAGAATTTGTGTAATAAAGGGGTAGAAGGAAAATTTGAAGTGTGTGCCAGTTTACAAGGGCTTGGTGCGAAATTCAGTGTGTCAAGACTGGTGAAACTTAGTTAAGAATGCGTGTGGCGGGTATGAGTTTCCTTTTGCGATTGTGAAGGATACTATTATACCAGTATGTTTTTTACTGGGTATCAACTACTTGGAGAGGACTGATACAGTATTAGATTTCAGAAACGTTACAGTTAGTTATGGAAATGAATCGGCAATTAACATCTGGAGTGTTCATTTGGAATATAATGAGAAGGAAACACTGCGTTGGTTATGGGAGAACTTTTTACCTTTGAATGAAGTTGATAATTTGCAAAGTAGGGTAAAAGTTTTAAATGAAATTCGAAAAAGGGTTCTGAGTGGAGAAGAAATGGACTGTAATAATAAAAAATTTAAGGAGTATGTGCCCCATAGACCACATCTGAGTGTAATTCAAAATGTTTTGGTAAGGTGGGATGAGAAAAAAAAATGTGGGCTGCAGTAGTGGATTTTCAATTGCTAGTACATATCGTTGTGACTTTTCATGTGTGTCTCGCGCATGTTGGAAGGGACAAATTGTTTGACTTAGTGGGCAGGTATATATGGCATCCGAGGTATGTAGGACATGTGAGCAATGCCAGAAGATGAAAGTGGGACATTTGGTGACGTTTCCTCCAACTTTAAAAGTGATAAGGTCATATGAACTTGTGGCTGTAGATGTGGTTGCATTGCCGAAGACGTTTAGTGGGTATATTGGTTGTTTGATTTGTGTGGACCATTTTAGCAAGTTCGTACATGTGCAACCAGTTCGGAATAAGGGTGCTCAGTCGGTGTCTGATTCTTTTGAACGAATGTTGAATTCAATGTTGAAGGTACCGGTGCGAGTCTTGAGTGATAATGGCCCTGAATTTCGGTCAAGTATGTTTGGAGATATGTTGAGCAAGTACAGAATACAGCATGTATGCTCTAGTCCCTATAAACCTGCGTGTAATGGAGCGGTTGAGCGGGTGAATAGGACTATAACAGAGTTTTTGAGAAATTTGTGTGGGACGAGTGGTAAATGGGATGAGGGGTTGACAAAGGCGGTAATGCTTTATAATCAGACTGTACATTCGCAGACTGGTAAGCCACCTGCACAGAAATTAGCAGAGGGCACCCTGGGACGAGGCGAGCTGTTACCTATTCCCTTTGATGAACAATTGACTTGGCGTGAAGGTCACCCTAACTTCATCCCCTATGGAATAGGCGTGAAGGTTCTTAGGAAGTTAATTACTACAGATAGAACTTTGAAAATGAAAATGAGTGAGAGATATGTGGGTCCATACTCGGTTAAAAAAGTTATGGAAGGGGGAGTTTCGTATGTTGTACAAAATGAAAGTGAATGTTTGAGGGTGCATCATACGCACCTGAAACTGTTCGGGGAACCGCCAAAGTATTTGGAAGAGTACTTCGAGCGACAACGTATGATAAAGGAGTTGGGAAATTGTGTAGATGAATATGAGGGAGTGATAGAAAGATGGTTGGTGGAACCCGTTAGTAATGTGGAGAGTATCAATGTGGAGAGAGCAAGATTAGAGGAGTCACGACTGGAATTGAAGGACAATGAAAATTCTCGCTTTGTGAGGATTACACGTAGATGCAACTGGGAAGAGTCGTTTGAAAGCGAGACTCGAGTAAATAAAGTTAATAAAAAAGGTATAAGAGATTGTTGGGTAACACAAGTTGCAAGAAAGGTTTTGAAAGGAGTATGACATGGCTGAATCGTGTGCTGAGGTGGAAAAGGGATGTGTCGGTACAAACGGAACACACCTTAGAATGTTTCTGTAATGTGAGACGAGCTGAGCTGATCGATACGGCTGTACAAACCGAAATAGTTGTAGATGAAGCTTGTAAGGAAGTGAATGGGTGCGAGAAAGATCCAGTAGAGGATGAGGATGTTGAAGAAATGACATGGGATAATTCGGTTATTGCGAGTAGCTCTTATTTGTGGCAAGGGACCATCATGAATGAAAAATGCGAGTCAGAAAGGAGGGTAAGGCATTCCTCTATGAATAGTTTTAATGGCGAACATTTTGGTAGCAGTGAGGTGGATATGTACGAGTTAGAGGATTCGGTGTTTGAGGGAGATGAGTGCGTGCAGAGGCAGGATAAATGCTTGAATATTAGGAGGGTTAGTTGTGTGGTTCCAATGGATAGATTGTCCATTAGTGGGAAAATACGCTTTGAGGAAAGTGAAGGTTATGCGTGTACTGCCAGTCGAATGAGCATCAATATGAGTCAGTCAGAGAGAGGAGTTAGCGAGAATGTAGGTCATGAATTAGAAAGGATCAAGTGTGTTAGAACAGAGAGTGAACAGACTGGAAGTGCAGTGTGTAGTGAGAAGCCGGAGCCGAAATCAGGCCCTAGAACTCGTTCTAAGGGTACTGTGCCGGAAATTTCAAATGTGCAAGTCCATACAATTGAGTATAAGGTTAGACATAATAGAAATGTCTAAGTTTTGTAGCATTTCTTTGATATTATCGAAACTAGTACAGTTCCCGCCGCTTCGCTGACGGTTAGACAGGCTAAACTACAAAAAAAGAACCCAGCCGTGAAAATTTTGAGCTTCACATTGTGTCAACATTTCTGAATCTGGTATCTCCCAAAACCTCCTCACCCCCATTCATACAACTTGGGGGCTAACCCCCTCCCCCATTACCCCCACCCCTCCCCATTACCCCACCCATCCATCATTACCCCCACCCCCACCCTTCCCCCATTGCTAAACTACAGAAAAGAACACAGTCATGAAAATCTTGAGCTTCACATTGCCGCCCGTAATACAATTTCTGAATTTTTTTTACAATTTCTGAATTTTTTTCTCACAATTTTTTCTCACAATTTCTGAAGTACAGTTCCCGTCACTTCGCTGACGGTTAGACAGGCTAAACTACAAAAAAAGAACCCAGCCATGAAAATTTTGAGCTTCACATTGTGTCAACATTTCTGAATCTGGTATCTCCCAAAACCTCCTCACCCCCATTCATACAACTTGGGGGCTAACCCCCTCCCCCATTACCCCCACCCCTCCCCATTACCACACCCATCCCCCATTACCCCCACCCCAACCCTTCCCCCCACTCCCACCCTTCCCCCCACCCTCACCCTTCCCCCATTGCTAAACTACAGAAAAGAACACAGTCATGAAAATCTTGAGCTTCACATTGCCGCCCGTAATACAATTTCTGAATTTTTTTTACAATTTCTGAATTTTTTTCTCACAATTTTTTCTCACAATTTCTGAAAGTGTGACGGACGGACAGACAGACAGACGGACGGACAGCTCTCTTATTATAGTATAGATTATATTTGGATTATTTTTACTCTCTAATTAAACTTGTATATGAAAAATAGACTCCTATATCTAAATTTGCATGTCATAGACAATAAGAATTTGTAATTTATGGAGAAAATAGCATTAATTATTTGTTTTATAGGGTACTTTTATTTAGTATTGGCGGTAATTACTCGTAAATTAATGTACGGCTGTTTTTTTTAGAACTTTAAAATAGCTAATGACTAAGAATGTAATAAGGAATAGGTGTTTTTTCATTGAAATTAGGGCACTGGCACGGTTATATATGTGTTTGAAACATCATAAAGCCGGGGGGGGGGGGGGGTATCCAGAGAGAAAATTATGAATCAATTAACGGACCCAGAGAGAACTAACTACCATCTGCACGCCTGAGCCATTTCTGGATGAACTGCTGGTGTACAGGATCAATGTCGGTGAATGTTCATGCAGAACTAATTACCAGCTTGCACAATTGCGCCGTTTCTGGATGAACTGCTGGTGAACAGGATCAATGCCAGTGAATGTTCATGCAGAACTACTTTACTTACCAGCTTGTACGGTTGCGCCATTTCTGGATGGATTGCTTGGTGAACAGGATCAGCGGTAATGAATGTACAAGGACACAATTTCGTGTTTCTCATCGTATGAAGATGAAGAGCAGATGTCTGGCAAAGAAACGGCTGGCTGCATGTAACTGCTTCGCTGATTTTTCTGTTATCCTAAGTTTTATTAATTTAAAAAAAAGGTGAATGGCTAAAAGTGTATAGAAAAGTTTTTTTCTGAAAATGTTTGGGGGCCCTCTTTTTGTTCAACAATTGAATTTATTTTATATTTGTCATTAAAACTTTATTTGTTTGTATATACTGCGGGTTTGGGGTAGCATATTCGTATCGGTATTTACTACTCGTGTATCTCATTAATTAGGGCATAGGGAGAGTGCTTACTTGTAAATATGTATATAATTGGGTATGTTCTTCTGTATCAGTGAAATTACGTGTATTGATGGTGTAGGTATAATATATGTATAGGCTTATTAATATTGGTAAGCTAATAGTTTTGTATAGGTAAATTGAGTATTCTGTATTATTTTTTCCCTTTTTTGTATTTAAAGAACTTGCAATATTTTATTAGGGAAACCAGTCTGTCCATCTCTCGTGTGTGTGTGTGTGTGTGTGTGCGTGTGCGTGTGCGCGCGCGCTACAGAATGTATGGTTAGAATTAAATTTTATTTCATTCTTGGGGTGGGGAAGTGTAACAGGGTGCATGTTGTGATTTTTGAATGATCCGTTGGGTGGTTGGTTGTATGGTATGTGATACGTGTCTGAATTTCGTGCGTGCTTGGACTTTTGAATTTTGGTTGCTTGAGAGCGGACAGCTGGTCTTGAACTGGAAATTTTGATGATTAAAGCTTGTAAAATTTAAAATAAGAAACAAATATATCGAAGGATTCCCTGTAAAGGAATTTTTGTATTAGGTGAGTCATTAATGCTGTACATGATTGTAAATCCTAAAATATTGTGTACAGTATATTGAGCTATTTTTAGATATCTTTTAGAGTGATACATAAATGTTTTCATATTAGATTTGGTTGGAGAGACAGCATACTGTAACACCAGTAACCTAAGAATTGTCCTCTGCAAAAGATATAGGCTGTATGTTATAAATTGGTTTCTATGTGTATATACAATGTATATATTTACTTAAGCTTTTTATTATTGGAGAAATGATATTTATGTAAGCGGTGTTTTATTAGTTATTTTCTTCCGAATTTTTTAGGAGACGGAGTTGGGAGCCAGACCTCGCAACTTCTTGCAAGCTCTCTAAATAAACCCCTATTTTTACAAGTGCCAGTTATTTAAATATTTAATATTGTAGGTTTAAGTTTAGGTTAAGTTTAAGTTAGGGTAATGATGACTTGTGTAGGCAGCCTGATTTGCTTTGTATTTATTAATATATAGTTTTGTAATTTAATGTTTTACTGTTCCTGGCTGGGACGGCCTCGCGCTCTAAAGGGGACATATATATTTGTTTGTGGAATCCTGGTCACGGTAACAATATATTTAGGAATTAAAGTAGGCGTGACTCTTAATCTGCGTAATATACCTTCATGATATTTGTAAAGAAAGCGGAAATATTTGGAATATCTCTGTATTAAATGAAGTAACATACTGCAATGTGTGTTTTTAGTTCTTCTCGTATACTGTATATGCAAAAAACATCTGAAATATTTAAAACCGAGGAGTTTCAGGTACCTGAGCACCTAGGCAGCCCCGAGACTCTTGACCAGCAAACCGGTCACTTTCAGGTTCTGGATCCGCCCCTGTACACACACACACACACACACACACACACACACATGTATGAGGTCTTCCGAAGCAAAAGTAGCACAAGCGCCATTTTTTTTAATCGTCAGAAAACGCGTTGAAAGTTATGCGACCTTCGGACAGAGATAACGCATTATTTTTCGCGGGACTTTCGACCATACGAACATTGGCGTTTCTGCAGTTCATCCATTACCATATGGTAGTATACGGTCTGAAGAACCTCTCAGTGGGTATAACTCATTTTTGCCCCGGATGGCACTTATGCTACTTTTGCTTTGGAAGGCCTCATATATATATATATATATATATATTATATATATATATATATTTATATATATATATATATAATATATATATTATATATATATATATAATATATATACAGTATATCAGCAATTGCTCTTGTCCTCCGTAACCGTATCTTCACTAGGAATGGACAAACAAGTACCTCAATCATCCTGGTTTATTAATCATAACTTTACGTTTTGAGATTAACTCGTCTCATCATCAGACTCTGTAATTAAAACCATACATTAGTTAATCAGAAGGATTAAAACAATTTACATGCAACATTTTACATCACATAGAGCACTCCACATACAAAATTACACGGCTCAAATACATCAACGTTACATTAGTTATAAAACAAAAGTGGGGTTCTTTCGAAGAGCCGAAAAGCACACGGGAGAAGATGATAATAGAGTGGATGGATGAATACGCCGTACGGGATAATCTTTTTAAATAATGAGCCTAAATGTGAAGGTTTATATACATGGGAGAGAGACTAAAAAGAGTGCAATAGACTTTGTACTAGTAACAAACAATATGTATGGCAGATTTAAGACGATGAAAATTGACGAAGAAAGGGAAAAAATTGATCTATCCGATCACAACCTAATCACGGTTTCTTTTTGATGGGATAGAAAGGACAAAACTAGTTATAACAAAGGTGAATGGAAATCAACGGAATATTGCAAAAACGACCAGGCAGCTTTAGAGAACTATGTAAAAATAATAGAAAGAAAAAATCATGAAAGACATTTCGAGGACATGGAGGGAATGGAAAACCTTATGAAAGAAGTGGCAGATAGTGAACTGAAAAGAACATATAAGAAGAGGATCAATAAGAAACTGGAGTTGAAGAGAAACCCTGGATGAATGAAAAGATTAGAGAAGAGATAAAAAAGAGAAAGGAATACAAGAGAAAAAATAGAAATATTTTACATGTAGGGAAGTAAAACCACACTTCATACAGAAATATATGGAACAAAAAAGGAAAGTCCAGATGATGATAAAGGATGGAATGTATAAGCATGAGAAAAAGGTCAGTGAAGAGATTAAAGAGGGAGGAAGTGAAAAACTATGGGAGCATATTAACAAGCTAAAAGGAAAGGAGGTAAAGAGGAAGGCAGAAATAGAAATTATACAATGAACAAGGAAATAAACTGGCACCTGAAGAGGCAGATAGGAAATTTGAAGGTTACTGGTTGGGAATATACCAGAAACATCCAAATAAGTTGGATACTGTTTGGACTGGGGGAATGAAAGCAGAATTTATAAATATGTACAGACAGAATGATTCTGCCCAAGAGCTCATGGTGAGTGAGAAACATACCCTGCCCTCCAGGCTAAGAGACTATGTAAGTATGGCGTTTAAGAAACAAGAAAGACATGACAAAGATGACCAATGAGTGATAATAGGAACATTAGAATACCAAATATCACCTACTCTGAGAGAACATATAGATATGGTGTTAGAGGTGAGAAGTGAGATGGGATATATGGATGAACCTTTTATAACAACAAAGGAGATAAAATAAGGATTAAAAAGTATAAAAAATGGGAAAGCTGCTGGACCAAATGGTTTAAAGCCAGAACTCTTCAAGGCATTGGGAAAGAGTGAAGTGTGCACCCCAAGCATTAGCAAACTGCTACAACCAGATCCTGAGAACAGGGAGACTACCAAGGAATTGGAAGATGTCAAAAACAGTAATGGTGCGAAAGAAGAACAAACCAACAGAGAAAGACCTAAGACCTATAGCCTTAAATGATGTCACATACACTATTACAAGCTGTTCATGTCTATCATGAAAGCGAAGATAGAGGAACACCTAACTAGGAATAATGAGGACAAGGATATGCAAGCTGGATTTTCACCAGGGAGAAGAATAGAGGATAATATCTATATCTTGAAATATTGTATAGAAAATAGCTACAGAAATAGAAAACCCTTGATAGTAGCAGCAATTGACTTCGCAAAAGCTTTTGATTCAGTTAAAAGAGAAAAACTAGTGGAAGCTCTCATGAGATATAAGATCACCCAAACATAATAGAAGTCATAATAAAAATCTATAAGGAGGACAGAACCACCGTGAGGCAAATGATGAGCTATGTAAAGAAATAGAAGTAAACAGTGGAATAAGACAAGGATGTACTCTATCAGCAACTTTATTCAAGTTAGTGACATACCAAATTCTGGAGAAGTTGGATAACGAAGATATAGGATATAAAGATGAGAAATTTAAAATACATACATTATTTTTTGCGGATGATGGATTACAGCTATCAATGTCAATAGATGAGGCAAGTGATAATATCAAGAAAGTAATACAAATAGGGAGGACATATGGCCTAGAGATTAACAAAAATAAGAGTACTTTTATGATATTCAATAAAAAGAAGCACCAGAGCAGATAGAGGGAATTAAAGTGGTAGATTCAATAAAATATTTGGGCATAACAATTAATAATAATACACGGAATTGTTTCCAAAAGCAAAAAGAACTGTTACAAAAAGCACAGAAAATGGCAAATATGATCTACTCAGTTATTGAAAAGAGTTGTAATAAACTGGTTGTGGGAAAGGCATTCTGGAAAGGCTTGGCTCTGCCATCAATATTATATGGAACAACTATTACACTGCCCAACACCAATTTTGCTGATTTAATTCTAACACCTGTTTTTAGGTAACTTTGGTGTGCTGATTTAAAAAATCACCTTAGTTTTTGCCTATCACGTCAGGTTTTCGAGCAATCAAATACAGATATTTTGGAGATATCGCATTTTGGCAGGGTTATGCCCAATTTTTTTTCTTTTCAAAAAATAAGTTTTTACATACCCAGAATCAGCATGGAAAAGTAAATTGTGCAGGGAGTGAACTTTAATATACAATGGTAATATTGACACATAAAGTGATTAAAAGTGTTTAAATAAGCAAAAAATGAATCCATATTAAAACAAGCACGGGACCAGTTTTCTTAACATTGTCTTTTTCTTGTTTTCTTACTTTTCAGTGCTGATAAATTTTCTCTTATAGGACTTCCTAGAATGAGAGATGTCAAGACAATCTCTTTGCAGGCTCCAGCAGTAGTCAGCCATCATATGGGTATCCCATCTTCCTTGGTATCGTTCTTCCATCACTTTGATATCTTGGTGGAACCTTTCACCTTGCTCTTCACTAACATCACCAAGATTTTCTGGAAATTTATCCAGGTGACTGTTGAGATAGTGAACTTTAATGCTCATGTTGCAATTTTAACAGCAAAACAGCTGTTAACAGGTCTCAAAAATCATCAATTTTGATAAGCGCCCTTCATGGATCACCCAAAATAGGCATATTGCATTGCACGAAAACCTGATGTGATGGACAAAATCTAAGGTGATTTTTTAAATCAGCACATCAATATTATCCAGAAACAGGTCTTAGAATTAAATCAGCAGCAAAAAATGTTTTTTTTGTTGGTATTGAAAAATTTATTGAAGAATTTATTATTTAGCTTGAGAGAGATTATTTTTATTGAGGTGTAATATTAAGGTTAAGTTTACTTTAAATAGACACAGTAATTATAGAAATAATAATGGCCTAATTAGACACTGTCAACATAGCTACAGACTTTTTCACTGTAGGTTGCAGTGGTTTTCAGGTTAAAATTTGGTCAGCAGCCAGATTACTAACTATGGTGAAGCTAAATTCATAAAAATTAATTTAGACTTACCAAAAATGAAGCTGCCAGTTGAACGTTACCCTTTCTGTTTCTAACTAATCCATAAGTTTTATTTAGTTTCCAGGTTTGAATTTTATTTGTTAAGTTTTAAGTTATTATTTAACACACTGCTAGGTTATTTATTTGTAGGGGCTATTTCCCAGACCTAGGTTTTGCAGGTTAAGTTGAGCTAGGGCTGTATTGCCCTTAAGTTTTGGGTTTTAAAGGTTTAAGGTTTAAGGTTTTGAAGGTTTTACTCAAGTTAAGTTAGGGCTATATTGCCTTTAGGTTTTAATAGGGGCTATAACAGCCATTTAATTATTGAGTTAGGGCAGTTGTAGCCCGGTTCGAGTTTCTTCTAGGTACCTAGTTTTTCTCTTACCTTAGTTATTTTCTTTAATTAACTTACTTATACCTAGTTCTGATAGGCCTCTATTTAGTTAAACAGGGTTTTTGTTTAATTGCAGTGGTTATTACGGATAAGATTTAAAGGTTCTGAGGTTTAAAGGTTGACTAAGTTGCCCGGTTAGTTGGGGAACCACGAGAATTTTTCTTTTCGAAAAAACTAGCCCGCTTCATGCAGTCAAAATTTTTCAAGAATGGACAAAGCTCTCTTTTTCTTTATCTCGGAAACCTTTTTCTTTCTTCTTTTTGTTAATTAGGGAAACCCAACTTCACTAGTTGGTTAGAAACGAGGGTTGTTATTTTTATTCTATATTTATTTTGTTTATATTTTATTTGGAAATATATGCGGTTATTTCTAACCACTTTTTTTAACAGTTGGGCAGTGTTATAGAACTAAACAAAACAGAAATTCAGCAGCTACAAAGATATGAGAATGGAATATATAGATCGAACTATCAGCAGGAAGAAGTGTGGCTGCGAGTGGTTTGAGGGGAGAAATAGGGGCATCAATAATGAGAACAAGAATAATGAAAGGAAAGCTCAACTATGTAAAAGGTATTTTGAAAAATGACTCAGGCAGGTTGGTAGGTGAAATATTCAGAAAAGTAAAATAAGAAACAAGAGGGAAGTGGATTGAGGAGGTTGAGGGATATATGAGTGACTTGAGAGTAAATATAAAATACTTAAAAGACTGCAAAAAAAGAGGAACTGGCGAAAAACTACGTAGCTGGGATGTGGACAACTGGAGGAAAGATATGGATGGAAAGGAAAGTTTAAAAATATATAGGAAATGGAAAGAAACATTGGAGATATGGAGGATATATATGATAACACCCCAGCCTCAACCATATTGTACAGATGTAGGACAAATAATTTAGAACTTAATTACAGAAATAAATTTATAGGAGGGGACACCAAATGCCCCATGTGTGCATACGAAAAAGTTGTGGAGCATTTCTTGTTGGACTGTAGTGCCTATAGGGAGAAGAGAGTAAAGGCCATCGAATTACAGCAGCCTTTTATAGCAAACAAAGAGGAAATTATTGGGGAGTTTATCTTTAGGAAGGAAAATATAGATAACAAAAAACAGACAATATATAAATTCTGGAAAATACGATATCAAACGGTTAAAGCACAGCACAGAGGGTGAAGACATTAGGAGGTGCCGTTGAAAAGGCTAGACCTCCGACATATATATATATGGTGAAGGTAGCATGATTAACATTGTAAAACTAAATCAAATAATAAAAAAATCAGCAGATGAGCATTTAAGGAAAGCTTATGTGAGATATGGCAACAAAAGGGATATAGAAACAAAAGAACAACCTTGGATTACAGACAATATAAGACAAGGAATAAAGAATAGAAAAAAAGATAAATAGAGAAAAAAGAAATGCAGAAAACGTGCTTGAAAAGGAAAGGCTAAATAGACAATACATAGACCAAAAGAAAAAGTCCAGATTATGATAAAAGAAGAGATAACAAAACATGAGAAGAAAATAATAAAAGAAATATTAGAAGGTAAGGAGGGCAATAGAAAGATGTGGGACTATATTCATAAGTTGATGAAAAAATAATAAGCTCATCAAGTGCTATGGTGCTGTATGATAATAATGGCATCAAATTAGATAATAATGAAGCAGGATTGCACTTACAGATTTCTGGAGAGGTGTTTACCAAAAGCAATATAATAATACGAAAGAAGTCTGGATTAGTCCATTCTGTAACGTGGTAGAAAACATAAGAACAAGGAAAGAACTAAAAGAACATATGGCCATGGCCTTTAAGATAGTAAATATAAAGGAATGTGATGACTCGATAAAAATTAGTTATGAAAGGAAGGCTCCTCAAATCCTGAGAGAACATTTAGATATGGCATATAGAGTTTCAGAAGAAATTATGGCAATGATAAACCCAGATATTGGAGAAGAAGAAATTATAAATTGAATTGCCTGAAGAGACTGAAAAATAAGAAATCAGCAGGACCTGATAAACTCAAACCAGAATTGTATAAGGTATTGGTGGGTAGTAAAGTGGGCATAGGGAAGTTAAAAGAGTGTTATAATGCTATAATAATGAGTGGGCAAATATCAGATGAATGGAGAGTATCTGAAACAAAGATGATATCGAAGAAAGAGAAGCCTACAGCTGAAGATCTGCGACCAATAGCACTAACAAATTATTCATACAGAATTTTTATGAGTATAATAAGGGATAAAAGAGAAAAGCATATAAAAAGTAATAATAAATTGAGGGAGACGCAATCAGGTTTTACACCAGTAAACAGAATAGAAGATAATATTTTCAGGGGCGGATTTAGACCGTCTTCCACCGTCTTCCGGAAGACGATCAGAATTTTCAGTGAATTTTTTTATTATATGATATTTTAATAACATATAATATATATGTTATGATAATTATATTGCTTCTTGTAATCTAATCGTCTGTATATTAGTTGCTAATTTATGTGTACGCTATTAGTTGTCTCATTAGTTGCTAAACTAATTATGTTTCTCTTTTGCAGTTTGTGTTCTTGTATGCTAAATTTTGAGTTTAATAAAGCCTTTAATCTTGGACATTGTTTTGGCTCAACAAAATATAATATTTAATTATATAATATTTTGATAAATATGTAATTTTCCATTGTTTTATTTTTATATCTTTCATTTCATTTAAAAATATGTTATAGCAACTTCAAAATGTACTTCTGCCAAAAAGGTGCTAGCTAAAATTTCACGATTTACAATAGTTCCGTAAGCATTTTTTACTTTACAAATTTTAGAAGACGGTCAGCCCAGAAGGCTGGATCCGCCCCTGATTTTGATTCTACAGTATTGTATAGAACATAGCTTTATAAATAGAAAACCACTGGTTCTTGTTTCCATAGACTTCAGTAAAGCATTAGACTCGTTAATAGAGGGGAGATGATAGAATCGCCAATGAGATACAAGGTTCATCCTGTGTTGATAGATATCATAGTTAGTGTGTACACTGGAGATAAAACTAGGATAAGGATTGATGAAGACCAGTACCATGAAATCACAACAACTAGTGGTATCAGGCAAAGCTGTACGGGTTCTACTCTTTTGTTTAAATTGGTGACATATATGATATTAATGAAGGTGGAAGAAAAAGGTAATGGATTCAGTAATGATTTGACAAATATAAACACCATCTTCTTTGCCGATAATGGTTTGCAGATGACACATTCAATAACAGAGGCAATAAGGAATTTAAAGATTATATTACAGACAAGCGATGAATGTGGTTTGCAAATAAATAGGGAGAAAAGTAAAGTAATTATATTTAACATGAAGGAGCAACCAGATAGTATTGAAGGAATACAGGTAACAGATAGTATAGTGTACTTAGGACTGCATATTGCCAACAAGAGAAATTGTTTTAGCAAACAAAGAGGTATAATGATACAAAAGGCGCAAAAACTGGCAAATTTAATAACCATGATAATTGCGAAGAGCTGCAATAAGATATTGATTGGGAAAACATATTGGAAACATGTAGCACTACCATCTATATTATATGGCACAAATGTTATAAATCTGACTCAGGCAGAAATTGAAAAATTGCAGAGGATTGAAAATGGTATCTATAGGCAAATTTTAGGAGCACCAAGATATGCACCAATATGTACTTTGCGAGGAGAGATAGGTGCTTCATCCATGGAGTTCAGAGTTAATAAAGGGAAGCTACAATACTTAAAATCAATATTACAGGAGGATGTGAATGGTAGCCTGGTAGAGTGGGAAATGAATTGCTGAAAGTAATTGTTGAGGATATGAAAGAGAAAGGAAAGAATAAGTGATTTAAAGAAATTGAGAAATTTATGAAAGAGATTGGTATAAGCGTGTTGCAACTAAAACTACTAACTAAGGAAGAGGAAAAGGAACGGGTAAAGATTTGGGATTCAAGAAGGTGGAAGGATGAAGTCACATCGAAGACTAGTTTACAATTATATAGAGAATGGAAGCAGGAAGTTAAAGGTGAAGAGAACATATACGATAATACACTAGGTTCAATTTTACTATATAAAAGCAGAACAAACACGCTACTCCTAAATGATAGAAAAAGATTTGAGAATGGTGATACCAACTGTAAAGTGTGTGGAACTGATACAGAAGATTTAGAACATTTCATACTTTGGTGCCCAGAATACCTAGAAGAACGTAGATTAGATGGTAGACTTCAGCAACCTTATGAGAATAAAAACAAAATACTTGGGGAACTATTGTTTGATACAAATAAATAGACCAAACAAAAATAATGGGTAATTAGTCGTTTTAGTGCTTTTCCTCCTTTCTGAACCAAAACACATTTTTCTGGTGTTTTGTGGTGTGATTTGTTCAAATCTGAACTTCGTTTCTTTGGGAAATGAGCCGTTTTTGAGAAATTTTAAAATTGAAAATTTCTCAAAAACGGCTCATTTCCCAAAGAAACGGAGTTCAGATTGAGCAAATCACACCAAAAAACACCAGAAAAATGTGTTTTGGTTCAGACCTAACCTAACCTAAACTGACCTAACCTAACCTAAACTGACCTAACCCAACCTAACCCGCGTTTTTTCGCAATTTCTTACCTTAATAGCACTGTTAGCAAAAACTCCTCCAATTAACCGCACTCTCGGAAGCTAACGCTAAATACAGCTGTGCATCTAGCTGTGTCGAACGCTTTGTCAAGAATAACCCAACGTACAATAGTTTGCCACAGTTTGAGGTGGGATTTTTCAACGCACGTGGCCTTTTCGACGGGAAAAGAGAAGGAACACTTTTTTTTTCTGCCGCGCTCGTCCGGGTCGTCCCTAGTCAATCTTGTGCAATAATATTGATCAGCAACTTCTCTATAATTACACTCACGACCACACTGCGGACAAATAACACGACTAGGTAAAACACAGTGACTCGTAAAGAAAGCTTGAGCACCGGCTTCTTTCTTATAAATATCTTGTATTAATTGATAGTAATCCAATCACAACCTTCGCAAATCATAATGAAAACGAGACTGAGAAAATGAGTATGCATTATCAGAGATTCAAAATGTACGTCTCTGATTGGTCGGATAAGGTCACGTGAAACAAAAACCAGTTTTAATTGGTTGTTTGACCTATGTTTCCTAATTTTGCCACGAGATGTCTCCCCATAAAACTGGAGAGGGCGACGTTCGTTAAAATTTTAACAGCGTTAAGAGCTAAATACTCGGTCAATGGCCTATAATGGCTGCTTTTTACGTGTAATTTTTTTTTTTTCCATAAAAAATAATTATTACATTTCCTTGATTTTTATCAGTTTCTCTGAGGTTTCAAGGTGTCCTGAATACGAATTTATATGTTAAATTGTCATAGAATGTCTCCTTCTATCGAAAACGAACAAAGCATTAAAACGAATATTAACCAAATATTGCTCTGCAAGTTCTGGAGAAGGAGAGAGAGAAGACTGAGAAGTTAAGAAATAGGGGCGCCGCTGAAAAGGCAATGCCCCGAAGTAACATCACATCACGTCATATTACACAATTTTAATGAGAACCTTTGTGAATCTTTATGGTAATCGGACGTACCTAGAATTGCTTGTAAATAAAAAGTTCAAATATTTATTACTGAAACCAGTTAGAGTGACTGTTAGACTAAGGCCGGATACACACGTACCAGTCAGCTCGGCCGAGCCACAGCATGCCCAGTACTCGTACGAGTGAATTTGTGTGCTTTCTTTGTTCACACTTTGCTAGTAGCCTAGTGCTGGCGAGCTCATCAGTGCTCTCGAGAGTTTGTGAAAAGATGGGCGTTACGAAGCGAGCGAAACGTAAGGTATTATTTAACTCAGCAATAGTAATAAAAGACGTTTTAAGAACTGAATTAATGAAGGTCCTGAGGAATAGACGTAAGAAGAAGAGGCTTTGGGTGCGAAACTTGATTAGTAGATGCAGGGCCGTAACTAGGGTTTAGAAATTAGTGAGGTCCAGATTTTTTTCGAGCGCGGCGGGACGAGCAAAATTCAGACCAAAATGACATCTACAAACACAACCCAAGCTATACACTAAACACAAAACCCTTGTCAATAATTAAATACTGTACAAAGGGACCTGTTGACCTCATAGGTAGTTACGGCCATGAGTAGATGTGATACACAGGGAGCCTCAAATGTGTTATTAAAAGAACTTGTAAGTGAGGATGTTAAAAGTTTCTACAATGATTTGCAAATGAATAAGGAAACATTCGATGATTTACTTTCAAAACTTCATGAATATGGTTATACATGTAGGTGGAAATGATATAAAGGGTAAGCACCAGGGTTGTGGAGTCGGTCCAAAATTTTCCGACTCCGACTCCGACTCCACACATTGTCAAAAATTCGACTCCGACTCCGACTCCATACATTGTAAAAAATCTAAAAATCCGACTCTGACTCCTCACATTTTAAATATATGACTCCGACTCCTTTAGTGTTTCACTCTATAATTATCATAATAATAAGACATTTCATCACCACCACACTAAGTATGAAATTTTATATTTTATATTTTATATTTAAATAAATATTAATTGTATATTCTGAAAATGTAAAAAAAAAATATTAAAAAAACTTAATCTAGGGGCTATCAAGAATAAGGTTTATTGACCAAAAAAACTAAATAACCTAAATGTTAGTATTTAGGATTTAGAAATTAAGGGTGACAGGACAGAAATTGGAGTCGGAGTCGGAAGTTTTTTACCGACTCCGACTCCGCCCTGAAACGTGCGACTCCACGACTCCGACTCCACGACTCCGACTCCACAACCCTGGTAAGCACTCCGAAGAAATCATGGAGTCATATAAACAGCTATTAACAAAGTTAAAGGAATGGAGACCTAACCTTAAAACATCTATCACAGGTATAATTCCCAGGATACATGAGAATAATAAGTGGTACTCACAAGCATTATATATAAATAGTAGGCTTAACCCCTTCGATCATGACTTATGACATAGGGTAAAAAAGAAATTTGCCTTTATGTGTGGGTATATAAGAACCAATATGGTTTATTTTTCAGCTACCAAATTGGGTACCCAGTGACTGAAAGGGTTAAGACACTATGTCAGAGCATGGAAATTACATATATCGAACTGTGGAATAAATTTTATAAAAAAAGAGAGTTCTATAACAGAGATGGAATTCACCTTAATAGTAAAGGAACTGATTTACTATCAAAGATTGTATCATATAATTGACTAAAAACCAAAGGAATAGGCCAAATTAGTACAAATACCAATACTCTTGATAACAATAAACTAATAAAAAATATAATCAAAACTCAAAAGAAAAAGGTCAACAAAGAAAGTAAAAGAGATGCAAATAATATACCATCACAGAACAAGAACCAGACTAAATTACAAGCAAAATATTCCAAGGGTTCTTTGTCATTTTTCTATGTAAATGCAAGAAGTATCTGAGATAAAATAAATGAATTCAAGGCATACATAGGTATTGAAAATCCTGATGTTATGATTGTCATTGAAACTTGGACAAAATTCAGTACGATACCAAATAGTCTATTTAGTGAAAGAGAGAATATCATTACTTATGAAATTGATGGCTTTGAACTTTTTTATTATGAACGTAAATATTCAGAGGGTGGTGGAGTATTTATTTATGCCAAGACAAATCTGAATCCAGTTGAAGTTACCTCCGTTAAAGAGGAAATACTTGAATCTGTATGGATAGATATTGGGTATAAAAATGCCAGGAAAATCAGGATAGGTGGTATTTATAGACCACCTGAGGGATGTTCAGTTGGAGGAATCCCCAAAAGTAGAGAAGAAAATAAGTATATAGAAAATCAACTTATTGATGAAATAAATAAAGCAATGACAAGCATATTATTATTGTTGGAGATTTCAATTATAGGCATAGACTGGGAATATTACAAACACCAGAAAGTAATGAGAGATTCTTAGACTGTATAATTGAGAATGGTTTAACCCAGTTAGTAAAGGAGCCAACCAGGGCCGATGCCATTCTAGATTTAATTCTAACAAATAATCCAGATACCTTCCAGGATATCTTGGTTTCAGAAGCACACGGTTCAGGTGATCATTGTATCCTTCGGTTTAATATTGTTTGTAATTCAAGACCTAGTGAAAATAAAATAGAAGTTCCAGATTTTAAAAGAGGAAATATAAATGGACTAGTAAATGATCTGTGTCTAGTAAAATTGGACAGATATTCTACAGCCTGACAGACAGTAACTAGTATGTGGGAAAAATTTAAAAGTATAATAATGAACATACAAAGGAAGCATATCCCACAGTGTAAAATCAGAACTGGAAAAAATAAAAAATAACCTTGGATAAACTGCAATGTAAAAAGAGCAATCAGAGAAAAAACAAGAGTATTTCATAAATTCAAAAGAACTAAAAATGGCACAGACTCCGAAATATATAAAAGTAAAAGAAACATTGGTAATTATGTATTTTATCCCACTCAGTCATTTTACACACCAAAATATATTTTTCTAGTAGTATTTGATGTGATTTGTTCAAATATGACCTCCATTTCCGTCGGATATGAGATCCAACAAAGTTATAGTACTTTGAAATTTGGCTCATTTTCAAGGGAAATGGAAGTCAAAATCTAAGCAAAACACATCAAATATTACTAGGAAAATGTATTTTGGTATTAATTAACCTAACCTAACCATGGCTAAACGAGCCTAACCCTGGCTAAACGAGCCTAACCCTGGCTAAATGAGCCTAACCCTGGCTAAACGAGCCTAACCCTGGCTAAATGAGCCTAACCCTGGCTAAACGAGCTCTCATCTGTATCCACCACCTAATCCATAATAAGGTAATACTCTAGGCTCGTTTAGCCAGGGTTAGGCTCGTTTAGCCACGGTTAGGTTAGGTAAGGTTAGGTTGGGTTAGGTTTTAATACCAAAATACATTTTTCTAGTAATATTTGATGTGTTTTGCTTAGATTTTGACTTCCATTTCCCTTGAAAATGAGCCAAACTTCAAAGTACTATAACTTTGTTGGATCTCATTTCCGACGGAAATGGAGGTCATATTTGAACAAATCACATCAAATACTACTAGAAAAATGTATTTTGGTGTGTAAAATGACTGAGTGTGATAAAATACATAATAACCGAAACATTTGCAAGAAAGTAATCAGAGATAGCAAACGTGACCTGGAAAAAAGCCTAGCCAAGAATTCAAAAAATAAGCCTAAGAAGTTTTTCAGTCACTTCAATTTGAAAAGTAGAGTGAAAAAGAAAATTGGCCCCCTCCATATAGATGACAAAACTATAGATGATGATCTTGAAATAACTGAAGAACTAAACAAATACTTCTCATCAGTATTCACAAATGAAAATTTAAATAATATTCCTGATCTTATACTACCAGGACAAGATAGAGAAATAAATGAATTAAGGGTAACAAAACTAGATATCTCAAAAGCAATAGATAAATTAAAAATGGAAAAATCTCCAGGGCCAGATGAAATGCATCCAATAGTCATAAAAGCTGCCAAAAAGAATATAGCACAGGCACTAGAAATTATTTTTAATAAATCATTGATATGTACTGAAATTCCAGAGGATTGGAAGAAAGCAAATGTGGCTCCAATCTTTAAAAAAGGAAATAGAAACTTGGCAAAAAACTACAGACCCATCAGCCTCACCTTCATTATTTGCAAATTACTCAAAAGTATCATTAGAGGTAAAGTTACTGAGTTCCTTGAAGAGTGCAACCTTATAAATGATAGCCAGCATGGCTTTTGAAATGGAAGGTCTTGTCTAACCAACTTTCAAATTGAATTTTATGATGGAGTCCTATTGCATTTGGACAATAAAGAGCCAGTAGATATAGTATACTTAGATTTTGCAAAGGCATTTGATACTGTTCCTCATGCAAGATTGTTGGTAAAAGTTAGAGCCCATGGTATAAGAGGTCATATAGCTGATTGGATAGAAGAATGGCTGAGAAATAGAAAACAGAGAGTTCATCTAAATGGAAATAAGTCTACTTGGAGACCCGTATTGAGCGGAGTCCCACAGGGGTCTGTTCTGGGACCTCTGCTTTTTGTTGTCTATATAAATGATCTAGAGAAGGGTCTATCATGTAAAACCTCAAAATTTGCTGATGATACAAAATTAGGCCATAATGTTAAGTCAGTAGCAGGAGTAATGACAATACAAAAAGACTTAGACAGCGTAACAGCCTGGGCAGATAAGTGGGAGGTTATCCATATTGGGCAAAAAAATCCAGAATTTGAATACAATATGAATGGAATTTGGATTAAAAATGATGATAAAATGAGAAAGACTTGGGTGTCACTGTGACAAATGAACTTAAACCCTCAAATCACTGTATGGTAATCAGAAATAAAGCAAATGCTAGACTCAATCTCATGCAGACACACATTGAATACAAATCACCCAATATTATAAAGCAACTATACATTTCATATGTGAGACCCCTCCTCGAATACTGCATTCAATTTAATAGTCCCTATTTGATACAAGATATTGAAAAAGTACAGAAACGAGCAACAAGAATGATCCCATCTCTAAGACACTTGACATATAAGGAAAGACTGGCGTATCTAAGCATGTTCTCATTAAAAAGGAGGTTAAGGGGTGATATGATAGAGGTGTATAAAATGATAAAAGGGTTGGATAAGATAGATTTTGAGTCTCTTTTCATTAAAGATCACAATAATCGGACTAGAGGTCATAGTATGAAATTATTTAAGCCAAGATGTAGAACAAATTTAAGAAAACATAGTTTTGGAACAGTCTGACAGAAGAAGTAGTGACTTCAGATACGCTTGATTCTTTCAAAAGAAGGTTGGATAGTTTGATGTCTGCAAGGGACATCTGGTGATGGTGTTTAAGCCCATTTTTATTGCATGAATGGTACTAGTTTATTTCATATATATTATGTGCATTTGGGTGATAGATCCCACAGCTCAACACAGGTGTTGTGGGATATAGGGAGGCAGCATCTTGGGTTAGGGGATACTCTCTGTCCTTACACACCCTATTTAAAGAGATTCCTCTGCCGAGCGGTGCCCCCCATAGTACTGTGAGGTATTGAAAAACTCATGATCTTCACTTGCCCCACAAACACCTTTAAATGGGAGACCCAAAATGGGTGCACACACATTTCTACATTACTGCACAGTCTTTACAGCCACACCTACACTTTTCCTCTTAAGTATATATATTGTAATGTATATGGATGTAAATTGTGACTTGGTCCGCAATTGATATGGACTGTGACTTATTTTTGGTTGGCATGGTACTGGTATTGATGGGTACCATAATGAAATTGACTGGATTCTTTGCTGATATATTTGCATGTCAGTTATAAATAGATATAGTGTGTAACATATTTGTGGATAGTAGCCTATTATGACTTTGATCCTCTGGATCCAGAGATTCTATCTTTAGTTTTAAATTGATAATTAATTAGTTTTAAATTGATACTTAATTAGTTTTGTAAAAATTGGTTATTGCCAATGTACAGACAGTTTTTACATAGTGGAGCCACCTTGATGGCCGAAGTGGCCCCTAGTGTGCCCACTATAAAAAATTCTTATGTTCTTATGATACACATATGAGGAATGACATACTGCAGAAGTCAAATTACAAATAAAATAACAACATTGCATAACATTACACATAGAATACCTCTCTCTCTGTGTATATATATATATTATATATATATATATATATATATATATACATACACACACACACAGGAGGTCCTTGTTATCAGTATATATATATATATATATATATATATATATATATATGATGAATAAAACCACGAAGGAAAAAAGAAACACAAAGGGGTGCTCAAGCGCTTTCATCTAATGACATCCTCAGGAACACTGGAGTGAAAGGACAGATCAAGGCAATATATAGGTTACAAAAATAAAATACATACATACATATTCATATATATATACATATATATATATACATATATACATATATATAGTAAGCATAGAAAAAATTGTGGGAGGAGCCAACATTTATATGGTCACAAAAGAATAAAGAAATAAAAATAAATATAAATATAATTGAGAAAAAATTAATTACAAAATAGTGCGTTAGTGATATATATGTCACAGCCTAAATAATCATAAAGAAATAAACAGGCAAATAAAAAAACCACAAATATATATATACATACTATATATATATATATATATATATATAAAAAGACACTTTTAGAACTTTGGCCGACCTTCAATATAAATTCAAATGGCTTGTTTATGGAACAGGTCACAAAAGAATAAAGAAATAAATATAAATATTGTAAGTGGAGTCTACCAATTCAAGCTCAAAAGGGAAGTTTTACAATCAATTTAATAGATGATGCCAAATTGATATATATGTCACAAAAAAATAAAGAAATAAACCAAAAAAAAACAAATTAATTATTAAAAAAATAATAAAAAATAATAATAATAAATTGAAAGATAAATTTTAAGAGAGGCACACCAATTTATAAGGGAAAAATTACCACATATGCATATTATAGTCACAAACAAATAAAAAAGTACAAGTCAGTGGAGTAAAAAAGCAAGCTCAAAGTGTGTTTTGAACCTTTCTTCGAAAAACATTAGTGACGATGCAAAAAGTGCCCTTGGATTTGGTATGTCCTTTTATATTGTTAAAAAACCTACTGCTTTACAAATTTGTCATAGTCTTGCTCATTTTGAAAAACAGTGTAACCTTCCTCAGTTTTTGGTTAACATAGTTAAAGGCCTGGTCTATGGTGCTGCGAATATTTCTTACGAAGATAACTTTCCTAAACGTTTCCGCAATAGCCTTTCACAATTAAAAAAAGATAGTGAGCTCCATATTACTAAAGCAGACAAGGCTAACACCTTAGTCATTATGGACAAAGTGATTACATTGGAAGATGGAATGAGCTGCTTCAGGACCCCGCCACATACGTGAAACTTAGGAAGAACCCACAGGATGATGTCATCAAATCATTCAATAGTGGCTTGAAACGCATTCTCAAAGATCATAAGGATTTAATTCCCCTTTTTTTGTCCACTTCACCTGCTCTGCCTTATCTTTATGGTCTTATTAAAACCCACAAACCGGGTAACCCTATGCGCCCTATTATTAGCTCGGTGGGCTCTATTACCTATAAACTCTCCAAATGGCTTGTTAATGTTTTGTCCCCATTCTTGGAACTGTCTCTGATTCACACGTAAAAAATTCCATGGATCTCACTGAAAAATTGAATAATGTTCGCATTAATACCAACGATAGATTGATCAGTTTCGACGTTTGTTTCATTGTTCACAAAATGCCGATTGATGATATGCTTGACTTTCTCGCCAGAGAATTACATAATTATGATTACCATTACCTGCACACACTGTTTTGGAGCTTATTAAGCTTTGTATCAAGGATTGTAAATTCACTTTCAATGGCGAGCATTATCAACAAGTTTTTGGGATGGCCATGGGGCAACCCTTTGTCGCCCCTTCTCTCCAATATTTATATGGAGTTTTTTGAAATTACTTACATTCCGAGAATCCTGGGGGTTGGCATCCCTTGGTTGCGGTACGTCGACGATATTTTGTGTATCTGGCCCATGAATCGTGACCTGGATGACTTCCTCCTTCAGTTAAATGACCAAGTCCCCTCCATTAAATTACTTTAGAAGTGGAACAAGACAACTCAATCTCGTTTTTGGATGTGCGTGTTCATAGGGATAGCCCGGGTTTTAAGTTTAGTATCTATCGGAAAAAAACAAACAATTTGTCCTACGTACACTTTTACTCTGGACATGACACCCCTATTAAAAAGGCATATTTTCCTCAATGTTTCTCCGCGCTCTTAGGATCGCCAGTCCAGAATACATCGATGCCGAATTGGAAAATATCAACGGTATTAGAAGTGAGTTGTGTTACCCATCTGCGTTCATGGAATCTTGTCTTAATAAGGCTAAACGAACCTTCTATCGTGTGAATATAACACTCGCACCTTGTCAAAGAATATTTTAGTACTTCCATTTTTCCCGGGCTTCTTAGGCATTGCTAATGTACTTAACTTTTGGATATCAGTGTAGTTTTTTCATATAACATATTGTGAAAAACATCATAGTAAAATAGCCCTACCAATAATTTAGGCATTATCTATAAAATTGGTGTAGCAATGTGATTCCTTTTACATAGGTCAGACGGGAAAGGATTTGCAAACGCGTGTAAAACAGCATCAATATTCCGTTAGAACGGGACAGTTGTCCAGTGCCCTTTTTGTCCATTTGTCAGAGTTATCCCATTGTATTGATTGGAATAATGTTTCAGTTTTGTTTCACTCTAGCAACATTGTTAATAGAAATATTCTTGAGTCGGCTATAATTCAACTTACAAATAACCTTAACATGAGTAAAGGTCTGTTTCAACTCGATCCCGTTGCTCTGAATTCCTTCATGGATTTAAACAAAAGGGCAGTTGTTAAATCTTTGGTAAAAAATTTGTTTTTGTCTTTTGTTTCTCTTACAATTTTATTTTTCAATTTTTTGCTGTATGCGTGTATGTGTATGTATGTGTATGTGAGTATGTGTGTGGTCATTGCAGTTAAATGTGTTTGTATGTATATGTGTGTATATGTATGTATGTATGTGTGTATATGTATGTATGTATGTTGCAGTTAAATATATATAATATATATATATATATATATATATATATATATATTATATATATGTGTATGTACCTTACCTTACCTTACAACCTCTCAAAGGTTATGTGGATGATTTCTCATTTCGCGAAGGTCAAGCTTGTATGTGTATATATATATGTGTGTGTGTGTGTGTGTTTGTATATATGTGTGTATATGTATATATATTTGGTTATGCGGGTATACATGTGTACGTGTATTATTTGTAATTTTTTCAATTTATATTTATTTCTTTATTCTTTTGCGACCTACCGTTTTTTCAGACAATAATTATAAAACAAATTTGGTAATTTTTTTCCCTTAGCATATATATATATATATATTCTGTATATATTGCGTTTATATTTCGTATATATACCGTATATATGTTGTATATATATTTTATTGTTCTTTATATATCATCTAGGCATCATTTTGTTTTCCAATTTATATTTACTTGTACTTTTTTATTCGTTTGTGACTATAATGCATATGTGGTAATTTTTCCCTTATAAATTGGTGTGCCTCTCTTAAATTTATCTTTCAATTTATTATTATTATTTTTTATTATTTTTTTTTTTAATAATTAATTTTTTTTTTTTTTGGTTTATTTCTTTATTTTTTTGTGACATATATATCAATTTGGCATCATCTATTAAATTGATTGTAAAACTTCCCTTTTGAGCTTGAATTGGTAGACTCCACTTACAATATTTATATTATTTTATTTCTTATTCTTTTGTGACCTGTTCCATAAACAAGCCATTTGAATTTATATTGAAGGTCGGCCAAAGTTCTAAAGTGTCTTTTTATATATATATATATATATATATATATATGTATGTATATATATATATATTTGTGGTTTTTTTTTTTGCCTGTTTATTTCTTTATGATTATTTAGGCTGTGACATATATATTACTAAGGCACTATTTTGTAATTAATTTTTTCTCAATTTATATTTATATTTATTTTTATTTCTTTATTCTTTTGTGACCATATAAATGGTCCTCCCACAATTTTTTCTATGCTTACTACAGTGCCCGCGAAAAGTATCCAATCACCCTGGAAATTTATATTTTTTACATAAAAAACAATGTTTAAATGTATACTAACCTTATATTAGTATTTTGTCATCTGTCCTTTGGTTTGGATGACTTGTTCTAGACGTTTTGGCATGGATTTAATCAAGTTTTTGACAAACTTCCACTGATATTTCCTTGCACCATACCTTTTTGATGGCTTCTTGTAATTTTTCGATTGAGCCAGTGTCGTGGCATTCAACCTTATTTTTTATTATTAGCCACATATTTTCTATCGGATTGAGATCTGGACTATTACCAGGCCAATCCAAAATATCAAATTTATTGTCAGTAATCCATTTTGTCACTATTTTGGCCCTGTGACATGGTGCACCATCATGCATGTATGTTTTTGTCCTTTGGATTGCCATTGCCATTGGAAGTTTATCCTGTAGCATTGCTAAATACCGTGCACCATTCATAGTTGTGTTCTTCGGAAGAAATATAGGTTTCCACGCCCATAGTAACCGAAACAACCCCAAACCATCACACTTGGAGGGTGTTTCATTGTCTTTAGGGTGTATTTAGGGTCCATCCTATTTGAGCCAATGGGCCGGCGAACCTTTTTTGGACAACTTCTGAATGTCAAAAATGTCGACTCATCACTAATAAAACCTTCTTCCAGTCATCAACAGTCCAATGAATATATTTTTTACAAAATGCGACACGTTTTTTTACGCATTTTTTCATTAATGAACGGTTTCTTAGCAGCATGGCGAGATGGTAATCCGAGTTCTTTTTGGAGCCGCTCCTGGATAGTTTGTTCAGAAACACAAGATAACAAATTATTCATATTAAATTTTATTTCTTTCGCAGTTATTGTTGGGTTTTTCAATACTAAACGTTTCATAAGTTTGTCTGTTCGTGAATTTGTTTTTCTCGGTCTGCCAGATCGTTTTTAGGGACTGGCGTGGTTAGGCCGGCATTGTTCTTAGCCCGTGAAACCATAATTAACGGTACTTTGGGATATGTTTAATTCCTTAGCTATCTGTCTCTGTGATTTCCCACATGTATGCAAAGCAACAATAGCACCTTGACAATCACTCTTAAGTTGTTTTTAGCACACATTATATATAAATTTTATTTACACCACTTTCTGTAAAAAATAACAAAATATCAATAAATTTACACAAACAGTGAAATCTGACAACTTTGAGACAGCCACCCGCAACGAAGGCTACCAGAACACTAATTTGAGAATGCGTTGGATAGCTCTCATATCAGCGAACAACCTCAAAGTTACCAGATGTCGCTAGAACAAATAGAAAGTGAATTATGTGTCTCTGAATATCAAGGGAAAATATTGTATTTTCTGAGTGATCGGATACTTTTCGCGGGCACTGTATATATGTATATATATATATATATATATATATATATATATATATATATATATGTATATATATATATATATATATGAATATGTATGTATGTATGTTTATTTTTGTAACCTATATATTGCCTTGATCTGTCCTTTCACTCCAGTGTTCCTGAGGATGTCATTAGACGAAAGCGCTTGAGCACCCCTTTGTGTTTCTTTTTCCTTCGTGGTTTATTCATCATAAATACTTTTCACGTGTCACTTTCGTGAAATAATTTTTCATTATATATATATATATATATATATATATATATATATATATATATATATATATATATATATATATATACACACATATATATACACACATATATATACACACATATATATACACACATATATATACACACATATATATAACACATATATATATCACACATATATATATACACACATATAATACACACATATATATACATACATATATATACACACATATATATATACACAGGAGGTCCTTGTTATCAGAGCATAATGGGGACCAATAAATCACCACTTTATGTGAATCACATAAAACAGGGACCTAAAACCCATAAGAAATAATGAGAATAAGGTTTAATTGGGACCGTAACACAATAAATGTTTGTACTCATCAATTGACTCGCATAAAAAGTTGAACACTGAGTAGACTTGCCTTGCCAGTGGACTAGTGCCAGTACTTTCCAAATATGTTCATGCATGCCAATATTGGGTGAGTACTCAGCTGAGCTGACTAGCATGTGTGTACCCTGCTTAAGGCTTGGTTATACAATTTACACCCTGATTGTGTAACCAACAAACTTAATAGTCTATGTTTCTTACGGTAAGTGCAGGGTGGGCACAAGAAATTGGCCTGTACCATCTTCCCACTATAAAGCTATAATATTTAGATTCCATTCTGGCCATGTAGGCCTTCAGGCTTACTTACACCGGATTGGACTAGCCTTCTCCCCATTATGTGTTAGTTGTAATTTACCAGAGACTGTCCCATTTCTTTCTTTTTTGTCCATGTTATACTAGGCAAAGGAAAAAATTAAGATTCTCTCTTTTGCAATATGGTGTCAGGGACTTTACTTTATCAGTCCTATTAGGTGGGGATAGTTTTTCTCCCCCATTGATACACTTCACTATGGACGAAGTATTCAAGTTTGTAGTGGCATCTGGGCGGTTGAAAGAGTTTTAAATCTTGCATTGTATACCGATTTTCATTCCCACAGGTTTATTAATCAGTTACCTCCTAGTTACTCCATCTGGCTGTTACTGTTGACTTAGTTCCATTTTTCAGTTCATGTTTCATAGAACTAACAGGCCTCATGTTCATCCCTTTCTGAGTGTTCTGGAATTGGCCCCAGAACTGAAGAGGGTAATGGTGTGCTTTCTCTATTGCTGTCTCATCCCAATAATAATAGACCCAGCACTTGATGTAGGAACAGTGGAAGTTCTCCTGGAACAAGGTGTTTTGGTCTTGGAGGATGTAAATAGCCTTATTGGCTGAGCTCCTCCATATAAAACTTCAAACAATCAATCAAGTGCAGGGTCTAAGTGTTACATCAAAGGGTCGCTTAGGCTGGGCCGAATTAGGCCTAGGCTCATATACTATGATTCACACCTGAAACTTTTGGTAAATTTATAGTTTTGGAAGTTGAAATTATATTTTTCAAACATTTTTCGATGTGTTTTGTACACTGCTGACCTTCATTTCTATCAGAAATCACTAGTTTTGAGATAGACCCCCCCCCCCCCCCCCCCCCCCCCCCCAGCTCTGAATCTAGTGTCGGGTTTTCTCACAGAATCTATGTCACAATCATCCAAGACACATTGAACCTAATGTTGGAAAAATATAATTTCAACTTCCAAAACTCGTGATGTCCAAAACTAACCTAACTGCAGCCACTGGTTCACAAATAACACCAATTTCCATGGCTCGAGTTGAGATCCTTCAAGGAACATGCTGTTGTAGTCAGAGACAGTAAAGGAGCACCTCTTTCTTTTTTTTTTGTCTTTGGAACAACATGACTACCATACATCCACAGGTCCATGGTTGTTCACACTGAACTGATGTTGGAAGAATGTCATGTCTTCTTAAAAACAGAACTGCTTTGCTGTTAACATCATAATTGCTGTGGTATTTTGCAATAGCTGATCAGTAATTGATCTCACAACCTGCACACAAGTCAGTATTTTTTATAAGAGTACATTACAGGCTCTTGAGGAATTTTAGGTTAGGTTATGTTAGGTTATATATTAAAACTATGTTTTTCCGATTGTTTTTGATGTTGTTTGAATGAAATTAACCTTCATTCAAACTGCATCAAAAACTATCAGAAAACATAGTTTTGATTTACAAAGCTTGTAATGTATATTTGTAAAAATTTACCCACAAGTCAACTATGGTGGAACTGATTCAAATTTTTTCCTGACACCAACTGATTCATTATGCTGAGCTGTGATTGGCCGACACCAACTGACTCACTCTGCTAGGCTGCTGTGATTGGTTCAAACAAACATACATACTGGTACATATTAAATATATATATTAAAATGTGGTACTTGCGTATTATTGAGACTACCAATTTGTATATATTTTTGCTCTCATCATTTTCATTTAAACTAACGAAAATATCATAACTTAATCTAACCAATCATTAAGAGTGTACAGTTGACCTAACTGGGCATTTAATTAACCTAACTAGGCATTCAATTGACCTAACTGGGCATTCAGTTGACCTAACCAGCCCTTGATGATTGGTTAGGTTAAGTTGTGATATTTTTGTTAGTTTAAATGAGAATGATGTTTGGTAGTCCTGATAATACGTAAGTACCTAAAATGTTAAATATTTCACTTATTTGTAATTTGCGACAGAAATGCCATAGAACAAAAGTGTCTTAGAATTGCTCAAAATACCTAAATAGGAGCCTATAAGATGAAAATCCCAAGATTCGAGTGATGTCCGAAACTATAATACCAAAGTTTTTTAGATTGTTAATTACAGTTTTGGCCTGATCACTTTCTAATTGTATCCTTCTAGTCTCTGAATAGGATAGGCCTATTGTGTTAGGGGTCCTCAACTCAGTTCAGGCTTTTTGCCTGGGCTGAGTTCTGGGGATTATGGCACATGGTGGGTTTGCCTAGTTCTGATATGGCTTCAATATGTTTCTGATATGAAGGGTGGTGACTATGTCGTGGGCCGGCTAGGGTTGCCAGATTTTGATGACCGGATTAAAGGACACTCAAAACGTTTTCAAGCTGCCACTCCCAGATTCTCAAATTTATTATATATATATATATTATATATCAGGGGCGGCTTCTTAATGAATGCAAGGCATGCACTGCATGCGTAAATAATATACTTAATGAATTTAAAATTATTATTTAAGTTAAAAAAATAGTTAAAATTATTATTAATATTATTAATATAATATTGGTTCTATCCTCGGTTACTACATAACTCATAAGAATACTGTAATGCAGTGACTGCATGTGTAAGTAAATTACCATGAGCAGCCACTATTGTAATGCATGTGACTGCATGTGTAAGTAAAATTACTGAGCCGCCACTATATATATATATATATATATATATATATATATATATATATATATATATAGATAGAGAGAGAGGAGAGAGAGAGAGAGAGAGCTCCCAGAAATTTTTTAAATGTTATAGGATAAATATTTATTTCAACATCTTTGATTTTTTACTATCGAAATAAAGGACTGTCCTTTGAAATAAAGGACGTCTGGCAACCCTAGCTCATGGCCCTGCCTCAGGAGATGCTGAGTCAACTTTGTGGGAGCAGCACACCCTTGAGGCAGAAGTGTTTCAAGGTAAATTCAAGGTAAGGCTACCAATTTGGATCTCGAGAGGTTAAGAAGTAAAAGGTTGCATGAATTTGATTCAGAGGAGGATAATGCAAAAGAACCGAAACATTTCACCCAGTCACATCAGCATCACCAGGCTCATCCACCTCTCTACTCTTAATCTTAAGTGGGGGCAAATGTAAAGAGGGGGAGAGAGCTTGAATAACGGTTCTTTTGCATTATTCTCCCAATACTAATTTTTTTATATAATGTTTTGGTTATGGTACTTTATTTTCCTTCCATTATAAAAAAAATTAGTGTTGGGATTAGGTTAGGTTAAAAACAGCCTGCTGCAGGTGTTAGCCAGCTTCAAGTTAGGTTAGGTTAAGAATATTTATTCATATAACTAATGATGTACAATTAAAAATTAAAAGTGTTTTGCTAACGTACTTTATTTTCCTTCCATTCTAAAAAAAAATTAGTGTTGGGAGGATAATGCAAAAGTACCAATGTTTCTTCCCAGTCTGGTCTCCAGGGACTGGGCCTAGCTGGGCTCCTGATAGGCCTATGGCTCATACAGATTCAGAGCTCTCAGACCCAGTGAAGGCTTCCTTTTTATATAGGATTACTCCTAAGAATCAAGATATCTCTTTTGCATCATGACCTTTGGCTTTTAGCATATTACTAAGGGATTTGCCTTTCCATGGGTTGGGTATGCAGGCACCAGTCTTCTAGAGACGCTCTGGCACAGTGCAAATAAAAATATCTCTGCCCTTCCATCCCAATTTTTGGGAACTCCCTGAAAGTTGGGCCCATGGGAGGTGGATCGCTCTTTAGTTAATGACACCCATAAATTGTGCATG
Organism: Bathynomus jamesi; assembly: GCA_023014485.1. Classification (NCBI taxonomy): domain Eukaryota; kingdom Metazoa; phylum Arthropoda; class Malacostraca; order Isopoda; family Cirolanidae; genus Bathynomus; species Bathynomus jamesi. Next base: position 224,286 of record JAJOZX010001019.1, on the reverse strand, counting down.
GTGTTATAGGACCTATAGATCTGGAGGAAGATCTACTAGCTATTAAGGATGAGTTAATTAATAATGGTCATCCAGTAGCAAATATCAGTAGACTCACAAATAGAACAGGTTCTACATGTGTTCCAATTTAACAGGTTAAAGTCTCTTTCAGTGCTCAAGTTCTTCCAGCAAAGATCTTTATACCATAGCTTATATAGGTACCATATAGAGTTTATCAGTTTATTCCACATCTGATTCAATGTTTTAAGTACCAGGTATTTGGTCATATGGCTAAGTCTTGTTGGTCAAAGACAGTGAGATGTGTTTATTGCTCTGGAAGTCATGTTGTCTCTTGTCCAAAGACTACTAAAATCTGTGCCAATTGTTCAGGTTCCCATACAGCTAGTTTCAATGGCTGCTCTTACTTTAGAACTGCATAGGAAATAGAGAGGCTCAAACTTACATCTAATCTCTCTTATAGTGAAGCTAGATCTGTTCTTTGAAATCAAGACCCTAATGTAGCCTCAGAAAGGACATTTACAAGTAATGACTTTCCTATTCTATCAAAACCTGTTGTGTCAAAAGAGGAGACTCAAGGCTTGGATGTGGTGAATCCCTCTCCCCCCTTTCAGAATTCTTGGAGTCGGGTTGTGAGGGGAAGACCCAGCTCAACTGTGGCAATGTCCAAAAGGCCACCTGGGGTGGCGATGGATGGTGGAGCTATGGTTCCTGAACCTCTACCTGTTTAGGACCTTGGCTTAATTGTCTGACATCATTAAAGTTCCATGTTTTAAAGTTTATTCAGCTTCACCCTTCAGAGTGGTAGTGGTCTCTCCAAGAAGACTTTGAGTACTTTATCCAAGTTTGTTTCTTTGTTTGATGATGCTTTTCACACTGATCTCAAAATTGACCAGCTGACAAAGTTCCTTGATAAACTGAAACCTAAGCCTACACCCAAACAGAAATGTCATGTCCAAATTCATAAACCCATTTAATATTTCATATCCTAAGCCTTGCAGTGATGGCAAACCACTGACCCAGTTGGACCCAACCCAACTGGGTTTTTGCTGGGTTTTTGATAGGTTGAAATTTTTTTTAGAAAGGTTTGATAATTATGTAGTACCTAATATATCTATTATTTTATTAATTTATTTATCTAATCTACAATATATATTAAAAAGACATCTTTATTTCACAGAAAGTTCAGATATGAGAGATAATAATGACATATTAGAAATTTCTCCATTTTAATTTTAGATCTTTCCTTTATTTCTTAACAGCAGATTTCAGCTTTATTTAGACCTAACTCAAATTAAAATTTTTAAGATGCCAAAGAGTTATAGAGGTGGAAGATCTAAAGCTAGCGAATGGGATGAGGTGACTTTATTAAGTGATCAGCCTACTAGAGTACTATGCAATTATTGCAAAGAAAGTATCACTCAAAAAATTGAGAGAGTGAAACATTATCTAGAGAAAGTTAGACCCGCACATACTGGTAGCAGACTTAAAGCTGCTGAATGGGATGAAGTAGAAATGTTGAGTGACCAACCAAATAAAGTTTGGTGCAAATACTGCAGATATGTATTTTTGAAAAAAATAGAATGAGTGAAACGTCATTTAGATCGATGCAATAAAAAATGGGTACAGGCTCGTGATGATGAAGCAGATGAGCTTACAAATACAGCTACATCAGCAACTCTTCCTCCTACACATAGACACAGCAGTTTTGAGAGTAGACCCTCTTCAAGCAAATCATATGAAAGCCTGGTTCATGATGACACTACAATCCATAGTAGTGAGACTTCATTCACTTCAACCACTTCTGAATCTTCCATACCATTTTTTCATTCTACTCCAGCCAAGAAAACACAAGGTCAGATAATGCCATATGTGGTTAGAACAAATGTAGATAAAAAAGAACAACTAGATTTGCAAATGGCCAGATTTTTTCTTTTCAGCAAATATTCCATTTGTAGTTGTAGAGAATAAAGAATTTATTAAATGGGTCCAAAATTTAAGACCAGGCTATTGTCCTCCAAGCAGAAAAAAATTATCTGATGACTCGCTAATCAAAGTGAATAATGAAGTAGGTACTGGATTCAGTGAAAAAAGACTTAGTCAATTCTACTCTAACTTTAATTCAAGATGGTTGGAGCAATGTGTCAAATGATCCAATAATTGCCCAGTGTTCATAATGGGTGCAAATCCTTTTTAATAACTTTTCAATTTTTCATAATCTTTATTTACACATTGTATAATTTAAGAATTGTTTTATAAGTCAGCTTACTTGAAATAATCAACATGCCAAATCATTCTAATTAGCTACAATTGAACAATGTAGCAATCAGAAAAATTTCAATTATTTTAAAATAAGCATCTCAGAACAAAAACCCCAAAACCCACTGAAAATTCCAGTGGGTTTTGGGTTGGGTTTTTGGGTGCCAACCTTGCCGATGAGCTCTTATTTAAATAAAATATGACTAATTTTTAATATTTTCTGCCGTACAGTTTTAAAATTATTTTATTCTCCCACTGAAATAAGCAGCTGATACACATTGAAACATTTTTAAACATATAGTATACGTTTAAAAATGTGTGTATGTATGACAACTTACAATTCATCCAATACTATTCAATTTGAAGATCTTCCATTATCAGCTTTTCATTGGCTTGACATTGGTAATTTAGAAATGGAATTAGTTGACTTCCAAGAAAGTGCAGTATGGAAGACAAAATTTATTGATCTTAATCTGAAGTTACAAGAAAAGGAATTAAAGTCATCAGTTTTGGGTGTAACCAGAGAACAACAATCAGTAGAAAGGGCAGAGAATCTTATTCTTGCAGAATGGAACTCTCTACCAAATTCTTTTGCATCAATGAAAAAGCTAGCATTAGCTCTGCTAACAATGTTTGGTTCATCTTATTCATGTGAACAGTTGTTTTCCTCCATGAATTTCATCAAATCCACCACTAGGAATTGCCTTGGGACAGATATTAAGTGACTTATCTTTGCGTAGTGATTAACTAGAATGTTAGCTTGTTGTGTATATGTTGGGATATTATTTTGGCTGTGACAGATAGCTGCGTGTGAGGTGTGAATGCCACTGTTAGAGTGGGTAATGCTGTTTATAGTCTTGTATAGCCTGGATGTATCTGAGGAGTGGTTTAGTGTTATGAATTCCCTAAATATTTCTGTTTTTCTTTGAGTTTGTTGCTTATTTCTGTGTTGAGCTGTTGTATCTGCTGTTTTATGGTTTGTGTGTATGGTGTTTGTGTGTTATGTTTGAGGTTGTTACGTTGCCTTATGAGGTGGGCTATTTCTCTAGTGTAATTTGGGTTGCATTTCCTAATGTTGCCCTCGGGTATGTATTTGTTTGCATTATTGATGATCTGATTAAATGTCTTGAGTGTTGTATTGATGTTTATGATGGGTGTGCTGTTTAATGTGGTGAATTGTTCCTCAGTCTGTATTTTGAACTGTTCCCAATCAGCTTTCTTGTAATTTTTGTAAGTGTGCCTAAGGCTGTTGGGGTAGAGTGTAGAACGTATTGTAATGATGATGGGCAGGTGGTCTGACGACAGTTGTTTTTCTGTTCTCCAGTGTGTATGTGTTGCTAGTGAGGGGGAACAGAGCGTTATGTCTGGGGAGGAGTTTGAGTATCCTGCTTGATGTGGTATGTGTATGTTCTTCTGTATTGTTAAGAATGAAGAGGCTATGTTGGCACCTCTGGTGTCGCTTTGGTTGTGCAGGTACCAACTAGTGTCTTTAGCATTGGTCTTCTCCTAAGATGACATTAGTGAGAGAGGCCAGATTGTGTAACTGTGGATTGTAATTGGCTGTCACCTGAGGTGAACTATCTGGTAGGATGTAAATGTTGATTAGTGTGGTGTTGCGTTTTGCGCATGTTTTAATGTTAACTGCCTATATTTCTATCATGTTATCCGCTTGGATTGTGTTTGTAATGTTTTGGGTGGCATCAGTGTAGCTAATGCTTTTACGTAAGTGATGAGTCACCCCCATTATCTCCAGTACGATCTTGATGGGTCGCTGTGAATTCAGGGATCTACAGATCTACAGAAGCTAAGGCTAACAAAGACCCTAAGATCCACTCTAAGGTTAGCCCGAGAGAAAGGAAAGAGTAGTGGGTTAAGAGAAGAGAAGAGAATAAGGGGTTAAGTAAGAGCAACACCTATCACTCATGGGTTAACATTCATTCAGAAAAAGAGGAAAAGTGTCTCACCATCATCATCCGCTGGCCACTGCCGACAAGTCAGAAAAATAGTCGGAGAGAATAGGAGAGGGGTGAAAGATGAAAAGAAGTAAAATAAGAATGCTTACAAACCATGCAAACACAGTCTTAACTCACTGTCATACCATGCAAACTACAAACATGCAAGAAAAGAGTTAGAGACATGCAAAGTAAGGAGAGGATAAGAAAAAAAAAAAAAAAAGTAGGTAAGTTAAATAAAAAGTGGGTTAGTTTACGCTATGAGCTACATCTACATTCGTGTTAGTCTAATTTTTATTTTTTATTTTTTTAATAATTTTATTGCTGGCATCACACGCTGGCATTCATCGTCGACAGACTCATCCTCGAGCACCACCACCAGAGCTTCTGTTGCTAACTTTGTTGTTTTTAAAATTAAACAACGTTAATACCTTTAAAATGTCTGTCAAGACGGTTCTTAAACATATTAACACTGGTAGAATGAACGACTGACGCGGGAAGATTATTCCATTTATCAATTACTTTAAACGTAAAGAAGTTTTTAGCGATATTAGTAATGAAACGTCTGCCACGCAACTTAAATCCATTATTGTGAGTATTACTATTATCGAAAGTGAACAGTTTGTCAAAATTTACGTTATCGATGTTATTAACGATTTTGAAAACTTCATTAAGCTCCCCCCCTTAATCTTCTAGTAGCGAGTGAATACAAGTCTAACTCTTTAATCCTATCTTCATAAGGCTTATTGTGCAATGACGGAATAAGTTTTGTGGCATGACGCTGAACCCTTTCTAACCTATCAATATCCTCAAGCAAGGGGTAGGGGTTTGCTCTTTCTGATTCATTCACATTTGTGCTTTAGACCAGAGTTTTTCAAACTTTTTGAAGCCACAGAACCTTTATTTAAAAAAAAAAAAAAAAAATTCATGGAACCTTGACCAACAGGTAAAATTTTTATGATATTAGGCAACTGGTAATAAAATACAATTTATGCTCACTGCAGTTTATAATTTATGAAATTTACATATAGCTACAGTTATATGAATTTCATGAAAAAAAATATATAACCTTTAACCTTTGGTTAGCTTCCACCCGAATTGTTGATTCTGATGAAGGTCAAGCTTTTCACTCCACCTTAGATCTACAATTTAACGTGGAATCCGAACCACGCCCCACCAGCAGCCCAGCGTTTTAACCACTAGGCCACCTAGGGTACCCATTTATCTACCAACCACTTTCTTTATTGTGTGGAAGGATGAATAGCTGGGTTTTGCTGCGCGCAGGCTGCTGTCGGGTCTTGAACCCGGGGCCGATGGATTCGTAGTCAGCGACGCTAACCACTACACCACCGAGGCGCATCATATATATTTAGAAACTTGCAAGGGAAAAAAAAGACTATTTACTTTTATTAACTTATTTATTTTAAATTCCCCTCCCCATGTTACTGTCGGTATAAAAGAAATTATAAGTATAAAAAATGTATATTGTAAAATTAAGGTTTTCAATGGAAAATAATTAAAAGAGGAATTTTACAGTTATTGAGGAGAATTTTAATAGTTAATCAAACAAATAAATGTTCAAAGACTTGGATATGATTGCTTTTCTTTTGATAAAAGTTCAATATTTGGAGTAATTGATGTTACCTGCCACAGGGAAAACGCAGAGTGAGTTAAAAATATGATTCATTCACCCATTAATAAAGAAAATTTTACCATAAATATTTTTATAAAAATATCTTTAAGTACCAATATATTTTGTTATACAGGGTGTCCCATAAATCTGGAACCATAGGGTAAAATGATAAAAACAGCAATAAAAATGCCAAAAAGACCTTTGGGGACTGTTTGTGAAATGAGCGAGAATGGTAGTGGCTGTGTCATCATTGGTGGATGTCCTCAGAGGTCCACTGCGTGGTTTATCTCATATGGATCCCATTTCCCTGAACTTTGCAACAAGTTTGTTAACACAGCTGCGTGTTATTGGCACATGGTCTGGATGCAGTTTGTTAAATTCCTCAGAAACCTCCCTCTGACTCTAATTTCCAATGAAGTTGTTTAAAATGATATTTTACATATGGAAAAGTATTTATATTCAATCTTATAAATACAGATATTGAAATATCTGGAATAATATATAGCAAAAAACACATGCTTCTTTACATTTTTTTTATATTTATATAATATCGTTCATTTTAATTTTTAATAATTGAAAGGAGTAACCAAAATTCACATGCTGTCACATAGCCTTATAATGATGCTTCTTTACATTTTTTTAACATTTATATAATATAGTTCATTATATTTTTTAATAATTGAAAGGAGTAACCAAAATTCACATGCTGTCACATAGCCTTATAATGAACAGTGGAAAATGATTCTAATGTGCTCTAAAATTAGCTACTTATCATATATGCAATTTTTGGACTATATTTAAATTAGTGCCAAATTCAGCCCGATTGTGCACATATTGGATAGTTGACTATAACACAAAATCTGTGAGTGTTGTATATATTTATCATGAATGAAAAGTTTTTTAGAATGACATTCAACATATGATGATGGGTTAATTTCTTGTTTTCTGTTTCATATAGGGTCAATTCAGCCACCCGAGAACATGACCATCTCAGATTTTCATGATATTTGGTACATTAGTAGGTATGTGTGAGAAACTGAAATTCCCCAAATTTTAGAGCTGGCTGACTTTTGGTTGCTGAGATACAGGGTCACAAAATTTGGACCTTTGACCTGATTTTGTACTTACTGTCAAATTTCAAATTGCTGTAGCCACATAACTAATAAAGCTAGAGTCTGATTCTAGTGTCATTTTGAAGCTCTTAAACAGCTTGTCATATTATCTCTTGTCATATTATCTCTTGTCATATTATCTCTTGTCATATTATCTCTTGTCATATTATCTCTTGTCATATTATCTCTTGTCATATTATCTCTTGTCATATTATCTCTTGTCATATTATCTCTTGTCATATTATCTCTTGTCATTATCTCTTGTCATATTATCTCTTGTCATATTATCTCTTGTCATATTATCTTGTCATATTATCTCTTGTCATATTATCTCTTGTCATATTATCTCTTGTCATATTATCTCTTGTCATATTATCTCTTGTCATATTATCTCTTGTCATATTATCTCTTGTCATATTATCTCTTGTCATATTATCTCTTGTCATATTATCTCTTGTCATATTATCTCTTGTCATATTATCTCTTGTCATATTATCTCTTGTCATATTATCTCTTGTCATATTATCTCTTGTCATATTATCTCTTGTCATATTATCTCTTGTCATATTATCTCTTGTCATATTATCTCTTGTCATATTATCTCTTGTCATATTATCTCTTGTCATATTATCTCTTGTCATATTATCTCTTGTCATATTATCTCTTGTCATATTATCTCTTGTCATATTATCTCTTGTCATATTATCTCTTGTCATATTATCTCTTGTCATATTATCTCTTGTCATATTATCTCTTGTCATATTATCTCTTGTCATATTATCTCTTGTCATATTATCTCTTGTCATATTATCTCTTGTCATATTATCTCTTGTCATATTATCTCTTGTCATATTATCTCTTGTCATATTATCTCTTGTCATATTATCTCTTGTCATATTATCTCTTGTCATATTATCTCTTGTCATATTATCTCTTGTCATAAGCCTCTAAAATGAAAATTTAAAAAAATATCCTTGACCTTAAATAAAAAAATATATCATCCCTGATTTTTTTCAATTTTTTTTACAAATGTTCACTTACCAATGTGAAACATGTTCCTAAAAGGTTAGAAGTGGCCAGTGATAAGTATGAGTAGGAAGTACTTTTAATTAAAACTAACCTTTAAATAAATCCAGATCTTTGAGTTTTTTCATTGATAAAATCTTCTCTCAAGCAGATTATCCATTAGTTTTGTGCCTGAAAATATATGGTTCCATTATTATTATATATAATATATATATACCTGCACACATTTCATTCAACACTGCCTTTGGGATAAACACATCACTTCCACATACATAGACAAACACTTTACACTGGGATTAGGGAACCTCTGAGTGAGGCTTGAGTGGCTGTCAGTTTTTCAGTGCTGAGGGTTTTGACTCTGGAGGTTACTAACAAGAACAACATGACCCATCTTACTCTTGTCTGTTGTAATTCTATGAGGGCCTTGGAGGCCTTAGCAGTTTCCTCCTTGGTGAGGTAGTATAGTCTTCCAGTTGCAGTAGATGCCTCTACCTTTGTCAAAACATTAGAGTATGTAATTGTAAGAATATCTGGTGGATGAAGAAAAGATATTTTTACTTCCCTCTTCTCAGTTGTTTTGTTCAAAATGCATGCTAACCACCAAAGGTTATCATATACAGCAGTGACAAAACCATGTAGTTTCTCTTCAGGTATAAGTTCTTCTTCACTGATTTTCTCAATATGTGAATATCCTGATGCTGAGAAATGCTTAACCTCTAGTGAAGTTAATGAAACTGGTTTTAAATGGTGTATTTTCTGAGTACCAGCAATTGTTCTTGCTTTTGAATGTCTAGTTTGGAGGAGAAATTCTTCATTTTCATAATCTTCATTGGTTGAAAAATGTGGTGTAATATTATTATTATTATCTTTGGTAAATATATACAGCTGTTGTGTAGTAAGGATTTGTTTATCATAAGGCTGTTGCAGACTAGCTTTAGCAGCTAACCTCTTAACAGTGCCTCCTACACCATCACATGGTCCCTTCCCATGGCTTGTTGTAAAAAAATTCCACTCTGCATCAATTCCAGTCATCTTTGTGGTGGCAAAGATTCAGAAAGTTTTTGCAGTTTTTATATTGTCCAGCACAGCCATCTGAAAAGTATATGATTTTGTTGATGGATGGGATGTTCTCTTTTATGAAGTTTATGAGATGCTTTTGAAACAAATGTACTGCAACTGTGTTATGAATATTGCACTCAGATATGACAACAAAGCTGAGGTGAGTAATCTCATTTTGCTTGTTATAATACAAAACAAATGGATGTAGAGTTGCCATCTGATTGTTCCAGTGAAAACTCTGCACCTCATCTTGGAGAACAAAAGAGTAATTTTCGGCAAAATTGCACACTACTAGGACTTCACTTGGTTTCAGCGACATTTTAGTTTTGTTGTAATAATTAGCTTGCATCTTGGTCACTGGTCAGGAAATCATGGATTTGGTATTCTTGAAGTTTGCTACAGAAATGTTCAATATATTCATCTGAACTCATGTGAATTGATTCAAGATTGGACCTGTCTGTATTGGTCCACTTCTTCAACTGTACTGAATCAATGCAGTTATCAAAAATATTTTGGAGTTTCTCTTTCAATGCTTTTGTGTCTCCACATTGTTTACATTCTCTAAGGCAGCATTGCAATGAGGGTGGATTGCACTCAAAGTAAGACAATGTCATATATGGTTGATAGGATTTTCATTATCTTCAGTTAACTTATCAAATTTAGTTCCTACAAACATAAGTTTAACATTCTGATGAATGGTACATACGCATACTGAGTGAGTTCCTGATGTTCCGGCAATAATACATTGCTTTAGACGCACCTCTGCAAATTTGCTGAAGCCCACTTTTACCAAAGGATTTCTTCCTTTAAAAAGCTGATAAGCTTCTTTTAAATTGCATAGCAGTAGATGCTTCTAAAAATGTTCCCTCTCCCCTGAGCTGTCCATAATGCTGACATAATCCTTTTTACCAGGCATTATTCTACTGATATCTCCTGAAAGATAAAATGTTTTGATTTTTTCTATAATGTTTTGTTCAATTTTCTTTCCAGGCCGAGGATTTGGAATTGAAAGGATACCTATTTCATTAGTAAGCTTTTTGGCAACTGGTGCTTTGTGCCTTGTGTTGAATTCTGTAGCTATTTTTCTCTCACTCCAACTTTTTGGTAATACAGTCAGGATTTGTATTCTTTCACTCCTCTTGGTCTGTAAGTTGCTGAATTTCTCCTTCAGTTGATTTAATATTTCATCATAATCTTTTTCTATCTTAGTCTTTTCTTTTTCCTGTATTAATATATCTCTTCCAGCAATTTCTTCTAATTTTCTCTTGGTTGTTCCTGTAACTTTTGTTATTTTGTGAGATGCATAAGCCTCTGTCTCTCTTAGCTTGTCTTTATGGGAGTTTCTCCTAATGATTTTAATGAAGTATTTAAAGTTGATAATTGAAATTCAAGTGCTGTGCTTGTTGATGCCTCATTGATTTCAAGTTCAATTTCAGATGAAGATATTTCAGGAATATTACTAGTTTCTTCACAGCAAGAGCTTTTTTAATCTTTATCAGTTTTTTTTTTTTCAGACAATGATTCCAGCATTTCCCTACACTGCTTACAAAGCCTGTGATCAACTATTAATTTGATTTCAGGCCTTTTATCAATTAAATATTGAGGTACAATTCATAGGCTTTTGGTTTGACGCTGTCCTTTGTGTGATTGAAAGGGATCAGCACATTTCTGTTTAAGTTTATCCATTTTTTTTAAAATTAGTGTATTAAAACTAGTAAGTTATATTTAAATGGCATTCCTTAATAGAAATTAATTTAGGATATTAAAACTAGTAAGTTATATTTAAATGGCATTCCATAATTTAGAAATTCACTTTGAATATTAAACATATTTTCTGAAAAGATGAAACAAACATGAATTATTTAAAGGTTAATTTTAATTAAAAATACTTCTTGATCATACTTATCACTGGCCACTTATAACCTTTTAGGAACATGTTCCACATTGGTAAGTGAACATTTGTAAAAAAAATTGAAAAAATTGGGGATGGTATATTTTTTTATTTAAGGTCAAGGTCAAGGATATTTTTTCAAACTTTCATTTTAGAGGCTTATGACAATAGATAATATGACAAGCTGTTTAAGAGCTTCAAATTGACACTAGAATCAGAACTCTAGCTTTATTAGTTATGTGGCTACAGCAATTTGAAATTTGACAGTAATTTAGTAAAAAATCAGGTCAAAGGTCCAAATTTTGTGACCCTGTATCTCAGCAACCAAAGGTCAGCCAGCTCTAAAATTTGGGGAATTTCAGTTTCTCATACATACTTACTAATGTACCAAATATCATGAAAATCTGAGATGGTCATGTTCAAATTCACCTTTTTTTTAGCTGAATTGACATGGAATGACCCCATATAGAAAGATAAGGAATCTCAATTTGTTCAGGATTTTATTTGTATTACAGTTTTGCCTGTGTCCAAAATCCTTTGTAGCACTTGGCCTCATTTATGAATTATGTACCATGAAATTGTTTTTAGTATTGTATATGTAATTGTATTTATCATTGTGCATAGAATTGTCCGTATGGCTGCTGCAGTACCTCTGTTAGTTAAAACTCCTGTGTAGCAGACAGATTGTCTGTGACAGTGTGTGTGATTGTTGGGTGTACAAGTTTGCTTTGTTTTGTATGATATATGTTATACATGTTATAATTTATAATCAAAGTAAAGCCGCGCCCTGATGACCATTATGTTTATGTAATTTCATTCATTCAATAATTCCTAAGCTATGTATGACTCATTTCCTTCCAAACAGAATTCACACACAGTGATACAGATGGTTTCTTTGATTTCACTTGGGAAAAATAGTTGTTAAGAAGCTTGGTTCAACAATGTTCTCAGGTGATGTCAACCGCTTGCATGATGGTGTAGCCAGGTTCCGTTCCTTTGACTATATAAGAAGGGGATCAGTACCCTTAAGGTAGATTCTGGGAAGAGACAGGTTTCCAGGCTGAAATGGGGTTTTTGGTCCATTAACGGGAATTGCTTTTAGAAATTGGAAGATTTATGGGGTTTCAATTAAGTCTGACTGTATAGAGAAAGAACGGTAGCTTACCAATTGATTCATATAAGCTTGGAGACTCAGAACGGACAAGGGTGTCTTAGAGGGGTCTCAGGCTTATTTCATATCTTACAATGAAGAAAAAGGTAACTATTATAATGAAACTTTTATTATTATTAACTCTGTTCTGTGTAAAAGAAACATTTGATTCACTCTAATCAATTATATTTATCTTGCCTATATTTAAATTAAAAATTGTATAAGCCATTGTGTTTATTTTCTACTCTTTGGACTTGGATAACTGGGAAAAAGAAAATCATGGCCCCACACAGTACTCCACTGAGGGTGAACCCTTTTCCCCTTTTAGTTGTCAGCCCTTTCCCCCTGGCCTTGATTATTATTATTTATGTATTAAATTTATTTAGTTGTGATTGAAATGCTTGTTATAGATAGGATTTTCATGGTTCTCTCTTTCCAGAGGAATAAAGATAATTGTTTGTTAAAAGTTAAAACCTGTTAGCAAGGAATAAGAATTAAGCATGTTTGTTAATATTGTAAGAAAAGGAATAAGAATTAAGTAATTGTTTGTTAAAACCTGTTGTGAAAGGCATTAAGTCTATATTTGTTACAACATTTTAGCAAAGCCTTGGTTTATTTGCTTATAAGACCTATCCATGAATATTGTCTATAAAAATTAACATTTGAAGTAAAATAACATGAAAGGTGATCCTTGTCAGAGAGAAGCTTGTGATATTCAGAAGTGTTTACAAGCTAATAAATTCCAAGAATTGGCATATGTGTCAAAACTCGAGTTTTGAGAAAGTGCTGTGAGAAGTGGGGAAAACAATCTGGTGTTTGTGGAGATGTCAAAACTGAATCAAATGTTAAAAAAGAAAATAAATAGTAGAATATTTAACAAAAGGAATAAAGTACTTGTTTGTTAAAGGAAGGAACTAAATTCAAGCTAGATCTGTCTGAGAAACTAAAGAACTATAAATTTTATCGAGTAAAGGATGCCAAAAATATTGAAGCACTAAGAGAAGCAGCTATTAATGTCATGTCTGTTGCTTCATAGTGAATAACAAGTTTTATCAATCTTACGCTAATGCTGTGATTTCTCTTGTGGCACAGAAGGAAGCTACTCCCACAAGAATTGTAAAACAAGTGAGAAACTGTTGGAGGTACGAGCCAGCAGTCGTGGAATCAGAGGTCTGGGTGACGAGCCTGGATTCAACAACCCTTCAAGGTAGGCAGCCTGGTTGTGTGAAGGCCTTAAAATAAAAAAAAATTCTATATTTTGTCTGGTGTGGCGTTAGGTTAACCGAATCCCACCACATAAAATAAGTGGCGCCCGAACAAGGACTTCCACTCAGAAAAGTAGGTTGTTTCCTGGTTGGGTTGTATAGAAGAGAGTGAAAAGTAGTAGTTGTAGTGTATGGTGGGTGTAGTAGTAGTAGTAGTAATAGAGTAGAAGTGAAGTAGGGTAGCATCTTTAGAGATGCCTACCAAGGAGGAGTTAGAAAGGAGGTTGAGGGAGATAGAGGAGGCATTAGAGGTAGAAAAGGCTAGGAACCATCAGTTAGAGTTACAGAAGGCAGAATTAGAGAATGTTTTGGGGAAATTGCAAAGTAGATTAGAGGAACAGAGTAAAGAATTAGTAGTTTGTCGTCAAGAGATGGAAGAAAGATGATTGAGAGTAAGAAAGAGATGGATGATGGGTTAAAGGCAATGGTTAAGAGAATGAGTGAGTTGGAGGGCAAGCTTGATGGGAAAGATGGGAAAGGAAGAAAAAGGAAGGGAAGGGGGGTTTTGAAGGGGAAAATAGTAAGGGTGTTGGTAGTAAGAAAGGGGCATCTAAAGGATGTAGCAGTAGGGGGCCTGGAAGGAGAAGGGAGTGAAAGCGTGAGTGAGGGGAAAGAAGAAAGACCTTACAAGGTGATGGTGCATTCCACCCCTAAGGAGGGTAAGAAGAAGCTTGAGGGTGAGGATCAGAGGGAGAAAGGTAAGAGGATGGAAGGGCAGGCTAAGAGGGGCAAGGCGGGAATGAAGGGGGCTCGGAGGGCATCTGGTAAGAGGGCTTCTCGGAAGGTTCAACGCTGCGTTAGCGCAGATGACTCCCTCTATTCCAGCATTGAGGAAGTATGTATGAGAGTGAGAGTGAGACTGAAACTGAGAGTGATACGAGTGAGGGTGTAAGAGTGCATAAGGGAATCTTAATTAGGGAGATTCCGAAGGTTGCAAAATTTAATGTTTATAGTGGGAGAGATGTACAAGAGTTTTTGAAAGAGTATGAACGTTATTGTAAGAGCAAGTATCCAGACGCTCCTGAGTATTGGGTGAAAGAGATGGGTGACTGTTTGGAAGGTAGGTTGCTAGAGTTTTACAATGTTGTTGTAAATTCAGGAGTGCCTGTGAAGTATGAGGTGTTAAGGGAGAGATTGGTGGAGCAAGTGTTAAGAATAAGAGGGGGTGTGAAATATCGAAAGAAGGATGATTTTGAGAGAGCAAGGATGCAGAAGGGGGAGAGTATTGATTTGTATGCATATAGACTTGAAACTTTGGCGAGAAAGAAATTTGGAGATGATGGGATAGATGAGAATAAAAGGTTGGTAAGAAAGTTGATTGAGACAGTACCTGAGAGTGTGAGAGAGTTTTTGAATGTTAAGAGGAAAGTGTGTAAGAGTGAGAGGGACACGTTTGAAGTGGCATGAAATCTTGGAATTGTTAGAGGACCGAGTGTATGAGAGTGGGATTGGGCGTAATAGGGAAGCAGATGTGCGAATGGGGACAGCGATGAGGGAGGAACAAGTACCTGTGTTTCCTAGTTATGCGGACGCATTAAGAAATACTAGGCCAGGTCACCCTCCAGTTAGCCAAGCATCCATGGCCCAAAACCCAATGGAAATGCTGGCTAACTTTGTGAACGAATTCACAAGGGTGTATGGAGGGTCGGCCATGCAACAACCAGGGCCTCCTCCCACATCGGGTCCCAGAATGAATGGTCCGATGCTGGGGCAAACGTATAGAAGGCAAGGGCTTCAAGGCCAGTCAACAATGAATGAGCAAAGAGGGCCAGTGAATGGGAATATGGGGAATGTGAGAGGGTGTGCATATTGCGGTAGAGGGGGACATAGTATAGAGACCTGTAGAAGAAGAGTGGGTGCGTGTTTTGCATGTGGGCAGATGGGACACATGGCGTATGAATGCAGAACACCTGGGTATGAATGTAGGGCATGTGGGAACTTTGGGCATATTGCCCGGTTCTGTCAAGCCCAACAGCAGGGTGCTCCGGCACCAGGGAGGGAGTCCTGTCTCTCATGCAGGAAATCGGCCAGTGTCAGCCATGCCAGCTCCTCAACCTCAGAGGCAGGGCCCTCAAGGGGGTGCTGTCACTGGAAATGGCGAGGCTGGTCCCAGTACGGGAAACGCATAGGGCAGGGGCCTCTCATTGGGGTTGGGGTCCCTGCTTCTCTGAATGATGAATGTGTATTTGAGGCATTAGCAGGATGGTGTCAAGTGAATAAGGAAGTGAGAGCGAGTGAGAAAAAGGCAGAGTGTATGGTTATTCCTGTTGAATGGGGAGGGAGTGTATGGAGGGCATTAGTGGACAGGATGTTCACCTAATTTAATAAGTAAGCAAGGAATTGGATGTTTGTGTAAAGAGAATGAATTAGGAAGAGTGAATTGGGGAGTAACTGGGGAAATTAAAGGGGTTGGGAACATCCCAGTACGAGTGTTGGGAGAGGTGCAGATTAAAGTGAAAGTGATGGGGTGTGAAATGGAAGAATGTGTGCTTTATGTGGTTGAAAGAGTTATGACATGATTCTGGGGTATGAGTTTTTGAAAAAGAATCGATTGGTGATCCATCCTGCTAGACGTATGATTGAGTGGAAGAATGAGTTGGGTAAGTGTGAATTCTATGTGGGGAGAAGTGAATCGGATTGGATGAGGGTAATAAAAGGGTATGAGGTGAGAGCATCTGAGAGTGTAAATCTGGAAAAGGGAACCCCAGCATTGGTGCATGTTGAGTGGCCAGTGAGTGATAATAGAAAAAAAGGCAGGGAAGCATGATTTTTGTGAATGGTATGGATGCATCCTATAAAGTGAAAAGAGTTGGGCATGTGTATGATGGTATAATTGATGAGAGTAACCCATGGATTTGTGTGCAAGCTAGGGAAGATGGGGGTGCATGGCGAAAGAGAATAAATGAGGGGGATGTGATAGGGAGAGTATACAGTGATTGAGGAAGTATGTGAGGAGGGAGAAAATGGAATACAAATGGATGAACGAGGGCAAGAATGTGGGGAGGAATGGACGACTGAACAAATCAGAAAGGAGGTGATTGTTGGCGAACAGTTGAGTGAGAGTGAGCGAATGCAGGTGTGGCAGTTGGCAGGGGAGAAAAGGAGCGTATTGGCCCGAGGAGATGATGACCTCCGTTTAACAAAACTACCTCCCTTCAGGATCCAGTTAACGGATGAGACTCCGATCTACCAAAGGCCAAGACGGTTCTCCCACCAGTAATGAATGAGATAGAAGAGCAGTGTGAGGAATTAGAGAGAATGGGAGTGATTGAACAGAGCACAAGTCCATAGTAGAATAGTGCCTGTGCGGAAACCTGATGGAAGGATTCGCTTGTGTGTGGACTATCGAATGGTGAAAAAGGACAGTGAAAGACAGGTTTCCGATGTGCTTGATAAATGAAAGTGTATACTCTTTGCATGGAAAGAGGGTGTTTAGTAAATTGGACCTATTGAGGGGATATTACCAGATGCCGGTTGAGCCAGAGTCTCGTAACTGCTTTCTCCACAGCCAGGAATCATTATATGTTCCGTGCTCTCTCGTTCGGACTTACAGCTGCACCTGCTGCATTTCAGAGAGCAATGAATCGTGTTCTTGGTAAGTTTGCAAGGGAAAATGTCATATGTTTTATAGATGACATTTTGATTATGACAGAGACATTTGAGGAGCACCTGAAGATAATGAGAGAGGTACTGCAAGTGTTGGATGAAGTGGACTACGAGTGAAACCAAGTAAGTGTGAGTGGTTCAGGGAAAGTGTGGCATTTCTGGGGCACAAGGTGAGTTCGAGTGGTATACGAAAGAGTGGGGAGTATATGGAAAAAGTCAGGGAGTTCCCGAAACCTCGGACAGTTCGTGAACTTAAATCTTTTCTGGGACTTGTAGAGTTTCAGAGGAAATTTATAGCGGGCTGCTCTGGGATTTCGAAACCCCTGACCGAAGTGACTGGAATGAAAGGTAGTACTCAGTTGGTGTGGACGGAGAAGATGAATGAAGCATTTGAGCAATTGAGAGTGGAAGCAGCGAAAGATGTGGAGTTGGCTTATCCGGACCTGAGTGAAGGAGCGAGTTTGCTAGAATTGTATACAGATGCGAGTGGATTTTGTATGGGTGGATGCTTGTGCCAGTTGCAGGGAGAGGAAGGACAGGAAGGAAGGAGAGTATATCAGAGCAAAAGTACAGTACAATTGAGAGAGAACTTGCGGCAATGAGGTTTTGTGTGAAAGCTTTCAAGTCATTTTTGTATGGAATGAAATTTATTTTAAAGACTGATCATCAGCCCTTGGTATATATGGAGAGAATGAAAGTTGTGGATGGAAGAATTGCTAGAACTTTGCTTGAGTTGAGTGAGTTTGATTATAAGATTGAGTATGTGCCAGGGGAGAGGAATTGTATGGCTGACCTATGTCAAGAATACCTGGGGTGAATGAAAGGTGTGAGAAAGAGGTGGTCGACCCTGAGTATTTGCCAGTGGGAATAGTAAAGTTGCATGAAAGTAGGGGGGGTGGCGACAGTTTGTTTGAAAGTGTATGGTATGGGTTGAAAGATTTGAAATTGGATGGGTTAAAAATGAGAATACCAGGGAGTGTGAATGAATTGCGGACCTTGGTTATGAATGAAGCGATTAAGAAACCAGAAAGGATGGGTGTTTGTAAGGTCCGCAATTATGTACGTGAGCTGAAAGCCATGGGGAGCCCGGGTTTTCCTTTTCAAGAGGTCCTCATGGTGGTCAGCTCATTGTTTAGTGTTGAAGTGTATGTGCATTATGGTATGATTGTCCGTTGTGTATAAAGATGAAAGGATCGAGGAGAAAGGAGCCCTGATTTTGCATTTGCAGTGTATTAGTGGTGTACATTACAATTGGGTGAGTGAAAGGAAGAGGTATAAAAGCATAGTGCCAGGTGAAAATTTGGAAAGGGTTTTGGATGAAGTTAGAGCTGCACAGAGAGAGTCAGAGGGAGAAGGTTGTATGGAAGTAGGTATGTTAGAGGGGCCATGGATGATACGTGACTGTGTGGATGAGGTAGAGCTCAGCCCTTCTGTGGTTCCTGTAAGGGTTCCAGAAGGTCCTATTGAGCTCTACAGGGGTCTTGTGGATACAGGTGCCCAAATCAGTCTGGTGAATGAGCGAGTGTTGTGTGATTTAGATGAAGAGAATGTGCCTGTATCCCGAGAAAGAGTGGGTGTGAGAATACGTGGTATCGGAGGGGGAACAGTCGCGTCACATGAAGCTGTGCAGTTGAGGGTGGGATTAGGTGCATGTAAAGAGGTATGGGAGCACAAGTTCATAGTCTTGAAAGGGGAATCAATGCCCTGGGATTTTCTACTGGGAATTGATTTCCTTGAGAATATGAACTTGAGTGTGGATGTTGGTCAGGGCTCAGTAATGAGAGAAGGAGAGCATGTGGTCAGTATGGGAATGTTTCCGAGCACAGGTATAGATGCTGTGTTAGTGGGAGCAATTGAGTTAGAGGTGGAAGACCAGTGTGAAGTGTTGAGAGATGAAGATATTTTAGATATGCAAGAGGGAGATGAGGTGATATGCAAGTTGAGAGAATATGTGTATAATGGTACAGATGTGAGAGAGTGGTCAAAAGAGGTGGAAGAGTATAAAAGGTATGCGAAAAAGTTGGCTGTATGGATGGGAGTGCTATATTATATGAGGGTAAATAAGGTGGGTGAGACAGAGAGTGTGCCAGTGATGACATTTGAGGGTATGGTAGGATTGGTGATTATTACACATAGGATGTATGGGCATGTGGGAAAAAACAAGTTATGGGAATTGATGAAAGGAATGGTTTTCCACCCTAGGCTGGGACTGGTTGTTGCAGAAGTGGCAACTACTTGTGAGAGTTGCCAAAAGCGAAAATACCAGTCCCAGCATAGCCGCCCCCCAGTGCGAAAGATTGAAGTGAAAGAACCGGGAGCTTGTGGTGGTTGATATTGTGAGTATGCCGAGAACGAGTAGAGGGAAAGTTGGAATATTAGTAGGGGTCGATCACAAGAGTAAGTTTGTGTATGTTGCTGCGTTAGAGAATAAAACAAGTGAGCATGTTGCGAGAGTGATGAGAGAGAGTATGTTACCAATGATGCTTGGAAGGCCGCGTAAGTGTTTAACAGATAATGGGCCTGAGTTTAGGGGTGCTAGTTTTGAGAGAATGTTGAGTGAGAATGGGATAGAGCATGTTAGAATAACTCCGTATATGTCTGCTTCGAATGGTTTGGCTGAGAGAAGGTGAAAACGATAAGTGAAATGCTGCGTGTATGTACTGGGAAGGGGCTGAGTGGGATGCTGAGTTGGCAAGATTGCCTGGTGCTACAATTCGACATACCACTCAGCCATTCAAACTTCCCCAAGAAATGTGTCTACATTTGGAAGGTTTGTGCAAAAGGATATACGATTAAATGAGAATACATGTGATAGATGGAGAGAGGCTGGTGTGCATTTTCGGTCATTTGGTGTTGGTGAGCTTGTTTTGAAAGAGGTGCATGAGACTGGAAGAAGGAATGAGTATAAGTTGGTGCAAAAGTTTGAGGGTCCATTTGTGGTGAAAAAGGTATGGGAGAATGGGGTAACGTATGTAATAGAGAGGGAGCAAGAGAATGGACAGTGTGAAGAAGTAAGAGCACATCATTGGCAGTTACGCAAATGGCGAATACCTCTGGAGTATGTCATATGTCATCCAATGTATGATATGTGTGAGAGGATGGAACAAAAGAAAGCACTAGAAACCAAGAACATGATGGGAATCCAGGGTGAATGGATGGATGGATGCAGATCTGGAGTTCTTGATTGTGTCAAAGTGGGCAAAAAGGAAGAAAAAAGGTGAGAAAGCTAGGCAGATACAGTCAACCCTCGTTATAACGGACTAATAGGGGGGAAAAGGTGTGTTATAGCCGATTGCTCGATATAACCGACGGTACTGGTAACCTACGGTATACGTATACGATACGGTAATGGAGATACTATATACAGTACTGTGCACTGTCTGCTGAACACGATACATGATAAATGATACAGAAAATAATGAAATATAATAAAAATATAAAAGTTAGCTTGTCCTTGGCCTTACGAATGTTGGAAACAGTTTGCTTTTTCACGCCATACTCTGTGCACACCTTGGCCACCGAAGCACCCGCCTCTAACTTCTTGATTAATTCCAGCTTCTGGGTCACCGACAGGGTCACATGCTTCTTCTTTTCCTGGTTAACGTCGCCAGTGGTGTGTCCGGTTTATCCGATATCTGCTCTAACAGGGTCCGTTATAGCGAGGGTTGACTGTAGGTGAAGTACTTGAGCTGAAGGATTACCAGTTTGACTCTGGAACAGCCGCGGGTGAGGTGGAGTTAGAATGGGATGTTTGGGACCAGTGATGTAGGTCTCGAGATCGGTCTCGGTCTCGAGACCCATCTCGAGACCCAATTTGCAGATCTCGATCTCGGTCTCCGCTATTTAGATCTCGGTCTCGGTTTTTCTCCCCGAGACCTTTCGAGACCTCTTGAGACCATAATGAAAAATACATGTTATCAGCATACTCATGATGGTGGCTTGGTTGAACAGACACAATTCAGAATGTTTATGAAAGTTTGTAAAAGTAAGGGACTCTAGGTATTCACTAATCAGTCACCCTGTTTTGAGTTGCCACGTTTGTCTTGCGGCGGGGTGTGGGTCTGGATTTTTTTAGGTTAGGTTGATCTCGATCTCAGTCTCGAATTTTAAGGGTCTCGATCTCGGAAGGTAGATCTCGATCTCGAACCTTTGATCTCGGTCTCGATCTTGGTCTCACAGGATCAGGTCTCGGTCTCGGTCTCAGTCTCGGACTTGGTGGTCTCGACTACATCACTGTTTGGGACTTTGGTGGTTCTTGGTGCCAGCCTGGACCATCCGGGGATTTCTCTTTTGAGGGTTTTGGGGTTCCAGATCTTGAGGACCTTTCTTTTCTGGGATTTTCTGAGGGTGGAGGGGAAGAGTGGAACCAGGGAAATCATCTTCACTCGGAAGTAGAAAGATTGTGTCAGGGAGGGGGCATTAAGAGTGTGGGGTTTGCAATTCTTGAGAGTGAAAGGGAAAATGTATATGAGAGAGAAAGGAGTGTGACTGAGCAAAGTATTGTAACCGTAATGGAAAGTGTGAGGGATGAATGGGGAGTAGATAGAGGTGAAGGAAGTATAAATGAAAGAATGAAGAGAATGAATGTGATTGATTTTTGTGAGGAAGTGAGAATGTTATTGCTTGAGATACAAGAAAATGTGCTGAATAAAAGCTTAGATGTAGAACTAACTAGTAGTAGTATTAGAGGAGATATTAGAAGTAGATGGGTTAGAACCATAGAAAAAGTTCAACAGTGTTTAGGGAGTGGTAATGGTAATGTAGTATAAAGTATTGTAGTGCCCTGTAGAAAAAAAAAAGTAGTATAGTATGATAGGTGAGAGAGCGAGTGGTTGGAAACCCAACAAGGTGGCAGCCTACAGTTTTGGGGCCAGAAGTTGGGCTGCGCATGAAGGAGGAAGGTGTCTGGGTGAGTTCCCCAGTCCTGCTGATCCCCGGCTCTGGTTGTTTGCCGCCCTGCAGGTTTCAACCTTAGGGTCATTTCATGTCAAATCAGAAACATAAGGGCAAAAAAAAATGTCAACCATCTCCGATTTTGTTTATACTTAGGATACTTAAGGACCCTTATGAGAAATGTAGATACTCAAAATTTCACACCTCTGTGACCTCAGGGTGCCGAGATATGAGGTAACAAAAGTTGACCTTTTGACCAGATTTTTTCAAAATTTAATATATCTAAATTGTCATATCTCGGCTTCTACTGGACCGATTTACTTAATTTTGGTGTCATTTTAAAGCTTGAAAGGAGTAGAATCTTTTGTCTATCTTGAAATATATCCCATAAATGATTCACAAAAAAGTTATAGAAGTTGGAAATATTTGAACTTGAGTAAAAAAAAATCTTCAATTTTTTTAATTTTTTGTCCCAAGATACCTCTATCCAAGCACAATATTGTGTAAAAATTTCATTATTCTCTGGCAAATACTTTAGAAAATATAGCACTTTCAGTGTGATGAATTTTAAAAAAACTATAAAAAATGACAGAAAATGAAAAATCATTGCTATTCCTATGGAATGATGTGGAGTAAATTTTATTTTTGAAAGTATAGCACTATGACAAATAAAAGAACTAATTGAGAGCTGTAAATTTGACACATCCTATTAGGTATACCTATTTTTGTATCTGTTATTTGTATGCAAATATTAACTCCTAGCACAAATAACTGTTTTATGTGTACATGTACTTTTTTCTTTTTTTCAGATCTTTTAGGAAACTATAAAATAAATCATCTATATGTAATATATTCAGAAATTCCTAGCCAGGTACCTATTCTATTTCAATTAGGAAATTTTGAAATGGATTTGCTTAATTTAAAAAGAAAATGTGCTGATCCTTTCAATGAGCATCAAGGGAAATGGCGAACTAAGTGACTAAGAGTAGTTCCACCTGAAATAATCATTAAGGGGCCTGATCTTCAATTAACTGCAAAGCATAGACTATGTAATCCATGCAGAATTCTTGTTGATAAAATATTAAAAGAAAATACTGAAAATTCAGACAGTGACTCATCTCATCCCTCTGGTTCTGTCATATCCGAAAGACCACTTGAACTTGTGCCATCTGAGTCAGGCTCAAGTTCAGCGTCTCTAACAGTAAATTTTGAATTAGTGACGCTGCTGAATAGTTCATTAAAAGAAATAGGAGAGAGTCCAGTTAAAAAACAAAAATTAGATACTCAAAAGGCATGTGGACTGAAAAATTTAAACAAGTTAAAGATATGTTCAAGAGAAAAATAGAAGCTGCTAGTTGGGAAAACTAAGTTGAAGAGGAGAAACATCAAGGAAAAAGGATTATAAAGAAATTTTAGACCAGCTAAAAGAAAATTTAACGATTTCAAGCACTAAAAGAAGTGAAAAATTAAAATTTAACAGTTCTGCCCAAAAGCTGGAGTATAAGAAAAATATGCCAAGAATTCATACTACCAAGCACACTGCATGCATTGCTAAGAAAATGGTAGAAAGTTCTGGAATTTTGTCGGAACCAAATCCAAAATCTGGGAAAGTTCTGGAAATGGAAATAGAAGATTCAGTTAAAAAAATTTATTTAAATAAAAGCATAAGTAGATTAATGCTGGGTAAAAAAGATTTTGTGAGTGGTATTAATGAACAAGGTCAAAGGGAACATAAACAGAAGCACCTCCTTCTCTGTAACTTAAAAGAGGCATATGAGGCCTTTAAAAATAAATACCCAAGAATGAAAATAGGATTTAGTAATTTGCCTTGTTGAGGCCTAAACAATGTGTAATTGCAGGCGGATCTGGTACACACTATGTGTTTGTGTTATCCACCAAAACCTAAAAATTGATAAAATTACAGAGCCTGAAATCAGTCACGTCCGCCAATTGTTACCTTCCCTAATGTGCAATCCTCCCTTTCAAGTATGTTGCCTAATGGAATGTAATCTCTGTGGTGATACCACCTATTTAACCACTCAGATCCAAACGTTATTCGATGAAAATTATGTTGACAACATTCAATTCAAAAAATGGACCAACACCGATAGGTCAAATTTAGAATTGATGCAGTTGTCTACAGATAATTACATAGAAGAATTTTGTGAAAAATCGAAGCAGTATCAGGTAATAATAATAATAACACTGGGGAACAAATTTTAACTTTTTTTTGTTTCTTGGACGTGAACAGGTCGGTCTTATAGGATGTTTTCCTCTGATTCCGAATATAGCCGTAGAATTTCTCTATCGCCCAAGGTTACTGAGAAATTTGTATTTTAATATTTATTCAAGAAGTGTATAGAAGTTAGTAAAAATACTTCATAAAAATTATATTAGTGGCAAATTGGCATTTAAAATATTCTTCTTAAAACTTCTTTGTCACTGATTTTCTCTTGTAGTTTTCTTCTCGCATCAATGTCCAGCAGTAATCAGCTAACATTGCCGGATCCCACCTCCCTTGGTAGCATTTCTCCATAGTAGCTATATCTTGGTGGAATCTTTCTCCATGCTCATCGCTTACATTGCCGAGGTTTTCAGGGAAGAAATCTAAATGGGAGTGCAAGAAATGGATTTTTAGTGACATATTACATCCCAATAACCTATATGCTTCAATCATGTCCTGCACTATTTTTTCATAGTTAGAGGCTTTGATGTTCCCTAGAAAATTTGTGACAACATTCTTCATGGCCTCCCATGCCACTTTTTCTTTTCCTCTCAAGGCGTCATCAAACTTTTGATCTTTCATGAGCTCTCTGATTTGGGGACCAACAAAGATCCCTTCTTTTATCTTTGCATCGCTAAGTCATGAAAACTTTTTCTTCAAATATTTGAATGCCTCATCTTCCTTGTTCATTGCTTTGACAAAATTTTTCATGATGCCAAGTTTGATGTGAAGTGGCGGTAAGTATATTTTCTTGGGGTCAACTAAGGGTTCATGAGACACATTCTTCAGTCCTGGGATACATTTTTGACAAAGTAGCCAATCCTTTCCAAAATAATGCGAATCTCTGGCTCTGCTGTCCCATTCACAAAGGAAGCAGCAGAACTTCGTATAACCGAGCTGCATTCCCAGAAGAAGCGCGATGACTTTTAAATCCCCACATATATACCAATGAAACTGGTCATAATTAATCTGCTGAAGGATGAGTTTCATATTTTCGTAAGATTCCTTCATGTGGACAGCGTGCCCTACAGGAATGGAAGGGTATTTATTTCCATTGTGAAGTAGTACAACCTTGAGGCTTAGCTTCGAAGAGTCAATAAATAAACGCCAATCTTCAGATTTGTGCTCATGACCGAGAGCTAATAGCAGTCCATTTACATTATTACAGTAGCATAAACCACCTGACGAGGAGAAATACTGCATCAGATCTTTTTGGCGAGTGCCGAATGCCGATATGCTTGTATCTTTTGCCAGCAAATTCCATTCACGTAACCTGGAGCCCAATAATTCTGCTTTCTTTTTCAGAAGGTCCAAATATCTCTCGAGATCATTCAGCATAACCTGTGTTATCATACGTGGTTTATTTGATTCAGGTTGCTGAAAGTCTGTATCTTTAGTGTCATCAATTTCCATTGGTTCAACTTCAGACTCTTCATCCAGTGTCCATGACTTTGGGGGAGTTGGAATTGGGTTATCATCATCATGTAGTACTGGTCTCATGGCAGATGCAAGATTTGGGTATTGAATTTTATGTTTATTTCTGGCAGAGAATCCTGAAACGTTAGTCATACAAAAACAGCAATCCATTAGGTGATCCTTGGGCTCTCTCCAAATCATTGGTATGGCAAATGGCATAGATTTGCGGGTACCTTTAATCCAACCCCTAAGAGTGACGGCACAGGAAATGCATGAGATATGAGGTGCCCAGGATTTGTCTTGGTCGCCTACCTTACATCCAAAATAAAGTTCGTAAGCCTTCTTCACGAGTGGGGTCATCATCTTCCTCTGTGCCATTATGGTCAGTTCTCCACATACGTAGCAAAATGTATCTCTGGGATTAATATAGTTTCGATTCATGCTGGCGGAAAATTATTGAAATCACGGAAAACTTTTTGGAATGAAAAACCAATTTTTTCTACAATGAAAAATTTTAAAATTTGAGTAAAACTAGAAATTTTGTTTTCTTTTTATTAAAAATCTGTTTGTTTAAATAGCTATATTTTTTTAATGCAAAAAATATTATTAAATATAGTTAACCTGGAAAAAAAAGAAAGTAAAATTAAATTAGTACATTTAATTTTAACTAATATTTTGGGAAAACTCTGAGTAAATGGAAATATTATTTTCTTGAAAACTATGGGTGATGGAAAGATTCTGAAGCCATATTTGGAATCAGCATCAAAAGTTCTATAAGAAACACCAAATAGTTTTCAAGAAACAAAAATGTTGTTCCCTAGTGTAATTTAATAACACTTATTGAACATATCATGTATAATTATTATAAAATCATATAAAAATAATATATCTTGATGTTGACAAAATAACCTTGTACTAGAATATCATTTGAAAAATCCAATGAAGTAAAAGGCTGAATTTTAATTAGTTTTTAACAAAAAAATAATATATCTACAAGCCCTTCTAAATTCTAATTTACATACATAGTTTCAGATCCATGATTTCCTAACAAATGTGCAATCAAACTACTATTGGGATAAGAAAACATCATTGGAAAATGATGAAGTTTTGGCTGTATGTGACTTCTCAGAAAATTATTCAGCTATTCTCCAAGATGAAGTTCATTTGTTCCATTGGAACAACCAAATGACTACTATTCATTCGTTCATTCTATATTTCAGGGCCAAGGAAATCTAAAGAACTTAAATTTTGTAATTATTTCAGAATGTAATGACCACAATGTTGTTGTGGTTCATCTTTTTCAACGCCACCTGTATAAATTTCTAGAAGAAAAATTCCATTCATAAAATTTAATTTTTATTTTTCGGACAGATGTGCTGCCCAATACAAAAATTATGAAAATTTCCTTAACCTCTGTTACCATAAAAAGGATTTTAATTTGGAGGTGGATTGGAATTTTTTCACTACAAATCATGGAAAAGGACCATGTGATGGATTGGGGGCCACTATTAAAAGATTAGCCGCAAAAGCAAGCCACCAAAGACCATATGATAACCAAATAATAACACCCCAAAATTTGTATGAATTTGCTAACTGTAACATTAAAAACATAAATTTTAAATTTTTAACAATTGAAGACCATCAAAGAGAAGCAGAATTTTTAAAAGACCGAAATTCAAAAGCCAAAACCATTTCTGGAACTCTAAAATTGCACCATGTGAAACCTGTTTCACTTTCATCAATTACTGTTAAAAGATATTCGGCATCTAATAAGTCAACAATCATAAAAGTAACCAAGGAAGAGGAAATGATAGAAGAAAATGATATAAATGGTTTTGTTGCTATAGATTATGATGACCACTGGTGGTTATCATATGTTTTGGAAAAATCAACAGAATTCAGAGAGGTGAAGGTGTCATTCTTACACCCTCATGGTCCCAATCCTTCGTTTTTCTATCCCCAACATCCAGATATTTTGACAATAAGATTTTCAAGGGTCATCAGAAAAGTTGATGTAATGAAGAGAAATGGGAGAGAGTACAATTTAGTAAAAAAAGACATACCAAAAGTCTCTAAATCTCATAAAGAATTACTTCAAAGCAGGGCCGCCGCTTCCATTAGGCGAGGTTAGTAAATGCTAAGGGTGCCAAAGATGTGGGGGGCACCAGCGCCTCCCACCCTGTGCACGTCTGATAGTATTTACGGCTTAATATGAGTTCCGGGAGTCGTCAATAAGCGAATAACTGTTTTTATGTGACATATGCCCTTCTTGCTTGGAAAAAACAGTAGATATGTCCTTTTTGCACATATTTTAGCACTTTTGAGCGTTCTGATTTGTTACTACATATGCCTCGCTTTACTCGCTGTTTTGATTGGTCATGACACTTTCTTGAACTGTGAAATGATTTTATAATTTTATAATAAATGTATGTATTAGCAAATTAAAATAGATCAGTGTAAGGCAAATAGTTTCTTCAATATGGTACCTTGATTACTTTGTGGGCAAACCCAATCGTGAAGTGGGAGGCGGGTGGGGGTGCCAGCTGCAGTCCTGCTAAGGGCGCCAAATAGGCTGGTGCCAGACCTGCTTCAAAGAAAGATAACCTAAAATACCTATTTAAATTTAGAATTTTCAAATTAACCATCTAACCCATGCTATATACCAATAATTTAATATAATCACTAGCAATTTGCTTTCATAATTTCTCTATTTAATTTCAGATTTAGTCAATAATTTTTCTTTATGTAACAAACTTTAATTATTTTTACAGATTAACAACAACTAAAGGGGATCACAAAATTTTACAAGAAGGCAAGATGTCTCTTTTCAACTGGGCTGATGAAAATAATATTAAATTCAATTCAAATAAATTCAAACATGTTATTCTTCTAGAATAAATGCTAAAATTACTAGAAAGTACCACACTCAAAATAAATTAATTAGTTTTTATATATGTTTGGAAAATTTTAGAAAAAATCTCCCCTACATAGACAAAAATAGGTACACCCAGGGCCACCGCTTCCATTAGGCAAGGTTAGTAAATGCTAAGGGCGCCAAAGATCTGGGGGGGTGCCTCCCGCCCTGTGCACGTCTGATAGTATTATGTAAGAACAACATGAAAAAAATAATGAAGGAATGAGAAGCATAGACAAATGATGAAAGGTTGTATGATGTATGTACACCAGTTTAGCTTGACTGATATTTACATAATTAACTTATTCATCTTATTGGGTCATTATAGAACTTTCACTATCATGACCTTTAACCCTTTAGGGACGGGAGTCGTAAATAAGCGATTTAAAAATGTTGCGCGCACAGACGGGAGTCGTCAATAAGCGACTCGGCTTATTTACGGCTTAATATGAGTTCCGGGAGTCGTCAATAAGCGAATAACTGTTTTTATGTGACATATGCCCTTGCTTGGAAAAAACAGTAGATATGTCCTTTTTGCAAGCATATTTTAGCACTTTTGAGCGTTCTGATTTGTTACTATATATGCCTCACTTTACTCGCTGTTTTGATTGGTCATGACACTTTCTTGAACTGTGAAATGATTTTATAATAAATGTATGTATTAGCAAATTAAAATAGATCAGTGTAAGGCAAATAGTTTCTTCAATATGGTACCTTGATTACTTTGTGGGCAAACCCAATCGTGAAGTGGGAGGTGGGTGGGGTCGCCAGCTGCAGTCCTGCTAAGAGCGCCAAATAGGCTGGCGCCGGACCTGGGTACACCTATAGGTGCCAAATTTAAAGCTCCAAATTAGTTATTTTATTTGTCATAATGCTGTATATACTTTAAAAAAAAAAGTTACTCCACATCATTTTTCATAGGAATAGCAATGATTTTTCATTTTCTGTCATTTTTTAATATTTTTTTTAAAAATTTGTCACACTGAAAGTGCTATTTTCTCAAGTATTTGCCAGAGAATAATGAAATTTTTACACAATGTTGTGCTTGGATAGAGGTACCTTGGGACAAAAAATTAAAAAAATTGGAGACTATATTTTTTTTCATTCAAGTTCAAATATTTCCAATTTCTATAACTTTTTATGAATCATTTATGAGATATATTTCAAGACAGACAAAAGATACTACTTGTGGGTCATTCCAGCTCAATTGGTACAGGGGTGGTTGGGTGACCATCTCCGATTTTCTTCAAATTTTCAGGGTTGATTCATACACCATTCAATAGCTTAAATCTAAACTTTTAGCTTCCTCAGTCAAAAACTTTTAATTTTATGGTCGCTTAAATGGCCCCCACCTTCGACAAAAAATGCCCATGTTGGGCTTGATCGGCCAACGCCTTCATTTTGAGAGGCCTTGAAAAGTGTCTTCTAATAGGAGTAGAAGCTTCAAATTTGTCATGCCAATACAACTTCTGGTGGGCTTTTCAATTTTGCAAGCAAAAAGGCTGTGGAACAAATAGTTTCTAAGTTACAAGGGCTTAAATATGGCTCCATTTTGAAGCTTGCATCAATTCCTCCCACTTTTACGACTCTACCATTTTCAAAAGTTTTAGTTCTACATCAATCACAGCTGTTTTAATACTCCTAATAGTCTCTATGGGTTGTAAATTTATGAGTGAAATAAAAAAATAACCAAAAAAGGATTTATTTCTATTTTTAAAAATTTCCAAAAGTTGATATTTTCACAAAATTTGCAAAATTAACATCAACTTTGGGGCTTAATATAAAGGTGTCCGAAATTAGTCAGGGAGTTGATACTTCTAGTAAAGAAAGATACATATGTGTAAAAAAACATATATTAAGGAATAGATCTCAACTCAACTCCTTCATATAGTTTTGGTGATTCAAAGAAAAGTGCTTTTTGTGAAAAATCTCAAATTTTTAAATTTCTATTTATGACATTGAATTGTAATTTTACTTCCATTTTATTACTTATTAAGTTGATTTACAATTGTAATAATATGTAAATAAGTCTAAAACATACAAGAAATTTAATATGTCTGTCAAAACAACCAGCGACTCGAAGGGCTCTGGGTAGCTCATTTCGCTTTGTATATTCTTATAAATG
The DNA here is from genome assembly GCA_023014485.1 of Bathynomus jamesi. Taxonomy (NCBI): domain Eukaryota; kingdom Metazoa; phylum Arthropoda; class Malacostraca; order Isopoda; family Cirolanidae; genus Bathynomus; species Bathynomus jamesi. The sequence continues at coordinate 193,764 of JAJOZX010001019.1, read as the reverse complement.
TAAAACATGATGGTTAATCATTAATGTCCAGGCCTATTTTATAGATCATGATCTTTTATTTTCAGAAAATTTAACTAGAGCAATTAACTTAATTTTACTGCCTGTAATAATGGCTTATTCTAATCAAGAATCAAAGTGCAGCTTTGGTATGTACTTGGATGATCCATGTCATGAACACAGACTCACCAGGAAGGTGGGTATGTATACCTTACATGAGCTGACAGATGAAACAAGGAAACTGCTATTGTGGAGAACAAAAGCAACTGTAATCAACCCAAATAGTGCTACTGTATGCTACCACCATGAAAAAATGTTTGGAATGCATTACCAACAAATGCAACGTAGCTGCCAAGATCCATGGAGAAATCATCGAAAGAAGATAACAAGTAAGTAAATATAGGTACTAATATATTTATATTTCATAAAGAAGTTTATATTGTAAATTGTAACCTAAATTAGCTATTTAATTTTAATAGGGTAGGCTATATACTGTGCTACTGAATGCATATGTTTTGAATATTTTATACGAATAGCCTATAACCAAATGTTGAGGTTTTAAAATTATTTTCCAATGTGTTTAGAGTTTACATTACCCTACTTTATTTGCAGAATCACTACAAATTATTGACAAAGACATAGCAACTAGACTGAATCTGATACCAGGACAGAAACTTTGCTCAACATGCTTCTCTAGAGCCAAGATGATTGAAGATGAAAAAGACTCTGGTAGTGATGAATATGTTCCAGAAGAAATAGTTAAGGAGACATTTGACAAAATGTTAGGTTCACTAGAATGCTCACCCATTAAGTATGTAAGAGTAAGAGATCGGAAGTTTTATGCGAAAAGGAAACTAAAGCAAATTGAAACATCAACAAAATCAAAGCTGTCAAAAGTACTTCATATGAAGCCTAGCATTTTGGATGAGGAAGTGGAGAAACCTATAGAGAGTGAGGAAGAAAATTGTTATCAGCATATGATAGAGGAACTGAAAGAAAAGTGTAAAACTAGTACCAGACAAGAAAAGATACAAATTCTAACACTCGTTCCAATTGGTAAAACCTGGTCCAGAGAAAGAATTATGAAAGAATTTGAAGTGTCAGCCAGAATGGTTAATGCTGTGAGGGCCTTAAAGAGAAAAGAAGGTATCCTTCCTATAATGAGAAATAAAAAGAGTAGCAAGGGTATAAGCAATGAAATAAAGGAAAGAGTGATAGAATTTTTCCAAAACAATGAATATACTAGAGAATGCCCTGGTAAAAAAGACTACAAATCAATAAAAACACCACAAGGGAAGGTTCACAAGCAGAAAATACTGTTGTTGACAAATATCAGAGAATTATATACGCTTTACAAAAATAAATATCCAAATGACAAAATCTCTAAATCAAAGTTTTTTGAACTGAGACCAAAATGGTGTATGGGTGTGGGGAGTAAAGGATCACACAATGTATGCATTTGTGAAATACACCAGAACTTTAAACTTTTATGTGAATCACTCCCCGTCAAAGTAGAATTAAGAGAGTTACTAGGGAAAATAGTCTGCAACACTGAAACCAGAAACTGCTTGATTAATAACTGCAAAACATGTCCTGGTTTAAATGAATTACGGGATTGGCTTCTTACCATTTTTGAAAACAATGATTATGACATGGATGATGGGGTTTCCTTTAAGCAGTGGCTTCATACAGACCATACCCAACTGGTCACAATGACAAAAAGTGTTTCGAATGTAGTAGAAGACATATGTGAAAGTGCAAAAAAGTTGAAAGTACACCATTTCATAGCAAAAGCCCAATCAAAATATTTGTCCGACTGTAAAGAAAACCTCAATGATTCTACAGCATTAGTGCTTGTTGACTTCTCTGAAAACTATAGTTTTATAATTCAGGATGCCGTACAAGGGCATCACTGGGACAATACCCAGGCTACCTTGCATCTGGTAGTCTGCTATCAAAAAGTTGATGGTGAACTAAAAGTTACAAATTTTTGTGTAATATCAGATTCACTTACACACAACACAACTGCAGTTCATTCTTTTTTATGTGAAGCCTTGAAATTACTTAAAAGTCAGAATCCTAAACTAAAACATATTTGTTACTTTAGCAATGGCGCAGCAAGTCAATATAAAAACTATAAAAACATCATTAATTCAGTGTTACATGAAAAAGATTTCCAACTAACATGTGAATGGAACTTTTTTGCCACCTCTCACGGAAAGAGCCCCTTGATGGTGTTGGTGGCACCGTCAAAAGGTTAGTTGCCCGGGCAAGTCTACAAGCAACAAGTAAAGGTCACATCACCAATCCAAAAGAGATGTTCGATTGGTGCAAATCTAATATTAATGGTATACAATTTCTGTACATTGATTCAGCTAAAATTGAGGAAAATGCTAATTTATTTGAGTTAGAAAAAAGGTATTCCTTAATTAAGACAATCCCAGGAACCCGTTCATATCACTGCTTTAGACCTTCATCAACAGGCATTAAACTGTACAAAATTTCTAGTGATGAAAATTTCTTTAACGTACAACTTTCCTTCCTCAATGCTACACAAGAAAATGTGGCTTACCAATATAAACCTGGTACATATGTGGCCTGTTTCTATGAAGGTGACTGGTTTGTTGGAAACATAGTTGAAGTGTGTGATACTGAGAAGGATCTATTAGTAAATTTCATGAAAAAGAATCCTTTTAAATGGCCTGAACAAGAGGACGTTTGCTGGATTCTATTCCAACATGTTTTGTGTTCAATTGAACCACCTACAGTTGCTGGGAAAATGGGGAGACAGTACAAGTTATCAAATGATTGTTTATCTAAAATTGAGGAGTATTTTAAAAAAAGCCTAAGTAACTACAGACCTGTATGAAGCTGAATAATAAATTGCCAATTTATGGCTGTGAGGCCATGGTGTTGAAGACAATCAGACTTAAAGCCTGAGTACAATAATAAATTCCTGAGTCAGTGTCTAAACATAAGAGTTATTAGCTATATATAAGTTTACATACGAATTTACATAAAACAACACATATTAAAAAAAGAATATGAACTTATAGCCAATAATTCACATGCTTAAAAACTCAGGAATTCATTATTGTATATAGCTAAGTACTGTACATTTGTATTAAGGGAAGTAATACAACAAAGCTACTTAAATTTAAGGTTTTGTACTGAAAATGGTGGTTACTGCTAGTTTATCTGTACTAACTGCATAATTTAAATTAGTAGGAAGTGCTTAAAGAGCAGTAGAACACGGTTCTACATGATTTACTTAGGTAGATCCAAGTATTGAGCCTACAAGCTGGTCCATCTGTTGTGTTAACTGCAAATGTAGTAATAATCTAGGTATATATTGTCTTTTTTATGAGTAAAACTTATTTAGATAATTTAACATTTGTGAATTAACTTACCAAGTAATAAAATGGAAGTAAAATTACAATTCAATATTGTAAAAAGAAATTTGAACATTTCAAAATTTTGAAAAAATTCAGAATTTTTCATAAAAAGTACTTTTCTTTGAATAGCCAAAACTATATGAAGGAGTTGAATTGAGATCTATTCTTTAATATATGTTTTTGTACACATATGTATCTTTCTTTACTAGAAGTATCAACTCCCTGACTAATTTCGGACACCTTTATATTAAGCCCCAAAGTTGATGTTAATTTTGCAAATTTTGTGAAAATATCAACTTTTGGAAATTTAAAAAAATAAAAATAAATCCTTTTTTGGTTATTTTTTTATTTCACTCATAAATTTACAACCCATAGAGACTATTAGGAGTATTAAAACAGCTGTGATGATGTAGAAACTAAACTTTTGAAAATGGTAGTGTCGTAAAAGTGGGAGGAATTGATGCAAGCTTCAAATGGAGCCATGTTTAAGCCCTTGTAACTCAGAAACTATTTGTTCCACAGCCTTTTAGCTTGCAAAATTGAAAAGCCCACCAGAAGTTGTATTGGCATGACAAATTTGAAGCTTCTACTCCTATTAGAAGACACTTTTCAAGGCCTCTCAAAATGAAGGCGTTGGCCGATCAAGCCCAACATGGGCATTTTTTGTCGAAGGTGGGGGCCATTTAAGCGACCATAAAATTAAACATTTTTGACTGAGGAAGCTAAAATTTTAGATTTAAGCTATTGAATGGTGTATGAATCAACCCTAAAAATTTGAAGAAAATAGGAGATGGTCACCCGACCAACTTTCTGAAATCTGTACCAGTTGAGCTGGAATGACTCTTGTTTCAAGCTTTAAAATGACATAAAAATGAAGTAAATCAGTCCAGTGGAAGCCAAGATATGACAATTTAGATATATTAAATTTTGAAAAAAATCTGGTCAAAAGGTGAACTTTCATGACCTCATATCTTGGCACCCTGAGGTCACAGAGGTGTGAAATTTTGGGTATCTATATTTTTCATAAGGGTCCTTAAGTGTACTAAGTATAAACTAAATTGGAGATGGTTGACATTGTTGGTAGTAATTGTTGGTCAGCTGGTAGTCCTAAATATTGAATGCTTACTGTATTCATTAATGTATGTACTCTCACAGAAGGTGACTAGGTTTACATGTACAGTACAACTTAAATATCTTCCACTGTACATAATATAAACAAATTATTTAAATAGCTGGATTATAATTAGATGACAAAAAAAAAATTGTATGAAAAAAATGTAATTAAAATTTTTTTTTTGTATAAAAAAAAGAAAATGTATCTACAGTATGTAAATAATTAAGTTAATGAATATTTTGTATAAAAGTTACAGAGGATGGGTACTTGAGAATAGGTGTGGAAGGAGGGCAAAGGAAAAGAAGAGAGAACAATATTTAGGATAGTATAGTAGGTGTGTAGGTTGTATGGCAAGACAGGTGGAAAGGGGCTTGGGGGGGGAGGTGTGGAGGGTGAACCCTTTTCCCTTTTTAGTTGTCAGCCCTTTCCCCCTGGCCTTGATTATTATTATTTATGTTTTAAATTTACTTAGTTGTGATTGAAATGCTTGTTATAGATAGGATTTTCATGGTTCTCTCTTTCTTTCCAGAGGAATAAAGATAATTGTTTGTTAAAACCTGTTAGCAAAGAATAAGAATTAAGCATTTGTTTGTTAATATTGTAAGAAAAGGAATAAGAATTAAGTAATTGCTTGTTAAAACCTGTTAGTGAAAGGCATTAAGTACATATTTGTTACAACATTTTAGCAAAGCCTTGGTTTATTTGCTTATAAGACCTATCCATGAATATTGTCTATAAAAATTAACATTTGAAATAAAATAACATGAAAGGTGATCCTCGTCAGAGAGAAGATTGTGATATTCAGAAGTGTTTACAAGCTAATAAATTCCAAGAATCGGCATGTGTGTCAAAACTCGAGTTTTGAGAAAGTGCTGTGAGAAGTGGGGAAAACAATCTGGTGTTTGTGGAGATGTCAAAACTGAATCCAATAACAAAAAATAAATAGTAGAATATTTAACAAAAAGAATAAAGTACTTGTTTGTTAAAGGAAGGAACTAAATTCAAGCTAGATCTGTCTGAGAAACTAAAGACCATTATTAAACCAAAAGAACTATAAATTTTATTGAGAAAAGGATGCCAAAAATATTGAAGAACTAAGAGAAGAAGCTATTAATGTTAAGTCCATTGCTTCATAGTGCATAACAAGTTTTGTCAATCTTATGCTAATGCTGTGAGTTCTCTCGTGGCACAGAAGGAAGCTACTCTCGCAAGAACTGTAAAACAAGTGAGAAACTGTTGGTGGTACGAGCCAGCAGTCGTGGAATCGGAGGTCTGGGTGGCGAGCCTGGATCCAACAACCTTTCAAGGTAGGCAGCCTGGTTGTGTGGAGACTTTAAAATAAAAAAATTTCTATATTTTGTCTGGTGTGGCTGTTAGGTTAACCGAATCCCATCACACCACGATTGTAGGAATATGAAGAGTAAACTATTTCTGCATCCAGGAGTACTAAAGTAATACCCTCTCTCGAGTAACATCCTGACATTGCCTGAACTTCGGGAATGGCGTTATTACAGTGGTGTCAGAAGAAGTGGGATCAAAAGTTTTTCTTTATCCTTCTTCTTAGCCAAAGACACCATCAATGGCTGAAACAAGTGCATGAGGACCACCTGCACGGAGATGATGACGTAACTACGAGATCAAGGACAGCTGCTTAGGCCTGCTTAAAGCAGTGGATGAAGAACAGAAGGATTGATTGTTTCTTTTCCTGGAGAAGGAACCTGAAACTGGACATAATAGGTGAGCGACCTTGGTAGCATAAAGTGACCAACCCTGAAAAATCCTACAGAAAGAACCCTTGAGTAACAGCTGGATGATTCCGCCGAACCACAAAGCTTTTTATCCCACCTAATAGTCATTGTAGAATAATGGCATTACTGCATTTACTGCCTGCTTGAAATAAGTGATTCAATATTTATATATCTAATAGGCTATGTGCTTAAATCCATAATTAAGTGAATAAGTTCTAGCTGAAATTAGTGATTTGCTTAAAGGCAACCTACGTTTAAAAATAAATAGTGAAAATCTTAATAACCTTTTAAAATGGTAAATTTTAGTATACATGCTTACATGTGCATTCTAGATTAAAATTGGTTATTAAATTGTGTTAAATTTATTATATAGACAAAGACTTGCTTTCTAGCTTAAATTTGTTCATTAATGTGTCTAGGTTGAAATTATTCCTTTATATTTACTATGTACTTTATTTCCATTCCTGTTATTCTTCCTTTTGAGTCATTCCAGCTCAACTGGTACAGATTTCAGAAAGTTGGTCAGGTGACCATCTCCGATTTTCTTCAAATTTTCAGGGTTGATTCATACACTATTCAATAGCTTAAATCTAAACTTTTAGCTTCCTCAGTCAAAAATGTTTAATTTTATGGTCGCTTAAATGGCCCCCACCTTCGACAAAAAATGCCCATATTGGGCTTGATCGGCCAATGCCTTCATTTTGAGAGGCCTTGAAAAGTGTCTTCTAATAGGAGTAGAAGCTTTCAAATTTGTCATGCCAATACAACTTCTGGTGGGCTTTTCAATTTTGCAAGCTAAAAGGCTGTGGAACAAATAGTTTCTGAGTTACAAGGGCTTAAACATGTCTCCATTTTGAAGCTTGCATCAATTCCCTTTTACGACTCTACCATTTTCAAAAGTTTTAGTTCTACATCAATCACAGCTGTTTTAATACTCCTAATAGTCTCTATGGGTTGTAAATTTATGAGTGAAATAAAAAAATAACCAAAAAAGGATTTATTTTTATTTTTAAAAATTTACAAAAGTTGATATTTTCACAAAATTTGCAAAATTAACATCAACTTTGGGGCTTAATATAAAGGTGTCCAAAATTAGTCAGGGAGTTGATACTTCTAGTAAAGAAAGATACATATGTGTACAAAAACATATATTAAGGAATAGATCTCAACTCAACTCCTTCATATAGTTTTGGCTATTCAAAGAAAAGTACTTTTTGCGAAAAATTCTGAATTTTTTCAAAATTTTGAAATGTTTAAATTTCTTTTTACAACATTGAATTGTAATTTTACTTCCATTTTATTACTTGGTAAGTTAATTCACAAATGTTAAATTATCTAAATAAGTTTTACTCAAAAAAGACAATATATACCTAGATTATTACTACATTTGCAGTTAACACAACAGATGGACCAGCTTGTAGGCTCAATACTTGGATCTACCTAAGTAAATCATGTAGAACTGTGTTCTACTGCTGTTTAAGCACTTCCTAGTAATTTAAATTATGCAGTTAGTACAGATAAACTAGCAGTAACCACCATTTTCAGTACAAAACCTTAAATTTAAGTAGCTTTGTTGTATTACTTCCCTTAATACAAGTGTACAGTACTTAGCTATATACAATAATGAATTCCTGAGTTTTTAAGCATGTGAATTATTGGCTATAAGTTCATATTCTTTTTTTAATATGTGTTGTTTTATGTAAATTCGTATGTAAACTTATAGTACAGGGTGTCCCAGAATTAACTATCTATTTCAATGAAATTGGACAATTTTTTAAAAATACACTTTTATTTATGTTTATCATGTTTAATATGTGTTAAAAATATATAAATTTCTAAATTTTTTTCATAATTTTATGTTCATAATTTTTTCATAGTTTTTCATAGTTTTATTTTCATTCTCTTTCAGAACCCTATTAATAATGAATACACAAGAACGCATCTTTGTTGTAACATCCCGTATCAAAGGAATGCAATGTAATGAAATCAGAGAAAAATTTACAAGAAGATTCCACAGAACCGGTCCTACAGACAAAGCGATTCGTGAACTTGTGAACAAATTTAAAAGAACTGGATCCGTACACGACGAGGTGGGAAGAGGACGCCCAAGGACAGCGCGTAACAGTCCGAACAGGTACGACAATTGTTTGAGGATGAACCAACAACTTCGGTTAGGGAGGCCGGTCGAAGACTCAACATATCCAAGACAACAGTTCATAGAATCTTGCGTTCGACACTGATGAAAAAGGCTTATCACATTCAAGTACTGCATGCCCTAAATGAAGAGGATTATCCAAATTGAGCAGCAAGGTGTGCAGAAATTGTGGATCAAATCAAAAATGAAAGTTTATTGGATAACATCTTATTCAGTGATGAGGCGACTTTCCACACGTGTGGTAAAGTCAATCGACACAACTGTCGTATCTGGTCCAATGAAAGACCGTCTGAAGTCATAGAATGGCAAAGAGACTCTCCAAAAGTTAACGTGTGGCTTGGAATGACCAAATCCAAAATTTATGGCCCATTCTTCTTTGCGGAAGCAACTGTAACAGGTACCATCTACCTTGATATGCTTCAGCAGTTTCTCGAACCACAGCTTCTTGATGATGGCATTCTTGGTAATGTTGTGTTTCAACAAGATGGAGCACCATGTCATTATGCTCTAATTGTTCGAGAATACCTACAAACTAAAATCTTTTATTTTTTTTTGTTTTTTCCCCTTGACCCTGTCTCCTTTTTGCCTCAGTTGTTTGTGGCTGTCAAGTGAGCATGGTATGTTTGGTGCACTTTTGTGTTTTTTCATTTAACTTTTTATTAGTAAAGTTTTTAACTAATTTATGTTTGAATGTTTTTAGTTTTTAAGTTTTATTTTTATCATGCGTATATTTGTCATGTATATAATTTTTACTTTTTGTTTTTGGCTTATGCTTGTTTTATGCTTTTTAATTTTTATTCTTGAAGTGGTTTTATTCTGTACTATAAATTAGTTTTAGTTTTTGACATTCGTATATTTTTGTCATGCATTAATTTTAGCTATATATATATATATATATATATATATATATATATATATATATATTAGTGTGGACCAAAATGGGGGGTAAATTATAAAGTTGAAGAAATCCTTGTTCCACATTAATGCCCTTGTTCCTTTGGACCAGATAGACATGTCAGCAAAATTTTGGTCAAATATGAGAATATTTAGGGGTCCCGAGATTTAATGACTTATAAAAATTTTCCAATGAATAGGCGCGCTTAGAACATCAATGATCAACTCAACTCTTGAGTTGCAACTTATGAAAAAATTTCTTCTTATTTAAGAAATTTTTGGTGTTAATAGAGTACAAAAACAATCTTAGATCATTATTTCAGAGAAAATTATTAATAAGGAAAACAAAAATTTTGGATAAAATATATTATCCTTAATTGGTCAACTCTAAATTAAAGGCTTTGCCTAATTGGCTTGAACCTTTTAGTTATCCTTTTTATCTCCTAATTTAACTGGTTTATTTTACTATTTCAGAAATTTAATTTTTAAACTAAAAATGGCTACTCATTCTAAAACTAAAGTTTGGCTCATTGGCCATTTATATAAAGATATACTTTGTTGCCGCTTACCTACAAAACTGCAAGTTTTGCAAAAATATTTCTTCCATCAAAAAGAGGAAAAATTGGGACGAAGAAGATCCATTAATCTTTGCTTAGATGAAGTGATGACCTACTGGGAGAAAGCCAGGATTCCCACAATGTGTAGAGACAGTGCCATCCGAAAGATTGACTCTTTAATAAGCTGTCATGATAAATTGATGTAAAACAGAAAAAGGCCTGAGGAAAAAATGCCGTATTGAAGAAACTATGTTTAAAGATGAAATTAAGGCTGAAATTCTTGATATTGGTCACTCTAATGCCCTTTTGATGATGTCAAATGAAGAAGACAAGCTTTTCTACTTAAGCCAGCAAGAAGATCCTACACAAAGTAGCATGGGTACAGTAGACCAAATTCTTGCAAAAAGAGAGAAAAGAAGGCTTCATCGTGAAGAATTAGAGTGTGAAAGAGCCCTCAAAGAGCAGAAGCGATCTAAAAGATCATTCTTGCCTGCCAATAGAGATGATTTCACATCGTCATCATCATCATCACCATCAACTAATGACGACAACCTTGAAATGAATTTTCAAGGTCCCTCTGAAGAGCAATTTAAAAAGAAAATGTTGGCTCCTAAAAAGTCAAAGCCTATTGACAAAAATGTTGTAGCAGCCTATGATAGAATGAATCTTTCCAATCGAGATGCAGCTATGTCTTATGCTGTTGTTGCTCAGTCTTTGGGCCATAATTTGGAAAACATTACAGTGTCAAAATCTACTATGCTTCGAACTCGTCAAAAGTTACGCAAAGAAATAGCAACAGAATATCAAGAGCAAGCATTTTGTCCTGGAGAGCCTTTAGTTCTTCATTGGGATGGAAAAATGCTCCCAGAGATATCAGGTTAGTTTTTTTTGTCTGATTAATTTAGCATATTTATATTTTATCTCTCAGGTGAAAAACTTAGTTGTGGGTCTGGTTTTCACACCTAAGCAATGTGTTATTATCTGGTTGGTTTTAATTAAACATTTTGATAGCTAAATTTCTATTTAATTAGGTTACATTTCACTGTCTGAAGCTAGTTTTCACAATCTATACCATTTTACCTTCAAATTAAAATAACTCAAGTTCAAATTAAAATAACTCAAGTTCAAATTAAAATAAATCAAGTTTAATTTAAAATAAGTCAAGTTTAATTTAAAATAAGTCAAGTTTAATTTAAAATAAGTCAAGTTTAATTTAAAATAAGTCAAGTTTAATTTAAAATAAGTCAAGTTTAATTTAAAATAAGTCAAGTTTAATTTAAAATTATATATTATATATATATAAATTATAATATAAATATATTAAATATAAAATAAAATATTAAATATATAATATAATATATATAAAATAAAATATTAAAAATAAATATATATATATTATATATAAATTATATATTTTAACTTTTTCTTGCAGGCGAAGGAAGAACGGAAAGGATTGCAGTGTTAGTCAGTGGGAATGGTGAAGAGAAATTGCTGGGAATAATGTCACTGCTGGCACGGGTATGGAGATGGCTCGTGTTTGCATTTCTCTCCTGCAAGAACATGATATGACCCAGAGAATTATTGGGCTGTCATTTGACACAACAGCATCCAATACCGGAATCCATGCTGGAGCTTGCACTAAAATTGAACAAGAACTTGGAAAAGAGCTTTTATATTTAGCCTGCAGACACCATATTTATGAGATTGTCCTATCTCAAGTCTTCCGGACTTCTATGGGCCATTCCTCTGAACCTGATATTCCAATCTTCAAAAGATTCAAAACTCAATGGGATTTTATGGATCATTCTCAAATCACAACTGCTGTTGATTCCCAAAGCTGCAGAATAATTGAAAGAGTTCAAGATTTAAAAAATCAAACAGTCTTAATCATGAAGGAGGCACTCAACTCTAAACAGCCAAGAGATGATTATAAAGAATTTTTTCAACTTGTTCTCTTGTTTTTTTGAGAAGAAAGCATTTCTAATACTCCCTTGAAGAGACCTGGAGCGTACCATCATGCAAGATGGATGGCAAAAGGAATTTATGCATTTAAGCTTTTTCTTCTCCAAAATCAATTTAAGATGACTAAAAAAGAACTTGATGCAATAACAGAAATTTGTTTATTTGTTGCATTGGTATACGCAAAATCTTGGGCAAAAGCTTCTCAACCAGAGGAAGCCCCAAATGTTGATCTTAAATTTTTGCAAGATCTTGCAATAATGGAGGAAAATTCTTTGATATCAAGTGTTATCAAGCAAGCCCAAAATGCCATTAAACGACATCTGTGGTACCTCTCAGAAACACTTGTTGGATTAAGCTTCTTTGACAAAAGCATATCCCTTGAAGAAAAGGAGCAAATGCGAAATAATATCAAAATGCCTCCAAGAAATAAGGGACTGAAACGTTTAGAAGCAAAGGTAACCCTAGCTTCTTTTAAAGAAAAAAGGATTTCTGATTTTGTTACTTCAAGGACTAAATCTCTTTTTGATGCTCTACATCTCAATTCTCTCTTCACTGAAAATTCTGCATCAACATGGGGAATAGATCCTGAGTACCAAAGAGGCTGTGCTAGAGTTCGTGCCCTTAGAGTGACAAATGACACAGCTGAGCGGGGTGTTGCATTGATTGAAAAATTTAATCAAGCAGTGACAACTAAAGAAGAGGACAAACAATACCTGCTCAAAACAGTTTTCAAGAATCGTAAAGAATTTCCAACAAAAAATAAAGCAGAACTTATGAAAATGAGGAAAAACTAATTTTTTCAGCATTAAAAGGAAAAGTGCAATTTTCTCAGGACCCCTAAAACTTGACGTAGAGGTTTCAAATTTTGTAATTTGATTAAGGTAAGCAAAAGGAATAACATTACTCATGTGGAACAAAGATTTTTAAACCTTCATTTTTTTGGTCCACACTAAATATATATACAGTAAAACCTCATTAATCCAAACCCTGTTTATCCAAATTATGTGTTTATCCTAAAAACTTTCAATGAGATGCCTAAGTTAAATGTAAGTGGTGGTTTGATGCACGCAACCATTACCACCGCGACACCATGAAGTGCGGATGTGTCACCATTACCTCGCAGTTAGCACTGAGACAGCATGTAGTGTAGATGTGTGTATTGACCAGAGGGTAAATTACAGTACTAGTACAGTACAATGGCTAGTAAAAACAGGAAGCATGTAGTGTTATCCCTCGATCAAAAACTAGAAATTATTGGTCAGGCTGAATATGGTGTAAAGCATCAGTGGCTAATGGTACAGTATAATATTGGTGCAGCGACAGTACATGACATTATCAAACAAAAAGATAAAATACATGCATTTGTTGCTGACAGTGAGAATGCAGAAAAAGTTAGTTCTAATTAGAAAAACATGAGAGATTCAAAGCTTAGCTAACTGGATGACGCTCTCTCCAAATGGTTTACTGCCAAATGTAGTGAAGGTGTGCCTGTATCCAGTCATTAATCATAGAAAAAGCTAAACAATTTCATTCACAATTAAATATTACAGAAGAGTGTAATTTCTCTCAAGGTGGCTACAAAGATTTAAGGAGTGTCATGGCATTCATAAATTGTGTGTATTAGGTGAAGTAAGATCTGCCAACCATGAAGTAGCCGTAAAGTATGTGTCAGTTTTTGAAAATTTAGTTTATGAAAATGGCTTGTCTCCTGAACAAATTTACAATGCAGATGAGACTGGTCTACTCGGGCATTGCTTACCTGAAAAATCACTAGCTGGTGCTTCAGAAACAGTTGCAACAAGGTTCAAAGTTAATAAAGATAGAATAACTATTCTTGTGTGCGTGAATGCTGCTGGAATGCATAAACTAAAACTTTGTTGTTGGAAAATTTATAAAACCCCCATGCTTTTAAGAATCTCACATCATTGCCTGTAGTTTATAAAGCACAATCAAATGCTTGGATAAATTGTGACACTTTCCTTGATTGGTTTAAACATAACTTTGTCACTGAAGTGAAGGAACATTTTAAGGGCATAAATTTAGCAGAGGACAGCAAAGCAATTCTTTTTCTTGATAAATGTTGAGCACACCCACCTCCAAAAAAACTTGTATCGGGAAATATTTACACTACCTACTTGCCACGAAATATATCATTAATTCAGCCTATGGATCAAGGCGTGATACAAAACCTGAATTAAAAGCTATTACCGCAAAGATTTTATGAGGAAATTGTTAGCGTCAGATGATGAGGTAAAGTCTTTCCAGTCATATACAACATGAAAGATGGTCTTTAACGTTGCTTTAGCCTGGTGTGATGTTAAACCACAGACACTTACGAGATCCCGAAGGAAACTATGGCCTAGTGCAGCACTGTCCAACTTGCGTCCCGCGGAATGGACGTTTGCCAAATTTCATTTCGAAATTTTCTTCCCTATTTTGTCATTTCTAGTAGGGAGAACAACATTCAGTGGGTTCCTAAGTCGTATTAACCAACAATGTATGATTATAGGCAACATCTTGGCTGCGCTTTATAGAAGTTGGACAGCACTGGCCTAGTGTAATGTTTGCAGAGAGGTCTTCTGGTGATGAGGCTTTTGACAGTTTTAATGAAACAAAAAAATCTCTTAGACAAGATGTCCTTTCTACAATTAACAAATTTCCTGCAAGTAACCCAGTTCCTAACCTAAATGAAGAGGATGCAGAGAAATGGCTGAATGTTGATGCTAACACTGCAGTTGTTGAAACTAACTGATGATATGATTATTGAAAGTGTTTTGAACCCAAGCAAACTGCAAGATCTAAATGAAGAGGAAGATGAACTTGAGGGAAGTGAAGTAACCTGGTCAATGGCAAATGACAGTCAATAAATTTATGGAATATGCTGAGAGAAGCCCCCACTTCACTATCTCTAAGGTTATGAACTTACATATAATTAAAGCAGACTTTTTAAAGAAATGGCATGATTCACTAAAACAAGCGGACATTCACGATCTTTTCTGCAGATGTCAAGAAAATTCAGATGCAGATAAAAACAATGATCAGTAAACTGAAACTGCTGTTTACTACTTTTAAATGTTCAAGAAGTTATAAATAAAATGTGTACATTAATTTTAAATGTTTTAAAGTTCATCGACTGATTTTAAATGTTTCACTAACTGTAAATAAAGTTAGTTTCTTACTTTTCATTGTTGTGCTATCAATAAACTACATTTGTAAATGCTACTGCTTGTTACTCTGTATACTTTAGTATTATTTTTTAGATACCTCAGTTATCCGAAAATTTCAGTAATCCGAAACACCCTTGGTCCTGAGGCATTTGGAAAAATTTGGTTATACTGTATGTATATATATATATATATTTTTTTTTTTAAGTTCGGGAAGAACCGATTCGCCTCTATTTAAAAGGGCATATCTCGGCGGAAAAACAAAGAAAAAATGAGAGGAAAGACAGAGGAAAAAGAAAGGGTGGAGGGGACAGTCGAAGTGGAAAAAGACCAAGGACTGCAGGGTCGAGCCCCATCATCCTTGGGTGCTAGGGCCGGGAGGGCGCACGTGAAACCTCCAGGAACAAGCACGTACAAACGAGCACAAAGAGCACTCAAGAGCACGAGCTTAGAACCATATATATATATATATATACTGAGGGGCAATTGTGCCAAGTGTTGGGTATTTGTGCCACCGACCTAAAAGTTCCCATTATTTGATTATTTGTCAACATATATATCAATAAATAAAATGTATATGGCTGTATTATAAATAGTAATATATATCTTGACAAATCATCAAATACAGGTATGCCTCAATTTACGCCGGGGTTAGGTTCCAGCAGATTGCAGTCGAGAAGTGAAGCGGCATAAATTGAAGCTAAAAAATAATGGGCTTCTACCTAAATAAATAGAATAGGTTCCAGGATTCTCCAAAAGTGACCCCATATTTTCCCTAAAATGAAAATTATTAATGGGTTATATGCTTAAAACTAGCAAAAGAATGCTTAATATTAATAAAATAATTGAATTAAAGATAAATTACTACTTACTTTGGTAATTAAAGCAATTAAAAATGAAATTATTTGATCTTGTTTGACAGTGGTGAGATGGAGATGATTTACTGAGAGGAAGAAGCTCCCGGAGGGAGATCCTCTTTTTTTTTTTTTGCTGAGGAACTGCAGAATTGAGCAGTTCATCAACATCATCATCTTCCACATCATCTAGACCTACTTCATTTGCTATCTTAGTGACGTCTTTTGTCACAGTTTCAACACTGTCAAATCCACCAAAATCAGCAATGCAATCAGGCCACAGCTTACACCAGATACCATTTAGACATACAGTCGTCCCTCGGTATCCGCGGGGGATTGGTTCCAGGACCCCCCGCGGATACCAAAATCCGCGGATGCTCAAGTCCCTTATATAAAATGGCGTAGTATTTGCATACTTTAAATCATCTCTAGATTACTTATAATACCTCATACAATGTAAATGCTATGTAAATAGTTGTTATACTGTATTGTTTAGGGAATAATGATGAGAAAAAAAAGTGTACATGTTCAGTACAGACGCAACCATCGTAGGCCTAACTACATAGTACACATCAGCAACAACGTAACATTTTCTTTCTTTCAACACTTACAGATTGCTTTCGTTTAATGACCTGAAAGAGAAATACATAGAATAAAACACAGAATATTTAAAATATAATTATAAATAGAGAAAATATAAATTTATTCTCTCTCTCTCTCTCTCTCTCTCTCTCTCTCTCTCTCTCTCTCTCTCTTCTCTCTCTCTCTCTCTCTCTCTCTCTCTCTCTCTCTCCTCTCTCTCTCTCTCCTCTCTCTTCTCTCTCTCTCTCTCTCTCTCTCTCTCTCTCCTTCTCTCCCTCTCTTCTCTCTCTCTCTCTCTCTCTCTCTCTCTCTCTCTCTCTCTCTCTCTCTCTCTCTCTCTCTCTCTCTCTCTCTCTCTCTGTTAACACTCACCAAAACCCTGGTTCTTCTCTCTTGATAACCCTCATATGATGATAATGACGATAATGATTGCTGTATGGTGCCTACAGTGCCGATGTGGTGAGGCGATGAGATGTGTGGCACTGTAGGTAAGTGGTGAGACATCAGGCTAACTTGAACGAACGAGACGCGAGGCGAACAATGCTCAAACAACGAGTGCTGGAGAGAGACTGAGGATCTGTGAAATGGCGGGAGGCTACAGCAGGGTATGCCTACACATCACTTCATTCGCATGGATTCAGCATAGTGCTCGGCAAATTCAAATTTTGCTTTTTGGAACTTTCTGGAATTTTTTTTTTCCAAATATTTTTGATCTGCGGTTGGTTGAATCCGTGGATGCGGAGGGCCGACTGTAATTTTGAAACTTCATTCCAAGCTGCAGCTATGTTGGAAATGCCTTTTAAAATGTCATATGACTTCCAGTAGTCCCGCACAGTTACATCATCATATTTTGCGTAGTTTATGGCTTTTTACCATTTTTAATTTTACATTTAAGCTTTTACTTCGTGGCGTAAAAGTGAAGCGACGTAATTTAAAGTGCCGTAAAACGAGGTTTACTTGTAATAGGAACTTTTAGGTAGGTGGCGCAAATACCTAACACTTGACGCAATTGCCCCTTTGTACAGTATATATACACATCAGGGCTTGAAATTAACACCCAGCGACCCACCAATGGCTGGTAGATTTTGGGTTGGGTGTGTACAAATCTAAGTTATACACCCGGTTGACAGGTAGATTTTGAAAGACTGATTATTTAAAACTAAGCCTGTCGTGGGTGGTTTTAATTACTCATTGTGGCCTGGCAGAACAAAGAAAAAATTCTGCCTTTTTAATAGTAGCCTATGGGGTAGTATGCTATACTTAGAAGAATATTAGTGGAATGTATTATAAATTTTGGGTGTGTGGATTTTCTACTGGGTGGGTAGATTTTACTGAGTACCCACCCAGTTGGCAGGTGAGGGTAAAGTTTATATATATATATATATATAATATATATATATATATATATATATATATATATCAGGTCATCCCATAAGTAATGTTGTTTTTTACGATAGATTAAGTTTAAACTAGTCCTACTCCATTTAAGCATAATTTTTCCAAAGGTTATATCTAAGAGGAGATCGATCGTGTTTCGCTAAATACTTTACAGACCTTGACTACTGAAGATATGTGTTTTGCTTTGTGAACCCCTCATAAACATGGCGGTATCAGAAGAGCATATCAGGGATATAATGCTTTACAAGTTCAAAAAAGGGAATAGTGCTACTGAAGCAACGCAAAACATTCAGGATGTTTATGGCAATGATATTCTGCATGTGAGGAAATGTCAAAGATGGTTTCAAAAGTTTAGGAATGGTGACTGCTGTTTGACAGATGCAGCACGCTCTGGACGCCCTGTTGAGTTTGAGAATGACCTGCTATTAGCCGCACTTGAAGAAGACTGTTCAACAACTGTCGAAGAATTGGCCCAGAAACTCAATTCATCCCCGTCCACCATCCATCGACATTTGCAACAACTCGGGAAAGTGCCTAAGTTAGGAAAATGGGTGCCACATGAATTGTCAGTCGACAATCTGAGGGTGCAGGTAAACATTAGCACAGCTCTTCATTCCCGTGAAGTCCAAGATCCATTTTTGCACCGTTTATTGACTGGTGATGAAAAGTGGATACTGTACCAGAATGTTAAGCGCCATCGACAGTGGGTTTGTGCTGGAGAACCAGCAACACCACAGCCAAAACCAAATCTTCACCCTCGAAGGTGTTGCTTAGTGTTTGGTGGGATAAAGGTGGTGTAATACACTTTGAAACCTTACCACACAACCAAACAATCACTCCTCAAGTCTACTGTCAGCAACTGGATCGATTGAACACTGTACTGAAAGAAGAGAGAGCTTCTTTGGTTAATTGGAAAGGAATCGTGTTCCACCATGACAACGCATGTCCTTCATACCACTCGGATCACTTCTGTAAAAATTGAGGAGCTTGGGTAGGAAAAACTTCCACATCCTTCATATTCTCCAGACCTTACACCTTCAGATTATCATCTTTTCAGGAGTCTGCAAAACTATCTTGACAAGAAACAGTATACTTCTTTAGATGACCTGCACACCGGTCTTTGTATATTTTTTGCCTCAAAACCACCTGAATTTTATAAACATGGCATTGAAAAGCTTGTAGGACATTGGTGGAGTAGGGTGGGTCATACTATGCATTTTTTTTAAATCAATGGAGAGGGGTGTTCAAATGACATATTTTGGTGTATAGAACACAATTCTGAAGAAAATATTTAATTCTGATAACCCTAACCTACATCGTTTTGCAGTTGATTATTATTAAATTGTTGATTATTTTACTATTGTAGTTACCCCAGAATATGTCTTCTCACATTTTCTATCATGGCTGCTCACGTTATCTCTCATAGAGCATTGTTCTAACTAATTCATATAAACACATATAATGTAATTCATATAATAATAATAATAATAATATTTAAATACTCAAATAAAAAGGTGTGCCATTCCACTTAATTGTAATTATCATACAGTTTGGTATATGAAATATTTTGATGGTTTTCTGGCGCGCATAAGGCCATTTTCTGAGCCACTTTTCTCAGAGGCTAGAATGTAACGTTTCAGAACATTCTAAAACGTTTTGTGAAATATTTGAAGTGACTCATGATTTATGAAGCTATTTTACCACCTGGCTTGCAGTGAGGGGATAGATTTAGTGATTATCTACTGATATTTTTTTGTTACTGTTCACATGTGAGTATTATTCTGTTATATTTTAGAAAAAGCTATTTCTACACATATTATAGTGATACATTGAGCAAAATTTAATTAACAACTTTGATTTGAGCTAAAATTAGGTGGTTCATTTTTAGTACAACTGAGCAGTATGAGGCCTATTTCAATGTTCTAAAGAATATTTTTAGGATGTTTCTTTAGTTTTTTTAGAGTACATGAACAAATTATTTGCATTACAGACAACAGATAAATTAGCATTTTATAACATTTTGAAACCAAAAAAGCATAATGTGTTTAGCATTTGCAGATAAATTTGTTCTTGCCCATTTCAGCTCTTTTTTTAACCAAGAATTTTGCGCTGAAAAGAGTTAATACCTGTCTGTAGTGGATACTTAACTGTTGTATTATTGTTTTTATTTCAGTGTGAACTCGTTAAGAAAATGGCTCAAGTCAGAACAAGAATGAAATCAAGTTCTCATCTGAGTAATCTTGTTGGTACTGGCCGTGAGCTGTTGGTGTCTGAACTGCCAACTGTGAGGGATATCCTGAGGTATGGCATCTACTTGAGGAAGCAAAATGAAGATGACAGGAGGAACTACCCAGTGGACAAGCTGGTGAGTGACATCTACCCTGGTCTGATTTGTCAGTGGAGCAAAGCTAATGCTCTTTTCAAGCCACCTGTTATCAATGAAAAAGTGACCATCATGTCCAAGCTCAAGGAGGTCTGGAATCAGGCAGTGAAGTTTTCTCTTGGGAAGGGCAAACTTGATGCAAAAGAGAGGTTCATTGTCAAGTTAGACAAGTTCTTTGATATTTTGACTTGCAAGTGTCAGATTACCAGTTGTGAGGGGGGAGGCTGTGAGGGCTGTGTTATCCAAGCCCACATTAACTGTTCCTGCAGCAGAGAAAAAGATTCCTGTGAAAGATCTTGCCTACATCAAGGGACAGAAAGAGAAGGTTGGAAGTAAGGGACCCCACCAAATAGGGGATCCTGATCTACCAGAACACAAGAGACAGGTGAGGACATTGAAAAGGCAGTGGATGGAAAGGAAGGCAGAGAAAAGGAGAAGGAGCAAGGAGGAAAGTGCTGCAGTAGCAGAGAAGGCAGCCAGGAAGGATGTTAAGAGATTTTTGGCAGATGGTGATGAGGATCTGGAATTGGAGAGAAGTGGTGATGAAGATGAGTTTGTTCCTGAAGTTGAGCTCTTCCCTCAAACTGACCCTGAGCCAGCAGCTTCGGCAAAGGTACAGAAAAACTATGATGAGATTCAAAACATTGCCCTTGCTAGTGTAAGGTATGGCATAGGGCTGAGGCCAACTGCAGCGACAGCAACAGCAGCTCTGATTGATGCAGGAATCATCACAGAAGACAATACAAGTAAAGTGATTGATAAGAGCAAGGTCAAGAGAGCACAGGAGAAGTTGATGAGAGAGCTGGGGGAACAGTTCGAGAAGAAGTGCAGGGAGGAGGGGGGGATCTCTTGCATCCTCTTTGATGGGCGGATTGACCTGACCAATGTGATGATGGAAGCTGAGGGCAGTGACCAATCATTTCCCGCAAAGATCAAGGAAGAACACTATAGTGTTGTTAGTGAGCCTGGCAGCTACTATCTGGTTCCACTTTACCCCAGAGAAAGCAACTAAAGAGGAGTCACATGCGGAGAAGATTGCTAAGGTCCTGTTTGCCTGGCTGAAAGAGAGGGGTTATGATAAGACCTTGTTGGCCATTGGAGGAGACTCAACAAATGTCAACACTGGTGTGAAAGCTGGAGTAATGCGGAAGCTGGAGCTGCACCTGGGGAGAAAGCTGGTCTGGTTGGTGTGCAACCTGCACACTGTTGAACTTCCCCTGCGCCATCTCCTCATTGTTGACCTTCATGGCCCTACTCTGTCAGACAAAAAATTATCCGGGCCAATAGGAAAGCTCCTTGATTCTGCTACAGACTTTGATATCAATCCAAACTTCACCCGAATCTCTGTTGGCCCTCCACTGATCAAGCTTCCTGACAAGGTCATTCAAGATCTCTCAACTGATCAATACTATGGCTATAAAATTGTCTGTGCAGTCAAGGATGGAGTACTTCCTGCAGGGCTGGCTCTGTTAGAGATAGGACCAGTAAACCACAGCCGCTGGCTCACCACAGCGAACAGACTTCTCAGGCTCTGGGTGTCAAAGCACAGACTTAAAGGAAAGAACCTGAAGATTCTGCAATTCAATGTGGAATTCATCATTGGAGTGTATTACCCATGTTGGTTCAACGTGAAGGTCAAGCACTCCTGGATTGAAGGGCCTAGGCACATCCTCTTTCAGCTGGACTGCCTCAAGTCCCAGAGAAAGGAGGTGCTGGATATTGTGATGCCAACTGTGAGAAGATCTGCTTGGTATGCCCACAGTGAAGTCATCCTCCAAACACTACTCTGCTCTGAGGATCAGAAGGAGAGGATTGAAGGGGTGGAGAGAATCCTGACCATCAGGGGAGAGGGGGACCCAGACACTCAGCTGGGGGACTCCTCTGTTAGGAGCAGAAGGACACCTGACATCAATTGTGATGCTTCCAGCATCGGTGACTTGATCAGCTGGTCAGAAGGTGTGTCAGAGCCACCTCTCACCTGCTCTCTAAGCACCTCAGAGGTGAAAAACTTCATCAACACCCCCATGGAGGTGCGCAACTTGCCTTGCCACACACAAAGCATTGAGAGGGTTGTTAAAATGGTGACTGAGGCTTCTGCTAAGTACTTCTCACAGGAAAAGAGGGATGGAGGGATCAGGGCTCAGGGCTCAGGGCTCAGGAGACCAGCAGGAAGCTGATGTCCAAGTCTGAGTCAAAGCAGTATTTGTGCACAGGAGAATGATCTTTGTAATTATATCCAGTGATATACATGCAGTTCACCTATTAATAAATATATGTAAAGTTGATTTGGCCTTGTCAATATAAATGATTTACCTTATATCTTTTAATATATCATAAAGGGGTTCAAAAGGGTAAAATTGGCAATTTAGAAATACAAAATGATGTAGGTTAGAGTTATCCTATCCAAAAAATAAGCTCATATTTGAATTCCCCATGTAAAAACACATAATTTAGACACCCCTGATGGTAGGATTTCCTTCAGATTCATGTTGTCACCTGAGTACGACCCGCCCTATTAAGGTGGAGTGTCATTGATTCTGATGGAAAATATATACTAGATTAAAAAGTTTGTTGAGTTTTTTTTTGTCCTTCAAATTCTGATTTAAAACACTACATTACTTATGGGATAACCTGATATATATATATACTAGGGCGGCTCATTTTTACACTTTTTTCGATATTTGATTGGGGGTAGTGCGGAAAAGTTGCAATTTGGAGAGAAAATAAAGTGTAAAATTTTTTTGATCTACGTCAATACCTTCCGGTGGCGGCGAGTCCTTAAAAATCGAAAAATAGGCCTAACAGGGTGGATTGGAAAATGGTTTTAAAGACTTACAAAATAAACAATAAAAATTTCAGCACAATCTGTTAATAACTTCCAGTGGCGTCTTAGCCGTTAAAATATCAAAAATATTGATTTAAAGCAAGTTTTAACAAGATGTTATACAAATGTTAATTCCGGTACATTTCTGTGCAAACAACCCTGAGAACACTATTATAGGCTTGAATAAATTAATAGCAGTCATTGAGCAATGAACATTATATAAAAATTATATAAAATTATATAAAGATTTTGTGTTTTTAGGCCTATTTTTCGATTTTTAAGGACTCGCCGCCACCGGAAGGTATTGACGTAGATCAAAAAAATTTTACACACTTTATTTTCTCTCCAAATCGCAACTTTTCCGCACTACCCCCAATCAAATATCGAAAAAAGTATAAAAACGAGCCGCCCTAATATATACACACACACACACAGTAGACTCGCAATAATTTGTGAGTTAGGGACTGATAGAATCATGAATTATCAAATTGCAAATTATAGTTTAATGTATTTCAATGGGAAAAATCAGTTTGGTTCTGGAGGCCAAAGAATACACCAAAAATAATCGAAATACACTTTAATATCTAGAAATATGTACATCACTTAGCCTTGGAAAATGAGGTAACTTTCATTTGCTGGCTTGTGATGCTCTCAATCACTCCCAATGCCTTCTCCATGTCAGGATCCTTCTCCATGGCGAGTTTCTTTGCTTTGTTCATGTAGGACATGAACATCTGCAGGTCTGCTATGGACCAGTCACTCTTCTGCTTCATTGCCTGTTCTTCCTCAGCCTCACCTGCTGCTTCTTCTTCCTCTTGCCTCTTTGAATTTTCTGCCATCTGGAGTACTTCCTCAGCAGTAAGACGCTCATTCATGGTGATGATGAGCTCTTTGAGCGCAAATTATGAAATTATGGCATACATTATTAATAAAAGGGACTTAATTAGGTTGTTGCAAATTAGAAAAATCTAATTATAAAATTGCGAATTATCGCGAGTTTACTGTATATATACTTTTTTTTTTTTAGTTTCAAAGTATGACCGCTCATGGCCACCAAAAGAAAGGTGGATAGCAGAGCGAACACAAGACGAAGACTATGGAACAGCTAATGGAAATAAACAATAAACAGGGAGGAGGAGGGGGAAAAAAAACCCCAAAAAAACAGATACATAGCGGAGTCACAGCTGGTAAAGAAGTCGGGAACAAAAGAGGAAGGAGAACAACCTGGTTACCGAAAAGTAGGAACCTTCAGATAGAATAGTGCCAAGCCTATCACAAGGCCTGACACTCACCAAAAAAGTGAAAATACTCTGCGCACAGCGCAGAGTAACTATATATATATATATATATATATATATATATAGATATATATATATATATATACCCAGGGCTGTGGAGTCGGAAGCAATTTTGGTGGAGTCGGAGTCGGTAAAAATGTACCAACTCCGACCTCAATATAAATTTAATAAAATATGTTTTTGTGTGTGATATCACTGGCAGCTATGGTGGTTAAACCACTTAAATAATAAACACAATGTTTTCCATTTCAGACACTAATGCCATTAATTCATTTTTTCTTTTGAGATAATATTTTTTATTTTAATGCTTATTTAATTTCGAGTTCTTTCTAAATTTCATAAGTTTTTAACTTTCAAGTCTAAAACCCCTTTCACAATGGCAAAGACACTTCCAACAAAGTCTGCAGTTTTGAATATTTTACAATAACCACAGATGGGAAACATTTCGTGTGTCATGTATGATAGAAGATGATGATGATGAAAAATTATGTGAAGCAAAAATCAGTGGTTTTACTGGCTCTGATAAAAATGCACCAACCAGAGCATCAAATTTGAAAAGACATTTGCAGCGTTTCCATCCAAAATTTTAGAAGTTGTCATTGAGAAAGATAGTAATAAAAACCTTCCAACTACTTCAAAGTTAACAAAAGATCAGAAATCTACTGAATGACAAGCACCACTTACAAGATTCTTTACTACAGACAAAGTTACCATAACAATGACCACAGATGATGATGCTTCACGTGGTGGTGATGAAATGCCTCTTGTGTAATTATCATCATAGCAGATTTAGAATTAATATACCTTCGGAGTCGGAGTCGGATAGACAAAAAATTGAGGAGTCGGAGTCAGTTTTTTATGTGCCGACTCCACAGCCCTGTATATACCTTTGGTTAGCTTCTTCCCGAATTGTTCATTCTGACGAAGGTGAAGCTTTTCACTCCACCTTAGACTTATAGCTTAATGTGGAATCCGAACCACGCCCCAGCATCTTAACCACTAGGCCACCTAGGGTACCCATTTATCTATGAACCACTTTCTTTATTGTGTGGAAGGATGAACAGCTGGGTTTTGCTGCGCACCGGCTGCCATTGGGTCTTGAACCCGGGGCCGATGGATTCGTAGTCAGCGATGCTAACCACTACACCACCGAGGTGCATATATATATATATATTATATATATATATATATATACATACATACACAGTGAGGCCTTGCATAACGAACGCCTTAAATAGCAAATTTTTGCTTAACGAATTACCTCCATAAGGCTCCATTGATTTAAATAATGATTTTACCTTGCAGAATGAATTTGGTAAAGAAAAACGTAATAACACGTTTTCTGTTCAGTTGGAGGTTGGTAGATGTCGTGAGCAGTTGTGTACAATTGCTATCAATTTTTTTTAAATTTTGCTTTACAGTGATTTATCATTATAATATCATTAATTAATATAGTGAATAAATAATAATTAATGCTTTTAAGCATTATTAGTGCTAAATAAAGTTAATTACAGTGCACATAATAAAGATAAAAAGTGAATTACAGTGAACCAAGTGGGCTTATGATAACACGTGTTGTTACAATAATACAACACAATTTCTCACTATCAAATTTTAATTTATTAGCTTTATAAGTGTATAAAATGTGTAGTCATGGCCCCTAAAAGACCTTCATCATCTGCTAATGCTCCAAAGAAATCCAGGAAAACTATCAGTCTCCAGATGAAGCAGGACATTATTAAAAAAAGTGAATCTGGAACGAGTACCAAAGATCTTGCTGCTGAATATGGGTTGTCTGCCAGTACAGTTTCGACGATTTTTAAGAAGGAAGAAATTATGAAAACTAAAGTAAGTGATGCTACAAGTAGACTTATTAAAGGAAGGGAAGCTATTGCTGAAATGGAGAGAGTTTTACTGATATGGATTAGAGAAAGGAAATGAAGGGGAATCCATTACTAAGGCATTCATTAGTGACAAGGCAGTGCAAATATATGAACAAATTAAGGAATCCCTTCCAGCATCAGTTGAAAGATATGAATCATTCAATGCAAGTCGTGGGTGATTTGAAAATTTCAAGAGAAGGTCAGGAATTAAGAACATTATAAGGCATGGTAGGCTGCAAGTGCTGATACTGAGGGAGCAAAGGAATTTAAAATAGAATTTGCAGAACTTGTTGAGGAGGAGGATTATTTGCCTCAAGTTTTTAACGCCGATGAAACTGGCCTATTTTGGAAAAAGCTACCAAACAGGACCTACATTACTAGAGAAGAGTCCAAACTGCCTGGCCATAAACCAATGAAAGACCGGTTTACTTTACTTATGGCTGGGAATGCATCAGGGGACCTGAAGATTAAGCCTATGCTTGTGTATCATTCCCAAAATCCCAGGATATTCAAGCAGAAGGTGAACCCATCTACTCTTGGGGTGTTTTGGCAACATAATAAAAAGGCATGGGTGACAAGAACCCTAATCAGTGGATTGTGGAAGTTTTTGGCCCTACAGTGCAAAAATACCTGGAGACCAATAAACTTCCTTTAAAGGTCTTATTGCTTCTTGACAATGCTAAGGCCCATGACCCAGATCTGGAGAAAATTGTCAAGACAAGTTTCAGCTTCATTACTGTGAAATATCTGCCTCCAAACACAACATCACTGCTCCAATCTATGGACCAGCAGGTTATTTCAAACTTCAAGAAGCTATACACGAAGTTCATGTTTGCTCAGTGCCATAATGCAACCTCCACTCCAGTGAGGATTCTGTAACCTTAACACAGTTCTGGAAGCAGCATTACAACATTTTGGAGGCTGTCAAGAATGTTATGAGAGCATGGAGAGAAGTCTCAACAGTTTGCATGAACTCTGCCTGGAAGAAGTTGTGGCCATCTGCTGTGCGTGATTTTGAAGGTTTTCAGACAGATGAACCAAATGTAGAGGCTGAAATTGTCCAGTTGGGTCAAGACATGGGCCTTGAAGTCAATCAAGAGGATGTTGAAGAACTTCTTGCAGACCATGGAAAGGAGTTGACTGCACAAGATCTTCTGGAGTTGGCCAAGGAATCAGAGTCAGGGTCAGATGTTGGTGAGGATGATGATGAAACAGAAGAGAAAATAACTTCTGCTGAAGTCAAAGAATCAATGTTACATTGGGGCAAGGTGAAGGCCATTGCAAGCAAGCACCCTAATGTTGAAGTTAGTGAGCTTGCTATCTGTCATTTTGAAGACACAGTCCTGCCATATTTCAGGGAATTTGCAAAAAGAAACAGAGAAAAATTGACAGTTACTTCAAGACTACAACAGCCCCCACTGCTTCAACTTCAACATCTTCTGTGGATGTGGTTGATCCTGATGATCCTCAACCAGGTCCAACTGGCAATAGGACACCCAGGAGAGAATCATTTGACCTCCCAGATGTCCTAATGGAAGGAGATTCTCCTTCCAGAAACCATTAATTCCTATCTTCCTCCAAGCCTCATCTCCAGCCGACTCAAGCTCATCACCTCCAAGACCAAGGTAAATAAAAATATTTGTATTTTTAACTGTTTAATTTATTTATTTAGCATGTTTATTTAAAATATATACATAGAATAACATTAATATAACAATAAGAACACATTACACTAAAAAACCTTTAAAAAATGGGTAAACAAGCGCAAAAAGGGTCAAAATTTGGGCTCTGGAACGAATTACTGAAAATCCCATTGAACTAATGCATTGCATAACAATTTTTCAGTTAATGAATGACCTTCTGGAACGAATTAAATTTGTTATGGAAGGCCTCACTGTATATGAAAATTATTTCATGAAAGTGACATGTGAAAAATATTTATGATGAATAAAACCATGAAGGGAAAAGAAACACAAAGTGGTGCTCAAGTGCTTTCATCTAATGACATCCTCAGGAACACTGAAGTAAAAAGAGAGTTCAAGACAATATATAGGTTACAAAAATATATGTACAGTATATATATATATATATATATATATATATATAGTAAGTATAGAAATAAAAATTGTGGGAGGAGCAAATACATTTGTACGGAAAACTGACAATTTTAGCACTTTGCCCAAAATTCAACATAAATTCAAATGGCTTGTTTCCAGCCAATATTTTATAGTTATTGTCTGAATGATACATCAGTCACAAAAGAATAAAGAAATAAAAATAAATATAAATTGGAACAAATTACAACTGATGCCTCAATGATATATAAGAAATACATACATCAACCTACCTTAATGTTGCTGCCAGTTGCAAATGCTAAAGTATTGTATTGTACTGTATATGCAAAGAAGTGTTGGTCATTTTTTAGTATTTACCACAATTTTAAAAAATTTGTGCTGATCTCTCTCTCTCAATCTTAGCTCATGCACATTGAAAAAAGGGCAGCGAAACGTCCTTATACTATATCTGAATTCATGCAGGTCAGACCTCGTATAAGTCGGGGATCACTGTAGTATGGATAAACTCCTTATGCTGCTAATCTCTCTCCTATTGGAAGTACCTTGCATTTATCAGGATTAAACTTTAACTACCATTTGTCACTCCACTCTTGTACAGCATTTATGTCATTTTGTAATTCTGATGATTCATCCTGAGAGGATACATCACAGAAGATCTTCATCTCATCAGCATAGAGAAACATGTAAATCAGCAGCCCCAGGTAAATCATTAATATATACAGTGGTGGCCATAAGTCACACATCGCCCCATCAATTTTTAAAAAATTGTTTTAATGTAAAAGTAAAATACCAAAACTACTGTAAATTGTAGAAAAGATGTATTTAGAAACTACTCAAGCATACAAAACATACCAATGAATTGTGATCAGTATTTTGTACATTTACCCTTTTTTCTTCAGCACTATGGCAATACGTTGTGGCATGGAATTTACCAGTATTTCACAACACTCCAGCATAATTTCCTGCACCCACACCTTCTTTATGGTTTCAAGCAAATCATTCAGTGATGTAGGATTGTGACAGATAACTTTTTCTTTGATGGTTCACCCGTGGTTCTCTATCAGGTTTAAATCAGGCAGTTTCCCAGCCAAGGCCCGATCAGCTGAAAACCTGAATTTCAGAGCCAATCACAATTGGCTTTGGTGTGGTGACATGGCACTCTGTCTTGTTGGAAAAATGTTGTGTGGTGCATCTCCATAAACAGTGGCAACTTCTCCTGCAGGATATTTAGGTTTTTCCAACAAGATGGAGCACCATGTCACTGCACCAAAGCTGTGTCTGATTGGCTCCAAAATTCAGGTTTTTAGCTGATCAGGCCTTGGCTAAGAAACTCGCCCAATTTAAACCTGATAGAGAACTGCTGGGGAACCATCAAAGAAAAAGTTACTGTCACAATCCTACATCATTGGATGATTTGATTGAAGCCATAAAGAAGGTGTGGGTGCAAAAAATTACACCAGAGTATTGTGAAATACTGGTAAATTTCATGCCATGATGTATTGTTGAAGTGCTGAAAAAAAAGGGTAAATGTACAAAATACTGATTGCAATTTATTAGTATGTTTTGTATGCTTGAGTAGTTTCTAAATACAGTAAGTCCCCAACATAGGAACTTAATGCATTCTGGAGGTCTGTTCGTAAGTTGAAAATGTTCGTAAGTCGGAAATAACTTATATTGGCAAAATAAATGCATAAAAATATGTAAATTATATAAAAAACTGCACAATGTATGACACTAACATGTGTATTTTATTCATTAAAAAACAAACCTCCACCCCTACCCTCTGTACATCAAGTTTTTGTTTGTTAGCTCTTGTGAGTGGCTTTCTAGTAATTGATGGAAGTCTTCCTCAATTTCCATCTGCAATTCGGTGTAACTACATACTGCTAGCACGCACTTTGTTGTTCGTATCTTCGAAAGTTCATAAGTCGGGGACCTGCTGTACATCTTTTCTACGATTTACAGTAGTTTTGGTATTTTACTTTTACGTTAAAACAATTTTTTTTTAAATTGATGGGGTGATGTGTGACTTATGGCCACTACTGTAGTACAAATAAAATGGAGCTACTGTAGTATACCACTCGTGACCATTTACCAATTCAGAGGTGCTCCAATTCACCATGATTCCCTCTAGCCTTTCAGACCATAACTTTTAAATTTCATCAATAGTCTTTGATGAGGCACCTTATTGAAAGCCTTTGTAAAATCCATGTAGATTACCGTATTTCCTGGCGTATAATGCGCACCCTAATTTTGAAGAGAAAATAGGAAAATAAACATTTAGTAAAAAATATACCTCCTACCTCACTTCACATGTACAATTTTAACGAGTTAATTTTAATGCAGGGTGATTTTTTGAGTATTTTGGGGAAAAAAAGTGTGTGTTACACCGTAAAATTTGGTACATCAGTATATCTGTGATTGTCTAAGACTTCTGTCCACATGTCCAGCACTTTTGTTAGTTGCAAAGTAATGGAACATCACCAATAAATCCATATTGTGTATTTGAGAATAAGCTGTTCCTCTGCATGTGCTCTCTGATTGCATCTCTTTATAATGGATCACATAATCTTACATACAACACGAGTCAAACTGACTGGCCTATAATTACTTGGTGACCTCTTGCTTCTTTTTATAAATAGCAAGGATGTTGGTTATTTTCCAATCATGTGGTACCTTGCCTATTTCTACAGAAGCATTAATAATGTAAGTGGATAACTTATGACATTTACCAACCCTTTTAATATTCTTGGGTGGTATCCATCAGGTCCAGATGACTTTGCCACATTTAAATTGTTTATTTTACCCATAACCATCTCTACAGTAATCATAACTGTCTTTAATGGCTCATTGACATTTAGTACAGGTAGGTCTTATTTTACGCATGGGTTATGTTCCTGGAAAATGGTGCATAGTGTGATTCCATGTAAAATGAATCCTTATTTCCCATTAGCCTCATGTTATAAATGTGCATTATGTTCCTGAGTGGCATATAGCCACCCAGGAAACATTATAATAAGTCATTTTAACCATAAAAGTAAAGTCAAATAGTAATAAACATGCATCATAATACTCATAGAATCAATTCAACATAATAAATACCTTATAAAATAATATTTAATCATTTTTAAGACTAATTAATATTGCGCTGTACTCATCTAAGAAAGGGCCTGAAGTCAGCTTACTGGGCACAGGAGGTTGGGAGGGGAGGAAGGAGATGGAGAGGATGCTGTAGGATGGGGCTCAGGAGATTGCTGAGTCATCAAAATGTCTTTCATATCCTCAGAAGCATGAAGGTTCATAAGTTTAACCTCTTGACTTGGTGATGCTTAGGCTTCTTGTGATGGTTTCTCCTCTGTCTGGTGCCTGGAGATGAAATCAGGGATGGACAACTGTGTCTTTTTCTTCATCTTTTCATTGAAAGAGTGCCTTGCCATAGTACTTCACTCCCTGTCAATGTCATTCTCATCAAGGTCATGGTGGTTGTGAGTGGAGCACATAATATCTGTTTACATAGTGTGTGAAATTAATTTGTTCCCTAAATAATTTAGTATGTTATCGCAATTCCATGTAAATTGGTACTGTGTATAATGAGATCTACCTGTATCTGCATTGTAGGTATATTAGATATATTTTCATTAGTGTACACCAGTGATGCTCAAACTTATGACAATCATGTGCAATTTTTGCAAAATGCAAAACCTAATGTGCCAATATGACTACCTTGAATAGGCCTAAATTAATATACTTTTTCATATTGTACAAGTAAATTGCATTATTAGTAAAGCAATAAATATTGTGTGTATTTTATAACTATATTTTACATTACCTTTAAGGTACCTGCATTACAAAGCCTTATGTACTTGCTTCCCTCCAGCCAATTTGTCAAATATGACACACACAACAAATGAATGATTATTCAGTAACTGAATTTTAAATCTTATTGTGCAAGCACTCCAGGCAATCTTAGAAGGGTTGCCAATTACCACTCTGAAAATTCTTAAATTCTTGCTTATGCAAGGGCATTCTGAATTCAGGCTGGTGCATCATCATAACCATTGGTTTATTATACCACTATGGTCTCTTGATCCTGATTAGTCCTCTCCATGGTCTGGTATACCCTGCTTGATGGAAGTTTTATTGTTCACAAATTTTCAATTTTTTTTTTTAATATTTTTTCGACATTTCTTTTTCACTCTCCATCTGAATCTTCCTAATCACTGCTCTGACTTTATTCCTAAATTTTGCATATTCCTTGCAATTGCTCTCCATTCTTGTCTCCATGTACCTTTGCCAGCTTCTAGCATTTGTTCTAACTTTCATTATAAGTTCCTTATGGAAAGGTACTTTATGATCTTTACGTGTCCTTTTATTATTATCTTTCCTCTGGGGATTCGTGTACCTATACAAAGGTTAAGCTTTTCACATCTAATATTCGATTGTTCCTTGCTATTTGAGGTAAAATGACGAAATGTTGCATCTCAATCAATGGAAAAGAATTCTCTCATTGCCTGATAATTTCCCTTGTCAAGATTTAATATATGATTGTCAACAGTTTCATAACTGATGTTATATTTGTCAAAGAATTGTAGGATGGTATGGTCACTTTTACCCAGAGGTGATAAAATGTTGATATCATCCACTACATCATGCTCCTTAATACGAAGTCCAAAGTATGAGGTTCATTATTTATTCTAAAATGTGTTGGTTCAGTAATATACTGAGACATGAAACTGTCTCTGATGTTTTCAATGAATATATTAGTCATGGGTGGGATTACCATTTCCAGTGCTCCATGTACTCCAATTTATTTCAGGATAATTAAAGTGTACCATCACTAGTATATACTTAAACTTTAAATTGGCAACATTCCTCAAAAAATTGTGCAGCTTGTCATTGTTCTCAATAGAACTGTTAGGGCTTATGAACAAACATCCAACTAATAGTTTATCCTTATTAATTCCAATCTCTACCCATACTGATTCTTTAAATTCCTCTATTAGATTGCAACTCCAGGGGGAAGGCTTAAGCTCTTTATCTATGAACAACAGTGTTTCTCAACCCTTGTTGCTCTCAATATTACAGTGAAACATCTCAAAGTTATCTTGAAGTTGATATTCAAAGACATGCCAACTTTCCAGTTTTTTAGTTTTGTTTCATTTACAGTTTAACAGTTAGTTTGTTTACAGCATAATTTTATTTGCTTTATTTCTAGCCTCTAAGCACTGCTTAGAAAATTTTAGATCACTGCTAACTAAAGGGTGGCGCAAAAGTCACGACTGGTTTTTAAAAATCAATAATTTTTTTGTTAATGATTTATTTTAACTTTCCTTTTAGAGAATGACACATTGGCAATAGTAGTTTTTTTTAAGCTATGTATGGAAAATTGTTTCTTTCAAATGACCTCCATTTTCACCTTCACAAATTCGTGCATTCGTGCTCTTTCAACAGCATTCTTCATAACATTTCGCAGGATATCTGGTCCTAGTCCCCTTATTTCTGCCCGGATATTATTCTTTAGCTCCTGGATAGTACGTGGTTTGTTAACATAGACCTTATCCTTCAAATAGCCCCAAAGGAAATAGTCGGGAGCTGTTAGATCTGGTGATCGTGGTGGCCATTCAAATGCAGAATTTCTGGATATCAAACGTTCACAAAGAGTTCTCTTAAAAGGCCCATAGTTAGCCTGGCAGTGTGGGCAGTGGCCCCATCTTGTTGGAACCACATATCTGGTTTGTCTGCAACAGCTGGTCGTAAGTAATTTTCAGTCATGGCCCGATATCTGTCGCCAGTTATGGTCGTGGTGACTCCGGGCTCACTTTCAAAGAAGTACGGGCCAATGACCTTTTCGGATGTAACATCGCACCATACTGTACACTTAACTGGATGTAATTGATGTTGGTGAAGTGTTTCAGGGTTCTCATTACCCCATATCCTGCAGTTTTGCTTTTTTACAAAGCCATTAAGTTGAAAATGAGCTTCATCACTCATCATCAGATTGAGAGTAAAGTCATTCCGTCTGGCCATTTCTTGGAAGCGGACTGCATAGGCAAGGCGTTTTGGACGATCTGTTGTCTTTAGTTCTTGCACTAGTTGGACTTTGTACACAAACAGGTGTAATTCGTTTTTTAAAATCCTTTGAAGAGACCTGCGAGATATTCCAAGCTGAGCAGAATGCCTTCGGGTTGATGTTTCGGGATTCTCCTCTACACTCCTCTGCACGCATACACGATTAGCACCATGTCGGGCTGAACGTGGTCTTCCGGCTCGTGGAAGATCGCTAACTGAGCCCTGCATCTGAAAATGCGCGACCAAGCGACGGACCATCCTCTCCGAAGGTGGTGTCCGCACTTTGAAATGACGGGAATAGGCTCTTTGGGTTAACTTTATCGATTGATGATGCTCGAAGTAAAGCTCTATGATTTTGGTTGATGATGCTCGAAGTAAAGCTCTATGATTTTGGTTCGCTGCTGAGTTGTGTATTTTTCCATGATTAATTTGCAAGGGGTCCTTTATATATCAGGAGAAAAGAAAAAAGAAATATTAATAAACAAAAAAATTATGAATTTTTAAAAACCGGTCGTGACTTTTGCGCCACCCTGTATAATGCCAAGATCCTTTTCCTAATATCCTCTAACCATTTTCCTTGCAGCTCACAACTAAAGTTTTAATTATTTCTTCCAAAATGGATGACTTGGCATTTTTAAGCATTGAGTTTCATCTGCCATTTTTTTATGCAGGGAGAAGGGGCCGAGGGTGAATGCCTGCAAAAGCTGCCCTCCCCCACCCCTCTCCAAAGAAGAAGAAGAGCAAAAATCAAGGTCTAGGATTTTTGAAATGTCTGTGTTTGAAAGATTGGAGGTGAAGGAATGATTGAAAATACTGATTAACTCTTGCATTAGAGAGCTGTACAGAAAAGGAATGAGAATATGAATGTGTGCTCTCCTTAAAGGAGGCATGCAGTTAGAGTGTTCAGAAGAGCAGTGTCTTATAATAGCAATAATAGAGTGAGGCAACATTGTAGTGGAGAGGGATTGAAGATAGTCAGTAAGAGGCAGGGAAGTGAGGAAATGAAAAGTCTTTGATTCACCCAGTCAAGTGTAGGAGTGGATAGAACAGGAAGTGTGACTTAATTGATCATATCTGGTCAGAATTGTTCAAAAACTGTTCTTTGACTCCCTAAAAATACCTTCAGCCAACAAAAATGTAAAAACCTATCCAATTCTAATTCTCACAGTTTCTAGTATCTAGCTAAGAACCTCTCCAATAACTTCACTTCCTCATCTTTCAGTCTTCTTTTCCATTCTGATGGCTCAGTTGCCATTTCTTTTCCTGACAAAGCTGAATGCTCCACTTAAACTTTTGCCTCCAATTCAACCGTGGATGATTCCAGAGTTGGCTGTCTGAAATTAGAATCTCCTCCAAAGATATTCTTTCTGCCCAATCTGGGGTCAGCTCTAAGATGATGTAGGTATAGTCCTGATGGTGTTCCTCCTTTTGTTTTCAAGAACTCTGCTTCTGTGCTGACATCCTGCCAAAGCAAACTTTTTTGTCTTTCATTTGGTACTTTTCCTTCCTGTTGGAAGTTCACTTTTATTCAGCCTGTCCCAAAGAAGTGCAACTGCTCTCAACTATCATCCAACTGCTTTGATTTCTTCCCTTTCTAAAGTTTTTTAATCTATCCTTAATAGCAAGATTCATAAACACCTCACTTCTCAGTCTTTCAGATTGTCAGTATGGGTTCCAAAAGGGACGCTCTACTGCTGATCTTCTTGTATATCTCTCTGCCTATTGGGCATCCTTTCAGGATTTTAGTGAAACTTTTGCTATTGCACTGGACATATCATAAGCTTTTGACAGAGTCTGGCACAAATCTTTAATCTCCAAACTGCCCTCCTTTGGTTTCTATCCTTCTATTTGTGCCTTCACTTCTGATTTCCTTTCTGGCTGATCCACTGTTTGTCTCCTAAAGTGATTAACACAGTTATTCCTCAGAGTTTTCTCATGCCACCCTCTCTTTTATTTCCTTTTATTTATCATGATCTATTGCATTGCACTTCCTGTCTTATCCACTCCTATGCTGATGATTCCACTCTTCACTTCACCCACTTCACAAAACATCCCTCTCAACAGTCACTCCATGATTTGCATAGGATGGCTATGTTACACCTGACCTTTGATTGTTCTACTATCTCTGATTAGTGCAGAGACAACCTTGTTGCTTTCAATGCCTCAAAAACAGAGTTCTTCCCTCTGTTTGCTCATTCCAATCTTCCACACAACTATTCCCTTACCTTCAACAATACAGAACTCAATCCTTCTTCTTAACACTTTTGGCATTTCCTTTTCTCATGATCTTTCCTGGTATGATCATATATATGCTCTTTCCAAAACAGCTTCTAAGAGGTGTATTACTGTCTCTGTACAGGGGTCTTGTCCATTGTTGTATGTAGTGCTATGCTTCTCATGTCATGTGTTGAGTGGCTTAACCCACAGAGCTCTACTTGACTGGATTAGAATCAAAGGCTTTTCATCTCATCATTTCCCCACATCTTACTGACTGTCTTTTATCCTTCTCTCTTTGCTGCAGTATTGCCTCACTCTCACTTTACTGTTGCTATTATAATGGACACTGCTTTTCTGAAGTCTCTAACTGCATGCCTCCTTTAAGGAGAGTATGCAGTACCAGACTTTTGACACATTTTCATTCCTTCTTATACCCAAACTGTATGAAAATGTGAAGGAAAATCTAATCTCAAAGGAAGTCTACACTCACTTTAGAAACAGACTTAAGTCATTATTATTAATACACAAAGCTAAAGCTAATTACTGTACTGTAAACATAAATTCAGAAAATACAAAGGCAATCCCAAACAATACTGGGACCTTGTTAACAAAACAATTAATAAAAACTAAGAAAACTCTGCCCCAGTAAAGCTATTAGTAAATAAATAATGAGCCCATAATTGACAAAATAAATATTTCAAATATTTTTGATAATTCCACTGGATGAAAAAAAAAGTTTTTTTTGTCACCTGAGTGAAAATGGTTAGATCTTATAGTTATTTTACCACTGAGTTTAAAAATGACCTCAAAATTTGTCTATCACCCACCAATATTGAGTGAATAAAAAATGAAATTTGGACTAATTTATAGACATTATAACAATATGAAAGTAGAAAATACATATTGAAATCACCTAAAATGTAGCTACTGATGATTTATGCTTGTATTTTGCCTCTGGGCCATCCTTTGACAATGTCCAGCAGTAGTCAGCCAACATGCTGGGGCTCCACTTGCCCTGGTATTGCTTCTCCATCATGGATATTTGTTAATGAAAGTATTCCCCATACTCATCACTAACATCACCTAAGTTTGTTGGGAAGTCATAGGGTGCAACATGTCATTGAGAATTCATTTTCTTGACTCACATCTTCACTTCTTCCCATTATAGGGTGGAGTGAAAAAATCAGAAGTGCCAGGATCAAAATTGAGGGGGTCTAGATAGTTGTCTTTTCTCCAGGATTAAACTTTAAAACTAATTTTGGGTGGTTACATACAAAACTGTGACTGCTACCAGCCAATTTATACAAATTGTATATGTGTATGACCAAAATTTGAACCCAGTGACCTATCTTGGGTTCTGGACATGCTAGAAAGACAATTTAAAAACTGTTTATGATGTATTTTTTTTACCTCTGAAGCAGATTAAAACATTTGCAGAGGGCTGCAGGCTCAGTAATGCATCAAAAAATCAATATTATTATTTTTGGCCAAAAATTGCAATTTTCATTATTACACATTCATATAACACATACAACACACATTTCAATGTATCACTTATTAAAAAAAGTAATAAAAAATAATCATCTAAACAGCTTCAGAATGTTGTATTTTTGTATTGAACGCTGTCATCAGTTTTCTTGATTTTATCTTTTGTTGAATAATGCCTCTGTTACAAATTTAATGCGCCTCTCTACAACCTAATTATGACAAGGCTGGTTGAGTTTTAGTGCTTCCTTTCTTATGTTTATGAGTTCTTCATTGGTTAGAGATGCTATGATAGGGGGCTCATGAATGTCAGGTGACTTTAAGTTTATCATTTTGAGAAACCTCGAGCTTCATTATCGATTTTTGGCACCATGAATCTCCTGACACTACCATCTCTCACAACATTCAAGTCAGGCTGTAACTCTGGGACCTCAATATTCTCATCTGAATCAATTATCAGGTCACCACCTTCAAAGTCATTGTCTGTCACTGTTTCAACTGATTCATTCCCTCTGACCAAAAGTACCGTACCTTGTTAACTGTGATGTTGTGGATTTGTGGGTCTGAATCAGTAAGCATGGCAATTAGTACATTCTCAGGGTAAGCATAGTATGCATTTCAGTAAAGGGTTTTTAGGGTTATCTCAACAGCACCCAACTTTGGAAAACCTTGAAAAAAATCCACACTTCACATACTAACCCACCCCCCACACACGAAGCTCTCCTTTCCAACTGTAACCAAATTCCATCCCCACAAAAACACTGCAACCTACTCATGCACCACTACTCAAAAATTAGCCATAAAATCACTGTTCCCAATAATAGAAAAATCCTCAAAAACATACGGAAACTCTCGGCCGACCCACAACAACCATATCCATTTACACCCCAAGGCACAGCTGCAGCCATAAAATCCCTTAAAAACTCTCATGCCGAAGGCCCAGACCACATTTCAAACATACATCTCAAACACCTTGGTCCAATTGCTCTTGCAGCCCTCACAAACATATTCAATTACTCCTGGCTTCACAATATCATACCCTCTACCTGGAAGCTGGCACACATCATCCCGATACTGAAACCCAATAAACCCCCCAACCTACCTGCTTCATACCGGCCAATCTCCCTTCTCTCAACCATTTCCAAAGTCCTTGAAAAACTGATATTAAGACTCATACAACCACACATTACATTTTCACAAACCCAACACGGCTTCAGGTCCGCCCACTCCACCACAACGCTTCTTACAAACCTAACCCAACACATTTTAGATGGCTTCAACCAACTATCCCCCCCTGCCTGCACAGTCCTTGTTGCCATCGACATCAACAAAGCTTTCGACACTGTCCCACGCCACATTCTTGCACAAAAGATTATTGATCTCGACATCCCCACCAATGACAAGAAATGGCTTACTAATCTCATTGCAGGCCGACTTGGCAAAGTCATACACAAACAACACTCATCCAAAACCTACAGACTATACAATGGCATCCCACAGGGCTCCATACTCTCTCCAATCCTCTTCAACCTTTTCATGCACGACCTCCCACAACCTCTCTCCCCCCATGTCCACGTCTCCTCCTATGCAGATGACCTGACCATAACAGCACAACACCATAACCGTAACACCGCCACACGCCTGATCCAGCAGTACATTACCAATCTGGAACTCTGGCTGACTAACAATAGGATGTCAGCATCCCCTCAAAAATCCTCCATCACCCTCCTAACCTCAGACCACCACGAATCCCAAGCACACCCGAGAGTCACCCTCATGGGACATCCCCTACCTCTGAACAAAACCCCAACAATCCTTGGCCTCACCCTAGACACACACATGTCCTTTTCCCCTCACATATCAAACATTTGCTCCAAAGCAACAAAAAAACTCAACGCTCTCAGAACACTCACCTCCACAACATTCGGTCAGCAGAAGGAATCCCTTAGTATCCTATACAAACAGTTTGTACGTACTACCCTAACTTACACTGCCCCCGCCTGGTCCCTGTCCATCTCCCACCCAAACCAGAAAAAGATACAGACCACACAAAACAGAGGTCTCAGAAGCATTACTGGCTGCCTCCGAACCACACCCATCCCACATCTACATG
The DNA here is from genome assembly GCA_023014485.1 of Bathynomus jamesi. NCBI lineage: Eukaryota > Metazoa > Arthropoda > Malacostraca > Isopoda > Cirolanidae > Bathynomus > Bathynomus jamesi. The sequence continues at coordinate 153,597 of JAJOZX010001019.1, read as the reverse complement.
CAGATACGAAAATACTCCCCATCGAACACCACATGAACATGACAGGGACTCAATTCTTCTCCAGAGCACTGGCCCCAGACCACCCCTGTCACCATCTCACATTACACAATCCCCCACCCCGCAACAAAAAACGTACTCCTGCTGCTCACTACTCGCAGCTACTGAACAATATCCCCCCTCCTCCCCTAAGCATCAACCCCATTAAACATCTCCACACAGAATTTACCCGGAAATACCTACTCGACCAACCACACAACACTGTCCTTCATGATACTCCCCCTGTAGTCCATCAGAGCGAACAAACCCTCCCAAGGAAAACAAGAGTTACTCTGGCCAGGCTCTGTTCAGGCCACCACCCCTCCCTCCAACAATACAGACACAGACTCCACCTAGCTGACACCTCCACCCTGAGGACACAGAACACCTACTCTTACACTGCCACACTCTCTCTCAACAAAGACACAACTCCAACATTACCTCTCTACGAGACCTATGGACCCGTCCCACGGTGGTCGCGGGATACCTGAGTGCCGCCGGGTTCGCATAAGAGAACCTGGGGGCTACAAAGTAAGAAGTAAGTAAGTAAGGGTTATCTCCCTGGCTTCCTTATGAGGAAATTTCAGTATCCTTTGGAGCATATCATAAAAGTTCTTCGCACCAACTATGCATCAGTACTCCTTCTTGATCTGGAATGAACTTGGAAAATAGACCAAGATACAAAATTCTGCAAGTATGACCAGAACTTTGGAAGGCTTCCTTTGGGATGTATAAAACCTGAGGATTCTACATGCTAGAGTCAACCACCTTGAATGACAGATCAGTCCAACTTCAAGGAGCTCAAGATCAGGATCAACACAGCCAAGCATAACAGCCATACAGATTCTATAAGCATAATACTGATCAGTGCTGAGGTCCTCCAGTACTTCATTAAGAATAACTGGAAATTTTGAATTCCTAATTGGCTTGAATGAAATCACATCCCACTGAGATACACTTCCACCATGTTCAACCCTTATCTTTCCTGAAAATGAGTCTGGGCTCTTTGTTGTTCAATCCAGAGTTACAAAGACATGATGAAGGGGGAGCTCATTACAGTGTAATAGGCAAATGCTCCACTGCAAAGGTCTACCAAGCAGTTCTTCCAGGCATCTGATAGCTCCACCATTTGAACTGGTCATTGTATTAGTCCCATCAGATCCTATCGTGGCAAGCTTGGTTTGTAATTCAGTGTCTTTGAGGGCCTTGTATATCTCTGTTGCAATAGTCAACCCCTTGTCATTACTTATTCACACGTGAGAGGTAGAAATCACCTGAAATAGTATTCAGAAATTAGAGACAATTTTTTAGATATTTCATGGTTTATATCTATTTTCCACTTTCTATATCCAAAATTCATCTTAATAAATATTTTGAGTAATATCTGTTACAAAATGCAAACTAAAGATCAAAATTTTAAGTCTTACCAGGTTCTCCTACAATTACATTAGTGCTATTCTAGCTCAGTTCTTCTGTAATATTTGCCATTCACTTCAACTGTCACCATTGTTGCATCTTTCTGACCATCCACATAAATAGCATCCACCAATTCAAACAATTTTTACCCTTCTCTTTTTCTTATGGCTTTGCAATATTTTTCATGTTCTCTTCTCAGCTTGCTCCTGCAAAGTTCATAGTATAAATTTACTCAATTTATTAAAATTAAAATGAAATTATCAATTCAAATTTAAATAAATTAAATTGCCAGTTTGAACGCGCCCTAAAAGAAAGCCGTGTGACTTGCGATTTGAGCGAATTCTGGAAGTTTCCGCGAGCAGGGCAGGAGTCCAAATTTAGCTGAGCGCAGTCATTATATCTCTCGCTTTCAGACAGTGAAGTTTAGCTTTGCATTCAGTAATTATCAATAATTCTCAGAATAAGTTTCGGATCCAGAAGGATCCTTTGCATTTTTGTTAATTTCTTAATTGAATTTCAGGTTAATAACATTTAAGTTGGAGTGACTGAAAAATGAACAAGTTTTTCAAACCGACGCTGGTGTTCAGTATATTTCTTAGTTTTAAGTTAGCTATTTAAGATTAATTTCCATAGAGGTTTATTTTCTAGTGTTTTGTTGAGGTTTTTGACCTTATAATTTACAGTTCAGTATATTTCTTAGTTTTAAGTTAGCTATTTAAGATTAATTTCCATAGAGGTTTATTTTCTAGTGTTATGTTGAGGTTTTTGACCTTATAATTTACAGTTCGTTTATTTCGTTAGTATGGTTAGGTTTTTTTGGCATGTTCTTTAAACTTGTGTTAGGGTTTTTGCTGCTCATAAGTAAGCTTGGGCCTACAGGCTTACAATTTCGTGTAGGAAATAAATTTATTAGGCATAATTCTAACATAATTGAAAAACTTGTTAATGGTTGAGGCTTGTATTCAACATAGGTCAGATCGATTAGTCTCACCTTTTTATTTTTCATACGGTACTGTACTTACTAAACTAAGCGTAGGTTTGATTTTGCATAGGATAAGTTGGGACTTACCCTTAACTTATCTATCTGCATTCGATAGTCATTTTTTTTACAAGAGCCTCAAGCAGGCCTCGCATTGCCTGGGCATTTTTTAGTCACTTATAGGCTGATTTTACATACTGAATGTTATTTTACTACAAACCCTAAATCAGCATTTCAATATTTAAGAGTAATCTCATTTGAGGTGGGGACCTAGTAATTTCCCTCCTTGCCCATTTACAATGGAGATAGATTTTGAGGATTCTGTTTTGGGATTGATCAATACAAAGGAAACAACAGAAGATATTAATTCCGTTGTAGACAGTTGTAAAGCAGCTGCACGGGAATCAGTAATATCTAGGGCTGTTTTAAAAAGAAAAATCACTTGTACCTTAAACAAAGCTTTGAAACTTCTAGATACAAATGAGCTCACAAAAGAAAACTTAAAATTACAGTCTAACTTTATCATTTCAGCTTTGGAGGATATTAAAACATATGATGCAAAGTTGATAGAGATTTATAGGACTCATAAATTGTTTAACCTTGACAAAAAGTTGTTTGAACGAGAGATTGATTTGCAGTCTGATTACCATTTTGACATCAATACTTCGTTGGCTAATGTAACTAAAGCTGTAGAGGATCATAATATAGCGGAAACTTCTCAAAGTAATGCCTCCTTCAACGTCAATGAAGGAAACCAGCCCAATTCAGAAGGACTTGGCAATCTTTTGTCAGGTTTTAAAGCCGTGTTAAGACGGGAAGCACCTCCTCCTAATTTGCAGTGCAATACATTTAGTGGTGTATCTGACAAGGATAATTTTCAGGGTTTCCTTTCACAATTTCAAAATGTTATAGGTTCTAGAGTAGATCTTACAGATTCTTCTAAACTTGCATACCTAAAGGGTTATCTTAAGGATTATGCTTATACCATAGTTAAACACCTTTCAAATACTGATGCAAATTATGAAATAGCGCTGGATCTTCTTAGGGCTGAGTTTTTGGATATCCCTTTCATAACTGATGAAGCTTTTTGGAAAATAATTCATGCTAAGCCTATTGAAGAATACCAGTATGATAAACTTTGTATTTGGTTAAATGAAGTTAGGGCTATGCTGTACGATCTTAAGAATTTTGAAATAGACTTCTTTGCAGACAATTCGCCTGGTAATAAATTAATGAGCCATATAATCTATCATAGGCTTCCCTTGTCATTTAGAAAAGAGTTAAGCCATAGAATTAATTCAAACTACCCATCTTTGAAAGAAATTTTAGACAACTATGTCTTTGTTATCCGGACCCTTCAGAAATTAAGACCTTCAAAATATCAGTCAAATAACAAAAATGAAAATAATAACGCCCATACTTTTAAATCTAATAAACCTTCGTCAAAATCACAAACTATGGCTCAAACTCCAACTTTACAAAATTTTAAAACAGAAATTAAAGTTAATGACTTAGCGCAAAAGACTAATACTTTCTATCCGTGTAAGTTTTGTCAGGGCAGTCATAGCATGTTAAAATGCCCGAATTACGACACCCTTAAAAAACGTCTAGATCGCTGCCGAGAGCTCAAACTTTGTTTCATGTGTTCTAGTGAAAAGCATTCGAAGGATGTCTGTCCCGGTAAAGATTCACGAATTTCTTTCCCTTGCGCAGTTTGCTTTCAAAAGTCTCACATTTCTGCTCTGTGCCCTAAAACTTCTCCATCATCATCATGACTATTGCAAGAAAAGTCATTTGTGGTGCATTCTGGGGTTGTTGCAGCGGAGGGTTGTAATGAATCATCATTTTATAAAAATTATTTACTTCCCACTGTGACTTTGGATTTCGGGTTGGGGGACAAGGTTGTCAGTGTGCGATGTTTATTGGACACAGCTTCTCAAAGGTCGTACATTGGCCCTTCTGTGGCCCTTGATTTGGGACTTGATTTGGACAAACTTCAAACTCATAAATGCGAACTACGGACGTTTACCGGTGTTTCTACTAAGCTTTTGAGGGAGGCTGAAGTACATATTCAGTTAAACTCTCATGACTTTACAAAGTGTTCCTGCCTGATAGATAGTGAAATGTCCTTGGACTTCTCTGTCACAGGGTTACGAGATCATATAAACAACCTTTCAAAAAGCTACACATTAGCTGACTCACACTACAAGAATCAGAATGACGATAAGGTTCGGGGAATCCGTGGCCTTCTGGGGGCTGATGTACTCCAAAATTTTAAAAAGTTCCAACTAAATAGCTCTATTCCAGCTTTCGTTGTTGCTCGGGGTATAATACCATTTGGTAAAGTATCTTGTAGCGCAACGAAGAGAAAGGAGTTAGTTGAAAATTTAACTGACCCTCACCCAAAACTTACTAACCCCCAGTCGGAGTCCGTAGGCCAAAAATCCTGCGTGGCACTGCCGACTGATTTTAAAACTAACGTCCAGACGGAGTCCGTGGGCCCAAAATCCCACGTGGTACTGTCGTCCAACCCAAAACTTACTAATACCATGTCGGAGTCCGTAGGCCAAAAATCCTGCGTGGCACCGCCGGCTGATTTTAAAACTAACAACTTTAGAGAGGTCGAGAAAAAAGTGGAAAATGAGGCCATTAGTAACCTTGGGGTTGCGAATTCACTTGACTTGTCTGAATCTGATTCTTGTAACCACAACAGTCATGATAGTGAAACATCTGCTAATTTTCATACAGCTAAAGCAACGGTGGACGTTTGCAATAGTATAAACTCAAACTCAATATTGTCCAGATCGGGTATCCTAAACTGGGGTCGCGCCACCGGCAACGATGCGCCGCGGTCGCAGTGCGAAGGGAGTGATTCCGGTCCAGTCATAAAAATCAGCAGAGAGCCCTCCTCACCCCAACACTTGGAGTGTGTCGTGAATACTATCTTGCAGCCTTCTCCTACTTATTTCAACCCATTATCGGTTTCGAAATCTGAACCGAACTTAGACTTAGGATTAGAAAACCTATTCAAAATGGAGTCAATTGGCATAAAGAGTGAGCACTTAGGTAGTTTAGACGAGCTTAAAATTAACCAGTTTAATGACTCTATAGAATTTAAAGAAGGGAAGTACTTTGTAGAACTACCATGGCATGACGATCGTATAGGACAAGTCCCTTCCAACTACAAGATAGCTCTAGCCACACTCAATAGAGTAGTTAAACAATTAAAAAGTAAGAACTTGTTTGAAGGTTATGCTGCTGTATTCCGTCAACTATTAGCAGATAGTATTATCGAACAGTTTTCTGTAAATCCCTCAGATTATCACAATTTCATATGGATACCCCATAGACCGGTTGTAAAGACAGGACTTCAAGTTACAACTAAAATACGACCTGTATTTAATTGTAGTCTCAAGACTAATGAAGGCATTTCATTAAATGAAGCAGCATATCCTGGAATAGATTTAATGTCATCTTTATTTACCCTGCTATGCAAGTTTAGAAGCAATCCCTTCGTTTTGCTTTCTGATATCAAACAGGCTTTTCTGCAGATTAAATTAAAATTAACAGAAGACAGATGTAGATTTTGTTTCTTTTGGGTGGACAACAATGATAAGATAATTACATTCCGATACACTACTCTTGTCTTTGGACTTGCGAGTTCACCATTTATTTTAAACTATTTGATTAAACATCATGTGAAATTTTATCCCAATGATTTGGTCTCCGACGTACTGAATAATAGTTTTTACGTAGATAATCTCATTTACACTCATTACGACCCTGACATACTGCACGGGGTTTATCAAAAAGCTTATTCACGTATGTCAGAAGGAGGTTTTGAACTTCGTTCGTGGAACTCTAATCTCCATGAATTGAAAGAGGATATGGTAGAGCAGGGAAGGGCGGAAGATCACGGTAGTGGTTCAGAAAGAGTACTTGGTTACTTATATGACGTCGAACCTGACCAACTTAGGTTAAATGAATATGATCTTGATAGCCATGCTAATACAAAGCGTCAAATATTATCGCAAATATCAAAGGTGTTTGATCCCTTGTCATTTTTCCTACCTGTCACTATCAAAGGGAGGGTCCTAATGCAGAAACTTTGGTATTTAGAATTGAATTGGGATCAGGAAGTGGAGTCTGCAGAACAAAAAGAATGGACAAAGATCTATAACGATTTGATCAAACTTAAACAACTCAAAATCAATAGAATGGCGTTTAGTGAGAATGAAACTGTTAACTTGGCAGTATTCTGTGATGCCAGCATGGCTAGCTATGGTTTTGTTATTTATGCCGTTAGCCAAGATAAATCATATTTGTTGTTCTCCAAGGCTAAAGTTGCTCCTTTAAAGGGTAGAACATTACCATCATTGGAACTTTTATCAGTATATTTGGCTCTGAAATGTTTGCCCGAGTTACTAACCAGTTTTAAAACATCATTTCAGTCAATTGAAATTTTTGTTGATGCTCAGATAGTCTTGAGTTGGGTTCTCAATGAGAGTTCAAATGTAAAGAACAAATCAATCTTTGTTAAAAATCGCATTCAAGATATCAAGACTATGAAGAATGACGTTCAGGAGAACTTTAACACTAATATCAGTTTTCTGTATGTTGCTACTCAGGAGAATCCATCTGACTTAGTGACTCGTGGTATCTCATTTAAAGAGTTCAACTCTAAGCTGGATTTTTGGCTAAGTGGTCCTAACTGGTTGTTGGATCCGTCTCTCAGACCCAAACATCAGTTACAATGTCTCTCTCTCCCAAACAAAGTCAAGGTTGAGCAAGCTCGAAATAGCATCGTAACATCAGTGATAGTTAATGATAAACCAGAATCAATTTTAGATATCACCAGATATTCCAATATTCACAAGCTATATAGAGTAACAGGTTACGTACTAAAGTTTGTGTTTAGATTAAGACGCAAAACGGTCGATGTGAATTTTGCTTCCAAACTTTACTGGTTATATATCATGCAGCTCGAGTCCTTCAAAGTTGAGAATGGGTTTCTTGAGAACCAAGCTTCTCCACCAAAGACAATTTCAGAAATTCCCACCCTAGTTAAAAACTTAAATTTGTTTTTGGATGAACATGGTTTGATTAGAAGCAAAGGAAGAATAAGTAAAACAAATTACTATGATTACAACATCATTAATCCTATATTATTAGGCAAACATCACCCATTAACTGCTTTGATCATAAGAGATTGTCATCTCAAATGTAAACATCTTGGCCTACAATCCACACTTAGTATGCTTAGAATGCAAGGTTACTGGGTAACTGGAGCTCGACAAATAATCAAATCCATTCTATCAGAATGTATACTGTGCAAGAAATTCAATCAGTTCGCATATCAATACCCAAAATTCACAAACTTTACCAAAGCTCAAATGAATTTCTTCCACCCTTTCAAACACTTAGGAGTAGATTTTACGGGTCACATTTTCGTAAAGGATTTTAATACTGGAAAACCTGTGAAAATGTATATACTCCTTTACACTTGCCTCAATATCAGAGCAATCCACCTAGACTTACTACCAGATTTGACATCTCGGACGTTTTTGTCATCCTTCCAGCGCTTTACAAATCTCTATGGCGTGTGTGACTCTATTTACAGTGATAACGGTACAACCTTCGTTGCTGCCGGGAAAGCCCTCGAACAATGTTTAACATCCGACGAGTTTTCGGAGCACATGCGAGAAAATAACATTAAACACATCAAACTTCCCGTTTACTCGGCGTGGATGGGAGCGGCCTGGGAACGTCTTATTAGAATAGTGAAGAACTGTTTATACAAATCAATCGGACGTTCTACTTTGAACTATTTCGACTTCATAACTTTGTTGTCGGATATTCAAAATGCGGTGAATTCGCGACCACTGACATACATATCTTCCGGAAATGATCTTACCCCACTAACCCCGAACTCTTTCCTCAAGATTCATTCCAATAAATCGCTTGCTCTTAAATTTGAAGAGGATTTAGATGATCCGCTGTGGGAAAGAGACCCCCGTCACAAAAGCAACTAACATCATCGCTTCAACAAATTCATCAAAAATTTAATGATTTTAGGAAGATGTGGTACGATTCTTACTTGTTGAGTTTGCGTGAACACAGCCGCGACTTGTTCCAAACAAATTGGGAAAACCGTATAAATGTTGACGATGTAGTACTCATAAAATCTCCTATCAAATCCAGACCTTTTTGGCAGATGGGTAGAGTTGTGCAACTTATCATCGGTGACGACAACAAAGTTAGAAGTGTTATTCTTAAGAGAGGAGATGGTCAAAAAGTGAACTACCCTATATGTCACTTGTATCCTCTCGAATTGTCCATTACTCATAAAGGATCTACTCAAACTCAGTTTCAAAATAATCAAACTCAATCTTCTCAGATTCACACTTCTAATCAGAAATCTCCTACTCTTGACCAACATCAAAACGTTGTACGACTTTCCAGGCCCCAAAGAAAAGCAGCTTTAGATTGTCTTCAGAAGATGAAAGATCAATTGGATTAAATTTAGCTTAAGATACGATATTCCTTAAAAAACGAATAACGCTTTTCTTGCCGCGGAGGTTATTAAAATTAAAATGAAATTATCCATTCAAATTCAAATAAATTAAATTGCCAGTTTGAACGCGCCCTAAAAGAAAGCCGTGTGACTTGCGATTTGAGCGAATTCTGGAAGTTTCCGCGAGCAGGGCAGGAGTCCAAATTTAGCCGAGCGCGGTTATTATATCTCTCGCTTTCAGACAGTGAAGTTTAGCTTTGCATTCAGTAATTATCAATAATTCTCAGAATAAGTTTCGGATCCAGAAGGATCCTTTGCATTTTTGTTAATTTCTTAATTGAATTTCAGGTTAATAACATTTAAGTTGGAGTGACTGAAAAACGAACAAGTTTTTCAAACCTACGCTGGTGTTCAGTATATTTCTTAGTTTTAAGTTAGCTATTTAAGATTAATTTCCATAGAGGTTTATTTTCTAGTGTTTTGTTGAGGTTTTTGACCTTATAATTTACAGTTCAGTATATTTCTTAGTTTTAAGTTAGCTATTTAAGATTAATTTCCATAGAGGTTTATTTTCTAGTGTTATGTTGAGGTTTTTGACCTTATAATTTACAGTTCATTTATTTCGTTAGTATGGTTAGGTTTTTTTTGGCATGTTCTTTAAACTTGTGTTAGGGTTTTTGCTGCCCATAAGTAAGCTTGGGCCTACAGGCTTACAATTTTGTGTAGGAAATAAATTTATTAGGCATAATTCTAACAAATTTTAAAGACAGTTACTTAAGCAAGCTTCATAGGTTTTGACTAACAATATTTAAATTTCAACACTTGTTTGAAACGTATGCCTTTTTGTGAAATACTTGATTGATAATCCCATTATCCTCTAAAACTGCTGATGCAACTGCTCCTTGGCTCTGTCACTTACTTGATACCTGGTAAAAGACATTTATTTTATATCAAGTTAGTATTCTAACAAGATGTTCATTGGACAGCAGTGTCCAAGATTTGGACTAACTATTAGCAATGTTACATGGATTATAAATAATTTTTTCAAAGGTATTGTCAACAGAGCAACCAGAGTGTTGAAAGCATACTCATATTTTAAACTATACAGTATACCTGTCACACTGCCGAGTGAGGTTTGGTTGACACTTCCTATTTTGTTCTGTCCTGGATTCCTGTTGTTCACTGATACTAGCTGTTTCATCATGTGATTCCAGGCTGCCCTGACTTGAGAGACTGTCGAGATCACTGTCATGTATTGCTGCTGAGCTTGATGGAACAACTTGGAAAACTCTTCTGAGCTCTTTCCTGGGGATAATAAAATACAATATGATTATGATACAAGATAAGATAGTTTATCAAAGACAAAAATTAAATTTTATAATTTGTAGCACAATCATTTCAAGAAAACCAGATTTTCAGTGGCCATTAATCAAAAGTTTTTAAATTTATATAGATCAAACTCACCAATTCTTTTCTTTTGCTTGCTCCTGCTGTACTCCTCTCCTTTTGTATCTGATGTCTGATGTAAGGCATTCTTTAAAACCAATACATTGTCCTCTTCTAGATGTTTTCTGGTCCTCATAGAAAGCATAGTCTTCTTCTGTCATTTTGAGTTGATACAAATGTTCCAAATCTCTCCTCCAATTTGAGTCCTCACAGAAGATGTCAAACAACATGGAAATTTTTTTCAATGAAGGAAGAAAGATTGCTCTGGAACTTGTCACCATGTTTCCTTTTTGGATAACTATCAAACACAAAATTACCAAAACTTTAATGTGAATGCAAATTTCAATTATAAACCCTAAGTTCTAGTCAAAATAGAATTTATTACTGATCATTCTTATAATGTGCAAATCACTGAAATACATGATTATGTTAATAAAATTAGTCACAAACAAATAAATGTAACTACAAAATTTACAAAAGTATGACATATTTTAAATCTTTTTATAAGGTACTGAAAATTTGAGACTTTCCTCAAAAATTCTTTGGCTAGATGCTAAATCTTGCTGGTGACACTGGGGTATGAAATTGGATAGACATTGCACCAAATCCAATCAATCAGACTTAGTGCAACTGTATCAGCTGTACTATGCAGTATTTTTTGGCAATAAGGTTATCAAAATACATGTATTTATCAAGTCTATAAATTCAACCTAAAAAGAAAAATATAAAATATAAGTTCAAATAAAAAAACATTATTTGGAGAAAAAGGGCTGAAAAATTATGTTTTGAGCAAAAATGACTAAATATGGATTTTTTGATGCATTATTGAGCCTTCAGCCCTCTGCAAATGATTTAATTTGCTTCAGAGGTAAAAAATACATCATAAACAGTTTTTAAATTGTCTTTCTAGCACTTCCAGAACCTGAGATAGGTCACTGGGTTCAAATTTTGGTAGTGTGCACAATAGGGTGGAGTGAAAATGGCCCCCAAATTTTTTTTTGTGAATTTTAACTTACTTGAGGTTTTAAAAGTTGCCAATGGACTAATAGAACAATATGCAAAAAAGTTTATTAAAATCAGACAATCTTTTGATCGACCACCAGACGTTATAAGTTTACAATAATATACGATTTTACACAAAAATACCTAAAATACGAGTAAACATCAGACTATATATTTTTAGTTATTTTGGCACACTATTATGCTAACGATAGAGTCTGAGTTATGCATGCATGGTTAATTCAGAATTGATAGTCACGTTTAGACTCAAGTTTCAGCATAAGCTGCCGAGAAGCGACGTGAGCCCGAATAAATCCATGGCGGGATGTCTCGCCACACACAGCGGCTGAAGCTTCGGTAACTAGGTTCACGCATCCTTCCACCGCCTGTGTGTGACAAGGGAAGCGAGGGAAGAGGACACTTAGTGAAATTTGAGCAGAGATCATGTCGTTCAATTCGTTGTCCGTCATATCCATCGTAACAGGAGGCTCCATCACGGTCAAAGTCTGCCAATCGACCATGTCCTGGTATTCGGTCGCGTCGAGGTTGAGCAGTGGCACTCGAAACCTGCGGATTTTGTTTGCAGACACATGTGATCTTGCCTTCATGATTCTTCTGAGTCCGAGTTCCCTTATATGTGGTTGCTCATCTGTGATCATGGCTAATAGCACGTTCTCGGGGTGTCCGCAGAAGCCGTTTCGCCGAATCACTGGGTCGATGACTTTCTTTAGAGAGGAGCTGAGGTACCGTGTTCTCACCATCATCCCGTGCAGATGTTTGGCTCCATCTTTGCATGATGGCTGCATCTTGATGGCGAACCATGTTGGGGCGTAGACCCGGATGATGAATGTGACAAGAGTTTTGATGTTGTTGGATGGTGCATCGAGGCCAACATAGAGGTGGAGGATTCTGTTGGCAGTTGTCAACCATCGCGAGTGGTTCAATGGTCCCGGTTTTCGCAATGCTAGATCACAGGGACAGTGTCCTTCACTGACAGCTTGACACATCTGCCACAGGTACTGCTGGTCAGTGCTCAGGTCCTTCACGTCAACATGCGGCAGTGGCTGTAATGGAGATATAGGTTCATACGATGTTATATGGAGTTCCGTGCATGCTGTGAGAGATTTCCCTATCGGTCCTGAGAAGCACTTAGGTCCTGTAGTTGCTCCATCTAAATGCTGAAACAGGTGTCGCAGGGGGAGCTCGTTAGCATGTAATAAGCACACGAGCCATTGCAGCGGTTTTTGTAGTAATTCCTCAAGCTGCCGAATAACTCCGCCATTATGTCCAGTGTTGACAGCGGTTCCGTCGCATCCGACGACTTTCACACTGTCGAGATCCACACTTCGCGCAGCCAAGCATTCAAAGATTACTTTGGAAATCGCCTTGCTTATTCCACTTGACGGCGTCACGTGGCCAAAGTACGATGAACCTGGTTCACAAATAATGCTGACGTGCTCTTCTGTATCTCTGTCCCGGTGGCCATGTCCTGCGGCGTCTCGTACATTTTTCATCGTTCTATCCTTTCGACCGTCGAAGTACAATCCAGGCAAGTCTGTCATACTGCTGTCTAGTTTTGTCAGTTCTTGACGAGTTCTACTTCTTTCTCGGTGAATTTTACTACGATCAATGACTTTGGAGGTGTCATTTGTAGACACAATTCCAATGTCTTGTAGCACGGATGAGGCAATAACGGCTGCTGCTCGATCTGAGACGCCCGTTCTATCGCACGCTTTAGCCAAACATGGTAATTGTATAGTCATCGTCATTCTTTGACGTTTACTCTCCAGTGTCGATAGATCAGGTTTACAGTGTGACTTAGATAGGGTGTATTCTTCGTCGCTGTTGTCGGTGTCGTCGTCCTTGTCTTCCTCGTTGTAGCTTCCAGAATTGCATTGCTGCTTCGATTGTTCTTGGTGAATGCTGTCTCTTCTCGATTCACAGACTTTCCTGGATATTTTCTTCTGTAGCTTTGTTGTTTCCACCAAATCGATGCCTCCTATAATCATCTTTCTGGCTCCTCTCTGGTCCTCTAGAAACTTTCTTTCTTTGAGTGGTACTTTGTCCGCTCTTTCGCACTTACAGCTCATGACGAAATCTACACATTTGCATTTGCTAATGTCGAAGAGTTTATCTGCGTCTTCTCTGAACTGTTCAAGTTGTTGCTTGTAGTTGTCGTTGTCCTTCCGAGCCTTGTATGGTTTCAAGATTTTCTTGTATTTCTCGTTGTACGGTCTGAGCGTTTCAATCACTCATCCGTGCATCACGGTCGGAAGAGACGCTTTCTCCCAAACAAGTTCAACATCAACGCAAACTTTTTTTGATACTTCGGTGAACGGTGGATATTTGTTATTCTTCGTTGTCAGCTGTTGTCTTGTATGGATGTAAGCCTTCATAACATCAGCGTAGGTGGGAAGAACATTTGTGGGTATCTCGCGTGGCGCGCCAAAAATCACACATGCCGCCTTCTCCCTCGTAATAATTTCCATTCTGAAAAAAAAAAACCAATTATTATAAATTGTAAGCAATGTAAGACTATTAAAGAATTTCTGCAAGAAAAAGAAATATCAAATTAATACTGTCACACTCACTTGTCAAACACCTATAAACAGATATCAATATGTAATTAACTTACTTTTAATATCAAGTTTCACGAAAAAATGATGATAGCACAAATAACCTTCAATTCTCACTGCCACATGTGCACTGAGCTTGGCGGAGCAGCCGCGCTTTGCATATTACTCACTCTCCCCCCACTCCCAATCTCCCATCCCCTCTGACTCACGGACTGCATATGTTATCGCACCAAATCACTACCATCACTGAAACTAGCATTAAATCAATGTATGGTTAACTAAACTCTTTCTTATCTCACTTACTCACATCAGCTCTAATAATTTGGCCACCCTCTGTAATTGCCATTAATTTACATTCCACACATGTTGTAATCTTAAATGTCAACCTCAAGTATGCAATAACACAGTCTACAGCAAACTAAGCTGTTAATTATTTGCATAAACATGGATGAAAGACCAGCATCTTGGATGACTCCTGATGGGCAAAGCGATCGTTAAAACATGAAATATGCCATATATTAAAATCGCTGGTGGTCAATCAAGCAATGCTTCAATTGTATTATAATTTCACATGCTTGTTTCTAAAGCCCATTGGCAACTTTTCCACACTCAAGTAAATTAAAAATCCAAAAATGATATTTTCACTCCACCTTAGTGCACAATGCACATATGATTTGTATAAATTGGCTGGTAGCAGTGCTGGATTTAAAAGTGGGCAGCATGGGCACTCGCCCAGGGTCCCCACACACAAAAAGGGGGGGGCCCACAAAGTACCTCAAACTTTTTTGTCTTATCGACATCAAAACATTTCTTCACAATGTTTTTTGTTTCTTTCAGTATCCATATAAGATTTATTCTTGCTTCATTAAATAGTAAGGATAAAATATACTATTTTTTGGTTTTTGTAATTTTGCAGGTTTTTACCATCATTTGAAAAGTACAGACTAATTATTGAAAAATCTGTTAGACACATATCCCAATGTTGAAACAGCCCTTCATATGTATCTTGTTTTAATGGTCACTAACTGTAGTGGAGAAAGATCATTCAGTAAAATGACATTTATCAGGAACAAGCTACAAACAGCAATGACACATGAATGGCTTTGTAAGCTAGCGATAATGAGCATTGAGTATGACATACTGTGCGAGTTGGACTTCAGTAATATTGTCAAGAATTTCACTAAACAAAAGTCATGAAAAGTTCCTGGTTTATTGTAATTCTTTCGACCCCACACTTTCTATTGAACTATTCTGAGTCTGAGAAACAGTATGTCAAAAATGTATATATTAGTAGTAAACTAGTAAAATACGGTAAAATTCAATGTTTTTTATAATGCTTTAATATAATACACACTGTTTTATAATAAACATATTTGTGTAAGTTTGAATTAATGTATAATTTGTATAATTAATAACCTGATTTATTAGGGAGTTTGTGGCTAGATATGAGTAGGACAGTAAGTAGAAATGGTTTGAAGTGGACATAATAGAGGCTGCTCAGGGCCCCCACATTGCTAAATCTGGCACTGGCTGGTAGCAGTCAGTTTTGTATGCAACCACCCAAAATCAGTTTTAAAGTTTAATCCTGGACAAAAGACAACTATCTAGACCCCCTCAATTTTAATCCTGGCACTTTTGATTTTTTTCACTCCACCCTATAATGGGAAAAGTCAAGATGCGAGTCAAGAAAATGAATTCTCAATGACATGTTGCACCCTATGACTTTGTTGGCCTTGAGAAGTTCTTCAACAAGTGACTCATAATTTTTAGCCTTGAAGTTTCTGAGGAAATTTGTGGTCACTGCTGTAACCCTTTTGCTCCTGACCAAATATTAAAAGTTTTTACTCTCAAGCCTGCTGAAAAGTGTATATATATATATATATATATATATATATATATATTAAAAAAAGATATGTAGATCTACATCTCAGCTGTTTGGCAGTTTTTTTATGGATGTAGATCTACGTTGCTCAGAGTTAAAGGGTTAAATGCTCTCCAAGCTGCTCCTTCAACTTCACTTAAAGTTTCATCAGGTGCACTGTCCCTAATGAGTTCTCTAATTGGCAGGCCCACAAATATCCCTTTGATTTTGACTGATTTTGTTGCTGAACCAGGGAATTGTACAGAGAGAGCATAATTTCCTTATTCCAAAATCAAAATTGCCTCCTGATATAACCCAACAGCTTCTGGGCTTTCTTTTCCACCTCTATGCACTGTTTGGTGAACTTAGTCACTGCTAATTAGCACACCCAAGTCCTTTTCCAAATCAGTGGCCTTTATATTACTCCCCAACATGGTGCACTCTAACTTGTGACTGGCATAGCCAATATGTATGACCTTGCATTTACGCAAGTTAAACAGCATTTGCCATTTTTTGGACCACTCTCCTATCCTACATAGGTCCGCATGCAGTTGCTCAATCGCTTTGGGCATCCCTACATTGGCCCCAAGCTTGGTGTCATCAGTGAATTTGGTGATCCTACTGACAATGCCAGCGTTGATATCATTTATGTAAATGCTAAACAACAGTGGCCCCAAAATGGAATGCTGAAGAACCCCACTAGTGACTGAGGCCCAACCCCAGCTAGCCCCTTTAATTACAACCCTCTGCCACCTATTCTTCGGGCAGTTTCCAATCCAACTACCTACTTCACCACTGATACCCAGTGTGTGGACTTTCGCCATTAGCTGGTGGTGAGGTACCTTATCAAAGGCTTTCTAAAAGTCGAGATAAAGTATATCAATCGCCCTACTCTTATCATACTCGCTCCACATGACATGGAAAAACTTGAGCAGGTTGGTGAGACACGACCTATGCCATCTAAACCCATGTTGGGAGTCCCCAAGCAGCTTGTAGGAATCTGAATGGTCAATGATCCTATCTGCTATTATCCCCTCTAATAATTTACCTACAACCGAAGTGACACTTATGGGACGATAGTTCCCTGGACTTTCATGATCCCCTTTCTTAAAGGGGATCATGGGCACCTGGCACCTGGCCCATCTCCATTAAAAACCTTCCAGTCCACTCTGGGAGGTTCCTGTTATTAAACAAGTTTATTTTTCTTTCAACTATTCTAGCAGTATTACAAAACTGGATAGAAAAGTATTAGGCTCTCCCCCCCACAAACCACTCCCTCCTTCCCTGCCAGAGGCAGGTATGGAAAAAGGTTGAAGAAAATACCTTGACCCTGGAAAAGTAGCCAAGGAAATTTTACAGGAAAGTGGAGAATATATAAGATAGCTCTATAATTACACCCACACCCACATAGACACTGTGCAGGTGGACTCCTGCAGAGTTACGTTATGGTTTAGTCTTAAAACATAAGAATATTCAGTACTTTGTCTAGCCTATTTTTAAACACATATACACTTTGGCTTGAAACAACCTCTGATTAACTATTTCATAGCAAAAGAAATTGCCACAGACAGAGGTCCTAAATTATATATGTCTTTAGTTCCAGTTTAAACCCATTATTTCTTGTCAGATTTACAATTTAATCAGTTTATTAAATTGGGTGATTTACAAACTTTGAATTAATTATCAGGAACCCCTGTTGAAATCATTTCAGGCCCTGGAATTGTGAAGAGGAGGAGTGAACATTTAATAGGCCAAGTGCTAAAGGTCTATGAAGGTACCAGTTGCTGCCATAAACCTGACAAATCTTTACTGATAGAAGTTTTCCATCTTCTCTTCATGTGGCAGCAGCAAATAAAGAAATGTACAGTGAAGATTTTAACTTAAGGTTATTCATGAATAAATGACAGCTAGACAAATTAATTTGTTTACCCATAATATTCCTTCAGTACTATGTATAAATAATTGTGACAAAATATTGTGGTAAATTTAATAGCATAACATTTAGAAATGCATAAAGACTGTGACACAGATATGAGAAAGAAGAATGGAAGTAAACAGGGAAGGTTTGCTCTGAAAGCAGCTTCTAGATGGCATGGTACAATACATTATGGCAAATATTCCTGATACCTCTGCATTACCCAGTTTTATTTTTCTAACATATTTTGCTCTAGGGTTTTGTCAATTCTCATTTCTTGAGTCTTTTTATTTTTAAATTTGCATTTTGTTTACTCTTTCCAGACACTCAGCTTTCACAACCCCTGTTAAGAGTGTTAATTAAGTCCATCTAGTCAAGTATAGGCAGGTACTGTATGTAGTTAATGCAAAAGTACTCAAATCAGTTTAATAGGGCATCTTGCTAGAAACAGCTCAAGAGCTAGTGTTAAAATCTAGTCTAGCATTTATAGCCTGCATTTAGCCCTAATAGTCCCTGTTAACCTCAATAAAAGGCAAGATCGTAGTCCATTACTGAAGCCAGAAAGTATATTTTTGAAGTTTAGCACTAAGGATCCAGAACTTAGTGTTCCTTCAAGGCAGACAATCCAGTATTGTGGAAACGAGTCCAAATTATTTGAAGCATTGTCAGCATGTACCATTTTCTTGCAGCTTTGGTTTACAAACTTTTAATTAAACTACTGCATGTGAGTTCATTAAGTTCCTATACATGTTGTCTTGTCCAAATAAATTAAGAAATAAACAAATGAGAATTCCAGCGAATATAATAGTCAAAATGTAGGAAGTTAAGACCCTGCAAAGTTTAAGATAAAGTTATTTAGAATTCTAGTGTTTTGTACATAAATCATCTCTATGTTCATTATCATAACTAACCTATTAACTCCATCATTTAATTTAAGATGAAAGTTCCTTATGTAGAACCTCCAGAATAAATTTTAAATAATTACTGTTAAGGTTTTCCTTCAAGTCTAGAAATGGGAGGTTTGAAGTTCTATTAAATCAAATTATAAATAAAACTGAAACTTAATTTTCTAGTTTGTTTTCCATAAATCATTAACCCTTGAAGCCCTGAATTTTTTGTAGGGTTAAGTTATGAATGCGTGTATTTGAAACATTAGCAATTTGTACCAGTCATCCTTAAAGGGTTAAATAACAGTCATGGTACATGATGGGAAGATCAGTGTTAGCTTGAAGAAATATATTTAGTAATACTCAGAAGCATGTTCTGAAACAGTTGGGACTAAAATAAAAAAAAAAATGGGGCATAGTGACCCATTAGGACTCAGTGTCAGTTCAAGCTTAACATTCTCAGGTAAAAGTCAAGTTTTAAAGTCATCTTCAAGAATTTATTTCTAGTGAAGCTGATAAGGTTACTCTCTATAAAAGTTTTCCACATTTGTTCATCACAGGGAATAAGACAAGATAAAAAGTCATACACTGGAATGGATAGGTTTACTAAATTTGGTAATAGTTTCAAGTAAAGGGAAAATTCTGGATTAATTTTCAGTAGCATAGGTCTTGCCTGTACTGTGCTTTTTATTCCTGTTCATTCTTGTGTATCCTGAAGTCCTTTCTCTTCCTTTTTCTGTCTGAACATCTTTTCCTTGTACCCACTCCTTAACACCCCAGCATATACTGTTTGCTTTCCATTGCTTGAATGCACTGTGGTGGTCCCGCTCTTCCTACTTGACATTTTTGGGAATGGTCCTTGCTCATTTGATATCTAGTGCACTGCTTGGGAGAAGATTTTTGACCATGGTTTCGTCTCCTTCCTTCCAGTCTACTTAATCTACATATACTTTGTGGCTGGCAGTAGAATTGGCTTCCTACAATAGGAAGAAGTGTTTCCAGAGCTGAATCCAGGTGGGTACTCCAGTTTTCCCATAACATTGCCCAGGGACTGGGGAACCTATTCCCACATAGTTGTTGAAAATGTGAGTTGTGTCATTTGGTGAAGGTCACTGAGTGCAGAAAAATAACTCCTTTGCTTATGAGAATATCTTGGTTTTCTTTGTAGTTCCAGAAATATAGGAATTATGATTTATACTGTTCAACTTTATTTCTCAGGCACCCAAAAATGGTCAAACCTTCATTGGCTCGGGTCAAAATCCATTTGACCCACTGATTGGGTCAGATACTGTTTCCAGAAAAGAGTCATGTGCATTCATTGTGTCAGTTTCTTCTTAAAACGAAAAAATATAATACCAGTAACAGTCATTCCAGCCTGTAGTAATTTTATTGTAATTTTTTGTTATAAACAGTTTTACAAGATTTTTTTTTTGTGTACAGTACCTCCTCTTGTGTTTTTGGATCAGAGAATTTGGATCTCTTTCTATATTTAAGTGAACTGCACCCTTTTAGGGTCAAATATGCAATGTTTTTACAATTGCCCCAAATTAAAAAAGATAAATCTTATTTTTTGTTCTTTAATATTTTTGGCAACTGGATCCTCAAAGGATTCACTGCTCTTGGTTAACGAGTAAATATATTTATTTATAGAAACCTACTTGCATAAAACTTTAATATTTGGAATCCTCAGCATCTCATGATTTAAAAAATATATACACCAGGGTTTTGATTTATGCAGGGGTTACATTCTGCAAAAACTTTGCATAGTGAGAATTTGCATAAATTGAATACTTAGTTAAATAGGGATGAGTTCCACAACCTTTGGATAGTAATGCTATATCACATCAATATAAATATTAAAAGACATAATAAGCCTAATAAGACATAAGATAGGGATGTACGATGTACTCACTAAAGATGGCAGGTATGTTGGCTCGGATGGGGTTGGGTTGGGTTGTACTAGCATGGTGTATGCAAGACTAGTGTGGTTTGGCGGGAGATGGGTAGCATGGGTTCCAGCTCTGCACTCACAATGCACCATGCATGACAGCTCGCATCGCTTTGCACACAAAAACACCAGTGCTGCACAACTTGCATAACTGCAAATTTTTTTTGCATAAACTGAATTGTTGGTAGAAATAGGTACCTCACATATAAGCGAATTCACATAAGCCAAACACACACATCGAAACCCTGATGTAATTTCAAAGTATACAAGTATTATTGCTGATGCCATGGGCCTTCAAAATGACCAAGGTCATGGTCTGACCCTGCAGTGACCTTGACCTGTAATGTTTGAACCATCATTCAGATTGAATTGAAATTTGGAAAATGAGGCATTTGGGTGAAGAACTACCCTGGGTACCAAGTTTCATCAAAATTGGAGGGAGTAAAGTTTTAGCATTAGTCTACTTCATTAGAATTTCCTTTATATGACTTACTGTTGTAGTGAAAGATCAGATGAGTTTAAGATCAAGTATATTATCACTGAGGGCAATGTGAAATCATTTACTAGAAATGAGTCCATGCTCTGTCCTATTGGACAAACCCCATGATGTTAGATGTCAGTTTGATGTGAATATGGTTTCTTGTTTGCTAATTGTGTTATTTCACTTACCATTTATATTCACGTTCATCATTTGATATATTCTTGTTTTTAGCAAGCTTTCTATAATAAGCTGGGTAATACATATTGAGTATTTTCTCAGCCTATACAGCATTCATTCTCAGTTTCTTGTTTTCTTTTATCCACCTTCTTGATGAAGTTAAAAGAAATCCTTTACACTCACCAAAAATACTCATGGTAAGTCATCACATAAACTGAGATCTTCTGACCTGTACTTAGCATAAATTTTAATGTAGTGTGTGTTGTAAGTGTCCGAAAGATTTTGAAAATTGTAATTTCTGATCTTTCTATCCTAATTATTTTCTGTACATGTGAATACATAGTTTTAAGCATTAGACAGTTTTTGTTGAGAATTTTCTCTGGTGACTCTCCCAGCCCTTAAACATGGGCATCAGTCTCAACATCAGTGACACCTTAAAACTTCATGTACATGTATATAGTTTCATACTTTTTATATCAATTTTCCCTGTAGACTCTTCATATACAGTGTGTCCGTAAAGTCATGGTGGGATTTTAAATAGCTATATTATTGCAACGAAACATGATAATGAGATGAAAAAAAGGCAAATTGAAGAACTACTCTAAAAGAATAACTTTATTTAACGTAGTTCGATATGGGCTCCTCTGGTAGCCCTGCAGACATCTAGGCAGTGATTCAATTCCAGCCACACACGCCCAAGAACATCAGGAGTGACGGATGTGATAGCTTCCATGATTCGCTCATGCAAGTGATGAATATCCCTAATGGGTACACTGTACACGCTTTGCTTGACGTAACCCCACAAATAAAAGTCCAAAGGTGTCAGGTCCGGAGAGCGTGGAGGCCATGGCTTCCATCCTCCTCTTCCTATCCATCTCTGTGGAAATTTTTCATTAAGGAATTCTCGAACAACATTAGCATAGTGCGGAGGAGCACCATCTTGCTGAAAGATGACATTATTGTCAATAAATTGGGGTACTGCAAAATGTTCCAACATAGCGAGGTAGCTGTGTGACGTCACAGTGGGTTCCGCGAAGAAAAATGGGCCAATCACTCGATCTCGTGCTAGAGCACACCACACATTAACTTTCGGGCTATTACGCTCATGTTCAACATAGGCATGTGGACAGCCTAGACTAACTACGAGATAAAGGTTAAGCTTAGCCTAGACTAACTACAAGATACAACTTTGAGAGTTGTTCTTAAATTTGGCATTGTTTCATCTCATTATCATGTTTCGTTGCAATAATATAGCTATTTAAAATCCCACCATGACTTTACGGACACACATCACTGCCTAGATGTCTGCAGGGCTACCAGAGGAGCCCATATTGAACTACGTTAAATAAAGTTATTCTTTTAGAGTTGTTCTTCAATTTGCCTTTTTTTCATCTCATTATCATGTTTCGTTGCAATAGTATAGCTATTTAAAATCCCACCATGACTTTACGGACACACTGTATTTACAAGCATCATATGTTAAAAGTTTGTATATCAGATTTTACAGATTCTGTGTACTGGTTTTGATTCCTATTGAGATAACTAAAATTGTTTGATTTTATATTTGAAGACTAAAATAATAATCTGAACTTCTGCCATAAATATTAATTTTTGTGACTAGTTTGAAAAAAATAAATTCTAGACCTGTGTTGGTTAGGTTTATTGGCTCTAGTACGAAAGAGCCTCTTTTTCTGTCTTAATGTTGTAAACCACATTTTGTTTTTATAATAGATTTGATGCTGAGTTACCATTGCACAAAACTGTCTTCATTCCTATATTATTTCTTCAGGTACAATGCTTTGAAAGAAACTATTAAAAGCAAAATATGAACTTTTTAATTTTAAAATTTTGTTCTCAGTAAAAGGAATATTTTACGTTCTTTAAAACAATGAACTGTTAACTAAAGCAAGCCACTTTTGCTGAGAAAATTAATTTTTTTCCCATCACTCATTTGATTTTGTGAAATTCAAAATGGAAAAAGGTGAAAGCAAGTGTAATTTGAAAGATTATTGGAACAGTAAAGATGAAGCTGATATTGAAAAAGAAGTAATATTCTGTGAAACAAATTACTTTGAGGAAAATTCAGTTGGTCACAGAAACATTTGTAGTAAATGGGAGGTAAAGAATAAATATGAAAAATTTATTTTCTTATGTAGTTTAAGTGGATTAATTACTATTCATGGCATAATGAAAACAAATATAAAGACCTTTTTCATTCTAAGTTCTAATGACTAGAGATTATTGACTGAGATTAGTAATTTATATAATAATAAATTCATGGAAGCATTAAGCTGATGAATTAATTTTTAAAGCTTTTTTAGATAATAAGGCAATTTTATTAAACTAAAAAATGAATTGAAATAAGAAATTAATTATTGAATGTGATGAAAAGAAAACCAATTTCAGAGTGATCAGATCAAAGATGAATGGATGGAAGACATTCCTGTTGAAGAAAATATGGACTTCACTGATTGTAAACTTGAGGTTAAGGTAAATATGTGCATTTGTCAGGGTTGGGCAGGTAAAACCTTTTGATTGTTTTACCTGAGTTTTATCCAAATGATGATAAAACCATGGTAAAACCTAATGATCACTTAATGAATGATCAGGGCTACATGTTAATTTGAGGTATCTTACTTTCCATCCAGAGGCCTTGCTACCTCTGGCCCAGGGGCGTCCACAGGATCAATTAAGTAACGGGCACTTTCAAATACAGGAGGGCACAAGTATTTGCGAGCTCTAGCGGGGTCTGGGGGCATGTTCCCCCCATAAATTTTTCAAATTTACGTTGTCTGGGACAGCATTTCCTGCCTTCTGGAGGCAGTTAGAAGGGCAAATTATAGGGCTTCAAATACTGAAAAATAACGATTTTTTTTTTACACATCCTTTGTATGTCCGTGATATTAGGGTGAAACCAGATACACAATAACTTGCTAGATATACAAGTTTATTATTCTTACATAATATATATATAAATAATTGTCATGGGACTGAGAACGTTATTGAAGACAGTATTCAGCTCTTTAAGTAATGTACAAGATATCCTTCCTAACGATCTCGTAGTCATGTTCTCCACAACAAATTTTACATGTTTTAATTTTAATCAAGGATTTTCTCTTCATATCAACAATATGGGAAATTATACAATATTAATAATATATATAGTAAATATTAACAATATGGGAAATTATACAATATTAATAATATATATTGTAACCAATTACTATCTTCAAATATTATGACTGGATTTTGGGTTTATGATAAAATCTATCTGTAAGCAGTTGATGAAAAAATGAGGGGGCACCATTGAAAAATGAGGTTTTGCCCCCTGTTGCCCCCTCGTGTGGACGCCCCTGCTCTGGCCTATGATGTGTTATGGTCATCAACCACACTCCTTGCTGCTTTTTTTTTCTCTCTATCCTGGATATTTGGTTCTCCTCATGGGTATGTTCATAGGTTATGCCTCCTGTATTCTCTAACCATGGGAAATGCTTTGGTGTTTGGATATTGTATGCCCTATTGCTTTCCTTCTTGCTCTGGTGATGGCCTATTCTCCCTGGGAGAATCTAACCTATGTCCTTTTCACCCTCCCATCACTGTTGGATCCAGGGTTGCTTCCTGGTAAACTATGCAGCAGGGTGGTACAGGAGCTAGGAGAGGTATGGATGGGTTTAACATGAAATTCTTATTTACCCATATTTTCTGGTATGATATAAGAGACTTTTTTCCTGAAAAATGTCTCTGAAAATCATCACCCTATGTCTTATATGTGAACTTAAGGGAAATGAGTTCCCCATTTTGCAGTCCCCAGTAGGCTAAATCCCACCTCGCCTATCCCCAGATAACCCCCAGAAATCAGAATGAAATATATAAGGTATTTGTTGCTGAAAACATGAATATGACTTTATTAATTAATGAAAAGTGAAATTACTGTAAATATAAAAGCTGCATTTATAACAGAGGTAGCATATTTTCTGGGTGCACCTTGTTCACAAGTGCTTCTCTACTGACAACCATCAGTAAAAGCTACAGGGTTCTACCCAAACCATACCTAACATGTATATGAAATTGTCACTAACCAGGATTTGCCTTGGATGATAGTGCTTGAATTTTTCTCCTGTATTTATCCTTTTTTGTATTTTTTTTTTATGTGGATTAAAAATTTTAAATTTTTTTTATTTTTTCTCATTTTTTATGCTCAACTAACTCAATACTATCTCAGGCAAATGCCATTTTTTTGACTTGGAATAAAAATTGTGATTTATAAATTTAATTACTACTTCAAAAAATCAAAATAGTGCTTATGGGTTTTGACAGGGTTTTACTCAATCATTTAACCAGGTTTTTACCAGGTTTTATCCAGGCCTGTTAAAACACCCTTGTCAACATGGGGGGGTGGGGGGTGTTAGTGATGCAACGTATTGTTTTTTGGAGGGGGTCTTTTTTTATAATTTTTGCAAAAATTCAACTTTTTTTTAATTGTTGTTGCTCAAAAGTAATTTTATTTTTTTAAATATAAATCCACAAGTGATGAAATTATTAAAGAAATGTGAAAAAAAAAAAAATAAATAAAAAAAAACTTAACCTGGCTAAGGATCATTAATTCTTGTTATTGAATATAGTGTGTCCAAGAAATAATGGTGCAAGAATAATTGGTCACTTTTCTTATTGTTAATCATAATTAATATGTATATGGTGGTTTACATTTCCAAACTGTACAAGTTTAGAAAACTTTTTACAAGATGACCATCATTTGTCACTATAATTAATGTGTGTTGAGCACTCAAACTCCATTAGCAAGGTGCTTTTGTGGAATGGATCTATTGACCTCTGTTTCCTTGAAGGAGTTTTGGAGTTTTGCCAGTCTACAGAGTTTATTACAGTGCACAACTGTTTTAACATTACCACAGATAAAAATTCAAAGAGGTTAAGTGGTGAACATGTGGTGACCATTGTGGTGACCATGCTATCAGTCTGCCACAGCTTATCTAGCATTGAGGAAAGGTTGCATCTGGAAAGTTGCAAACAGCAATGGCATCATGGGAAGTCATCCCATCTTGTTGAAAGATCACACTTTTTATGTCAGCTTCACTAGCCATTGGTTAAGAAAGAAGTCTTGACTCTTAACTGTCTGCATTTTTAACAACTCCAAGAGTGTTCAAGTTTTGGAGGTGCTCCACAGTTTTAGATGTTTTAAAGTGACATCTTTTAATTGATTGTTGTGGATGATGTGTTGAGTTTTGTTGGGTACCTACCTACCTGCCTTGGTTGCCATTAATGGGAATGAAGAGGTGGCCCACTTCCCAAAGTCTATTGCTTCCCATATTTTTGCAGGTGAATGTCATATTGCTTTTGAGGTACTGTATTTCTTTCCATGGATTCAGGCTGCAGTTTGCATTGTCTGGCAGCAAAAGTTGAAATACTATTCTTTGGTCCCAACAAGATATGTGAAGTTACATATGCAGACTAGCCCTTGAGTTATCTCTTTATGTCCTGATGATAGCAAACTCCACTTGCTTCCCTTTAGAGAGACCATATGTTCCTTACCCACTTGTATTTGTCTGAGAGGGGCCCTTGTCCCTGCTATGGAGATTGTATGGTGCCTTTGACTGTGTTACCCTTGTAGATTTCTTGTCCTAGTACTGAGGTGAGGATGGTACTTATATTCTCTTCAGAGCTGGGGCAGAATCATGCTGTCCTAGTAATAAGATTTTTAAGTTTGTTCAGATAATTAGGAGGCTGTCATCCTCTCTTATATGTAATCCTTTTAAACGTCACTTCATACTTGTTTCACTTCCACTTCATTAATTACATTATTCTTGTTCATTTTTCAGTTCACTATTTGTCATTTGTCTTAGTTTTGTTATTTAAGTTATACCTCATAATGAAGTAATTGAAGTTTTCTTGTAGTGTAAATTCTTTGTTGTTGTACCAATATAAAATTATCAAATTTCAGTATTAATTTTGATCTATAGTAAATATTTACATGTAAAGTTGTCTAAAACAATTTTTAACAATTTGTTTCAGAGATCTGAAAATTTTGGTCAGAAAGAAAGCCCTAAACTTTATGATGACTCAAATTCAGAGGAAATTTCAAAACTCGAGAATCAGAAACAAGCTTCTGATATGTCATTCAATAAGCATATTCTGTTCAGAAGAATTCAGTGTTCCAAATACCCAATGGTTAAGCTTAAAAAATTGAACATTAGTGACTATATAATGAGGACTGTTGGAACACCTTTAAATGAACAGGTAAGCTGAAAACTTTTTCCCAGTTTATTATTTTAAAGAAATGTAGCAGCAGTACTAAGAACAGCCAAATGGTAAAGCAGAGTAGAAGTTGGAAAGATGAAAATACTTAAAATATTGTGAATGTAATTTTGGAAAAAAATGTTCATACTTTCTTGACTTTTTGGAATTGAAAATTCTATATCAGAATCACTTTGGTTAAAAATTAAGTACAGTGAACCCCTGCTATCCGAAATTAATTGGTTCCCAAAAAACATCTTGGATAGTAGAATCTCGGTTAATGGGACCATACTTTATGTTATAAGCAGTGGTGGCTCGTCGGTAGGCACTGTGGAACTGCAGCACCCCTAAATTTTTTATTTACAATTGAAATAATCAAGAACAATATAAGGATGAGGTCACTGAATAACTTTTTCAATAACTTTTGAAACTTTTATTCATTGCTCAATGCTCATCCTTTTATTTCAGTAATTATTTCAACCCATTCTTAGAGACAGCACCCCTAGAATTTTTAGTCATGAGCCGCCACTGGTTATAAGGCTAACTGGTTCCAGAAAACTAAAAACTGACCCTTATCACCACAAAATCTAACTTTTAAGGCCCTACAATATTTTTTAATTTAAATTAAGTAGTATTTAAGTACAGTATTATTGTGCGTTATTTTCTGAAAATAAAGAATTAAATTCTAATGAATACAGTACTGTATCAATTAAATTAAATTAACATGCACTCAAAAAATTAACACTCACCAGAACAACAATTTGACTGGGCTTGCTGGAAAGATGGTGGTGGTGTTTTATTGTTTGGAAAGAGAGTCTCCTTCCATAAAGGCATCTGGTAGTTCAGGCAGTTGGTCGTGTTTTTGAGAGCTTGAAGAGGTCCTTGAAGTTGATGGTTTTGGTTCATCTCATTCTACAGATGTAGTCCTCTTCAGTTTGAAAAAAAAAACTATCTATCAGTCTCTGCTTGGGCTTGGTCATTTCTTGGAGTTGAGTTTGGTATGGGAGGAGTGCTGAATGGATGTTGCTGTATGTTGTGTAGGCTCTGCCATGGATGGGATCTCTTTCCATGATTTTCCATTGCTTGCAGGCATTCTAGAACAAACACATGATGTTGGTTGGTAACTCAGTCAGTGGGGCAAATCTTGGTTAGCCAATGAATGGTTCTTTCTGGAAAATCTTGATCATGCGAAACCTTGGTTGTTGAGATCCTCAAGTAGTGGGGTTCCACTGTACTTCAACTTGTTTATTCATCATTTGATTTGTAGCAGTAATTTATAAGCATTTTTTTATGGGAAGGAACTAAGATTTTCTGATTTTAAGACCTTTCTGGATTTATTAACAAGCTTCTGTTAGTATGCATTCCTTCATATACAAATATGATGTATGGAAATGAATATGAGAATTAAGAGGATACCCATAGCCAGCTTTTCCAAGGGGAGGGTACTCAAATTTTATGGTAATGTACCAAAGTGGAGTAGGAAGGTACAGAGAAGATCAGATCTTATTTTATATATATATCACATCACACACACTTTGGTCATAAGTGAAGTAATTACACACAAATATCTCTAGCAGTATTTACTTTTGACTATTAATAATAAGAAAATTTATTCCTAGGTTGGAAATGTATAAAAAAGCAGACTTAAAAGAAATTCTTAAATTCCCTCATTAAAAAACTTAACTATCACCAGCATTTGTCATTCAAAGAGAAAATATATTTTATATTCAACCAATCTGAAAATTACAATTTGAAGAGCAAATTCATTTTCTATAATTTGCCCCCATGGTATTTTGCAAATACTGTAGATCAACAACCTGATCCAGGTCAATTTCCATATCATAACAGATATGCATAAGTGCCAGACCTGACAGTCTGTTCTCTCTCTCTCTCTACATTGCATATTAACAGAACAAGCCCTGCTGCCTGGGTCTGTATTTCCAGTATGGGCAGTGGGAGAGTGGGAAGTGGGAACATTTATGGTCCCCTCCCAAAGGGACTCTGAGGCTCTTAAAGTCAATACCATTTTGTTAGTTTTTTATTTTGAAAAGATTGTGTAATGCATAAGATGCATTTATGTATAGTGAAGAATGGTGAGAGAAGTATGTATTTGAGAGCATGCTGGACTGCTCACAGGGTACATGAGGTACACGAGACATTGAAAAAGATTAGTTAAGGTGGACAGTGACAGGAAAAATAGGAGTTCCAGCACTGTTCTGCCTGCCATCCCCCTCCAGAGTGCTTCCCTGGTTGATTGGTGTCTACAGTCTGCTCCATTTTGATGCTTTTAGCGATCATCTTGAAGTTTGACTTTTGTCATTGACTTTGACTGACATCCGTCTTAACTGTCAATCTTAAATTTAAATTCAAAAGTCAGAAAGCAAAATGAAAGTGAAAATTATTTAAACTTAATTAAATTACTCAAAATTCAAAGCAAAATTTAAAATTCAATTTGGATTTCATCAGTTGGAGTCAGTCAGAGACAAAATGCAACTATAAACATCTCAGAATTTAAACTTTATTTCAGCAAAAATTTTAGTTAAGTTAAAAAGTAGGCAGAAATAAAATTCAGTCAAATTCAGAATTCAATCAGCTCATCCATTCAGACAAAGCTTTGGTACTTTACTATTTATTTATGTACTCTACTATTTTATTTACTTTTTACTTATGAATTTGAATTTTGCTTTTCTCTAATAGAAATTAGTCTTGCTTTTTAACTTGGAAGTAGAATAAATTTTAGATTTGGGCAAAGTCAAGTTTGAAAATCAGTGAGTTAATTTTAACTTAAAAATTAATGTTGGAAGTAAAATTTAAAAGTCAGCATTGTCGATTAGAATAAATATTCATTGCAGGTCAAACTGAAAATTTATATTGAAGTTCTCAGTCAGAATTCTGAGTGAAAAGTTAAAATAAAAATAGTTAAAAGTTTGGACTTCAAATAATTGAAATTAATGTGATGTTTGCCTATCCCATAAAACTAGAATCTATAATGGAGGTATTTAGAATAGGGAAGTATTTTATAAAGGGTTAGGTTGAACTACTACTAATTAAATCTAAATTACCTTTTTTTATTTTTGTTTACTTGATAAGCATATTAGTGTGGTAAATGAATAATTTTAATGTGCTGACATACGTTTTATGAAAAACTGTTGAATGAGGTCATTATTGTTTTCCAGAAAGGTAAGAATAATTCAGAAAGAATATCAAACATACAGGAACTGACTACAGCTGACTTCATGAACAAAGAATATGTTAACATCAGAGAGAGAAAGGAAGAGTATCAATGTTCATTTTGTTCTTATCAAACCAAAGTGAATCACAAACTTATAATTCACTTAGGAGTCCACACTGGTAAAAAGCTTCATAAATGTGGCACTTGTTCCTACAGTGCATCAGGTAGTTCTGCTCTTAAGGCACATTTAAGAATTCACACTGGTGAAAAGCCTTTTAAATGCAGCACTTGTTCATACAGTGCTTCATATTTTGGGAATCTGAAGGCACATTTAAGAATTCACACTGGTGAAAAACCTTTTAAATGTGGCACTTGTTCCTACAGTGCATCATTTAGGTCTGCTCTTAAGATACATTTAAGAATTCACACTGGTGAAAAGCCTTTTAAATGTGGCACTTGTTCGTACAGTGCTTCACATTTTGGGAATCTTAAGACACATTTAAGAATTCACACTGGTGAAAAACCTTTTAAATGTGGCACTTGTTCTTACAGTGCATCAGGTAGTTCTGAACTTAAGACGCATTTAAGAATTCACACTGGTGAAAAGCCTTTTAAATGTGGCACTTGTCCGTACAGTGCTTCACATTTTGGGAATCTTAAGACACATTTAAGAATTCACACTGGTGAAAAACCTTTTAAATGTAGCACTTGTTCCTATAGTGCATCAGGTAATTCTGCTCTAAAGGCACATTTAAGAATTCACACTGGTGAAAAGCCTTTTAAATGTGGCACTTGTTCATACAGTGCTTCACATTTTGGGAATCTTAAGGCACATTTAAGAATTCACACTGGTGAAAAACCTTTTAAATGTGGCACTTGTTCCTACAGTGCGTCATTTAGGTCTGCTCTTACGACACATTTAAGAATTCACACTGGTGAAAAGCCTTTTAAATGTGGCACTTGTTCGTACAGTGCTTCACATTTTGGGAATCTTAAGACACATTTAAGAATTCACACTGGTGAAAAACCTTTTAAATGTGGCACTTGTTCTTACAGTGCATCAGGTAGTTCTGATATTAAGACACATTTAAGAATTCACACTGGTGAAAAACCTTTTAAATGTGGCACTTGTTCCTACAGTACATCATTTAGGTCTGCTCTTAAGACACATTTAAGAATTCACACTGGTGAAAAGCCTTTTAAATGTGGCTCTTGTTCGTACAGTGCTTCACATTTTGGGAATCTTAAGAAACATTTAAGAATTCACACTGGTGAAAAACCTTTTAAATGTGGCACTTGTTCTTACAGTTCATCAGGTAGTTCTGAACTTAAGAGGCATTTAAGAATTCACACTGGTGAAAAGCCTTTTAAATGTGGCACTTGTCCGTACAGTGCTTCACATTTTGGGAATCTTAAGACACATTTAAGAATTCACACTGGTGAAAAACCTTTCAAATGTAGCACTTGTTCCTATAGTGCATCAGGTAATTCTGCTCTCAAGGCACATTTAAGAATTCACACTGGTGAAAAGCCTTTTAAATGTGGCACTTGTTCATACAGTGCTTCACATTTTGGGAATCTTAAGGCACATTTAAGAATTCACACTGGTGAAAAACCTTTTAAATGTGGCACTTGTTCCTACAGTGCGTCATTTAGGTCTGCTCTTAAGACACATTTAAGAATTCACACTGGTGAAAAGCCTTTTAAATGTGGCACTTGTTCATACAGTGCTTCACATTTTGGGAATCTTAAGACACATTTAAGAATTCACACAGACAATGGGCCCAAAAAAAAACATATGTCAGTATGACACACTAAACTGGACCATTGGAGAAAAGAAAAGTGTAATCCTAGTGGCAAATCAACGCTAAGCCAAGTTCAGGTATAGTTGAAGTGTTTGGCTTTGGGTGGAAGCCCCACTTACAGCTATTAAAAATACTAAAAGGAGTATAAACCAAAAAAGTGAAAAGCATTTTAAATGTGGCAATTGTTTGTACAGTGCTTCACATTTTGGGAATCTTAAGGCACATTAATGAATTCACACTGGTTGAACTAGAGTCAAGCTCAACAGGGTCTTCTTTCCCCGCAGTTTTGCAGGCCTGTTCCCCTGCCTGTGGGTTCGCTAGACAGTAGATAGGGACAGTGGGAATCTCATTAACCCATTCATGCATGTCACTAATTAGATGACGAGGCATTTGGCTATTTTTTATTTATTTTTTTATTTTTTATTTTTTATTTTTTTTTATAACAATGTATCGCTCTATGTCGCAGCATACTGCATACTGATACAGCAGCTATGGGAAATACCTAGCAAAGGCTAGGTAACCCCCGCACACCTTGGCCAATACTATGCTTGCCTCAATAGGTTCATCAATAGAGGGACTGAACACTTGGTGGTGTTTGTCCTGTGCGGTCCAACGCGTGGCCGCGCCCCCCTACCTTAACCAGGCCAAGAGCTTGAAGCCTATGGGGACTGGTCAGGGTCACTGGAGATCTGATCAATCCCGCCGGTTAACGGCTCAGGATTCGGCGGTCACCCACGTCTCCGCCCACCACGCATGCCTTGAGATATTGAGCTGAGCCAGCATATAGTAGCCTGCACCAGGAGATAGCGAAGTACATTTAGTGAATTGGCAATCGGCATCCTGCTGTCGTCCCCAGTCGAGGGCCCATTGCCTCACGGCCGGCTCATCATAACGGCGAACCTTTCGGAGGTGAGCACCCTCCAAGGTCATGCAGCAGGAGTCCGCTACGATCTGAGCGTCGACGGTGATAACTTCATGGTCACACGTAACCACTATGTCTGGATGCCGAATGCCCGCCGGAGTGGGCACCACCGACTCAAGAACCATCCGGGTGCCAGTGCCACGGAGTGACTGTTCCGCCAAGCAGACCACCCGGTCGTGCCATTCGACGCACTTGCGGTGGGTGTCAGGACAGCTCTGCAAGATGTGGCCTAAGCCATCACCCGCATGACAACCCCACTCACAAGGTCGGGGGCCGCCCCGACCCCGTGTCCGCCGCTCTCTCGTGGGCAGAGCGCCGATACGGACCTTGACGGCGTCGATGTAGTTCCGTCTGGTCATAAGCCTCGTACCGTCGTTGATCCACCCATGGGAGGCTGGCACAGCCTGTTGACGCGCGCCTGCCAGATCTTTGCCATCCACAGAAGCGGCAAGTGCTAAACGGAACGCGTGCTCAGCTTCTGCTGGTGTTCGCAGAACCAGGCCCCTAACTCTAGCGGGAGGGCACGCGGCCACGAGCTGTCCGCCCAGTGGGTGAGCAGCCACCTTCCGGGCGACCGGATCGGAGCTTTGAACCAAGCGTCCGATCCGTCTGATCTTATATATCGGCAATCTCACGAACAGAGACGGCAGACCAAGCCCCCATCACCCACAGCCGCGTAAAATACACCGAGCAACACATCCTTCGGAAGATTCAACCACTGTCTCACGCGACTCCGGACCAAGCAATCCAGCGCCACCAGTGTCCCCGTACGAACCCGCCTTAACACCAGGTCGTGGGTGACCCCAGGCAGCACCTTCGATCGCAGGACCCAGAGCTTCTGCTGTTGAGTGAGTGGGCCAGCCGAGACCCGATCCAACCGCTCGCTGATCAGGGCGAGGGCTCTCGACTTGGACCCGATCATACCGATATCTACGCCGAGATACCGATAAAAGTCGCCCACGTTCACCGCGAGAATGGGCGTGCCACCTACAGAAAAATGTGCCTCAGCGCCCCAAACCCAGCGCTTCCCATTCCCAGCGCTTCCCATTCCCGTCTAACAGGATGGAGAAGGTGGCGGACTTGGCACTGTTCGGGCGGAGGCCAGTCTTTTCCATCTCCGAGGCATAGCAGTCCAACAAGGACTGCAAGCCCACTGGAGACGTACTCAGAAGAACCACATCATCCACAAAGGTGAGGTGGCTCACACGCTGACCTCCTAAAGGAACGCCGACTGCATCGTTTAACTGCCCCAATGACCACTCTAAAACCGCGTTGAAGAGTAGTGGAGACAACGGGTCCCCTTACCACACCCCTCCGCACTGGCAGGCGTTTCCCCATCAATCACGTGGCAGCCCCCACGTAAGTTGCAGCCATGTAGTTGACTAGAGGTGCTGGCACACCGAGACGAAGCAAGGCGCCGGGAATGTTCTCATAAGAGAGACTATCGAACGCCTTGGCTAAGTCTACAAACGCTCCGTGCAAGGGGTGGCCCAGACCTTTGGCCTGAGCAATGACTGTCTGGAGGACCAAGAGGTTCTCAGCACAGCCATCAGCATGTATGAAGCCCCGCTGTCGTGAGCTCAGGAGACGCGCGCTGTCGCACCTACGGGCGAGGATCTTATGGAAACCGCGCACAATCACCGAGCTCATCATAATGGGACGGTAGTCACCTGGCCCCTCAGGAGCAGCCTTTTTCAGAATGAGGACCGACCAGCGTCCCGAAAATGCTCTGGAAGATCCCCACCCGCCAGGAAGCAGTTGAAGGTCACAGCAAGCGCCTCTTTACTGTAACCTGCTATGCTCCCCAGAACCACCCCGTCAGGCCCAGGTGCCCCGTCCTTCATATTCGAGACAGCCCATTTGACTTCAGCCACCGTAACCGGCTCGATAAGGTGCCACAAGGGCTCCCCAGGAACTGGCACATGAGCAGAAGGGGCACCAAAGACCCCGCCAGAAGGTTATCTTTGCCTCCGCCCTTCCCTCGGTTCCGCGCCCACAGCCACAGCCTCTGGCACCTCAACAGGATTATTGTTAAGACGCCCGGCGTGAACTGCGACACGCGGACCGCCCCTCCCAGTAGGACGCCGCCCGTTTTGGGCCGGTGCGGGCGTAACGCGCCCCCGTTGGCCTACTGGCGAACGACGAGCCCCCGAGACAAGCTGACCACGGCGCCCCGCGCCCCCCCTCCGGGAGGCGAGGACGATCGTGTTCGGCCGTTGAGGGCGTAACGCGCCCTCGTTGGCCTACTGGCGAAGGCGCCGCCGCGCGGGCGGACCGACCAGGACAATCCGCGGCCAGCCTGTCCAGGACGGCACAGGCGAGGGGGAGCCACTCCTGCGCCGCCTGGTGGGTGTACCCATCCCAATCTCAGAGTCCATCCACTTCGTCACTCCAGTTCCGTAACCCACTGCCAATCGCTAACGTTATTCGGTCCAACCACTCCTCCGGGTCCCTGTCTGGGATTGGCCCCGGCAGCTCGTCTTCGGCTCTCTCCGGCCCACCCCGCTGCCTCGTCTCCCCCCCCCTGTTCCTCAGGGGAAGCAACAGCTTCCACGACGGACTCCGAGGAGGAAAGAACAAAAGTTTCATCGTCATCCACAGAGCCGGAGGAGGAAGCGCTCTCATCGATATCGAGGACGGGCTGACGAGCGGCAGCCCTCCCGCCACGGGGCCCGAGGTCCATGGGGGCCACCGGCTGAACCGGACGGGGAGGAGGAACCACGCCGTGCTCCCGACGACGCGGACGGGCACCAGCTCCACCCTCCGTGGTGGCCTTTTCCCGGTGGTATTCCACCAACTCGAGAACCTGCTCACGGTACTCGGGCCGCTTACGCCTCGACTTGATCGACTCGAGCGTCTGATGGGGGAAGAGCTCAGAGAGAGCTTGATTCATAAACAACTGACCCCCTCTGTGTTCTAGGGTCAGCTGTGCCTCGGTATCTGCCAGGACTTCCTCTTTGGCAGGGTCCGGAACGGCCCAGCGCACTGCGGACAAACGAATTCGAGGGGCGGACGCACCGCTTCCGGGAGCTGTTGTTCCCCGGCCTCTGCAGCCCCATCGGCCGCAGCATGATGGGCAATATGCCGCATAGTCAGCACTTCTTCAAGAGCACTACTGCAGAGAAGTCAATCACCACAGCAGAGCCGAACTCTCACCACGAGGAGGTGGCGCATGAGAGTCATAGTTACTTCTGCAATTTACCCGCGCTTGGTTGAATTTCTTCACTTTGACATTCAGAGCACTGGGCAGAAATCACATCGCGTCAACACCGCGTTGCGGCCATCGCGATGCTTTGTTTTAATTAGACAGTCGGATTCCCTTGGTCCTTGCCAGTTCTGAGTAGGACGCTAGGAGCCAGCCGAGACGGTGGCCGGCGCCAACGAAGGACGAAGACCGACCAAGCTAAGAGAAGGAAGGGGACGCGGAAGCGATGACGGTGGACGGAGGAGGAGGAGGATCGGTAGGAGGGGGAAGAAGAGCGCGGAACGCGCAAGGCGACGGCGGCAACGTGGAGAGGGAAAAAGAGAGAGCGCGCGCTGAGCGGCCCCCTTTCACGTACAACGGCGAAGACGCATACGCAAGCGCTACCGACTCAAACCGCCAAACTCAACACCACTACCAACTAAACCACCGACCGCGTACTGATCCCCCGAAAAATCCCTCTCGGAGCCCCCCGTCCTAGCCTGCCGGTGTCCACGGAAGGGAGAAAGGCGCGCCGGTCCGGCATCGGGTCGGAGAGTCCCGCCCCCCCCTTCCCCGCCGCCGAAGCCCGCTATTCCACCACTCAAAAGTCACCACCGAACAACCGACCGCCCCGCAATGGGCGAAAAACACCCCCAACCCCGACATCGCGAGACACCACCGCGACGAGCGACGACGAGGCGGGCGTATACGTACTTGCGTACGACGACGACACCACCCACGCCTTCGACATCCGAAGGAATGGAGCGGAGGAACTCGTGAGAGCCATGAGTGGGGAAACAGTGACGCTCGCGCGAAAGGGGCGAAACGGACGTGGAGGGATGAAAGAGGGAGAATGGACGAATGGAGAAGGAAAAAAAACAGAGGTTCTGTTCCTTATCCAGACTGACAGTCCGCCCAGCCCCGCCTGGACCGCTTCCCCCGACAGGCCCGCCTCAGAGCCAATCCTTCTCCCGAAGCTACGAATCGAATTTGCCGACTTCCCTTATCTACATTAGTCTACCAACCAGAGACTTAGCACGTCATAAAAGGTTACGACTAAAAATAAGGGATGGGTGCAGGGGAAACCCCTCCCACCTGTATGTAGCTTTCCACAAACAAGAACAGGATGTAATGTCTACTAAGGAAAGCTCACACACTGGCAGGACATCACCCAGGATAAAAAGGTCCCCTCATCCTGCTTACGCACCAGGGTGGATGAGGTGAGCAATGGTGCAACTTTTCTCAGTCCCAGAGGAGAAGAAACTTCACCAAAGGGATCAATGTGGGGGATCCCACCAGGTCAAGGTATTGACCCTGGACCCCAGCAGTTCCATCAGACAATGGGCCCAACAAAAACATATGTTGGTATGACACAATAAACTCTACCATTGGAGAAAAGAAAAGAATGTAATCCTAGTGGCAAATCAACGCTGTGCAAAGTTCAGATATAGTTGAAGTGTTTAGCTTTAGCTGGAAGCCCCACTTACAGCTATTAAAAATACTAAAAGGAGTATAAACCAAAAAAGTGAAAAACCTTTTAAATGTGGCACTTGTTCCTACAGTGCATCATTTAGGTCTGCTCTTAAGACATTTAAGAATTCACACTGGTGAAAAGCTTTTAAATGTGGCACTTGTTCATACAGTGCTTCACATTTTGGGAATCTTAACTCATTTAAGAATTCACACTGGTGAATGAAGGGGCGAATGGTGGGTATGAAGAGCAGTGGGTATGAAGAACCTTTGTGGTGTGCTCCTCGCATGCCCAGGTTCCACCATCACAGGGTTTGGCTGTGTACAACCATGAGGAAGTGACTACTATAAGGACACTAACCCGAGCTAAAAGCTTCAACAAAAATGAGATGTTTACCAAGGAAAATTCATACTGGCAGGACGTCACCCAGGATAAAAAGGTCCCCTCAACCCACTTACACACCAGGGTGGGTGAGGAGAGCAATGGTGCAACTTTTCTTAATCCCAGAGAAGAAGAAACTTCTCCAAAGGAATCAATGCAAGGGACCCCAGCAGTTCCAATGGAAAATGGCCCTGAAACGAAACCTGAGAAGGTATGACACAATAAAATGGACTATTGAAGAAAAGAAAATAATTTTGCACTGCTCTGAATACTCAAGGTTTGAGAAGTGGAGTAGGCAGAAGAACATAATCCTAGCGGAGCAAATCAGGAACTCCAACTTACCTGAAGAGAAGAAAAATACCTCTGTCAAGAAACTACAATCATTAGCCTCACAAGTGCATAAGTACCTTACAGAGGAAGAAATTAGTAATATTAAACAAAGCGCTCTTAGGGAAGCAGCCGAGGATTACATTGCCAGAGAAGGAGAAGAAAGAGAGGAAAAAATGAAAAGATTGTGGACAAGAGAAGAGAAATGGACACTGCTGTGGGCTACAAAGTTTGCTAGAAAGAAACACGAGAGGCAGAAGGACATCACAAGGGAATGGAGAGAAATCTTCTTCCACTTTTGCCCATGTAAGAGAGAGACTCCAGCTGCAAGGTTGACCACTCAGAAGCACAACTTCATAACCCAGAGGGCATTTAGTGACTAAGAAATGGAGTACATGAATGATGAAATAGATAAACTTATTCAAAATGAATCCAGCCCAATAATGAACCCTATCCCCCTATTACAGTGCCTTGAAGCCACCCAAAATATTGATGATGATGATGCATCTGGTAGTTCAGTGGACACAAAACAGACAGCACACCAACCAACATTTTGTAACCGATCCAATTCAGCAAATAGGATTGGGTGGTTCACCACTCAGTTTGCCTGGATCCTCTGACTCATCATTGCCTTCCCCAGCCAGATCAAGAACCCTCCCCCATCACCACCACCACCACCATGATATGAAGATATGGACTTACAGCAAATGGAAACGGAGGAGGAGTTAGCAAATATAATTGAAAATGTTAAAACCATGAATATGGAAAGCTGGCCCTGACTGATCAAACTTAGTAAAAATAGAAAGTTTAAACAACTATTATGCAGAGTAAATGTTGCAGTTAATAGACTAGTTCCAGTCAATACAGACCTTACTGAACTTAACCAAGTAAATTACGCTGCTGGCCTATACATGCAACAGAAACTTGTCCCAAACTTTAGTCCAAAGTCCCCCAGCCAAAGGTGTAATCCAAAACCCCCTCCTTGGAAAGTTAAATTAACTAAACAACTTACACAAGCCAGATGAGAATTGAACCAATTAAAGCAATATTTTCAAGCACCCACACAACAGGGAAAACTCAAAAAACAAATAGGGAAAATAAAGAGAAGTATAACCTGAGAGATAATCAATTACATGACAAGGCGCTGGAATTGGAGGGAAATATCCCAACCATAGCCGATAGAATCAGGAATAAACAAAATCAAATTGACATGAAAAACCATAAACAATTTTCATCAAACTCAAGAGGCTTTTACCAAAATCTCATTAGGGAAAGAATAATAGTCCATGAACCACCAGATCAAACCCAGTTGGAGGCATACTGGAAAGCCCTCTTTGAAACCCCTGAACAGCATAATCAGGATACTGCCTGGATAGAGACCATCAGGGTGGCAAATGAGGGTAAACCAGAAATGGAGTTATTTATAA
This sequence comes from Bathynomus jamesi, assembly GCA_023014485.1. Taxonomy (NCBI): domain Eukaryota; kingdom Metazoa; phylum Arthropoda; class Malacostraca; order Isopoda; family Cirolanidae; genus Bathynomus; species Bathynomus jamesi. Next base: position 113,424 of record JAJOZX010001019.1, on the reverse strand, counting down.
TAGAAGACAAGATAAGAAGGAAACTGGCAAAATTCTCCAACTTTAAAAAACCTGGCCTAGACAAGCTCCCAAATTTCTGGCTGAAACAGGTCACAGCATTACACCACCATTATACTGCCACCTTTCACAGAATTTTGCAGGGAGTAGAAGAAACACCAGAATGGCTTACAAGTGGAGACACAACCCTCATCCCTAAGACTCATGAGACAAATCTCCCAAATAAATACCACCCAATCTGCTGTCCCACCACCACCTTCAACTTTTTACAGGCCTAATTGCAGATAGTCTCCAGCATCCAGGTGTTCATATATACTATCTGGAAAAAGAACAGAAAGGATGTGGAAGAAACTGCTTAGGCACAAAGGATCAGCTGCTCATCAACAAAACTATCCTTGAAGACTGTAAAAAGAGAGGCAGAAACCTTAGTATGGCATGAATAGACTATCAAAAGGCATTTGATAGTATCCCACACTCGTGGATTTTGGAATGCCTTAAACTGTACAAAATCCACCCTACCATTATTAGCACTCTAACAAACATCAATCTTACCCATGAAAATGGGAAAATATCCATTCCCCATGTCAAGATTATGAGGGGTATATTCCAGGGGGACAGCTTATCGCCCTTGCTATTCTGCCTCACCCTGGACCCCCTTAGCAAACTACTTAGCAATAATACAATAATAAGGGCTACAACCTCAGTCAAACTAGGCAAAGGAATCCTGACAGTGTACTGAACCATCTACTGTTTATGGATGATTTGAAGCTGTACGTAGACTCTGACCAAAACCTGGAATGCCTATTAAGGATCGTCCATACTTTCTCTGGTGACATCTAAATGAAGTTTGGATTGGACAAGTGTGCTAAGTGTACACTTAGAGGGGGTAGGAAAATACAAACCCATAACAGCAATTTAGGAAGAGACACTGAGATTAAAGGCTTGGAAGAGGATAGTTCCTACAAATATCTTGGGATAGAAGAAAGTGGAAATATAGAATACCGGAAAATGCGAGAGAAAATCAGTGGAGAGTATGTACGAAGACTGAAAAAGATCTGCAAAACCCAACTTACATCAAAGAACAAAATAACAACCATAAACCAACTTGCCATCCCTGTTATCAATTATAGTGTAGGGATCATAGACTGGCCACAATCAGAACTAAATAAACTGGATGTTAAGACCAGAAACATCCTCACTCTAAACAGAACAACATAGTGGAACCAGTCTTTTCCCAGATTGTACCTACCAAGAAAACTGGGAGGAATGGGATTGACTGAAGTAGGTTAACCGGGTTTGCTATGATTAGTCCAATGACGATTAGTCTAAGGCTGATTTGTCCAAATGATAATTGGTCCAATGGTCGATTCGTCCAATGGATGATTGGTCCAAATGCATATTTTTATTAAATATTAATAAGTATATAATAAGTATATAATAAGCAACTTCGTTATGAAATATATTAAAATATGAGTATATTAATAAATCTATAACACACAAAAGTTAATGCGAATGTATACACACTGCACACACACGCACACGTGTATGTATATACAGGGTGTCCCAAAAAAATGTATACACACTTTAAATAATTATAAAGGCAGTGTTTATTAAAATACATTTCATTTTCAAAATGTAATAGAATCTACAGACATTATTTAATTGTTTTGTCAATGCCTGTTTTCAAACTGACGTCCGTTCTGGTCCAGGCACTGCTGATAACGCGAAGCAATGGAATCGCAAACATCACAAAACATTTCGTTTGGTATTTGTGTGCATTCTCGTTCAATGGCTGCTCTCAATTCAGCGACTGTTGCAGGTTTTATAGCGTAGACTTTGTCTTTTAAGTATCCCCATAAAAAAAGTCTAGTGGTGTGAGGTCTGGTGAACGCGGAGGGTATTCTACGAAACCCCTTCGTCCAATCCACATCCACATCGTGCCAAGTACCACTCGCAATACTCCACCCTTCGGTCCGGATCATCATCTTCATTAATAGCATGGACTAATCTTGGAATGTAACTTTTCCATTGACAGCGCTTCAAAATGCGTTGGACAGATGATTCTGAAATTCCTACCTCACGACTCGCTTGCCGCACAGATTTTCTTGGACTTTGGTGATACGTTTCCAGTACTCTTTCTTGCTTTGTGGGGCTTGTCGATGTCCGTGGTCTTCCGGAATGCTTCTTGTGGACATTCTGAACAGTTCCATCGGCTTCAAACTTATCTCTAATTCGAGTGATGGTAAGTCGCGTTGGTGGATCTGTTTGAAACTCCCTCCTAAACTGTCTTTGCCCTTCAACTGCGTTTTCACACTTCCAGTAGCATTTTAGAATGAATTTCCTTTGTTCAAAGCTTAGTCTGGCTGCCATTATTAATTCTAATGGGTTTAACTTGGAAAGAAAGAAACATCAATTGAGCTATCAGCTGTTAAAGTGTATATATATATATATATATATATATATATATATATATATATATATATATATATATATATAAACTGCTTTATGTAAGACTAACGCTTAATTTAGACTAATTTAAACTAAGACAACAATAGAAGTTTACATTTGAAACCAGCTTTAAGGTTTAGTTAGTAATCTTCTAGATTTTGTACTGGTCGCACCTTTCTTCTCTCCAAAATTAGTTACCCTACCCATGGAGCCCATTGTGTGCGAAACTGTGAAATCTGAAAGAGGAAAACCAAAGCTTGCAGTGAGTGGCTATTTATTTACTATGCGAGGGAAGAGGATTCAAAAGATAACTCAGAAGGAAACATATTATTGGCGATGTGAGAAGAGAATCTGTAATGCTACTGCAGTTACACATTATCGCGAAAATTGCCATTTCTTAAAAAGTGAAAGTGAGCACACTTGTGGATCTGCGGAAGCTAGTCGTTTTCATGTAGTGAAGTGCCATAATGAAATTAAGCAAAAAGTCAAGGACACCAGTGAAAAACCTTCTCAACTTATTCAAAGGGTTGTTAGTCAAGTCAACTCATCCATCGTACCATATATTGGGAAGAAGGAATCATTAAAGAAGTTGGTAAGCAGAGTACGAAAAGATAGCCCTCTAGAGCCGACAAATTTAGATGACTTATCTATTCTAGAGGAATATAGGAGAACACTTTCTGACGAATTACTTTTAGTTAGAGAATCAAGCATTGGAAATTACAAAATTTTGATATTTACTACCTCTTTTAATTTGAAGAAACTTGAAGCAGCACATTTTTGGATTATGGATGGAACCTTTAAAACTGTTCCAACAATTTTTACTCAGTTGTACACTATTTACGCACCCGTTGGACCGCATGAAAGAAGCTGTATTTACCTTTGGTTTATGTGCTGATGTCATGAAAAAATACGGAATGTTATGTCCAGTTTTTCCGCGATATTCTCAAATATGCTGCAGAAAATCAAATTACCCTCTCCCCTGCAATGATAATCACTGATTTTGAAATAGGGGCTATAAATGCAAGTAAATGTGAGCTGCCAGGTACACTCAACAAGGGTTGTTTCTTCCATTTTGGACAAAACATTTACAGAAAGGTAATTTCTTGTGGTCTTAAATCTCTATATTCTAACAATGAAGATTTCTCAATAAAAATCAGACAAATGGCTGCGCTTGCTTTTCTTGCACCAAACCAAATTGAAGAAGCGTGGTTACAACTTAAACCAACAATTCCAGATGAAGGCACTCCTGTAGCAGCTTATTTTGAAGAAAATTATGTTCGCGGTAAAGTTCGACGAGTATTATGTGGCCAAGAATTGCGACATCCGCCACTTTTTCCACCATCTTTGTGGTCGGTACATGACCGAGTAGAGATGGGGATACCGAGAACTCAAAATAAGGTCAAAGCCTGGCATCGGTGCTTTGAAATTTTAGTAGGTTCTGCTCATGTAGGTCTTCTTAAAATAATAAGTGAGATGCGAAAAGAGCAGAAACACACCGAAGGCGTAATTGAATGCATAATCCGCAGAGAAGTCACATCAAAACTCAGAAAAAAGTACATCCAACGGGAAAGCATGATTTTAAAAATACTCCAAGAAGCTGACCAATATGATGTATTAGATTATCTTAGGGCATTAGCTCACAATTTGAGGTTTTTTTAATATTTTTTAAATTGTGTTTTTTAATCCTCTTATTAAGACCATTTTAATATTATTTTCATTGTAAAATAATATTCCAAGAAGCTGACCAATATGATGTCTTAGATTATCTTAGGGCATTAGCTCACAATTTGAGTTTTTTTTAATATTTTTTAAATTGTATTTTTTAATCCTCTTATTAAGACCATTTTAATATTATTTTCAGTATAAATAAATTTTCTTTTTTTCTTATTTCTATTTCCCTAAAGTGTAGGTCTCTAATTTATATATATATATATATATATATATATATATATATATATATATATATATATATATATATATATATATACATATATTATATTTATATTATTTTTTCTAAGTTTAGACCAGTTTCTTGATTCGACTAATCGGCTATTAGACCAATTGTCTTTTGGACGATCAGTATTGGACCATTGTCATTTGGATGAATCGGCATTGGACTAATCGTCATTGGACCAATCGTCATTGGACAATCGTCATTGGACCAATTGTCCCGATCCGAGGTTAACCAGCTGCACCGATCATCGACCATCAGCATTGGCCAGTATCTGAAAAGTTTGAGTAGTCCTACAATAGCTCTGGTCCGTGAACACCACAACACAAGGGTAATGTAACATACTTCCATAACCAAACTGGCTCAGCACTTTGGAGGCAATAATATGACAGAAGAAGTAGAAACTGAAAGAGTACCAGCGACCTTAATAGCTAGGAAAAGTCACAAAAGATTTGTCCAGGAACAACAGGCCAAGCATGCAGAAGAATGGGAACAACATCAAAGAGCTGGAAAATATTATCAGGAACTACAGAAGGATTATATCAACAAAAAAGGATCATTGGAATGGTTAAGGAGAGGAGTTCTGCAATATGATGGAGAGCAACTAATTAATGGGTGCCCAAGATCTTGCACTCCTAACAAATGCATTTAAAAAAATGGCTGGAATAAGTAATAATGATAGGTGTAGATTCTGTCATGTTGAGGTAGAAAGTGTTGGCCATCTAATATCAGGCTGCAGAGGGGTACTATACAGCCAGACACAATAAAATTTGTAAATATATTCACTGGAAGATCATGATAGCATTAGAATTAGAATGTAATAAAAATGTATGGGAATACACACCTGCACCAATTACTGGAAACAACCATTATACTATATACTATGACACAATAATTCCAACAGCCACTTTTATAGATAATTCTGCAGTAAGACTGGACATAGTAGTGTGGGACAAGAGGGAAAGGGGTGCCTTACTTATTGAGATCAGTGTCCTAAATGACTATGGCCTTAATAGAGTGGAAAGGGAGAAAATTACCAAATACCAGGCACTCATACATGACAAAGAGAAACTGGAGATTGAAAGAAGCCGCCATTCTCCCCATCATAGTTGGGGCAACAGGTATGATGAAAAACAACCTATCAACTTACCTGAACTCAATCCCAGGACAGCCCCAGGCCATAGAAATCCAAATGGGGGCATTAAAAGGAACAGTCACCCTCCTTAAACGAACACTAGGACAAGTTCAGATGTAGTTGAAGTGTTTGGCTTCGGGTGGAAGCCCCACTTCCAACTGTAAAAAATACATTAACCCCTTAACGACGGGAAGCCATTATATTGGCGTGAGGCTTTCAGTGCTCATATGACGGGCATGCCACCCATCATTAAGGGGTTAAAGAGTATAAATCAAATGGGAAAACCTTTTAAATGTGGCACTTGTTCCTACAGTGCATCATTTAGGTTTGCTCTTAAGGCACATTTAAGAATTCACACTGGTGAAAACTTCCCACGTGGTCCCAGCGTGTCGTAAAAGGCGACAAAATAAGGGACGGGTGCGGGGGAAACCCCTCCCACCTGTATGTAGCTTTCCACAAACAAGAACGGGATGTAATGTCTACTAAGGAAAGTTCACACACTGGCAGGATGTCACCCAGGATAAAAAGGTCCCCTCAACCCGCTTACGCACCAGGGTGGGTGAGGTGAGCAATGGTGCAACTTTTCTCAGTCCCAGAGGAGAAGATTCTTCACCAAAGGGATCAATGCGGGGGATCTCACCAGGTCAAGGTATTGACCCTGGACCCCAGCTTTTCCATCAGACGATGGGCCCAGCAAAAACATATGTCAGTATGACACAATAAACTGGACCATTGGAGAAAAGAAAAGAACGTAAGCCTAGCGACAAATCAACGCTAAGCCAAGTTCAGATATAGTTGAAGTGTTTGGCTTCGGGTGGAAGCCCCACTTACAGCTATTAAAAATACTAAAAGGAGTATAAACCAAAAAAGTGAAAAGCCTTTTAAATGTGGCACTTGTTCCTTCAGTGCTTCACATTTTGGGAATCTTAAGAAACATTTAAGAATTCAGAATGGTGAAAAACCTTTTAAATGTGGCACTTGTTCTTACAGTGCATCAGGTAGTTCTGATCTTAAGATGCATTAAGAATTCACACTGGTTAATCACTGTGGATATGGGATTTAAAGAATACTTCCCAAGTGGTCCAAGCATGTCATAAAAGTGACTAAAAATAAGGGACAGGTGTAGGGGAAACCCCTCCCACCTGTATGTAGTTTTCCACAAATAGGAATGGGAAGTAATGTCTACTAAGGAAAGCTCACACACTGGCAGAACATCACCCAGGATAAAAAGGTCCCCTCAACCCGCTCATGTACCAGGATGGGTGAGGAGAACAATGGTGCAACTTTTTTCAGTTCCAGAGGAGAAGAAACTTAACCCCAACAGTTACAATGGACAATGGGCCCAACAAGAAACCTATGTTGGTATGACAAAATAAACTGGACCATTGGAAAAAAGAAAAGAACGTAATCCTAGTGGCAAATCAATGCTAGGCCAAGTTCAGACATACGTAGTTGAAGTGTTTGGCTTCGAGTAGAAGCCCCACTTACAGCTATTAAAACTACTAAGAAAAGTATAAACAAAAAAAGTGAAAAACCTTTTAAATGTGGCACTTGTTTCTACAGTGCATCATTTAGGTCTGCTCTTAAGACATTTAAGAATTCACACTAGTGAAAAGAAAAAATCCTCTCTAAACAGAACAACATATCGGAACCAGTGTCTTCCCAGATTGTATCTACCAAGGAAACTGGGAGGAATGGGATTGACTGAGGTTAACCAGCTGGACATATCTATCATCCACCATCAGCATGAGCAGTATCTGAGGAGCTCTACTAATCCAACAATAGCTCTGGTTTGTGAACAACACACTCCAAGGGTAACTCAACATACTTCCATAACCAAACTGGCCCAGCACTTTGAAGGGAATATGACAGAAGAAGTAGAAACTGAAAAAGTACCAGCCACATTAATAGCTAGAAAAAGTCTCAATAGATTTGTGCTGGAACAACAGGCCAAACATGCAGAAGAATGGGAACAACATCAGAGGGCTGGAAAATATTATCAAGAACCTCAGAAAGACAACATCAATAAAGAAGGATCATTGGAATGGCTAAGGAAGGAGTTCTGTAGTATGATGGAGAATGACTAATACTGGGTGCCAAAGATCTTGCACTCCTAACAAATGCATACAAAAAATGGCTGGACTTAGTAATAATGATAGGTGTAAATTCTGTCATGCTGAGGTGGAAAGTGTTGGCCATCTAGTATCAGCCTGTAGGGTACTCATGGCAGATGGGCACTATACAGCCAGACTCAACAAAATATGTAAATATATCCACTGGAAGATTCTGACAGCATTAGAACTGGAATGCAGTAAAAATGTATGGGACCATACACCTGCACCAGTTACTGGAAATAACTACTATACTATCTATTATGATACAATAATATCAACTGCCACTTTCACAGATAACTCGGCAGTAAAACCAGATATGGTAGTGTGGGACAAGATGGAAAAGGTTGCCTTACTGATAGAGTTCAGTGTCCCAAATAACTATGGCCTCAACAGAGCTGAAAGGGAAAAAATCACTAAATATTGGCTGTTTCTATATGATATAAAGAGAAACTGGGAATTGAAAGAAGATGCCATTCTCTCCATCATAGTTGGTGCTACAGGTATGATGAAGAACTTAACATCTTAACTGAAATCAATCCCAGGACACTCCCAGGCCATAGAAATCCAAATAGGGGCATTAAAACGAACAGTCACCCTCATCTAACAAATGCTAGGCCATGTTCAGAAAAAGTTGAAGTGTTTGGCTTTGGGTGGAAGCCCCACTCACAGCTGTAAAATGTATTTCAAAAAGAGTATAAATCAAAGGTGAAGTTCAAATTGGGGTTTTAAAGGTAACAGTAATGATCTTGAATAGGGTATCAGGACAAAATCCCCCCAAGGACAAAATCCCCCTAGAACAAAATCCCCCATTGAATTTTAAAAAAATTAAAGGATAATCAATATGAAAAAATCCCCCGAAGTCTAAAGTAAAAAGATTTAATAATAAAACAATTTATTGATAATAACAATTTAATGATAAAACAAAATGACAAATATAAAGTAAAATCGAAGACTAAAAACTTAAATTAAATGCGATGCCTCTGAGAAAATCTAAATTTGTTCTATTTTCATAATCCTGTAAAATTGTTAGAATACGATATGCAGAAGCTTTGTATTCCTTTCTTGGCGGTTCAGTTGAGAGGCTGGCAATACTTTGGGCCATTTGAACGTTTTGAAAACTTATTTCTCTTTCAAGGACATTTAGAAACTTCCAAATATTTGGATGAGAGCACCCGGAAAAAGAAGCAAAGCGCCTATGCCAACCTTCAACAGAATTGTTTGTCCGTGGGAGCTCAGCATTTGTTCTTGCGTGCATATTCCATATAGATATACTAAATGTTGGCTCTTGGTGTCCTCGGCGACATGGTCTTCCAATATAGTTATCTTCAAAATAATCTAAGATTGGCAAGGCTTCTACTGGTAGAAGATCATGTAGCTGTTCAAAAGCAGCCTCAACATCTTCAGGGGGTACAAAGGCAAGGGCTGCTATCATTCTCGTTTTGAGAGAGAAATCATTGTTTTCCTGATATTGTTTCTGAAATCCAAACTGCTGTATTTTTCGATAAATATTCTGGCATAAGTGGAAAAAACATCCTTTGACTTGTAACTCAGGAAAGCTATCTAGTAAAGAATTCAGCATCGCCTTTTCAAAATCAACCATTGCACTTGTAGGAGTACAATTTGTCATATTATTTACCTCTTGTATCAGTTTGGTATAAGTTGTTTGAGTTTTATCAGGCAAAAGTGCATAGATGCAGGGTACTGTATGTTGCTCTGTTAAGGCATGAATTGTATACAGTTGAGTAAAAATTTCAGGAACTACTTTAAATGTTCCATCAAAGAGCCAATGAGAGGAATTTGCTAAAAATTCTATGCTTTTAGCAGTTCCAAATATTAAAATTCTCTTACCTCCAGACGTTGAATCATGCAACAAAAAATTTTCACCATCAGCCATTTGGATAAAATTTTCAGGTATAACAAGATCCTGAGCACATGTTGGCAAAGGTAAATGGTTCTTATTCTTCTGTCTGTAGCGTCTAACATCTCGCCGAAGATGATGAAGGCAAGGTATTTTCGTCGCTACTACTTCCGATATTGATGCACAAGCTTCTGTGATAATCTGTTGCGTGGTTTCTTGTGTTTCTCTTGCACGTTTCTTAATTTCTTGAAATACTTTTGTAGCTTCACATTGTGGCGTATCTGGTGCATGGGTGTGATTGTCCTAGTACCCTTGAATAGAGTCCTCAGGAGTAACCTGCATAGATGAGCAATGCTTTTGCAGTTCCAGGAAGGAACTTGGATGATGGTGTTGTGATAAAAGTATAATTAACCGAGAAATGAAGGGTTGGATGAGTCTTTGTGTTAGTCACACACTTTGGTCCCTTTGACACATGGTTTGGCTGAAAGTAGCCATGAGTAGGCAACTTCTCTGAGAAGTACCAAGCCCAGCCAAAAGCTGAAAATGTAACCTAAAAGAAGCAAACTGGAAAGAATGGTGATGTGGTCATAGGATGTGCAAGGGCTGCACCCTGTGATCATTATCAAGTGTGATTAGCCCTACTACTACTATGATTTCTGGGAGTAGGATGACTTCCTCCTAACTAGAATCCCTGCAGGGAGACTCACCGAGCCAGAGAAACACTGGCCCTGAACTCCAGCACCAACACTGATTTCTGGGACTGAAAAAATGTCAGTAATAATGAAATGCAACATATGGAGATAAGAGTTCAACAGCTGACCCAAGATAACTCCTGTTCTTTTATGAATCCTATCTTATACCAGGAGGAGCATCCAAGCAAAGCTACCATCAGCTCAAGAAGGGAACTCACCTCCAACATCACCACCATCCTCATTGCTTAAATCAGAATCAAGCAATTCACCACCTACAGAAGGATAAGTTGATTGGGAGCAGATGCAAATGGAAGAGGACTTTGCCAACAGGATAGAGGAAGTGTGACTCATGGAGTTTGGAGATAGGCCAAAGTTGCTAAAGTTAAATACTAACAACCAGTTTAAAAAACTAATGAAGAAAGTTAATATAGCACTGCCAAAATTAGTTCCAGAGGATGCCCAAATTTCTGAAGTAAATGTTGTAAACTATGCAGCTGGATTATACATCCAAGAAAATACCCAGCTACAGACCTTGGAGACCCAGAGAATGCCCAAACAGGGTACCAGAAGTCCAAATATGGAAGAAAAAAAGCAAGCAAGAATATTGCAGCTGAGAAGGGAAATCTCAGAAATGGAAGCACACCTAAGAAACCTATCAACAAGGGTTAGGAAGGTGAAGTGGAAGTATAATATGAATAATCATGAGCAGATGCAACAAAAATGTCATGAACACCAGGCACAAATTAAAGCATTAGCTCAACAAATAAAGAACACAGAGCAGAGACAAAGAGCTAAAGAACAAAATCAGTTATTTGCACAGAACTGAAGTCATCTTTATAAAAATCTAATACAAGAAACAGTAGAAGTTAAGTAACCACCAGACCAAAATGCACTGGATAACTACTGGAGGCAACTTTTCCAAGATCCAACATAACAATGAAGCTGATTGGATAGAGAAGGTGGGACAGGTCAATAGAGATAACAAATGGAGGGGGTTAGCTTTTTAGTGTCAGTACTGATAACAGTTGGCTCTTTGCTTTTCCATTAAAGAATTGGAACTTAGCTTTTATACTGATAACAATCCATACTTAGCTTTTGTATTGTGAAGAATTCACTCTTAGGTTTAGTACTGTGAAGAATTGAGTTTCCAGTTTTCTTTTCGCTGAACAGCTCTTTTTCCTTTTTTATTGTAAAGTTATGGTTATTCTCTTTATTATTGTTAATTATTATATCCATTATTTTCATTTTATCATTTATCACAATGGTTATTTATGATGGCTTCCAATATGCAATTAAATTGTATACTGTATTTGGGGCAGAGAACACCTTGTGGATTTCATTGCTTCAAAATCTTAGTTCCTCCATCTGTCTACTCATCACAATCTTCCACACACAACTCAATCCTTCCTCTTCTCTTAACATTCTTAGCATTTCCTTTTCATATACTCTTTGCAAAACAGCTTCTGAGAGGTTAGGTGTGCTGTACCCCTTCCATGGTTTCTTCACCCTGCTCAGTTGCTGTCTCTGTCTTGTCCACCCCTGTATGGAGTATACTTCTCATGTATAGGTGGCTCAACCCACAGAACCATACTTGATGGGATGGAATAAAAGGCTTTTCTCTTCATCAATTCCCTGCCTCTTACTCAGTCTTCAATCCCTCTCTCTTTACCATAATAGCTATGGTAAAGAGAGAGGGATTGAAGACTGAGTAAGAGGCAGGGAATTGATGAAGTGAAAAGCCTTTTATTCCATCCCATCAAGTATGGTTCTGTGGGTTGAGCCACCTATACATGAGAAGTATACTCCATACAGGGGTGGACAAGACAGAGACAGCAACTGAGCAGGGTGAAGAAACCATGGAAGGGGTACAGCACACCTAACCTCTCAGAAGCTGTTTTGCAAAGAGTATATGAAAAGGAAATGTTAAGAGAAGAGGAAGCAGGCACGTGCACAGGGGGGGGGGGCTTGGGGGCTTGAGCCCCTGCCCTTTTTCTTCTTCATATCAAAAGTGCCCTTTTAGTCAAAATTCATAAATATATTGATTCGACATAAATTTGAATTAATTAGTTATATTTTTATTTAGTTACTGCTACTTCAACAGATTTTCAAAACTGGAATTACTTTGATCTATGATTTTTTTATTAGAATAATAAACTTAACATACCGTTACTATTATTTTGTCAATCAGGGAGGGTGTCCCTAGTGGTAACACTGACTGCAGCTGTTCACTGTTGATTGCGTCTCTTGGGTATGTGGGTGTATTGTTTACTGTTTGTTTATTTTACGTTAACCTGAGCTAACTAGTGATTTCTCACTGATAATTATGGTAAGTTAGAATCCAAAGCAGTGTGACATTACTCCAAAAAATATTGTATGACATTACTCGTAAAGTTGGTAAAAACGTCCATGTCCCCTACTTAGTCTTAGGCCTACTAGGCTAGGCCCATCAGTACACCAGTGTGTCAAATGATGGATTTTGGGTTTTAGTACTGGCATGAATTTCATTAAATTAATAAATGATTTATTAAACAACATATCATAACCTTTTCATTTTTAATATGAAATTGATTTTTAAAAACAATACAATTTTCATTAAAAGTGAATAAAAATACCTAGATTATTTATTATAAAACGAGACAGGAGACAACAGGAGACTGCTATTATGATTTATTAAACATGTTGGCTCCCTTATTCTTCAGTATGCAATTTCATTGTAGATGATTAAGAATATAATTTTTGCTTTTGTATTTTCCTGATAAGAATCAATATTTTTCTATTGCTACTTAAGAGCTGTGGCAATCATATTAAATAGCCCACAGTATATTTCTATAAATCTTTAATTTATAGTTTCATATTATTCCATATTTAAATGTGTATATACAGCAGAATACTGTAATTTATATGATGAGCAAGCTAAAAGTCAATATAAGTAAAATTGAATAATAATTGTAAATACACTCCAATATTTCAATATCTTCATATCTTTTGAAAATCTTGCAATAAAAACATGCCTTTTTACAACAAATTTTCATTTATTTTCTTTAATCAGCTTTATATACAAAAATAATGCATTGAATTTAATGGAATTTAAGAATATTTACCACATACAATTTTAAAATTTTTCTTTGTGTGTGTATACATATATATAGCCTATATGGCATTGCGGATTTCATTTTTAAAAATGTTAGGGGAGTGCCCTTTTTTCAACTGAGCCCCTGCCCTTCTGAAAGTCTGTGCCCGTCACTGAGAGGAAGGATTGAGTTGTGTGTGGAAGATTGTGATGAGTAGACAGATGGAGGAACCAAGATTTTGAAGCAATGAAATCCACAAGGTGTTCTCTGCCCCAATCAGAGATAGTAGAAAGATCGGAGGTCAAGTGTTCCATAGCCATACTGCACGAACCATGTAGTGACTTGAGAGGGATGCTTTAGGAAGTGAAGAGTGGAATCTTTGGCATAGGAGTGAATAGGACAGGAAGTGTGAATTAAAAGATCATTAATAGATAAAAGGAAAAGAGTGGGTGACAGGACAGAACCCTGAGGAACACCACTGCTGATAGCTTTAGGAGAAGAACAGTGGCCATCTACAACCGCAGCTCTGGATTGGCCAGAAAGGAAATTAGAGATGAAGGCACAGATAGAAGGATAGAAACTGAAGGAGGGCTGTTTGGAAATTAAAGATTGGTGCCATACCCTATTAAAAAGCTTTGAATATGTCTAGCATAACAGCAAAAGTTTCACTAAAATCCTGAAAGGAGCATAACCAAGAGCCAGAGAGATACTGTATGAATATGCAAGATCATCGCCAGTAGAGCATCCTTTGCGCAACCCGTACTGACGATCTGAAAGAAGAATGTGAGAAGAGATGTTTAAGAATCTTCCTATTGAGGATAGATTAAAAAACTTTAGAAAGGCAAGAAAGTAAAGCAATTGGACAATAGTTGGAGGGTTGAGAGTGGTCACCCTTCTTTGGGACAGGGTGAATGAAAGCAAACTTCCAACAGGAAGGAAACGTACTTGATGAGAGACAAAGATGAAAGAGTTTGCCTAGCAGGGTGTCAGCACAGAAGCACAGTTTTTAAGAACAACAGGAGGAACACCATCAGGATTGTATGCCTTCCTAGAGTTGAGCCCAAATAGGGCAGAAAGAACATCTTTGGAAGAAATTCTAATTTCAGACATAATAAAGTCAGAGGGAGGATGAGATGGAGGAACGGCACTGGAATCGTCCATGGTTAAGTTAGGAGCGAAAATTTGAGCAAAGAGTTCAGTTTTGTCAGGAGAATAGACAGCAACTGAGCAGTGAGAGTGGAAAAGAGGAGAGAAAGAAGAGGAAGTGAAGCTGTTGAAGAGGTTCTTAGGTAGATGACCGAAAGAGCGAGAAGAATAATACAGTAATTCGAATTAGTATCTATGAGCGATGTTTGGAAAGTTTCAGAACTGTGCTTACAGTGATCAAAATAAGAGTGGTCTGATCAAACTCTGGTGTCCTTCAAAGTTCTTTCCTCCTGAATACAACAGTCCCAGTGCTTAATCCTCTTTTTGAAACTCTGAGAAACCTTTGTTTAACACATTAAGCAGACCCATCACTGTACTGTTAAGTTCATCGACAGACGCAAAATGACTCCCACAGAGTTTTTATTACCTCTGGAATAAAGTTGCATTGAGCTATATCTGGCAAATAAGGAAGGTGGCTTATCACTTCCACACCTCGGTTGTGAAGAGCCTGCTGTGCAACTTGCAGTGAATGGGCTGGTCCGCTGGTGCATTGTCCTGATGCCCTTGTGCATAATAGGCCCCAGCCACAGTTTATCCTTTTGGCACACAGTGGTCATAGCAATTCAGTTTTTATCAAAAAAGACGAGGTGCATGACGTTCCCGGCATTTAGTTGAACTTTTGCCTTCTTTAGTCAAGGATTTTCAGTGTGCTGCCATTGTGAGCGCTCTGAATGTGTTTTTTTGTTATTCAGAGACCTTCAAATGTGATAGGGCAGCATCATTGGAAGTGGTTTGTATTATATCAAGTCTGTCTTAATTGGTGTTTTGCACAGTTGTATGAAAGATGTGATAGCAACTCTCTGTTCCAGTTTGAGATCCATGATGGGTATGGTTTACACACTTGCATTCAAATACTGCTGTAGTAAAACTGATGGCAGTGTGCCACACCGAAACATGCATAATGGTCTGGTCTAATACTGGGTATGGGCAGAGCTTCCTACATGCAGCACTTGTTATTTGGCAGGTTGAGTCCTGAAACTTTCCAAACAACCCTCACATATGGAAGATGGAGTTAAACCAAATATTGTGGTGTGGAATAAAAGAGAGGGAATAATTGTCAGTCTCAAATGATTATGGCCTAAACAGAAATAGGCGCTTAAACATGATGGAGGGTTAACTTCATCTTTTATGATTTAAGAGAATAAAAAAAAGTAACTGCAGAATTTAACAAGATTACATGATTAAGCTTAATGTAAAAAATAATTAGGTAATTAAAAAAAGAAAAAATAATTCATCAAGTATTGGACAGGAAATTACTTAGCATAAGTAAAATAGAAAGAAATTAAATTTTAATTATTTTCCAACGTTGCATGCATTTTATATACAGTTAGTGTCATGCGTGTTTGGACTTCATATGCAAAAATGAATGTTAGAATTATCATTGTTAGAAGGGGGGGTCTTCCCCCTAGAATAATACTAATTCTAATATACAATAATATAACATCAGCTAATCCTAACATGTATATAATCTGTATTATAATAATCATTGGTTATCATACTAAACACGAGTTGGGGTGTTTACGTCTACTTGATGTGGTACGAGCACGCACACTTGGTCGTGCATCAATAGTTTCACATACTTCACTGTCTCGGTTTTATCCATTGAGCATAGCCTTTTTACTGCACATATACCGAGGATAATAACGGGCACAATAATTGTGATGATGGATGATGAAGAAATCGTTACCAGTTTGCAGTATTTGTAAAAGGCTGTTTTGGTTATCATTCGAAATTTTAAAATTACTCAACTGATCATTCCATTCAGGAACGTGAAGTTCAGGTAGGATGGTTACTGGTTTCATGGAGAGATTTAAGATTTCTACAGCAGGGTTGAATTTAGTTCGAGATGGGAAGGGGTACGAGTTGTTAATCGTAATCTTATAGGGGTTACACAGTATATTTGGAAAGTTTTAGATCGAGAGGAGCAACCACTTAGTAAGAGGATGATAGTGGGTATATTTCATCGCTGTTTTTACAAACTGGCGAATCAGCAATTTTTAAATCATCATCGAAGATTTCCCCTACATTCAATTGCAGTTGCACTGTTTAATTTATAATATCAACTGATGATTTAGTACAGCGGTTTCCAACCTGCCGTGATCGCCCTCCAGGGGACGTTTTTGAAATTGAGAGGGGTGGTAAACATTAAGGAGGCGCTCAGAAAAGTTGGGTGCACTAATGATAAGAAAGCATTCACTGTTTCCACTAGAAACAGTGAATGCTTTCCAGAACACTCGCATTTGTATCAGCTTTTCCTCATAAATGATCACGTGAGACATTGTTGCTGATTTCCTCAGAAATAGTTTTTTGAAACAGGAATATGTAGTGTAGTTGTGAAATGTTCCCACAGAAGTGGCAACATACACTTCCATGCAGTGTATAGGAGATATTCCGCGCGGAATATCTCCTATACAAGCGTCGTTCTTTACGTTAATTATACTGCGTGTTTGCAGTTAAATGTATATAATGTTACGGCATGCGGGAGGTGCCCCCTTGGGGCATTGGTTTCTGCGCGTATGTAGAAGAATTACGGCATTTGAGTGAGTGAGGCCCATGGTGTAATGGTTATCATATCTGACCGGCAATCGGAAGATCCCGGGTTCGATTCCCGGGTGGTTACCTCATTTTTTCATTTGTTTCGTTCTCTCTCATCTTGCGCGGAATATCTCCTATACAAGCCTCGTTCTTTACGTTAATTATACTGCGTGTTTGCATTTAAATGTATATAATGTTATGGCATGCGGGAGGTGCCCCCTTGGGGCATTGGTTTCTGCGCGTATGTAGAAGAATTACGGCATTTGAGTGAGAGGCCCATGGTGTAATGGTTATCATATCTGACCGGCAATCGGAAGATCCCGGGTTCGATTCCCGGGTGGTTACCATTTTTTCATGTTTCGTTCTCTCTCTCATCTTGCGCGGAATATCTCCTATACAAGCGTCGTTCTTTACGTTAATTATACTGCGTGTTTGCAGTTAAATGTGTATGTGTATATATATATATATATATTATATATATATATATATTATATATATATATAAATATATAAATATATGTATATAAAAACTTGGTTGAATGGTTTGTTCTTAGGGAAGCGTAGCTTAGGAGGAATAGAAGGACGAAAGATGGTACATGTTTATTTACAGACGTTTCGGAAAGATTCAATTTCCATCATCAGTGCTAAAAAGTTTAAAATCAAATAAAAATAAATAAATATGATGAACAAAAACATACAATATATTAAAATGAACGTGCGAGAATTAAAAATGTAATTACAGTATGCATTAAATTAAAATTAAAGATGAAATGATATAAAGTATAGAAGTGTGGACATTAAGCAAAATATAAAACAGTTAAAAAATTAATCAAAATTTGAAAAGGATCTTACCAAATTGTTAACGTAGTGAGGGACTAATTGTACAGAGGATTGGGAATGGTTGCCAGTATGAGAGTTTGTTTGGCGATGTTTAGGTTGAAAGCGGAACTGTAGTGGTTGAAGGTTGGTTGTATAAGTATATAAAGTAGCAGTGGTGGGCACCGTTAACCAAAAAGTTAACTTCGTTAACCGCTAATCCGTTAACCAAAAAGTTAACTTCGTTAACCCTTAATCCGTTAAACATGTAACGGAAGTTACCGATAAACCGTTAACGTTAACTTTTATTATACAAAAAATGAAAAACACAATATATATATAATTTAATTTTCCCTCTTCTCGTTCTCCATTTTGTCCATGAGATGCATGTTGCCCTTCATGAAAATTAGCATATCAAAGTTTTCATCAGACAGGGATGATCTCTTGGCCCTCAGGATGTCCTTGCCCATAGAGAACAAACGCTCCACTGCAGCACTGGAGGGGATGGCTGTGTTGAACTTGATGAACAAGTCCACCAACACTTGCTCACCCAAGAAGGCAGCATCTGTCAGCAAGTCCTTGGAGTTGGTCTCCAGCCAGGTCTTGACCAAGTTCTGGGCCTTGCCCTTGAGTGACCTGTGGCTTCTGCTGCTCTCTTTTGTCTGGATGACAGCACTGAAGAAGTCATCCTCCTCCTCCTCCTCGTTGTTGCTGCCTCCACTGTTGCTGCCCACTTCGTTGGACTGCTGCTTCATGGCCTCCTCGACTGTACCCTCCATGCTTTTCCTCACCCTGGCGACCTTGGTGTTGTCATACTTGTCCAACCAGATGAGGCGAAACCTGGGATGGAAGGCAGCAGCCAGCTGGCATTCGTCATCCTCCAGGAGGGGCCCAAACCTTTTGTACTCACAGACATATTATAAATATACATGACTTACTTGACAACGATTATTTTTAAATATTCACTAGCACAAACATGTTGCGCAAGAGACAGACTGCAAATGAAACGAATGTAGTTATTTGTTGTAATTGTTACATATATATTATTGAAAGTGCCTTAAAATGCTCGTGATATTTCTTGAAAGAAGTTGAAACATTCAACTCGAATGGCAAATCTTTCCGCCTGATTTTACAGTCGACCATGTTTTGCTCAAACCAATGCCATAAATAACTACCATATTTGGTAAGACACAAATTGTGGCGACGGAAACAAATATATCGCCTGATTTTGCACTGCGGAAATGGAAATTCGTTCATCACTATTAACAGTGGCGGATTAATTGCGCACCTGCTCAGCACTGAAAATAATATAAACTTTTAAACGTTTATTTATGAATTTTTTGGGTTAACGGAAGTTAAATGTAACGGAAGTTAATTAGTCCGATAATGATTTTCAAAGTTAACTTAAAAGTTAAATCGTTAACGAAAAAGTTAACTTCGTTAATTAACGATTAACGGATTAACGGTTTGTGCCCAGCTTTGTAAAGTAGTGATGGGACGATTAATCGGAATCGGAATCAAGAGAATTGTACCATGATTTCCGATTCTTAAAACGATTCTTTAACTCTTAATTGAACCAGTTTTGCAATGTAAACTTTAAAATTTAAATGAAAGAGGATAACAAATTTTATTTTTATTGTATTGTAGCTATACATTAAAACATGTATATCCATGATGTGTAATCAAGAAAATTAAAATGAGTTGTTACAACTTACAGTTGATTTTTATTTTTAAACCAATCTATTATAATTTATAATTTATATTACCATACTCATAATGTAAATAGTTAATCTTACCAGAGTAAAATATGACAATTCCCAGAAAAACAAGTATAGAATTATATTTAAAAATATTGAGAATCGGAATCGAGAATCGAGAATCGTATCGGAATCGAGACTTTTTAGTGGTATCGGAATCGGAATCGTTAAAAATTTTGGTATCGTCCCATCACTAATATAAAGGGACTCAAGAACACGAAGGTCGATTATGTGGTTGGCTAAATTAACAATTTTGAAATTAGAGGAAAGTAGCGGGTGGTTGTGAGGGTGGTAATGATCCTTTATTGCTGATTTGGAGGGTTTGTTCAAGGGCTGCGAAGTTCTGGTGGAAATACCACGATGCTCGTCCATTCTTGTTTGATATTGGCGGATGGTGAATATTATATCAGTTTGGGTAGGATGCTTTGCGGGACGCAGGAAATTTATGGTAGGCCTTAAGGAATATCTAATTCAACGCACCGGTAAGTGCTTTTGTTGTTGTTTAGAAACCTAGTAACTTAGCGGGGTCACTAACCCCACGCTATTACATTTGGCGACGAGGATGGGATCTAATTTGGCTCATTACACTTAATTTGGCTTATTGTGTTCAATTTGGTTGTTTGGAAAACTGGATGTAGCCGAGCCTAGATGGATCGTTCGATTTGGTTGGTTTGTGTGGGTTAGCTACCATACTATAGCTTAGGTCCCCCCGGCCTAACTAATACTAATTCCTACTCAGCCCTAACTCTAATAGTAATGGTAATTATGTCGCAAATGACATGGCCTGAAGTTGAAATAAAAAATACATTTTTCTAGTGTATTTTGGTGTCCTCTGTTCAAATATAACCTTCATTTCTTGTGCAAATGAACAGAAATACGTGTTTGGGCCATGCAATGACAACTGTATTTCTGTTCATTTGCACAAGAAATGTAGGTCATATTCGAACAAACCACACCAAAATACACTTGAAAAATGTATTTTTTATTACATTTTATACAATAGAGAATAACCTGACATGTTCATGTTACGAGTTCTTGTAAACGACGCATTACCACAGGAAACGTGCAAAACACCTCAAATTAACCAGAAAAGTTTGCTTTCGTCATTTTCGTTTAAACTAACGAAAATATCACAACTTAACCTATCATCAAGGGCGTACAGTTGACCTAACCGGGCATTCAATTAACGTAACAAGTTAATAGTGATTATTTCACCTAAATATCTTCTGATCTTTTCGTATTAGGCATTCACTGTCACATTTCGGGCAAGTTAAGGATGAGAGAATAACGCCGTAATTGATAAAAACATCCAATGCTTTGTCTTCATCTAGGACACATGACGAATCAAAGTCGAAACCACACGAACGGCACGTCATAATTCTATCACAAACACCACCAAACTGAATCCAATTAGAAAAAAAAAATAGCCAGAACAGAAACCAACAAACTAATTAAGTCGCAGAGTAGCAAAAAAATAGCCCAAAATTATACTCGTCGGACCAAAAATGAGTGTATTTATATATATTATTATTAGTATCATAATTTTCACCATTAATATGCATTTGCACAAAAAATGAGTGACAAATTTGAATGAAGCGACTAAAACTACCTCAAAGTTATTTTGATTTGCAGGTCCAGCCCATGTCATTTAAAACATATTAACCGGAATTACATAATTCCTATTCAGCCCTAACTCTAATACAATTTACTATTCAGCTCTAACTGGGGAGTAACTAGATCAAATTTAAACCAAATCTAACCTACTTCACGTTATTTGGAACTAAATCGGTTTTGTTCTAGCATGTCGGTGATTGGCCATATAAGCTCCTACGAAGACTCTGGGGAGGACTTCGAAGCTTATGTCACTAGGATGAGGTTGTTTTTCGAGGCAAATTCCATTCCTGATGCTAAGAAAGTACCTTTTTAACTATTAGGCCCTAAAACGTTTGGTTTAGTTATGGACCTAGCTGCTCCTAAAGCACCGGAAACTTGTACCTGTAGTGAATTGGTACAGGTCCTAACCAATCACTACAAACCCCGCGTAGTTCTCATCCATGAACGTTTCAAATTTTATTCGAGGCATCAGACTGTGAATGAAAGCATTGCAGAGTTTGTTGCAGGTATAAAAGCCCATAGCCGTACTTGTAAATTTGGGGGCAAATTAGACAAATTGCTAAGAAATAGGTTTGTAATGGGTCTCAAAGAGGAGTCTACCCAGAGAGCCCCATTAGCTATACAGGACCTAACTTTTAGTCAGGCTGTAGAAATAGCTGCGGCGAGGGAAGCAGCTGCTAAAGATGTTAGAACATTTGGCAGTCACAGTAGTAAAACCCAACACGTAAATCGCTTTAAATAATCTTGGCCTGGCAGACCTAATGAGTCTACTAGACAAACGAATAAAAGGTATGCGGCAAATACGACTAAACCTACTAATTCAAAAGCTAAACAGGAGGAAAAGCCTTCCAAGCAATGTACTGGGTGTGAAAAACACCATTGGAAGAAGGACTGTCCTTTTAAAGAAGCAGTTTGCCGAAATTGTAGTAAAATAGGTCACATAGCTAAAGTTTGTTTTTCAAAGAAAACAAGGGGTGAAAATTCTAATTATAACATTTCTAGTGTAAATCCTCAAAAGGGAAATACTTCGAACATTGGAGTGGAGTACCTATGTTATGAGCAGCAAAGTGGTGATCTACAGATCTACAGATCTACAGAAGCTAAGGCTAACAAAGACCCTAAGATCCACTCTAAGGCTAGCCCGAGAGAAAGGAGAGAGTAGGGGGTTAAGAGAAGAGAGGAGAATAAGGGGTTAAGTAAGGAGCAACACCTATCATTCGTGGGTTAACATTCATTCAGAAAAAGAGGGAAAAAGTCTCACCATCATCATCCGCCGGCCACTGCCGACAAGTCAGAAAAATAGTCGGAGAATATAGGAGAGGGGTGAAAGATGAAAAGAAGTAAAATAAGAACGCTTACAAACCATGCAAACACAGTCTTAACTCACTGTCATACCATGCAAACTACAAACATGCAAGAAAAGAGTTAGAGACATGCAAAGTAAGGAGGATAAAAAAAAAAAAAAAAGTAGGTAAAGTTAAACAAAAAGTGGGTTAGTTTACGCTATGAGCTACATCTACATTCGTGTTAGTCTAATTTTTTTTTTTTTTTTTTTTTTATTGCTGGCATCACACGCTGGCATGTCACAAGCTGGCATTCATCGTCAACAGACTCATCCTCGAGCACCACCACCAGAGCTCCTGTTGTTAACTTTCTTTTTTAATTTTAAACAACGTTAATATTTTTAAAATGTCTGTCAAGACGGTTCTTAAACACATTAACGCTGGTAGAATGAACGACTGACGCGGGAAGATTATTCCATTTATCAATTACTTTAAACGTAAAGAAGTTTTTAGCGATATTAGTAATGAAACGTCTGCCACGCAACTTGAATCCGTTATTGCGAGTATTACTATTATCGAAAGTGAACAATTTGTCAAAATTTACGTTATCGATGTTATTAACGATTTTGAAAACTTCAATAAGCTCCCCCCTTAATCTCCTAGTTTCGAGTGAATACAAGTCTAACACTTTAATCCTATCTTCATAAGGCTTATTGCGCAATGCCGGAATAAGTTTCGTGGCACGACGCTGAACCCTTTCTAACCTATCAATATCCTCACGCAAGTACGGGCACCAAAACTGAACGGCATATTCCAAATGAGGCCTGACTAGGGACTTGTAAAGGGGCAATATAATATCCTTCGATTTAAATTCGAAATTACGCGCTATGAAGCCTAACATCCTATTAGCTTTTGCGCAAGACTCCAGGCACTGGTTCCTAACCTTTAAATCTTTAGTTACGCGTACGCCTAAATCTACTTCCTCGTCAACGCTCGCTAAATCCCTATCATCCATCGTGTACACGTAATTATTGTTGCGAGAACCTATATGCAAAACTTTACATTTATCTACGTTAAATTGCATCTGCCACTTATCCGTCCACTCCATAATCCTATCTACATCGTCTTGGATCCTATTTCTATCGTCCTCGTTAACAACCTTACCGCCTATTTTAGTATCGTCCGCGAATTTTGACACGTTACTAATCAATCCTACATCTATGTCGTTAATGTAAATTACGAATAACAATGGGCCTAACACTGAACCCTGTGGGACACCACTACCTACCTCTAACCACCCCGATTCACTACCATTAACTACGACCCTCTGCCTCCTAGCACGAAGCCATTCTTCTAACCAGTTAGCTACCTGACCGCGGATACCGTGCGCTTTAACCTTCGCAATTAGTCTCCTATGCGGAACTGTATCGAACGCCTTTTTAAAATCTAAATAAATAACGTCAGCTGCCCTATGCCTATCGTATTCGCGCACTATTTCGTTATAAAATTCTAACAAATTTGTTAAACAAGACCTATGGCGTCGAAACCCGTGCTGACTACTATTAATCAAACCCCTACTTTCTAAGTGATCGATAATACGATCCCTAACTACGGATTCCAAAAGTTTACCGACAATTGACGTTAAGCTAATGGGCCTATAATTGCTAGCTACCGCGCGGTCGCCTTTTTTAAAAATAGGCGTGACGTTAGCTAATTTGAAGTCTTCAGGAATAATCCCCGTTTCGAGTGACTGATTAAAAATCTTCGCTAAGGGGCCTACGATAACGTCTTTCAAATCTTTCAAATGTCTAGGATAAAAAGCGTCAGGGCCTGGAGCCTTGCTAACTTTTAGCCTATCGATATAATGCGCAATCTCAGCCTCGTAAACAGTTATTTCATCTAAAATAGTCTCGCTACTAAATGGAACGATATCGTCAACGTCGGGGACATTATTTACGTCCTCTACGGTAAAAACTGTCGCAAAAAAGTTATTGAAAATACCCGCCATCGCCTGAGCGTCAGAAGCCAAAGCGCCATTTACATCCAATAGAGGGCCTATGTTATCCTTTACCGGCTTACGATTATTTACGTATTCAAAAAACTTTTTTGGATTATGTTTACTATCCGCAGCTATAACTATCTCTAAATTACGCTTGGCATTCCTAACTGATCTTTTAACCTGACGTCTAAGCTCGATATATCTATTAAAGTTAGCTACCTGGCCATTGCGCTTGTTAAGTCTATACGCTCTATTACGCTCGTTTATGAACTCGCCTACTTCCCTAGTCCACCACTTCGGCCTACCACGATTTCTAACGCGCTTGGGCCTACGAGGAATAAACTCCCTTTCAATATTCCTAAAACTTTCTTTAAACGCCACCCAACGCAAATTTGTATCATTACCCATAAATAAGTTATCCCAGTCCACTACTCTCATCCTATCAGCAAAACTATCAAAATTAGCCCTACGAAAATCAGGGACTTCTATTACGTTACTATCCTGTGTGTTTTCTATCAATAACTTAAACCTAAGAATTTGATGATCGCTACATCCTAAACTCTCGCCTACTTCTAAACTTTCGACTATATTCTCGCCGTTCGTCATCACCAAATCTAAGATATTATCACCGCGCGTTGGTTCGGTAACTATCTGTCGTAAAAAGTTATCGTCCATAAACTCAACCAGTCTCAAACCCTCTTCGTTACCCGTAAAATTCTCGTAATTAACATTAGGACAGTTAAAGTCTCCGACAATTATACTATTCCGATTGTCAATAAAATTACCAAGAAGTGAGTAAAATCTAGTATCTATATCGAGGGGTTGAACGGGAGGTCTATAAACAACGACAAAATTAAAACTAATACTACGCGCCCTAACTTCAACACAGATCGCATTAATTGCTGCCGGAAAATCTAACTTAACCTCGATAGCCCTAAGGGAATTACGAATGTACAGCAAAACGCCGCCTCCAAATCTATGTAACCTATCATTAGTAAAGATTTTAAAACCCGGTATATCAAGTTCCCCCAACAAGTCCCGAGTCACGGTATTTAACCAAGTTTCAGTGATAGCAACTATATCATAGTTGCCGGAATAAATTACCGCCTTAAATTCATTTAATTTATTTCTAATACTACGCGCGTTGCAATAAAAGACGTTTAAGTTATTTTTTACCACGGGCCCGCTTTTTAAACTATTTATCACGTCGGGCCCGCGTTTCCCGGACCCACAACGTTTAAAGAAGGCTTCGACCTATACAGCTTTCGCACGTTTTCGTCTATTAACCTACCTAGCCTAGCATTACCTATTTCATTAAAATGCACCCCATCTTTTATAAAAAGGCTAGGATCATTGAATTCGGACCACAGCTTTACGAAGGGTACACTTTCCTCAGCACAAATCTCTTCTAATTTGTTATTCAAAAATATTGTTTTAGACGTAATTCTAAGACCCAAACCGTGCCTAGGGGTAATACCTAGAACTAAAGACCTATCTGACCTCGCCTTCAGGGACCTAATTAACCCCCTATATCTCTCCAAAAGGTCAGGCACTCTCGTATCTGGCCTATACGAGTCGTTGCCTCCTACCATCGTCACCAACATTGAGTGACGGGAAGCAACGTCAACCCTATCCACTTCGTCTCTAACTCTGTCAACCCTGGCCCCCGGGAGACAGACCCTCCTCCTATTGGTTGGATTCCAATAGGACACTACATGCGTCTAAAACAATACTAAAAAAATATGGAACATACAAATACCTTTTTGTGGAGAAGCATCCATCACAGTTACACTCGACGAGAAAACTGTCTCATCCTTTAACTCTTTTAGTGGTGGATGAGCAAGGGCCTACTCTACTAGGCCGTGATTGGATTGATGCTTTGAAAATGCATATTGACAACATTTTGCCAAAGGGTCAGGCAGATGTGCATACACACTCGCATCCGTCTGACATAGACTCATTGTTAAGGAAGTTTTCTTCTCTTTTTGGGCCTGAAGTAGTCAAACTAAAAGGCCATCAGGTCTCTATAGAGGTAGACCCTAATGTAACTCCGAAATTTTGTAAGGCTCGTTCAATTGCGCATGCACTGCGGGAGAAGGTAGATTTAGAAATTGACAGGCTGCTCAAAGATAAAATTATCGAACCAGTCTCACACGCTAAGTGGCCTGCCCCGGTAGTTCCTGTACTAAAACCTGACAAGTCTGCGGTTATGTGGGGATTACCGTTTAACAGCAAATAGAGCAGTCCTTCTAGATTGCTACCCTATACCCAAGCCTGATGAATTATTTAGCTCTCTTGCTCGGGGTAAATATTTCACAAAACTAGATATGTCCCAAGCCTATGCTCAACTAAGTTTAGACGAAAATTCTAAAGAACTACCATAAATACGCACCGAGGCCTATATAAGTACAATAGGCTATGCTACGGAATAGCATCGGCTCCGGGTATTTTTCAGAGGACAATGGACCAAGTTCTAGGTCACATTCCGGGGTACTTTGTTTTCTGAATGATGTCCTCATTTCAGGTTTATCTGAAAAAGAACACCTAACTAGATTAACCACAGTTCTAAAAAGACTCCGGGATGCCGGATTATGCTAAAGAAAGAAAAGTGTTCGTCGGTCACTAATGAGGTTTCATATTTAGGGTTCTGCATAGATGCCTCAGGCATTCATCCAACGGTGGGTAAACTAGAAGCAATAAAAAATGCACCACCACCGCAACACATCACACAGTTACAAGCTTATTTAGGTCTCCTAAACCTTTATAGGAATTTTTTGCCTAATGCATCGACTTTCCTCGAACCCCTAAATAAGCTATTACGATCTGGGGAACAGTGGAGATGGGAGAAAACCCAAAAGGAAGCACTTGTGGCTTCCAAGGACGTACTACTAAAGTCCACTCTCCAAATGCATTATGATCCTAAACTTCCTCTCATAGTTTTAGCAGATAGCAGTTCTTATGGAATTGGGGCAGTGTTATCTCACCACATTGATGGTGTAGATAAGCCTGTTTTGCGTCTAGAACACTAACTGAGGCTGAAAGGCGATATGCACAACTTGAACGTGAAGCCTTAGCCTTAGTATTTGCAGTAAAAAAAATTCATTTCTATCTATGGGGTCATGAATTGAAACTAATTACTGACCATTAACCTCTCTTAAGTTTATTTTCACCTAATAAAAATATTCCACTTATGGCCTCAGGCAGAGATGGGCAAGATCACCAACTTTGGTGATCTTGAAGATCAAGATCAGATCATCAGAAAAATGTGATCTTGAAGATCAAGATCAGATCACCAGAAAAATGTGATCTTGAAGATCCAGATCAAGATCGTGAAGATCACTTTTCAAGATCACTTTTTAAGATCTTTTATATGAATTGAAAAAAGTTGTACTCTTGTAGAGTAAACAAAAACAAATTATTTTGTTAATCACTCCTGAAAAGTATCACTCCTAATACTCCCCTGAGGGCTGAGGCAATACAAGCATCGCATCCTACCCATGTCACCTGATCTAAACCACGGGATTGACGATTCCCCTTTCAGTTTTTCAGGTGGTAAACTTAAAACTTAGTATTATCATAACTTATCAGCAAAGAAAAAACTATTAAATGACCTACATATAGTTTTTAGTTCTATTTTTCTCAATTCTCATTTCACCAGTCCATAACCCATATCAATGAATGGTCAGCATATATAAGTAAACATTTTTACATAGAATTTAATTTTACAGTTTTACTGCAGTACGCAATTACTGACAATATAAGGGTAAAAACCGCAAGTTAAGAGTGTTAATTTAATGTTCAACCGCTGTAAACATTTGCTTTCAGCAAAACCAATTGTTCAAAGTTACCATCCGAGAGACGACTTCGTTTGGGGCTATGAACCATGCCAGCAAACGAAAACAACCGTTCCACTGGTGCAGAGGAAGGTAGCGTGGTGTTATACCTCTTGAAGATCTTCTTTATAGCAGGATACCTATCTAAAGAGTCGAGTGCCTTACTGGTGCCCTGCAAATAATTGAGGACTTCCAAGTCTTCCTTGTTGTTAGGAGCAGAGAATGAGCCGTCCATAGTTCTGAAGAAATCGTCTTCAGATGATGAGTCTGAGTTCACCGAACTATTACCACTGCTGTCAGAATTACAATTTCTTACAGCCATTTGCAGCTTGTCTTTTACTTGAGACTTGATTGCTTCATGATCGCCGAAATTAGGCCCTTGCAACAATGATATCCATCTAAGTTTGAAATACGGATGAGATACTGAGGCCAAAACGGCATCAGTTACCTCGGGGCTCAACGACAAAAAATGACCAAATCTGGCATTGAAGCCAGCGACGACTGCTGCCAGTAATGGCATGCAATGTCTCAAGCGCAGGTCGTTTGGTTGGATAGGCTCCAATCTTGCGAGGGCATCTTGAGTCACTAGGACTGTTGGAAGAAGACAACCGTAGTAGCATTCTTTCTCTGCCTGTAATTTGTTGAGGGCTGCTGCAATTGGTTTTAGAACAGACAAATATTCTGAAATAAATTCCAATTCATTGTCTTTGAGGATGGGTAGATTCAGTTCTTCAAGAGCTACATTCACGTCGTTCTTATGTTTATATATTTGGCTTAATGAGTCGTACATTGAGTTCCATCGGGTGACGCATGGGTACCTAAATTGGACGCCAGTTATTTCCTGTATTTTTTCTGCTGACTTGGGTTTACCAGCAGCATTCCACAGCGCCGAACATTTTCCCATTGCAGAATGCTTTATCTTCTTTAGTCCAGGTGAATTCAGTCCTTTATCTGCATCAGTTGTTGCTACCAAGTTCAATGTGTGGGAGGCACATCGAATATGGGATGATAGTTTCACTGACTCCTCTCCATGCTCTCCTGAATGTTCAGGAAAGTTGCTGATGATAACCTCTTCATCTGAATCTTTTTCATCATCATCTTCATCTGCATCATCTTCATCAATGTCGTCAGTACGATTCTGAACACGAACACCGAACTCTTTAAAGCATTTCACCATGTTCGATGCATTGTCGGTGACTGTAGATACAACTTTTCTATAAGATAAACCATGCTCCGAGTTGATCCTGTCCAATATTCCAGCAATTTTATCAAAGCTATGTTCCACGAAATCTTCGGCATGCCAGTGCAGCTGATCCTCGCGACAAGTCATCATTGATCTGTAATGTAAGAATATAAAATCAATGTTTGTATGAACATTTTTTTAAGCTTAATTTAATAATATTGGTTAGACACGCACCAGCTAAACTGCGCCACCAAACACTGAAGAGAAGAACTATGTGATATAAAGGAGGCAATTCAGCGATGAGTCGCCTACCATACCACCACATCAGTGACCCATCCCATAAGAGCAAAATGTGGAAGAGTCCATATTCACAGCCTGTGAACATGGACTCTTCCACATTTTGCTGTGAATCAGACACAATGACAGATGACAGAATCAGTGAATTAGTGTGAAATTACTGTGAATCACAGCAAAATGAAGACTCACCAAATTAATGAATGAGGAACACATGTCGAATAATTGAAAAGATTATACTATAAGTCTATCAGACTATCAGTCTATCACCAATGGTCAATTTATCAATTATATAAAAATAATACACTAAATCAATAGCATACCCAATGCGCAGTGACTCCCATGAAACTGCGGTGATTAGTTGACCATATGTCGCATGTAACACACACATGGTCAACTGCTGCCAGTTTTGCTTGTATGTCTTCCTTCATTGTACTGGTTGTTGTTGCAAGAGATCTAGCCAGGGTGCGTCTAGATGGCACCTGAACAGCCGGGTTGACGTCTGAAAAAAATATTTAAAAATTAAAACAAATACAATAGATTAGCTATGGAAAAAATATCAAAATATTTAGCTAGGCTAGCGATAGTCTAATGTTCATACAAATAATATGATTAATTATTTTAATCAGATATTAGCTATGGAAAAAATAGCAAAATATTTGAGTTATACTAACATGAAAGAAGATCCTTAAATTCATGTAGTTCAACTAGGCTCAATGGTAGGAGCCCATTAGCCACAAGCGAGAGAATCTTCTTTTCAAGGATATCCTTGCATATTGGTGGTCCTGGTTTTTGCTTGGAAATGTGGAACATGCTTAGTGTTGACTGCTTGGCAATTTTAGCAGGGTCAGCATTGCTGCCGCTGGCATCTTCTTCTTTAGCTGGACGCTTGCGAGATTTCTTCTCCGATTCATATTCACCCAAAAGATCCGAATGTAGTTTCTGCACAAGAAAATAAATTATTATCATGCGGAGAGACTTCTTGAACACCCTGTATAATATTTATCAGAGTATCAAACTTCTAGTTGAAATTAATACTTAACAAGATTCTAAAATTTTGTTATCTTTAACTAAAATTATTTTCACCATGATCAGTGCATTTTTATCCTATGTTAAATTGAAAGCCGAATTTCGTCCTTCAGTAACTAAATAGGAGAAATTACAGACATGGATCAGACAGAGAGAAAGACAGATACACCTGGCGTTTTATTATAGTTGGATATCGGCAGTTTTTAATGTAGTTACTAGTCCATAATCTATTAATATCTGAAGTGCACAATATATTCAAATGGACGTCTATGTAAATGTAGCATTAGTCTTGTATGGCACCAGTCACTTAAAATATGACTTGAACCATTATATTAATGTTGCTACTTACTACTTAGTTACTAAGTAGTACTAACCCTGAGGTGCCTCAGAAGATTGCTTGTTGAGTCGAGGCCAGCAGACAGAATTGTAGTTTTCTTTGTACACTGCCTACAAATAACTTTGATACTGTTTCCAGTTTTTTCGACAATTTGAAAATATTTTCCGTTCAATAGCACAGATTGATCCTTATTACCAACATTGTTATCTAAATATATTGAATACTGTTCTGGTGACAACCTAGAATATTTGGTTCCCTTGGGAGCCTGTTGAAGTTGTAAAATTGCACTCATTATTAAAAAATTCAATCTGTAAATAAAATATGTTTAGAATTAATTTATTATGAATACGGACCTATAGGCTATATTTTATGCCTATATATAATAATATATTAATAGAACACTTTTAACATAATTGCACAGTAAATTACACTTTTTACGAGCCTAAATTCCACAGTAACTACACCTTCCATGAGCCCACGCATGACGCAAGTCACCCAACTAACAGAAAACATAAACAGTCGGTGTTGAACAAAGTTGCCACCAGATGTCGCTTGGACAAAAAACAAATGACATTCGCATAACGGCATATTTAAGAATCTGAAATTAAAAGTGATTTTGAAGTCTAAAGTGATCTTCAAGCTCAAGATCACAAGAAATAAAGTGATCTTAGATCAAGATCACCATAATAAAAGTGATCTTCAAGATCAAGATCAGATCACGATCTTGATCTTCAAGATCACGATCTGATCTTGAAGATCAAGATCGTGCCCATCTCTGGCCTCAGGTAGGATTCAACGATGGGCACTGATTCTACAAGCCTATAAATTTGACTTAGTACATCGGTCAGGCAAACTTTTAGGTACGGCTGATGCTCTAAGTAGGTTGCCTTTATAAAATCCAAATGAATGCGCACCTATACATACAGAATGGGTTCACTTCAGGGTTGGCAAAAACCCAGCAAAAACCCAACTGGGTTTTTGCCAACCCTGGTTCACTTGGTGGAGTTTTTGGAATCCACTCCAGTATCTGCAGTACAAATAGAGCAGTGGACAAAATCAGACCCTATTCTGTCTAGGGTCATCCATTACTGCTCAGCTGGTTGGCCTACTAAGGTTGAGAGTGAATTACAGCCTTTTTATCAACGTTAGTCTGGACTCTCGATCCAAAATGGCTGTCTCTTATGGGGCCACAGAGTGATAATTCCGAATGAAGGCAGGTCGAATTTAGTGAAGGAACTTCACGCTGAGCACATGGGTGCAACAAAAATGAAAGAGATGGCGAGAGCTTATTTCTGGTGGCCCGGTTTAGATGGAGAACTCGAATCATTGGTTCGTTCCTGTCAAAGCTGCCTCGAGAACAGAGATCTCCCAAGGAAAAGTCCACTTCATCCGTGGGAATGGCCTACTATACCTTGACATAGGATCCATGTTGACTATGCAGGTCCTATAAATAATACCTATTTCCTAGTCATTGTGGACACCTATTGTAAGTGGGTGGAAATTTCTCCAACCACTTCCACGACTTCAAGTGTTACTATTCGCTTACTGCGTTCGTGTTTCGCTCGATGGGGTTTACCCGAAGTTCTGGTTTCCGACAATGGTACTTGTTTTACCAGTGAGGAATTTCGTTCTTTTGTTCACCTAAATGGTTATTAGACATGTCCGGTCTAGTGTTTTTCACCCGTCTACTAACGACCTCGCGGAAAACATGGTCCGTACTTTCAAGTCGGCATTGCGTCATTGTCGTGGGTAGGAAATGCAAGAGGTGTTGGATAAATTTTTGTTTAAATATCGACTAACACCTCGCACAACGACTGGGGTGTCTTCTAAATTCGTGATTGGCCGGGAAATTCGTTCAGTTTTCGATCTCTTACGTCCAAACGAAACGTTACAACAACGAGTTTTACGCCATCAGGAAAAACAGAAGCTGTACCACCTAATGATCCAGTTATGATTCGCAACTATGGCGCTGGACCAAAATGGGTTCCTGTTTCCTTCAAGTGCCAACTAGAAGATGGTCGTTCTATTAAACGCAATCAGGAAAATGGTTCAATTCGCCCGCCTATGCAGGTTGCACCTATTCCTACTACTTTAACCCCGGTCCGCAGGTCGTCTAGGGTCTCTCACCCTCCTGACAGACTAAACCTGTATATATATATATATATATATATATATATATATATATATATATATATATATATACAGGGTGAGTCAAAAGTAGCGCCCGATTTCTGTTTTTTCGGCTGTCAGATTCTTTCTGCATGCCCTTCATGATGGAGATGACGACCGCCGTCTTCAATTTTGCGAAGAGTTCTTAGCTAAACTTGACGAAGAGGACACAATGCTAGACAACATCTGGTGGTCAGATGAGGCATGTTTTAAGCTTAACGGCACAATTAACAGACAATTGTGTCTACTGGGCTGCGGAGAACCCAAGAGTGACAGTTGAGAAGGAGGTAAATTTACCTGGCGTGACAGTTTGGGCAGCCATATCTCCATTAGGGATAATTGGACCCTTTTTCTTTGAGGGATCTGTCACTGCAGAAATTTACCTGGATATGCTGCAAACCTTCTTTTGACCCAGGGTACAAGATCAGGACTTGTTATTTCCAGCAAGATGGAGCTCCACCTCATTATGGACGTCATGTTCGTCAGTGGCTTGATGAAAACTTTCCTGGAAAGTGGATCGGCCGCCGCGGTCCGATCGAGTGGCCGGCACGCTCCCCACACCTTACACCTCCATATTTCTTTCTTTGGGGGCTCATGAAAGACCTTGTTTATCGTGAAAAGCCTCGTACCATTCAGGAATTGAAGGCTCAAATCACTGCAAAGTTTGAGGAAATTGATATCGAACTCTGCAGGCGTGTGTGCCACTCTGTGCCTGCTCGGCTGCAATTGTTCATCGATCACGAGGGAGGGCACTTTGAAAATTGCAAGTAAAACAGCTTGGTACAGTTCCGTAATAATT
Organism: Bathynomus jamesi; assembly: GCA_023014485.1. Classification (NCBI taxonomy): domain Eukaryota; kingdom Metazoa; phylum Arthropoda; class Malacostraca; order Isopoda; family Cirolanidae; genus Bathynomus; species Bathynomus jamesi. The sequence continues at coordinate 79,305 of JAJOZX010001019.1, read as the reverse complement.
TTCCCCCGAATAAATGGTTAGATAAACATGTCATTCATTTATTTCTACCTTCTTGTACACTGTAATACAAATGACAACACAAAGGGATAAACAGAGGAACGCTGACTAAGGAATATCTAATTCAACGCACCGTTAAGTGCCTTTGTTGTTTAGAAACCTAGTAACTTAGCGGGATCACTAACCCCACGCTTTTACACCATGATTAACCTGTAAATTGTAGTATGCATTTATATTCATATATTGTTATGGTTTCCGTGTGTGTTCACGGAACCAATGGGCCCCGCAACTCATCTGGTGCTCTGGGCCCCGCGGTAGCTAAACACGCCCCTGTAGCCCTGTTCAAAAATCAACTTTTTCTTATTTTCATAGGTTTCTGTACTTTTCCCATGCTTTTTGACCTGAAAAGGCCGAAAATCACAACCACTTTGACCTAGGTTGTTGGGAAGCATTGCCGCATGGAGCTTTAAGTTTTCTGCCTTGAAATCGGCCAAAAGCACCAGTTCCGGGGTCCCTTGAATCATGTTTTGCACTATAACTTTTTATCTAAACAAGATAGAGCAACAAAATAGGCACCAAATTAAAGTGTTTTTAATCCTCTTTCTAACTTATACAATTATGATAGTCTTGGAACAAGAAATGGCACATTGGTACATACAAAGATTTCAGAAATATCACAAAATTCGTTTTCTCACACTCAAGGCAGACAAGGCGCCTTATTCATGACACAAATTGAGATTAACATTTTGTCACAAGTCTAATCGATCAAGAAGTGAAAGCATTACATGATGATTAATTTCATAATGACATTTACACAGTCAGTTGTTGAGAGTTTGTTTCTTGAAGCTGTCAAAGCGGCGTCTGTTGAACTCCACAGCTTGAAGGAGATAGTCCCTTTGCTTGGCATCTGTTGTTATGACATTTGCAAAGTCGCTCATCATCTTGACACCACGTTCAGCAATGTCATTCACCGCTTTCAGATTCTTAACATAGTCCAACGCTTTTCTGTAGTCCTCATTCTGTGGCCAAGACGTGACAAGTTCCAGAAGCCACTCGGATCCAATGTTCAGTGTGTCCAGCAGGAAATGTGATTCTGGGCCAATGAGATCAACCAGGGTGGTCTTAGCTGTGACTCTCTGGAATAGAGACTTTCCTGTTCTGAAGCTGTCTGGCTTCTCAGTGGCATGTAACTGGGCAGCAATGTCGTGCTTCAATGTGTCACTCAATCTACTGCTGAACAGGGCAAATGGCACGACTTCCTGCGTCAGGTACCATTTGTGGTTTTCCATCTTATTAAGTACTGCATCAGCAAGCTCTGGGTCAGTTTTCTTGTACTTCAACATGTCCTGGATTAGACTTAGATCATTCACGGGAGCATCTGCAGCAGACATTGACATCATCCATACAGGAGTGTAGAACAGCGCAAGGAAGGTGTTGAGTCTTTCCAGCTTTGATATAGTGTCTTCGTCGTACTCAAGTTGATCTGCAAACATCAGCATTTTCATGGAGTACAGGTTTCTGGCCATCCATCTGGCCTGATGAATGGCGCCTGGTCGACTCCAGTGAATACCTCGAGGAGGCGTTCCTCCAAGAACAATGACTCAGTTCAGCCATTTCCCTGTAGTCGGCTCTTGGAAGCCTTTCTGCTGTTAGAATGTCTTGGAGTATTTCTTCACTGTTCTTCTTCTTTTCCTTCAGCCATTTGCTGTTGATAGCCAGCATCTTTGGGTTTACCTTGGACAAGTCCGTCCAAACATCCTTCAGATGCTCAAACCAGGGATTATCTGGCCCCTTCATCTTCCCAAACAGCTTCTCCCAAACTGCTCCTACTAGGATTTCCAGGATGTGATGTCGACAGGCCAGATAAAACACCTTTTTGTTCAACATTTTCTCAAGCAGTTTGGCAGCTCCTCTGTGAACTCCACTGTTACTGGATGTAGTGTCAAAACAAGGGCAGTAACATTATCCGTAAGTTCCCATGTCTCCAGTAAATCCATTGAAGCCTCAGCCTGAGCTGTGCCAGAAGAATTGTCGATGACAGGTACTCCCAATAACTTTCCTTCAGTGTATGAAGGTGGACCAGACACTAGCACAGCTAAAGTCTCTGAGGTACTTCCAGGTTCACTGCCCAAGACAACTTTGAGCAACTTTCCATCCCAGTGTAAGGCAACGTACTGTCGGGGGTTTTCACAAAACTTGGACATGTGACTCTGGCTGATATTATACCTGGACAGCATTCTGTTGCGACGTGTTGTTGAGGTTGAGATGACGAAGTTATCCAGATCAGCCCCTCCAGCTTTCAAGGTGGCAGAAACCATGGCAGTAACTTGATTGTCTGATAAACCAAGACGATCAGCTGTATTGCAGATGACATCACATTCCATGACCTTCCTTGGAAACGTCAAAGTCACACTAGTCACAGTGTCTTGATGGTGAGAACATCCAGGACGAGGCTGATGGTAATCCATGTCCTCTGTGTTAGCGTCGTTGTCAGTTGAGTCACCCCAGGTAATGTCATCCACATGAACAACTGCCTCTTGTTCTGCTGCAGCTGTAAAATAGTACAACATGTTAAGACAGTAATTGTTAAGTACATGCTAAATATCACAATGGAGTAAAACTTAAAACTTTTTGTAACGTTCAAAGTAATTAGTTTTACCTTGTTCTTGTCTATGCTGCAGTCTTTCATTCCTCGCTGCTTGCTGCAGGGATCTTGTCTCAAAAATCTTGTCATGACCAGACATATGACCTTTCCTCTCAGTCTTTTGGTCTTCGTAGAACCTGATATCCTCATCTTTCTTCTCTCTGGATAACAGTCTGTTGTTCTGTATTTCCTGGATTGCATCTGGAGCTCCTATATCGAACAGGCTGTCTAATTCCAGCACAAATGCTCCTCTTTTTCCTCCAGGGTTACTTGCTCTTCCTTTGCTTTTCACCAGAGCACGATGTTTCTCATGTAGTTTCATGAAGAGCTTCATTGCGTTGTACTTGGTCATTGTCTTGATCCTAGCCATCTGCCAGAATGGGATGATAGATTCAACTGTTTCATATGCTAGGTCTTGAACCATGGGCCTCCCTGCATTTTCCGGTAAATTCTGAAGATTAAGGAAATACTGGAACGCCTGTCTGTTGGTGGGAAGCTGGGAACCACTGATAAAAGCTGAAGGGTATCCAACCAGGAAAGTTTCAGTGAGAGATCTGGCAGATGGCCCAGTTGACACCTGCCTGTGGACAGTACGTGGAGGTTCTGAGATATCAACTGTGCGCCCACGGAGCTCCCTCAGTTCCTTGCTTAATGCCATTGTGAAGTTGTAACTTGTAGATGGTTTTCTAGATTCTGATTGAGTTTCTGTTGTTTCCTGAAAAATGATAGATAATTATTATTATTATTATTATTATTATTATTATTTATTTATTATTATTATTATTATTATTTATTAATTTTATGCTCTTTCATTTGATACATAATTTGTTGCTCTATCTTGTTTAGATCAAAAGTTAAAGTGCAAAACATAATTCAAGGGACCCCGGAATTGGCGCTTTGGCCGATTTCAAGGCAGAAAATTTAAAGCTCCATGCGGCAATGCTTCCCAACATCCTAGGTCAAAATAGTTGTGATTTTCGGCTTTTTCAGGTCAAAAAGCATGGGAAAATGTACAGAAACCTATGAAAATAAGAAAAAGTTGATTTTTGAACAGGCCTAACGCCCTGCCTAAGAGTACATCGGTAAATGGTACAATCATGAGGCAAGTGTAAGGGCGTGGTCCATATACAGTCGGAGTGTATTCTCGAAATTAGGGGTAATTAGTATGGTTGAGTGCGAATACTGGTGGTAATTTTAGTTGTGTCTGAGAGGTGTGTTAATTATTTCAATTAATTCTAGATATCTTTCATATCCTTTGTATTTGGTTAAGAGAAAGTGAAGATGTGTAAATTTGTCCGAAAGAGTATGGAAGAAGCGATTGTTTTTATGTAGTGATTCGGTGGTTTGTTCTACAGGGAGTAATTAATGATATCTTTTATTTTCGAGCTTTGTGAGGGTAAACATAATAAAGGTAATAAAGGTATCACCATCCTTTCCAATCTTTATTACACACTATGGTTCCATTTAAATGGGAGTAATAAAGATTGGAATGGATATTGGTACCTTTATTACCTTATTATTACCTTCATCACGTTTGTCCTCACAAATGTGAAAAAAAAACTATTAATTACTCATTATGGTTCCATTTAAATGGAGCACCCTGGAGAATATGTCCACTATACTGTCGATTTCGCGCGAAGAGTATCAGTTTTAACTCAATTTTTCTAATGTTTTCTCCGGTTGCCAATCCGATTAGGCCTTTGAATACTTTTCCTCCCATATCGATCAATCCCCTTTTACTTCTTCGATTAGATTTTGTTGAATTATGAGGTCCAGTTTGTATCTATGTTATTGCTAATATATCTGATAGGGTGTGTGTTGTAGTTTGAATGTTTTCAGCTGTTTTCTAATAAAGCGAGATTAATCTGGTCTTTTCCGTGGATATGTTCAAAAGAACCGAGAATTTTACTTTCGAATGTATTTAATTGTCTTTTTATTTGAAGGAGATTGGTTTTAATTCGAGCAGGTGGTTGCAAATTGATGAAAAAGTCCGCGTGTCCTTTCAAACATTTTCCTTCTGTAAGCTTTTCTATAACTCCAGTTGAAATTTTAATGGTAGGGCTACAAAAGCAAATTATATGCAAAATTATAAGGGGGACAACTTTATTAATTTCTACGTCTTAAATTATACTGAGCTGGGGGTGGTCGTGTAGATATTTGTGTGCGGAGTCGTCGGCCTCACTTAGATGGTAGTGGAGGTAGAGCGTGTTCGTTTTTTATGTGAAGGTTCTAGTTCGCGTGGTTGATGCATTTGTGGCCGGTATGTAGGGTCCGTGCGTCGATCATCCACCGGTGAGGGTGGTAACAGAGGAGATAGAAGCGTTTCACTGAGTGGTCCTCTTGAAGAGGTTTCTCCAGGGTCTGGTTCCGATGGGAACTTTGTTTCTGGGACTCTCCTTGTTCAGAGATTGTCTCAAGTACTGGTGGTATTATGAGGTACCAATCTTCGTCACGGGTAATGGTTTCCGCGACGACCACGTTTGTTTTGTGGTCCCTGCTGGATTTGTTAATACCTTGATCTTTCGAAGGGTAGGTTGCTCAAACAGTTGGCAAATGTTTTTTGAGAAGGTGGTGTTCAGCAGCTATCCTCAAGTTTTCAGCGTGAATGATCTTTAGTTTGGAACGGTGTCGGAGGTTGAGGACTTCGTAACAGTTTTTTCCGAGGTTTTTCGTTATCCTATATGGGCCATCCCATTTTAGGTATAATTTACGATGAGCACTTGAAGGTTTGACGCTCTCTATGTAACAGCGCATACCGACGATTGTTGGGGATGTCCGTTGTTGGGGATGGCGCCTATATTACTGTTGCTCCATCTGCTGGTTTCGTTAGTCTAGAGCACGTCGGATTATGTCAAATATTTTAAAAGTTGCCGACTTATTTCCGCCATCTCGGAAGGTGTTAGAACTTCAGGGTCGCTTTTGTCAGGTAAGTGAAACGGCAGCCATTTTTCGTCGTACCGTTTTTACCATAGAGAGAGAATCATCCCATGTTCGAGAGGATGCATCGACAACATGGCGGAGGGCTTCTCGGATTTTTCGATTGTCTTTCCACTAAGCCGTTTGCCTGTGGATGGTATGCTACAGTGTGTGTTTTTAATTTTAAACATTTTGCAGAGTGATTCAAACAGCTTGGAAGTGAAACTAAGGGCCTTATCCAAAATTAGGATGGAAGGAGTATTATGGTTTTGGATGACGCGTTCCACTAGTGCTCTTGCCACAGTTTCCGAGGTCTGGTTTGGAATGGCAACTACTTCGCTGTAACGCGAGAAGTGGTCCGTAAAAACGATGATGCATTGGTTTCCCTTTTGATGTTTTGGTGAATGGTCCCTGGATGTCCATTCCGGTTCTCTGCCAGGGCCGTTGGCATACTGAATATTTATGCATGGGAGTTGTGGATGGTGCGTTGCTTTATGTTTTTAAACAAGACGGGCATTCAGCGATGTATTCATGAACCTTTTTGTTCATTTCTGGAAAATGGTATCACTCCAAAAGACTCTTGATGGGGCAATCCGGACCCATGTGGCCATACAAAGGTGAGTCGTGACAAAGTCCGATGGCTATATCTACGAGATCTTTTGGTATTTCCACGAGGTCGTTTCCATCTTCGTTTCTAAAATGTACGAGCCCATCCTTTATGTTATACTGCTCTTTCATCTTAGATGGCTCTTTTTGTTCCAGGCGAACACGAATGTTCTGGGTGTGTAGGTCTTGTTCTTGAGAGTATTGCAAACATTCGTGGTCAAGCACAAAAAAGGTTTCTACCTTATTTACTTGGGTGTCGGGCTTGAGTCTCGACAATCTGTCTGAAATAACTTGGTTTCCCTAGTTTGTATACGATTTTTGCGGCGAAGTCCTGAATCAACAGAGCCCATCTCCTCCACCGTCCTTCAAGTAGCTTGTCCTTGAAGAGATACGCGATTGGCTTGTGGTCAGTTTTGATGGTTATCACGTACATTTATTTTCATTCATGTATATCTGCTGTTCTGTGCCGGTGACACTTGTCACTTTCGTGCTCCTATCTTCCTATCAAAATTAACAGTATTTAAAGTCAGTGAACCGTTGTGTTACTTCTCAAATAAAATTTGTAAATGTGCCAAAATTACGCAGATAAATCTCATCAGATGATCCACAATACTTAACTAATAATAATAATGAATAAAATATATCTTCAAAATGTTCTGGAGACATCCGGCGCTACCGTCATAGTCCTATGAGGTAGCAAACAGTGACATGAAATAGCGGGCATACGAACGAACGAATGAACGAGTGAATTTTAACTGCCTAAATTGCTCAAAATATTTTCCAAAGGTCAAGTAAACGCTCTGAAATCTGAAATGAAAGACCGAGGAAATAAATTAATAGCTTTATTACTTTAGGTTTATTTACAAACTTACGCGCGATGGAAGTGTTAAAAAGTATTAGTTAAATTTTACGATTAGCTTAATAAACAATATATAATTTTTTAAAATATCGCAACAGAATCTTTTTAATACAGTTAATAATGTTATTCGTTATGTACTAAGTTGTTAGCACGTTTAAGAAAGTGAAGGCGAGGTATATGGCGAGAAGAGATCCCCGCATGAAAAATATGGCAAGTGACAGCCGACAGGAACACCAACTTGACATGGCAGGAATCACTAATAATTGTAATGATGGTGCAGTAGTGGATGACCTACTATGCTTTGCCAACAAGTTTGACTATCTGGATCCTGTAACTATTAATAAGTTGTGTGTTGATATTTAATGATGAAAAAATTGATCGCTCAAAGAAATTGATGTTTGATTTATGTGCTAATAAGGATACGGGTAGGTTAATTAAAGGAGGGGGCTCTATAAAGAGTGTTCATGATATTGAAGACATTATTAAAATGTTTTAGTAGAAGAGTACTGATACCCCAGTGTTTGTAGCCCAAGATCTGGCTAATCTGCCAAAGGTGTCATTGGAAAATATGGATGTTTGTTTTCTTCTTGCAACTATCCGAAAGGTGCAAGAGGTGGTGGTCCTCCTGAGAAGGGCGATGGATACTCAAGCTACAACCTGTAGTGGTTTGGTAGAAGTAGGTACTGTCACTGCTTCCAGGTGTGGAGGCCCAAGAAAGAGGGAGGGTGCAGTCTTTCCCCCCAACACTGCCTCCCACCTTTGTGAGGGTCCCATCAGAGTATGATGGGGTAAGGGTACAGGGGCTCTCTCAGCCTCTTTCGCCAGTACACAGACACACCCCACTCAGAGCTGGAGCACTGCAGGAGGAATTCCCGCCTCTTCTAAATGGTCAAAGATCTGTGAGGGGCAGGGTGCAGCCTATTCCCAGGTCCATGAATGCAGATTCCTCTGCACCTCAGCATATTCGTGGATCCACGAAAACAGAGCCCTCTGCCTCTAAGCCTTATCCTGGATCCTTGAATGCGGACACTGCCACATCGCCAGCTCAATACCCGCTCACACAGGGTACCCCCTCACACACACAATGGGCATTGGTGAAATGGGATGCTGAGAATGTAGGCGTGGGTCAATGAAGACTGCTAACATCTTCGCCTCGAGATGATGACCTGATCTTAAGGACGAGGAGCTGCAGGTATTTGTGGAAGAAAAAGTGAACCTTCAGGTTGCATGGAGGAAAATTGACTCCAGGTCGACCACGTACAGTTCCTTTCAAGTTAAGCAGTCTGTGATGATCCAAGGGTATCTATGGATCGGAGCACCGACAATTCAGCGCAAGTCAGTACAGTTAAAAGTTTAGTTAAAAATAATAAAAATAAATCGCAATAAATAAAAGAGAAAAATTTGTATATTTATATATATGCTAAATTGGGTCTGTATCGAAGGAGTGACATTTCAAAGGAGTGACATAACAAAGGAGTGACATAAATACCGTAACGAAGGAGTGACATAACGAAGGAGTGACAAATCGGAGATAAAATTCAAAGGAGTATAATTATTAAAATTTTATTTAAAAAAACAAAATTTGTTAGAATTGTTAAAATTAAGATTTTATTTAAAAAACTAGAAACCAAACCTAACCTAACCTAACCTAACCTAACAGTTGCAAGCCTCTCTTCCCTCTGGATTTGTTCTTTCTTCTTCTTTGTTGGTATTTTCGCGCTGAATTGTCTTGCGCTGAATTGTCTTTGCGCTGAATTGTCGGGTCACGCTATGGATCAAGCAGTATGACCGGAACGGGTATATATACGGCGATTCTATGAGAAAAGGGGAAGAAAAACACCTGCATCCCCTCTCAAGTGCTGGAGAGGGTAATTACGGAGACATCATGCGTCGTACTGTGGAGGAAAATCCAGCTGGGTCAAGTGCTGTAACTGCTGTACCTTGTACAGATGAAATTGAACATGGAGAAAATGTACCTTCTCAGAAGATGGATTGCAGAACTACTGCATCTTCCTAATTGCAACATTCAAGTTAATCTCTTATAACTGGAGAAGCCTAAGCTTAGGCAATAACAGCAAATGCAGGCGGATCATAATTGATAAGCTGTTAGAGAATGCTGATATTCTCTGTCTGCAGGAAACATGGCTATGGAAGCAGGACTTAAAATACCTGAATACCCTGTCCAGTGACTTTCACGGGTTAGGGGAGGCTACCAGAGATAAACAAGATGGTCTCCTTGCAGGCCACCCACCTGGTAGGGTGGCTACTAGCTATCATATGTAGGTTAGAGTATGGTTAATATATTAGTGAATTAAAACTTGGATTGAATTGGCTAACTGGAATAAAAATTTGTGTAGACAAAAAAAGTTGTCATTTTGTGTATCTAATGCGTATATATATATATATACAGGGCGTCCCAAAAAAATGCATACACACTTTAACAGCTGATAGCTCAATTGATGTTTCTTTCTTTCCAAGTTAAACCCATTAGAATTAATAATGGCAGTCAGACTAAGCTTTGAACAAAGGAAATTCATTCTAAAATGCTACTGGAAGTGTGAAAACGCAGTTGAAGTGCAAAGACAGTTTAGGAGGGAGTTTCAAACAGATCCACCAACGCGACTTACCATCACTCGAATTAGAGATAAGTTTGAAGCCGATGGAACTGTTCAGAATGTCCACAAGAAGCGTTCCGGAAGACCACGGACATCGACAAGCCACACAAAGCAAGAAAGAGTACTGGAAACGTATCACCAAAGTCCAAGAAAATCTGTGCGGCAAGCGAGTCGTGAGGTAGGAATTTCAGAATCGTCTGTCCAACGCATTTTGAAGCGCTGTCAATGGAAAAGTTACATTCCAAGATTAGTCCATGCTATTAATGAAGATGATCCGGACCGAAGAGTGGAGTATTGCGAGTGGTACTTGGCACGATGTGGATGTGGATTGGACGAAGGGGTTTCGTAGAATACCCTCCGCGTTTACCAGACCTCACACCACTAGACTTCTTTTTTTTATGGGGATACTTAAAAGACAAAGTCTACGCTATAAAACCTGCAACAGTCGCTGAATTGAGAGCAGCCATTGAACGAGAATGCACACAAATACCAAACGAAATGTTTCGTGATGTTTGCGATTCCATTGCTTCGCGTTATCAGCAGTGCCTGGACCAGAACGGACGTCAGTTTGAAAACAGGCGTTGACAAAACAATTAAATAATGTCTGTAGATTCTATTACATTTTGAAAATGAAATGTATTTTAATAAACACTGCCTTTATAAGTATTTAAAGTGTGTATACATTTTTTTGGGACGCCCTGTATATATATATATATGTGTGTGTGTGTGTGTGTGTGTGTGTGTACACCTGATGCAAATCAGGCAGTTCTGAATATGGTAATTTTGTACTCCTATACTAGCTCTGACCATATGCCCCTCTTAATTGAATCTGACATTAACTGTATTCCAATATCGTTACAGATAAATGATACACGTAAAGCGAAGTTAGACTGGTCTAGAGTTGATGATGAGGGCAAATAACATTATTGTAATAAGTCTGATGTATTGCTAAGTATGTGGGACGGTCAGAAAATAAGTTTACACGGTGTATAATTTCGTAACTAAAGGACCTACATTGATTGTTTGTATCAAGTGAATTCGTTAATTATTGTTGGCAACACTGTACGTCGATTCGGCTGCCATCTACCGGACACTGGTTATACGAGTCAAGTGAACAAGGCGGCTCGACTGGAACAGTGGTCCAGGCACGAGGTGCTTGCAGTTATTCGATTTTTGAATGCAAGAAATGTGTCCGCGGCAGAAATTCATCGCCAGCTGGTGGAGGTTTATCGGGAAGATGAAATGAGTCGGCAGAGTGTAGCAAAATGGTGCGCGCACTTTCGTGCCGGAAGATTCATTACGGAGGATTGTGAAAGAAGCGGCAGACCCACAACAGCAATCACTGCAGACAACAGGACACTCGTGGAAAACGCGATTCACGATAACAGAAGGATTACGGTGCGTGAACTACAACAAGACTTGAATCTGTCACATGGAAAAGTTGTCACTATCATTCAGGAGTTAGGGTTCCACAAAGTGTGTGCGCGTTGGGTACCTCGAGCACTATCGGAAGACCACAAGAAACAACGAATGGCTTGTGCCCTGTCATCTCTGCAACGATATTCTGAGTCCATCAGTGGTCAAGAATTTCTCGAGCGCATTGTCACAGGAGACGAGACATGAGTTCATCACCATACTCCGGAAACAAAACGTGCCAGCATGGGATGGAAACAGCCTGGGTCTCCGCGATCAACGAAGTTCAAGATTGTGAGGTCCGCTGGCAAAGTGATGGTTACCGTGTTTTGGGACCACAAAGACGTTTTAAAAAGGCACAACAATCAATGCAGCTGCATATTGTTCAACACTGGAGCGTTTACGAGCGGCTATTAAACGCAAACGTCCTGGACTGCTCCGTAAAGGTGTTCTGCTTCTGCACGATAACGCACGGCCGCACTCTGCAGGAGTGCCGAACGATTACCATCTGTTTGCAGCGCTTAAGCAACATCTTGGCGGTCAGGGACGGATTAACCAGTAGGCTGAAGTAGGCTATAGCCTACCAGGCCACTTTTCCAAAAGTTGAGGGAAACACCAAACCAGAACAGGCCGCCGAACCCGAGAAACAGACCGAACTAAGAAGCTCCGCCTGACTCTGGAGAACCTCGAGTCATTATGTTTTATATAATCTTTTGAACCAAAGCATATCCAAAGGTTTTGTCCCACATGTACAGACTACAGTAGTAAATTTGTTCGTTTCATTGTCTTTTTTTGAACGATACTATGTTGTGAACAAGTGTTGTAGCTGCCAATACTGAGTGTACATACCATAGGTTATTTTGTAGAATTACCAAGCCTGAGTGTCTAGGCAGATGTTAGCGTGAGCCTAGACATGACAGGCCACTTTTACGATTAGCCTACCAGGCTTACTCGGACTTAATCCGGCCCTGTTGGCGGTAACAAATTTCAAAGTGATGGCGAGGTGGAAACAGCTGTGACACGATGGCTGAGAACACAGGACAGGGAGGACACGGACTTCTATGAACAGGGAATCGAAAAGCTTGTCTCACGATATGATAAATGCCTCAATTGTGGCGGGACTATGTGGAAAAGTAGTGGGATAGCTGTACAATTAAATCTGCACTGTCGTTAGATTTGGAAATAACTTATTTTCTGACCGCCCCTCGTAATATATGTAGCCCTATTGATGCTCTAGCTTGTCAGGATGTAAACTGTAGAATTTAAACACATATTTTGGAATTTAAAGACATGTATGAACAAGTTGTTTCCTCTCTCAATAATACGAGCTTAGACTTAAATACCTTTAGGAGAAAAATTATACATGTAGACCTGGCTGGAACTTCATAATGCATTCAGAGATGCTTTTTTAATGTGGTGTGAACAAGGGAAACCAAAGCAAGGCCCTGTATTACACCCCAAAAACAGAGGGTTAATGACAAGTTCAAGTATGCATTAATATATACAAAATTTATGGGGATGAGTTAAGCAGGGATGCTATGGCTAGAAAGCTTGCCAGTAAGAATCCAAGAGACTTTTGGGAAGAATTAAAAACAATAAATACTAGTGCAATGTCTCTTCCTGCTGATATTGAAAATGTAGCTAGGACTGAGAATATAGTCAAATTATGGAAGGAACACTACAGTGAGTTATTCAACTTTGTACATAAGAGCACTAATGTTAATTGTGATGCTACCTATAGTCCAGATATAAGAGTTAGTGTATTTGAGACTAAACAGGCTATAAAATGTTTAGATTGTAACAAATCATGTGGTATTGATCGTATTTGTACTGAGCATCTGAAATTTATTAGTGACAGATTAGTGCCTCTAATAGCTTTATGATGTACAGGCTTACTGAGACATGTTTTTTTTTAGCCAGATAGTGTTATCCGTTGTTTTGGGGCCAGGACTAAAAAATGAAAAGGGTAAAATCAATAGTAAAGATAACTATAGGGCAATAGCTTTGGCCAATATTATGTCTAAGGTGTTTGAATATTTAGTCATTAATAGACTTGAATGTTACCTGTATACTGGTGATAACCAATTTGGTTTCAAAAAGAAACACAGTACTGATGTGTGTGTGTGTGTGTCTTGAAAGAGATGGTTTGTAAATACCAAACTCTAGATGCTAATGTATTTTTGTTTCCTGGATGCCTCTAAGGCATTTGACGGTGTTGATCATGACAAATTATTCATGGAACTTGTAAATCGTAATGTACCTGGTTACTTGGTCTGTATATAAATATTCTGGTATAATCACCAAACAATGATTGTAAGATAGGGTGGAGTTAATTCAGAGCCCTTCTCTGTGACCAATGGTGTCAGGCAGAGAGGGATATTATCCCCCTACTCATTCAATGTTTATATGAATAATCTATCTATTGTACTGAACACTTGTTAAATAGGTTGCTATTTTGGCACAATGATTGTTAATCATCTGATGTATGCAGATGATCTAGTTCTTATTTCTACATCTGTAAAAGGGCTCAACACAGTTTTGAAAGTTTGTGAAAGGGATGAGAAGGATAACGACATAAAAGATAATCCTGCTAAAAGTCATACTATGATTGTGAGGACCAAGGACTACATGTATATAAAATTTCCTGAATTTCAATTGACTGGTATTGTGCTGTCAGAAATGACCCGAAGTATTTTGGCCACATATTAACTGATAGTCTTTCAAATGACTGTGATATTCTAAGACAGTGTAGACAATTATATGTTCAGGGAAATACTTTGATTAGAAAGTTTCATGTGTGTACATTAAATGTTAAGTTGAGCTTGTTCAAAACTTTTTGTACTCCACTGCAGTGGTTCCCAACCGGTTTTGGCTTATGGCCCCCTTAGGAACCTTATTTTTTCCTGTGGCCCCCATAAGCATTATTTTCAGTAGGTAATATGCAGATTAACTCTATTTTACAAAAACAAATATATATAAAGGATATTAAAACAACTATTTGTATTCAGGTACAATATTATTTGTCACATAGGACTATAAACATAACAAAAACTAAACAGTGGCTAACAAAAATTTAATAACCTTTTAAAATAAATAATTTTTCCTACAAAAAAATAAAATCCTTTAGCAAAATCAAATAAATATATCATTAACTCCTTATTTATTCAATGCGATCCTTGTGACTCATGCAGTTTCGCAAGTTTTTCAATATCAGGGTCTATGGTTGTCAGAGACAAACGAAGATCACCTCTACTTACTATTTCTAAGCGGTTGCGAGCTTTTGATAGTAGGTGTGACACTTTACTAAAACCGGACTCAACCAGATAAGAAGTAGGAAAGGCAATGAAATACAATTTTACTTCGTCCCAAAGCAATGGGTATTTCATAGCAATTTCACTACTTGTCCATAAGTTACTGAGCCCATGCTTAAATTTAGCCTGAGAGATTTGATTACTCTGTAACTCAATGAGGCTTTCTTGTAATCTGATATCAACATCAGCTGCATTAATCCCAAATGGGTCTACCACCCAACCTGGAATGTCCATTTCTAGAAGATCTGTGAACCTAACTTCCATATCACTGTGCAATTTCTCCAAATGATCAATGTATACTAAAATATCATCATCTTTCAGCTCACTCTCAATAGTGCGGAGGGTTGGAAACTGTATCAACTCCTTTCGCCCGATATTTGTCCTGAACAGCTTAATTTTTCCCAGAAATGCACAAATAGCCTCTTTGCAAGTTAAAATATTTGTATTTTTACCTTGTAGCTGTTTGTTCAAGACATTTAGCTTTTCAAATATATCTGAAAGGTAGAATGTCACATTTGGCAGCAATGATTTGTACTCCAAGCTGCTTACCATCCAGAAATAATGCAACACTATCCCAAACTGCAACGAAGCGACGCAGAAAATTTCCCTTAGAAAGCCATCGCACCTCTGTATGCAAAAGTAGGCGCTCGAACCCTTCTTCATTGCTAGCACAGAGTTGTCGGAAAAGACGCCCTTGAAGTGGATTTGACTTGATAGTGTAATTAAGGCAGTCAACCTTATCAAGTGCATCTTTCAGACGTCCTCCTAAATTTTTTGCAATCAGATGTTGACGGTGGACAACACAGTGTATGCAAAAAACTTTAGGTACAGCCTCTTTTAAATGTGCAATAAATCCCCTATATCTACCTACCATAGCAGCGGCGCCATCAGTTGCACAAGCCATGATATTTCCAAGTGGAATATCATTTTCTTTGAAATAGGTCACTACTTCTTTGAAAATTGTTTCACCTTTAGTATCTGTCACAAGGCTCCGGGCAAAAGGCATTTCTTCTCTGAGTTGATCATTATCCAAAAACCTAACATACGCCATGAGAAGGGCTTCATTATCACGTAATAATGATTCATCAATTTGTAATGCAAAGATCTTTACTTGTAAATGTTTAACTAGTTTTTCCTCTACATCCTTTGCCATTTCATCAATACGTCTTGATACTGTATTGTTGCTCAACGGAATGACCTCAGTGATTTTTTGGGGATTTTGTTGCATGACAGTTGAAATCACCACAGATACTGAAGGCAAAATCAATTCTTCACCAATAGTATGAGGTTTTCCCGATTTCGCTATTAGCTTGGAAATCTCATAAGATGCAATTAAACACCTTTGTCTAATTTAGCCGCTGTTTTGCTAAATATCTTTAATAGTGCTCCTTGCTTGGAAATCATCGCGCAGCTTTTTAAAGTAATCTAATGTTTTGTCTTTCTTGTCCTTGTGCTTGTGCTTATTCTCCAAATGTATTTTAAGCTTACTTGGTCGCATACTATCATTAGAAAGTGTAGCCATACATATCAGACACAATGGCTTTGTTATATTGTCTGGTGAATGTATAAAACCATAAGCTAAATACTCACTGGAGTATTGTCGACATTTTTTCTTCGTCGCAGTAGCCATGGGTAATCTGTGCAGAAGAAATTTACTATATTAATAATATATATATATATATTACTTTTTAGAGCCGAAGCGCGCCGCAACAGAAAGGCGCTTATCTCAGCGGCGAAAGAGGAAGAGTATTTCTGAGAAAAGACCCAGAAACAACCCTCCACTCCCTGTGCAGAGCACCGGGAGGGTGCACAACACCAACTCCTAGTACATCCTGGTACCCTGTACCGAAATACAAAACACCAGAAATGTACCCCCTTGAGGGGATATATATATATATATTACTAAAATTAATGCAGATACAAAACGAATAAATACAATCATCAGAATCTAAGAGTAAATGCCATATTCTTTGTAAATAAACCCTAATTGAAACCGAAGTGAAAAAAAATGCTTTGGTGTAGTAATGGCACACTTTACTGACAAACAAAAATTTGCAGTTATTTACTTATATTATGTATTAATTATAAAAAAATATAATCAAAAGAAATACTGTACTTATAGCAATCTATTATAAATTAAAAAAACTAGTAAAATTACTACTTCGCAATATTAGGGTAAACAAATAAGAGCTACTTACACACTACAGCGACGATCCACGTGGTAAACAGACTGTAAGGATTTCAACCTGAAGTATTTTTATCAAGTCAACAACGCTGCCAGGCGCATAACGATCAAGCGCACAATAAGCTTGTAAGATGCAAAATATTTGTTTACAGATAAATTCAAATTCTATTATAAAATATCTAAAAAAAAGGAAAATATATGTATTAATAATTTTTTTAAATGTAATTCAACTACATAAATTAAAATTATCTATTGGCCTAACTATAATTTAGGCTTCAATAGGTTGAGTCCTGTGGCCCCCTTCATGGAGTCTGTGGCCCCTCTAAATCTTAACATTTTCCTGTGGCCCCCGGTTAGGAAACACTGCTCCAATGTATACAGCTCATTTGTGATGGAACTACAGGGTGTATAATATGAGAAAATTGGACAGTATATTGCATATAATAATATTTTTAGGAGTTTATTAAGAACTCCAAGCTTTATAAATGTTGCTCCTTTTAGTGCCAGTATGCTGTTTGTAGACAATAAGGTGCCTAACTGTGCTAGTGTCATACGCAATTTTGTATTTAGGCTTATCACTAAGCTTGGTGAGTCCGTCAATAAGATAATAGAAGCCATGGTTATTGGACTGATCTCCGATATATTTTATAGATCTCAAATTTGGAAGCATAGGCGTAGGCAACTGTATGTTCATTATTCATAGTGATTCACTGGCCTACATAGTCAGTGCTCCAGACAACTATCTCTTAACCTTCTATGGACCACTTGTATAATGTTTGTACCTGTTGAGTCTGAAATAAGGTGTTTGTTGCTGTTGTATTTGCATCCTACTGTCCTTTCCTTATTTTGTGCCTAATCACTTAGATAATAATTATGGAAAAACTATACACGCCTACAACATGGTATCGTATATGGTACCTTTATTTCTTAATTAAATACAAATTATTAACTTATTGAATTAAATAACTGCAACAATTGCCTCGGGATTGGCGACACAGCCTTTTCGGAATGGAAATAATTGCCATACAATAGAACCCAATATGTATAGATTGTATAGTAGGCATTGGGTCCACATAAGAAAAACGTATTATTTCTCGTCAAAATTTTCTATCCCTGACGTATGAAAATTACTTCGAGAAGAAGAAATAATGAAAACACAAAAATTAGACGTGTAGGGACTTTGTAAAGTCAGCGAATTTGTAAGATAAAAGAAATTTATATTAGCTCATCTCAGGACTGTCTAGTTTCGAGCGATGCTTCAGGCAAGGGAGAAGTGCTTAATCTTCCTATAAGTTTTGAGTGAATACGTAATAATATAAAACTAATATCACAAAATGATAGGCCTACTCTTTTAGGTATTTAAGTGTAGTGAATGCCTATATTAATTAAACCGAATAAACTCGTTGCGTAACCCCATCGCCTACATCGAAAGAGAGCTGCGCGCTCTACAACCAGAAGCGAGGCCCAACGAAATAATAAGGTATGGTAATTTCCTTTACCATTAGGTAGCACAAAATACGGGAGACATAAATTACACATTATTAAAAGAAAAACACTACTTAACAAGGTCTTTTGAAGACCTCAAACACAACTTTTTAACGAAAAGACGTAGGGTTTTTACCGTTATCTGAGCATCAATATCTGCTGGAAATTTCCAGCGGATGTCCCAGGGGGACAGGAGTCAAACATAACCCTGTGTGTTTTTTTTTATAATAATAATGAAATAATAATTATAAGTATGATAACTGTAATCAGGATTAGTTATCATATAAAATTGTGTAAGTCGTAAAAACGTGTCTTTAAACACCCGACCAGTGAGTACATAGGACGTTAAATACTTGATGTACTAAATTGCAATATTGTATTAGTGTACAAACCCCGACATTATGTCGTCATGAAAAGTATGTAAGTAGCAGTGCTGTGCTCGTTACTTTATAAATGTAATGCCGTTACCTTTACCACAGTCTAAATGTAACGCCGTTATCGTTACAGTTACCGTTTTTGAAAAGTAACGAGTAACGGCACCGTTACTCGTTACCGTTACTTTTAATGAAATGTAAATATATTATACATATGCATAGGTATATATAATTTTATATATATATATATATATATATATATATATATACATAAAATATGGTACTTAGGTATTAACGGGGGGTCACCACATATTGATAATTGGTTAGGTTAAGTTGTAATATTTTCGTTAGTTGAAAATTTCTAATACATCATATTTTTAAATAGCAATATTTAAAAAAATATTTTTTTTATACAATTTTCTGAAAAAATTAATTTTTTTAGGCTCATTCATGATGAAAATTTGGGATCTACCAAAAAGTGAAGATGCGGCCTCTTTTTTGCAAACCAAAGAATTGTAAATATTTGTATGAATTGTAAATATTTTAAAAAATATTGCTATTTAAAAAATATAATGTATTAGAAATTTTCAACTAACGAAAATATTACAACTAACCTAACCAATCATCAATATGTGGTGGCCCCCGTTAATACTAAGTACCCAAAATATTATATATAAACATTCGCTTGTGCGAGTATGTGTTCGTTCGCATCCACTGGTTAATGCATAGGCTATGAAGTCTGTGTATGCCTTCATTGCGTTGTTATGATTTATAAGGCATAATATTTAAAAAAAAAAAAGAAACAAAATTACTGCAAGATTTATTACTAGGAATTGCAACATAACAGAGGATGTAGCATACTATTGATACTAATTTACTAATGCTAGAATATACCAGGAAAGTTTAGCTTTGCAAAACTTTAATACGAAATACTAAAGAAATGAATCAGATGAGTTGTTGTGCATGGCAATGATAATTGAAATTTATTAGCTAAATATACAAACTTAAAAACTATTATTCAAAAGATCTTTATTGGCCTTCAAGAAAACAAGCTTCTCAAAAGTTGCATCTAAGAACGAGCCTCGTTTCGGACGCAGTATATTCTTCCCTACTGAAAAAACCCGCTCAACAGCGACACTAGATGGCATAGGAGTGTTAAGTTTAATAAACATATTTTTAAAGTTAGTGGGTGGGAAGGATGCAGAGCTAACGCGCCGTGAAGGCCCAGATGAGAGGAATGACGAAACCTCTGTTGAACTTAGGTCCTTCCCTGCTCCAGGGTTCTTTGCCTTTTTACTTTGACAGTGCTGTCAGTGTAGGGGGAGAGGGTGGATGGAGTTAGGCTGCCAGCATGCCAACGGCCAACATGCACACCTCGCTCATAGTGAAGGGACAAATTTTATAGATAGATTGTCAAGAGGTTGAACCTCCTCCCATTTTCAATTCCTGATCAATAACTAAGTTTAAAAGGCTGTAAATTCGTTTTACCCCTTCATTGCTTCTTTCTGTAAAAATTTTGTAACGAAAAAATGGAGTGAAAGAAGACTCCAATTGAGATACAGTATTGTGTATTTCCATCCGATCCATGAATGGTTTGATTAAAGAAAATAATTTCTTCTTTCGGATGTTCTACGGCTAAAGCCAAATTTAAATAAAAGGACCATCTCACATTGGGTTGTCCAACAGTCTATCTCTTATAAAAGTCGTATGCAGGAAGTGACCTGTGTACGCGCGACATATATATTGCACCCAGTGGCGGTTCCTCATATGGGCAATATGGGCAGCCGCACAGGGCGGCATTTGTGGAGGGGCGGCATGAGCGCCTGCAAAAAAAATAAAAATAAAAATAAGAATAAATAAATAAAGAAATAAATAAAAATAAAAAATAAAATAAAATAAATAATAAAAGATCAATAAATATATTTTTATTAATAAAAAACCATCTATTGCATTTTCCATAAACCTTCCCATAAAAGACCTAAACAATGCAAAATGCTTCCAGATTAATATTATTGGGAATAAAGGCCCATACTTTAACATATGTAATGTTATTTTTCTGGGTTTGGTTAAATAGTGAAATGTATATTATTTATTACAGAACGAATCTTCACACTAAGCCACTAAGGTCTGTCAAATAACCGCAAATGGATAAGAAGAGGTCAAAGCTATCAGGTGCTCAGTTTAGAAAAAAGAGGAAAGAAGAAGAGGAGAAACGAGCAAAAGATAAAGGTATAGAGCTATGTCATCTACTCTTCACTGCTATATTGCACTGCTATTTTGTGATATAGCTTTCTGAGTCATTTGAAGTGTACTATTATGTATATAATTAGCCATTAACCAAGGAGGTTGTATTATTCATTTGTTTCCTATTCTAAAAGTTTAATAAATTGTGCTTAATAACATGTTAAATTAATTGTACTAGCCTATTCATGCATTGGTCTGTTATGTTCTATTTTACTATTTGCAGGGGCACTTTTGAAATATTTTGGAACACCCTCTGCCACTAGCCAGGATGAGAAGCCGTCTACTTCTGCCATTATTGAGGCTGAGGAGCCATCTACCTCCTCAGCCTCACATATGTCTCCACAAATGCAGTCTGATCCTGAGGATGAAGACCCATTTGCTTCTACTTCTCCCCGGCAGGACTCTTCAGGTGAGTTTGTGTGCACATATGTCTGTGAGTGTGTGCGTGTGTGTGTATGTGTATGTGTGTGCATCCCTGCAAAGCATTTTGCAAACAGTTATAAATTATAATGTTATTATCACTGGGTCTGGGTTACTGGGTATGTGTGGTGTTTCACCACCATAATTCCATAACACCACCACCATAACAAAGTGCTGTGAATAATGTGTTATCTAACTTAGGTGTGTATACTAATGAGTAATGCTCTTGTTCTTTCTATTAGAAAGGCCTGGAGCAGAATCGCCTCCTGAGGATGAGTCTCTGTCCACCGACCCTGCTAACTGGCCTTCAGTTCTGACTGAGAGAATTCGGACACAACTGGTTTCCAGGGGACCAAGTCAAGTACCATCTGACTTTGTATTCCCTAGAAACGACAGTGACGGAAGAAGTTTCCACCATCAATACTTCAGGAAGTCATTGGTTAGTGGGGAAAATATAACCAGAAGTTGGTTGGTCTATTCCTTAAAAAACAACAGCCTTTTCTCTGTTTCTGTTGTACATTATTTTCCAAGAGGAAAATAAATTTAACAAGTTTGGGACTCTCGGACTGGAAGCATGCAAGCTCATTGCTCACATCACATGACAACAAAAAACAGTTCAGAAACACCTAAATTCTATGAAAATCTGGAAAGAACTGGCAGTGAGGATGAGAAAGGGGGAGACCATTGACAAGCAGGAGATGGCACTTCTGGAGGCTGAGAAGTTGAGATGGAGAGCGGTGCTGACACGTCTCACTGCTATTGTGCATTCTCTGGCAGTTAGGAATTTGGCACTAAGGGGACATACAGAAAAATTGTTCTCACCATCAAATGGCAATTTTCTGAAAGAAGTTGAACTGATGGCACAATTTGATCCTATAATGCAAGAGCACATTAACCGTGTCCAAAAAGGGACCTCCAGTCACACCAGCTACCTCGGCCACCACATACAAAACGAACTCATTGATTTGTCGAGCAGCAAGACCATTTCAGCAATGGTGAGCGACATCAAACAATCAAAGTTTTTTTCAATAATTCTAGATTGCACTCCAGATATCAGCCACACTGAACAGTTGTCAGTTGTGATTCGGGTTGTGTCACTGGAGGGGAAGCCCCATATAAAGGAACATTTCATGGGGTTTTTTGGAGGCAGAGGAGTCCACTGGTCAACATTTGGCATCTCTGATTCTGAAGAGACTGGAGGAGCTAAAAGTTCCTTTCATGGACTGTAGAGGACAATCATACGACAACGGCCAACATGAGGGGAAAAAAACAAGGGTGTTCAATCCAGGCTCCTAGAAATTAATCCCAGAGCTCTGTTTGTTCCATGTGGGGCTCATTCTCTGAATTTGCTTGTGGCCGATGCTGCTAAGGGATCTATTGATGCCACAAGTTACTTTGGCATCTTGCAGAAGCTTTACAACTTGTTTTCAGCCTCCACACAACGATGGGCCATTTTGAAAAAACATGTGAACATCACATTGAAGATGTGGTCTGATACAAGGTGGGAAAGCAAGATCAAGAGTGTGGAGCCCCTGAGATATCAGGCAGCTGCAGTGAGAGATGCACTGATCGAGGTGAGGGACCACACCAAAGACTCTGTAATAAAGGTCGAGGCTCAATCTCTGTCAGAGGAGGTTGGGTCATACCGCTTCGCCATTTGTTCAGTGGTGTGGCATGACCTGTTGTGCCAAATTCAGCATGTGAGCAAGCAGATGCAGTCTCCTAGCATGCACGTTGATGTTGCAGTAAATCTCCTAAAAAAAAACAGAGAGAGGTCTCCGCAATTACAGGGCAACAGGTTTTGTGGCTGCACAAATGGCAGCCACAGATATCTGTGAACAAATGAATGTGGAGGCTGTGTTAAAACAAAAACGGCTGAGGTCCACAAAGCGGCACTTCTCCTATGAAGCATCTGATGAGCCCTTGATTGATGCTTTGAAGAAGCTGGAGGTGACATTTTTCAATGCAGTGGTTGATGCTGCAACATCAGCCATTCAGGAAAGATTTTCCACGTTGGAAATTGTGGGAGAGAAGTTTGGAGTGCTGACACATTTCCAAAATCTCACATTTGAGGAGCTGACAGAACAATGTGTGAACCTTAGTACTACACTACACTTTAAGGGACAATCTGACTTGGATGGCAGAGAGCTTGCACAGGAGCTGAAGAACTTGCCTGACTTGCCATCAAAGACCATATCCTTGCTTGAACTGCTGACATTTATCCATGAAAGGGAGCTCTCTGAAATATATCCAAATTTGTGGACTGCTCTCAGAATTGGTCTTACTCTTCCAGTCACTGTTGCTGAAGCAGAGAGGAGCTTTTCAAAGCTGAAGCTCATCAAATCCTACCTGAGGTCAACTATGTCACAGGAACGCCTTACCGGTCTGGCCATCATCAGTATAAATCATACAATTGCTGAGCAGATTTCATATGATGATTTAATTCATGACTTTGCATCAAGGAAGGTAAGAAGAGTCAGGCTTTAGATGGCAGTTGTGCTGTGGTGCAATTTATTTTGTTTCTTGTTCAAAGTGTAGCATAATAATTACCCTCTCTTAAGTGTCTTATTCTATTTATGTGATAGAGCATTTGTACAATTTAGAAATTTGATTCTCTAGTTTATTTATGGTAGTTGTGCAATTTAATTTGTATTTTTCCTGTTCATAGTATCATAATTACATTCTCTTAAGTGAGTTATTCTATTTACGTGATGAAGGATTTGTAAAATTCAGAAATTTGAGTCTTTGTTTTGGTTCTGAAGTTCCAACAATTAGTCCAATAAAAAGTTATTTTGTGAAAGAGTTATGTCTGTCCTTTATTTTGGGGGGATTCGAATGTGTGTGTGTTGGCGAACAGGGGGGGGGGCGCTGAAGGTGAGGTTCGCCCAGGGCGTCATGTAAGCTAGGACCGCCACTGATTGCACCCTGAATACCCACCCACACACACACATACAGCAGGCGCGGATTCATACCGGTTTGCAGTGTTTTGCACAAAAGCGGTCAGAATTTGCAAAGTATTCAACTTTCACGTTTACTTAAGTAAACATCGCTGGGATGCGACTGTGTAATGTTGCATCTTTGTTGCATGAACAGTTATTATTGAGGATACGTATTCGATTACACAGGTAGAGATATAGTTAGCAATTAAAGTAGGCGTGACTCTTAATCTGCGTAATA
Organism: Bathynomus jamesi; assembly: GCA_023014485.1. NCBI lineage: Eukaryota > Metazoa > Arthropoda > Malacostraca > Isopoda > Cirolanidae > Bathynomus > Bathynomus jamesi. The sequence goes on along the minus strand of JAJOZX010001019.1, from coordinate 55,059 downwards.
TACTTTCATGAATTTGTAATGAAAGTGGAAATACTTGGAATCGGTTTGTATGAAATGAGGTAACATACTACAATGTGTGTTTTAGTTCTACTCGTATATATGCACAAAAAAAAAAAAAAAATCTGAAATATTTAAAACCGAGGAGTTTCAGGTGGTTCGCCACCTGAGCACCTAGATAGCCCCCAGACTCCCGTCCAGCAAACCGGTCACTTTTAGGTTCTGGATCCACCCCTGCACACACACACACATATATATATATATATATATATGCACACACCTTACCTTATGAACGTTATGTTGTTTCGTGCGTTGGTCTCTTCACACGGAGGTCAAGCTGGTGGCCCCGCCTCTAGGTCTGGCCTGGTGGAGGAGCGAGTTGCTTTCTTGCGCTCTCCACCGTACATAGCCAGGCACGCCCGGCTCATCTGGTACTGTCCTGAGCCAGGCATCCAGTCTTTTCTTGAAGACTTCAATTTTGACCCCCGTTACGTTTCTGAGGTCCTTAGGAAGCTGGTTGAAAAGTCTTGGCCCCCTGACAACCAAGCTATTTTCCTTCAGGGTTGAGGAGGTCCCTTGTCGGGCCTTTAATTTGGGAACACTACACATTCTGCCTTTCCTATTTTCCAGTGCTGTTTGAATGGTAATTGGGTTTCGTTCTAGGTTTGGTACCAGTTTTTCGATCATTTTCCATATGTAGATTATGATGTACCTCTCTTCTTCTTTCCAGTGAGTACAGATTTAGTTTACGTAGTCTTTCCCAGTAGTTGAATTCTTTGCAGCCATCAATCTTGGCTGTGAAATGCCTTTGCGTTTCTTCTAGTTTATTATTAGTTTCTTCCTTTTTATATGGGGACGTCAAAACTGAGCAGTATTCAAGTTTTGGTATAATCAGTGTTTTTAGCAGGGGAATCATTACTGTCCTGTCCCTTCTCTTGAACGTTCTTAGTACCTGTCCGGCGACTCTTTTTGCTTTATTTATCGCTATCTGATTTTGTGTTTCAAATTTCGCATCATCTGTCATTATTATCCCGAGATCAATCGCTTTCGTGCTTCTCTGAATTTCCTGTCTATCTGGAACATAATATGCAGTCTGTTTAAGTTCTTCTTTTCTACCATATCTCAAGAGCTGAAATTTCTCGGCGTTGAATGCCATGTTGTTGTCTTCTGACCATTTGTATATTTTGTTCGTGTCCCTCTGCAAGGCCTCCACGTCATGTACATCGCTGATTTTTCTGCTGATCTTTGTATCGTCTGCAAAGGATGTTACTATACTGTTGTTGTTTGCTCCGCTGTCTATGTCCGTTAACATGATAATGAACAGGAGTGGGGCCAGTACTGTCCCTTGTGGTACTGAGCTGCGTACTTCCGATTCTGTTGATGATATACCTTGAATTTTGACGACCTGCAGACGATCTCTAAGGAAGTTGTAGATCCATTTTCCCACTTTGCCCGTTATTCCCATATATTTAATTTTATGTGCTGTTATACCATGGTCACATTTATTGAAAGCTTTAGCAAAATCTGTGTATATAACATCGTAGTTGTCATTGCCTTCCAATGCATCTAGGATATTGTTGTAGTGTTCTATTAGTTGTGATAGGCATGATCTACCTGATCGGAATCCATGCTGATTTTCGTTGAATCTTTCCCGTGTCTCCAGGAAATCATAAATTCTCTCTCTATCTATTGAGATGGGACGTCAATGACACTGGTCTATAGTTCTTTGCTTGAGATCTGTCCCCTCCTTTATATATAGGGACAATGTTTGCTCTTCTCAAGATGCTTGGTATTTCCCTAGTGTCTAGGGATCTTCTCCATATCCAATATAAAGGTGTAGCTATTTCATTTTTACAGTTTTTAATCAATAATGCGTTCCAATTGTCCGGACCTGCAGCTGAATGTGGTTTCATTTGTCCTATAGCTCTCGCTACATCTTCTGGTGTAAAATCAAAGTCTGTTATATACTCTCCGTGTAATTCCTCTTCAAAGAAAATATATTATATATATATATATATATATATATATATATATATATTCTTTGAAGAGGAATTACAAGGAGAGTATATAACAGACTTTGATTTTACGCCAGAAGATGTAGCGAGAGCTATAGGACAAATGAAACTACATTCAGCTGCAGGTCCGGACAATTGGAACGCATTATTGATTAAAAACTGTAAAATGAAATAGCTACACCTTTATACTGGATATGGAGAAGATCCCTAGACACTGGGGAAATACCAAACATCTTGAGAAGAGCAAACATTGTCCCTATATATAAAGGAGGGGACAGATCTCAAGCAAAGAACTATAGACCAGTGTCATTGACTGCGTGTTCTTTGCAGTTGAAATGAATATATATATATATATATATATATATATATATATATCAGCAATCGCTCTTGTCCTCCGTCACCGTACCTTCACTAGGAATTGATAAACAAGTGCCTCAATCATCCTGGTTTATTAATCATAACTTTACGTTTTGAGATTAACTCGTCTCATCATCAGACTCTGTAATTAAAACCATACATTAGTTAATCAGAAGGATTAAAACAATTTACATGCAACATTTTACATCACATAAAACACACTACGTACAAAATTATACGGCACAAATATATCAACGTTACATTAGTTATAAAACAAAAGTGGTGTTCTTCCCATGAGCCTAAAAGTATTATAAACAACTTTAATATGCTAGCAAAGGAAAATATTAAGATCCTCTCTTTTGCAATATGGTGTCATAGTCCGGATGCACCGGGTGGGAATCCTGCATTGTTTGTTAAAACAAATCTTGACATAGTTTGAAAGCTTATACCACCCCATTCAAGAATCCATCGGGTGTACACCTGAACCCCGCTTGGCTTTTTCAATATGGCCGGCGAAACTGAAAAATCCCATATCCTGGTCAATACTTGATGGATTTTGATGATCTTGGTGTCATTTCTAGGGGTTTTTAAGATGATGAGTCGATCTGGAGGGGTTGCAGATACTTTGGGAGTTGTTTTGACCCACATTCGTCAGTACTCAAGGTCATTGGAGGTCAAACGCCCCCCCGAAATAAGGAATATCCCATATCCCGGGTAGTCGTGGAGATATTTTGGCGATCTTACTGTCGTTTTTATGGTTTTGAGCGAGACTGAGTAGTTCTGTAGGCACATGATAACAGTAGGATATCATTTTGCAACTCCATGGGTCAAGCCAAGGTCATTTGAGGTTAAAGTTTGGCCTTGAAATATGATAATGCCACAGTTGACATCACTGTATTTGCTTTATTTCAGTGACAATTTCTACAATCTAGCTAAGTGCTGAGCACTTAACATCTTTTCTGCAGATAAAATCAGATCATAATGCTTAAATGACATAACCCACATTATATGGATATGGATATTCGATATAAACCACAATTTATGCTGAAGTGCAGGAAGGTTGCAAAGGTACAAGATATGACCTCGCAAGCAAAACAAAGCTCACACCTAGCTGGGGGATTGGCATTGACAACTTTGATGCAGTTATTCACATTAGGTAACCATTTATTGGGGGCAAATATCAAGACATGGTTGTGTCAGGATCGTGAGTCTGCTCTTCGTTTGCGTTTTGGGTCAATGGACTGTTGCAATCCAAGCCGCTGCCACATGCACAGAACATTGTGCAAGGGATTCTGCGTCCCATGCAGCCGCAGCGACTCCCCCTGCATGCTGATTGTGATTCACACCCACATCTGATTAACTTCAGAACTTCATCTGGTGCTAAGCACACTCCTTCACCAACTGTTTTTGGGATGAAAACTCTGTCTGTTTCGTCACTCTCCCACCCATAATGCACAGGATCAAGTGGTGGTGGGTCACACTTTAGTGCATCGAGCCAGTTCGCCACAGTGTAGTGGGCTCTGAGCACATTTTGATGGACAGCTTCAGTTGTTGGTGGTAGAGAACATAGTTTGGGTGCAGCAGTTCCCGACTTCTCTCTTCTGAGCCCATACTCGCTGACGACACTCAGTAAGAGATGAGGATTTCTTATCCCCATAGCATGCAACAATGAACGCTGTTGCCTCTTTCTCGATATGGTCAAAGCATGCATCAAGGGACCCCAGCTTGTCTAGCTTCCGACCCTGCTTGGCTGTGGCAATGGCAGTGGCTTTGCCGATGCCATGTATTGCTGCAACTGTGTCACAACCACTCAAAGCGTGTAGTTTGAGGATTTGTGAAGTGAATTCTTCCTTGTTCTTTTTGCACTCACTCGCGATTTGCTTGCCCAGCTTCTTCACACACTCATCAATATCAACAGATTCCTCACAATCTTTTGCAATATTCAGGTATGAGGCAGCAAAGTTTTTGAAAACTAACAACGTAGCGATACCATCCCCATGTAAGTCTACAATTTCGTCTTTGAAGTGATCTTTAATTTTTACAATGAGCGACCTACGTGACAACTTCTCACCACCTAACTCTTTGTAAAGCTTCTCTACTTCAATTGAATTCCATGGTTTCATTTTGTCCTTCGACAATTCTACACACAAAGCAATGAAGGGGCGGTCTTCAGATTCAACCCTTGACTTATTCTGGCAAGCTCTCTCAACCTCAACATGAAAGGTAGACATACAATCTTTATGGTATCGGGCTTCTTCAGCCGGTAAATCTCCTTTCATGCCCAACAACCTACTGAGTACAACTTGTCCCTGCTCATCATTTTTCAGTTTACACTTTTCTATCAACACATCTTTGTAATTTGTTTTTTTATCACCAAGCTTATCGGTTATAAACCTAGATGCTGGAATGCGATATTGCACCGGAAATTTGATGTCATATTTCTCGGGTAATATACACTCACTGACTTTCAAACAAGAGAGACTGTTTTTTAGGGTCATATACTGGGCCTTCACTGAGAACAGCACTACGTAGTCTTTTTGGCTCCACTGTAGGGGTGTCACATTCTCTCTTTTTCATGAATGCTGATAAATTCCGCTTGGACACATAAGTGGAAACACAGTTCTTGTGACAACAAAGGATTTTTGCTCCATCTTCCAAATGAGGCTCTAGTCTCGCTCGAACATCTGGCTGCCCTCTAATGTCGCTGCTCTCTATGATTTTCTGAATCCTCCCACAATTTGAAAGACCTTTCTGACCTCCAGGACAGCTACGCAGGAAATCCTTGAAGAAACATTCGTCTGCAGCTTTTGTAGAACCTGAAAAATAAAAATTTAATTTACCTATTCTTCAGAGTACAAATCGCATTGAAATAATTTATCCTCAGCAAATGAAAACTAAACAATGCTCACCTGGTATATTTTCCATATTCAGCAGTCAAAAAACGATTTTGGAATCAGCACAACCAAGACGTCATCAAACCACCAGGTGGGCAGCACCATCAGCAATAATCTCAAGAACCTGAAAAAAATAAGAGGCATAATTAGACATATTGGAATTCACCTTACCATGGGAAAAATAATCCCAGATTTCATTTTAAACCCTATAGAACTACTCAGTCTCGCCCAAAACCATAAAAACGACAGTAAGATCACCAAAATATCTCCACGACTACCCGGGATATGGGATATTCCTTATTTCGGGGGGCGTTTGACCTCCAATGACCTTGAGTATTGACGAATGTGGGTCAAAACAGCTCCCAAAGTATCTGCAACCCATCCAGATCGACTCATCATCTTAAAAAACCCTAGAAATGACACCAAGATCATCAAAATCCATCAAGTATTGACCAGGATATGGGATTTTTCAGTTTCGCCGGCCATCTTGGAAAATGGCGGCCATATTGAAAAAGCCAAGCGGGGATCAGGTGTACACCCGATGGATTCTTGAATGGGGTGGTATAAGCTTTCAAAATATGTAAAAATTTGCTTTATAACAAACAATGTAGGGTTCCAGTAAAATCAGGGTCTGTGCTACCGGACTATCAGGGATTTTACTTTATCTGTCCTTTTAGGTGGGGGTAGCTTTTCTCCCTCATTGATAAACTTCACTATGGACAAGTATTCAAGTTTGTAGTGGCATCTGGGCGGTTGAAAGAGTTTTAAATCTTGCATTGTCCCGACTTGCATTCCCACAGGTTTATTAATCAGTTACCTCCTAGTTACTCCATCTGGCTGTTACTGTTGACTTAGTACTTGGTTCCATTTTATCAGTTCATGTTTAGTAGAACTAACAGGCCTCATGTTCATCCCTTTCTGAGTGTTCTGGAATTGGCCCCAGAATTGAAGAGGGTAATGGTGTGCTTTCTCTCTTTCTATCTCATCCCAATAATAACTGGCCCAGTACTTGATGTAAGAAGAGCGGAAGTTCTCCCATGGAATTTGGTGTTTTGGTCTTGGAGGATGTAAATAGCCTTACTGGCTGAGCTCTTCCATATAAAACTTCAAACAATCAATCAACTTTAATCTGCTAAAGACAAACTGAGACAAGTATTAAATAATGTACAATTTCATAGAAGGCAAATTATCACCTATGGTTAGTTTTTAATTCAATATAAATATAGATTTCATAGTTCAAAGTTCAATTTCATTGGTGCATTTGGAAACAGTCATGAAAGATTCTGTACTTAGTAGATGATCTTTATCTCTGCAATGGTTTCTAACTGCTGAAAAACTTTGATCTTTCAACTGAGAGTTGGTGCGCGATGATACACCAAGAGATGTTGATTTACCCTCGTCTTAAATTGGAGCTTTGAGTTGCCAATGTATTCAGCACTGTAATTGAATACTTGTAATTATGCACAATCGTAGGTGTAGGAGCAGAGGGCACACACTACTTTTGTTTAAAGAACGAGTTAATTGATAAAGTGTTAGTGAAAACAAATTTAAAGTCAATTTAGGGATAACTTTTGTTAACAATTTCGGTAAATTTTTACAAGTGTACATTACAGGCTTTGTAAATCAAAACTGTTTTTCTGATGGTTTTTGATGTGGTTTGAACAAAGGTTAATTTTGTTCAAACAACATCAAAAACAGTAAAACTTTACAAGACATTCGCATTGCCATGAAACATGCTACAGTAACGAAACATGTATCAATTGATAGAGCAGGAAAAAATGGTGCAAGCAGCTATGTATTATTTTGAAAATATTAGAAAATAACAAAGTTATGACACTATGAAGATGTTACTAGGCCTATCATAGTGTGATAGCGTGGGGTAGACACCCCAGTTAGGTTACTTAGGTTCTAGCAAACAATCAAAAGCACTTACCGGTGCGTTGAATTAGGTATTCCTTGAAGCCTACCGTTTTATTCCTGTGTCCCACAACAGCCTACCATAACTCTCTCTTACATTACCAATTTAGAAGCTATAGACTTACCCCTAACTATACTTAAGTACGAACAACTTCCTACCCGATTTGTCAACTTAGATTCATCATCTAATTTTACTCAGCACCAAAGTTAGGTCAGATAGAAAAAACATGTCCTTGGCCAGACCAAAGCAATACGAACAGCCCGTTGGTTCGTTTATGGCTTGGTCTTGCCATTCAGCTTAGATTTAGTGTATTTACTCTTTAGTGACTTTTAGACTATATACAATATATACATACACGTCACCTCACTCCTCCCCTACAGTTTAGTCTGTCAGGGGGATGAGGGACCCTAGACGACCTGCGGAGCGGGGGTTGATGTAGTAGGATCAGTGCAACTGTATAGGCGGGCAGTTGAATGAACCCTTTTCCGGAGGATCAGTTTCTCTCTTCCGGAAGACTCTGGTCCATTCTGCCACTTCCCGTTCCCATATCTGGTCCTGAATGGCGTTTAATAGAACGACCATCTTCTAGTTGGCACTTGAAGGAAACAGGGCCGTTCTCTCCTGCACAGTTGCAGGAACCCATTTTGGTCCAGGCCCCATAGTTGCGAATCACAACTGGATCATTAGGTTCGCTTCTAGAACTCTCCCCTTTAGGTCGTGGTACAACTTCTGTTTTTCCTGATGGCGTAAAACTCTTGTTGTAACATTTCGTTTGGACGTAACAAATCAAAAACTGAACGAATTCCCCGGCCAATCAGAAGTTTAGAGGGAGACACCCCTGTCGTTGGTGTGTGGTGTTATTCGATATTTAAACAAAAATTTATCCAACACCACTTGCATTTCCTCCCCACGAGAATGACGCAAGGCCGACTTGAAAGTACGGACCATGTTTTCCGCGAGACCGTTAGTTAGACGGGTGGAAAACACTAGACCGGGACATGTCTAATGCCATTTAGGTGGACGAAGGAACGAAATTCCTCACTGGTAAAACAAGTACCATTGTCGGAAACCAGGACTACGGGTAAACCCCATCGAGCGAAAACTGAACGGAGTAAGCGAATAGTAACACCCGAAGTCGTGGAAGTGGTGTGACAAAAAAAATTTCCACCCACTTAGAGTAGGCGTCCACCATGACTAGGAAATAAGTATTATTTATAGGACCTGCATAGTCAACATGGATCCTATGCCACGGTATAGTCAGGCCATTCCCAAGGATGAAGTGGACTTTTCCTTGGGAGATCTCTGTTCTCCTTGGCAGCTTTGACAGGAACGAACCAATGATTCGAGTTCTCCATCTAAACCAGGCCACCAGAAATAAGCTCTCGCCAGCTCTTTCATTTTTGTTGCGCCCATGTGTTTCAGCGTGGAAGTTCCTTCACTAAATTCGACCTGCCTTTATTTGGAATAATCACTCTGTGGCCCCATAAGAGACAGCCATTTTGAATAGAGAGGCCAGACTGACGCTGAATAAAGGCTGTAATTCACTCTCAACCTTAGTAGGCCCAACCAAACTGAGCAGAAATGGTGTTACCCTAGACAGAATAGGGTCTGATTTTGTCCACTGCTCTATTTGTACTGCAGATACTGGAGTGGATTCCAAAAACTTCACCAAGTGAACCCATTCTGTAGGTATAGGTACACAATCATTTGGATTTTCTAAGGGCAACCTACTTAGCGCATCAGCCGTACCTAGAAGTTACCTGACCGATGTACTAAGTCAAATTATAGGCTTGTAGAATCAGTGGCCCATCGTTGAATCCTACCTGAGGCCATAACTGGAATATTTTTATTAGGTGAAAATAAACCTAAAAGAGGCTTATGGTCAGTAATTAGTTTTAAATTCATTCATGACCCCATAGATAGAAATGATGAATTTTTTTACTGCAAATACTAAGGCTAAGCTTCACGTTCCACTTGTGCATATCGTCTTTCGTCTCAGTTAGTGTTCTAGAAGCAAAACAGATAGGCCTATCTACAACACCATCATGTGGTGAGATAACACTGCCCCAATTCCATAAGAACTGCTGTCTGCTGAAACTACGAGAGGAAGTTTAGGATCATAATGCACTAGGAGAGTGGACTTTAGTAGTACGTCCTTGGAAGCCTCAAATGCTTCCCTTTTGAGTTTTCTCCCATCTCCACTGTTCCCCAGATCGTAATAGCTTATTTAGGGGTTCAAGGAAAGTCGATGCATTAGGCAAAAATTTTCCTATAAAAATTTAGGAGACCTAAATAGCTTGTAACTGTGTGATGTTTTGTGGAGGTGGTGCCTTTTCTATTGCTTCTAGTTTATCCACCGTTGGATGAATGCCTGAGGCATCTATGCGGAACCCTAAATATGAAAACCTCGTTAGTGACCCATGAACACTTTTCTCTCTTTAGCTTAAGTCCAGTATCCCGGAGTCTTTTTAGAACCGTGGTTAATCTAGTTAGGTGTTCTTTTTTAGTCGAACCTGAAATGAGGACATCATCTAGAAAGCAAAGTACCCCTGGAATGTGACCTAGAACTTGGGTCCATTGTCCTCTGAAAAATACCTGGAGCCGATGCTATTCCATAGCATAGCCTATTGTACTTATATAGGCCTCGGTGCGTATTTATGATAGTTAATTCTTTAGAGTTTTCATCTAAACTTAGTTGAGCATAGGCTTGGACATATCGAGTTTTGTGAAATATTTTCCCCCAGCAAGAGAGCTAAATAATTCATCAGGCTTGGGTATAGGATAGCAATCTAGAAGGACGGCTCTATTTGCTGTTAAACGGTAATCCCCGCATAACCGCACGGACTTGTCCGGTTTTAGTACAGGAACTACTGGGGCAGCAGCCACTTAGCGTGTGTGACTGGTTCAATAATTTATCTTTTAGCAGCCTGTCAATTTCTAAATCGACCTTCTCCCGCAGTGCATGCGCAATTGAACGAGCCTTACAAAATTTCGGAGTTACATTAGGATCTACTTCTATGCAGACCTGATGGCCTTTTAGGTTGCCTACTTCAGGCCCAAAAATAGAAGAAAACTCCCTTAACAATGAGTCTATGTCAGATGGATATGAAAGTGTATGCACATCTGCCTGACCCCTTGGCAAGATTTTTCAATTGGCATTTCCAAAGCATTCAATCCAATCACGGCCCTAGTAGAGTAGGCCCTTGCTCATCCACACTAAAAGGGTTAAGGGATGAGACAAAGTTTTCTGGTTAAGTGTAACTGTGACGTATGCTTCTCCACAAATAGGTATTTGTATGTCACCGTACTTCTTCAAAATCGTTTTAGATGCACTGTAGTTTAGGTGTGTTTTTGAAAATCTTATCAAAAACTACCTTGGACATGACCGTCCGGGCAGCACCCGTATCCAATTCTAGAGGAACTGTAATTCCATCTAGGCCTACCTCTACAATATATGGGCCTGTATTTTCCCCACTTTGCTGCTCATAAAATAGGTACTCCACTCCAATGTTCGAAGTATTTCCCTTTTGAGGATTTATACTAGAAATGTTAAAATTAGAATTTTCACCCTTGTGTTTTCTTTGAAAAACACACTTTAGCTATGTGGCCTATTTTACTACAGTTTCGGCAAACTGCTTCTTTAAAAGGGCAATCTTTCTTCCAATGGTGTTTTCCACACCCTGTACATGGCCTTGGAAGGCTTAGTAGAATTAGTAGGCTTAGTCATATTCGCCTCATACCTTTTATTTGCCTGTCTAGTAGGCTCGTTAGGTCTGCCAGGCCTAGAAGATTTAAAGCTATTTACGTGTTGGGCTTTACTACTATGATTTTCAAAAAGCTCTAACATCTTTAGCCCTGCTTGCTAGCTCTTAGCCGTAGCTATTTCTACAGCCTGACTAAAAGTTAGGTCCTGTATGGCTAATAGGGCTCTCTGGGTAGACTCCTCTTTGAGACCCATTACAAACCTATCTCTTAGCATTTCATCTAATTTGTCCCCAAATTTACACGTACGGCTATGGCTTTTTATTCCTGCAACAAACTCTGCAATGCTTTCATTTCCCGTCTGATGCCTTGAATAAAATTTGAAACGTTCATAGATGAGAACTACTCGGGGTTTGTAGTGATCGGTTAGGGCCTGTACCAATTCATTATAGGTGCAAGTTTCCGGTGCTTTAGGAGAAACTAGGTCCATAACTAAACCAAACGTTTTTAGGGCCTATTATAGTTAAAAAGGTAGGTACTTTCTTAGCATCCGGAATGGAATTTGCCTCGAAAAAACAACCCACCCTAGTGGCATAAGCTTCGAAGTCCTCCCCATTGTCTTCGTAGGGGCTTATATGGCCAATCACCGACATGCTAGAGCAAAACCGAATTAGGCCAACTCACGTGAAGTAGGTTAGGTTAGGTTTAAATTTGGTCTAGTTACTGAATAGTGAATTTTATTAGAGTTAGGGCTGAATAGTGAATTGTATTAGAGTTAGGGCTGAGTAAGAATTAGTTTTAGAGTTAGGGCTGAGTAGGAATTAGTTTTAGAGTTAGGGCTGAGTAGGAATTAGTTTTAGAATTAGGGCGGCGGGACCTACGCTATAGTACGGTAGCTTCCCCACACAAACAAACCAAATCGGACGACCCACTAGTCTGCATCCAATTTTCCAAACAACCACTTGAACCCAATAAGCCAAATTAACCCAATAAGCCAAATTAACCCAATGAGCCAAATTTAACCCAATGAACAAAATTTAACCAAATGAGCCAAATCCCATCCTCGTCGCCAAATGTGATAGCGTGGGGTAGACACCCCAGTTAGGTTACTTAGGTTCTAGCAAACAATCAAAAGCACTTACCGGTGCGTTGAATTAGGTATTCCTTGAAGCCTACCGTTTTATTCCTGTGTCCCACAACAGCCTACCTAACTCTCTCTTACATTACCAATTTAGAAGCTATAGACATTACCCCTAACTATACTTAAGTACGAACAACTTCATACCCGATTTGTCAACTTAGATTCATCATCTAATTTTACTCAGCACCAAAGATTAGGTCAGATAGGAAAAAACATGTCTAGGCCAGACCAAAGCAATACGAACAGCCCGTTGGTTCGTTTATGGCTTGGTCTTGCCATTCAGCTTAGATTTAGTGATATTTACTCTTTAGTGACTTTTAGACTATATACATATATATATACATACACGTCACCTCACATAGCTTACACGATTTGGATCTTTTCCGTTTCATGTATTGTTTCTGATTTTGTTGAAAAGAAGATATTTAATGTAGGTCAACTGAATGCATGGTTAGGTCAACTGAATGCCTCGTTAGGTCAACTGAATGCCTCGTTAGGTCAACTGAATGCCCTTGATGATTGTTTAGGTTAAGTCGTGATATTTTCGTTAGTTTTAACGAAAATATCATAACTTAACCTAACCAATCATCAAGGGCATACAGTTGACCTAACTGGACATTCAGTTAACCTACATTAAATATCTTATTTTCAACAAAATCGGAAACAGTACATGAAACGGAAAAGATCCAAATGGTGCAAGCTATGATAGGCCTAGTAACATCTTCATAGTGTCATAACTTTTTTATTTTCTAATATTTTCAAAATGATACATCGCTGCTTACACCATGTTTTCTGCTCTATCGATTGATATATGTTTCATTACTGTAGCATGTTTCATGGCAATGCGGGTGTCTTGTAAAGTTTTACCTTCAATTATAACCTAACCAGGCATTCAATTAACCTAACTTTGATATACTGTACCTAACTAATCATCAAGGGTGTACAGTTGACCTAACTGTACATTCAATTAACCTAACTGGGCATTCAATTATAGGTCTGCAATTATAGGCTGCAATTATTACAATTATTCAAAAAATAACTAATTTAGTGCATTAAAAGCAATAACCATTTGGCAAATAACGATTTATTTAAACTAATTTATGGCTGGATTCTGAAGGATCGCCCACTATGCTAGGTGAATTGAAGGTAGAATCACAGTTTAACATAAAAAATTGGTAAATATTGGACTTTACTCCCAGTCTGGTTTTATGAGAGCAAACTTTTCTGGTCAATTTTGAGGTGCTTTGCACGAATCTGTCATTGGTTTCCTGTGCAAATGCATAGTTTTTGAGATATCCTAACATAAATATATAGGATATGTTCATGTTACAAGATCTCGTAAACAACGCATTACCACAGGAAACGTGCAAAATATCTCAAAATTAACCAGAAAAGTTTGCTCTCATTATGAAACCACACTGGGAGTAAAAACGAAAAACTAATGACATAACATAACATAACATAACATAACCTTAGCATTCTCACCTTATTTCGGAGGAGGATATAGTTCAGCTATAGCAGTTACGGATAAATATTGGATTTTAAATTTAGTCAAAAAAATAGCCAGAATATAAAACAAACTAATTAAGTCGCCAGTGTAGCAAAAAAATAGCCAAATCAGGAAAAATATTATGAAAAAAGTACATTATAGCCAAAACAGGAAATAGATTTTATTAAAAAAAGTACATTTGGACAAATTTGCACAATATATATAATTTTTTTAGTAAATTTTTAATGGCAATTCAATATATAGTACTTATTCAACTGCTTGTGACTAGGAGTAAAATCTAATATTAACCAAAACATTTTTTTGAGAATCAGTTTAGTGTAAATTTTTTTTTTTTGGTGATATCCTATATTGGCATTCCAAATTATTCAACCAACCAAAAATAAGTGGTACTCCAACACTTTCAAATTACTTGTTTATGTTAATTAAAGGTTAATTGAATGCCCAGTTAGGTCAACTGTATGCCCTTGACAATTGGTTAGGTTAAGTCATGCTATTTTCATTAAAACTAATGAAAATATCATTATGTCGATATTTCTGCTAGTTTAAACAAAAATATCACGACTTAACCTAACCAAGTGTCAAGGGCATACAGTTGACCTAACTGGGCAGTCAATAATTTTCACGTAGGTTTTGATTAATTTTAAGCAACTTTTACCAAATACGTGTTAGTTATACCTACTGCATATATTATAGAACATAAATAGGTTAGGTTTCTGTTGTATTTCCCGTTGAGCAGAGTTGCCAACATCGCTGTTTTCATGCACTGTTGTAATTACGATATATTATCGATAATAGTATGAACCTATTTCATAACTAAAAATCGTTCTGCATGATTCTGATAGTCCCATACAGTTTGAAATCCTTGCACATTTATAGCATATAGTTTTTTTATATATTTATAGCGTGTTATAGAAAACCATTATTCGAGAATCTAATGTTGATTCTTATAGTGATTACTACAAAATTAATGACATAAATCATGTTCTTCTATATTCCAGGCCATTTTTATAATAAATAATATGATGATGGATCTCTCAGATTTTCAAAGAGGTTAAATAGTTGGTGCTCAGTTTGCAGGTGTATCAATGACTGAAACCTCAAGGTTCAACATTTCAAAAAGAATTGTATCCAAGGTGATGGTGATATACAATGAACAGGGGAAGACATCTGCAAAGAACAACAGTGGTCGCAAGCCTAAGCTCACTGACAGAGACAGATGGATGTTGTTGTTGTTTAGCCGATCAGCCCACCCTGATCGAGCAAGCCGGCGGCACGCAGGTAACCGATCGCCCTCTTCGGAGTGGACCAGAGGTTCAGGGCACTAGTGATGTTGTGTTGTGTTCGTTGTTGTGCTAGAGCGGTACAGTCTGTCATAATGTGTTCAATTGTTTGTGGTGTGTCGTGGCACAGGTGGCAGGTGTCGCCTATGGAGTTGTCTAGTCTGTGTTTATATGTTAGTAAGTTGGGGTGATGTCCACATCGGAATCGTGCTAAGTTAACTCGATCCGATCTGCTCAGGCTGATCTCTGACCTGTTAATGGGTGGCGGCTTCGCACCTAGGACCGCATTCGGACCGAGTCGTGTCAGTGCTTTGTGGGTTAGGTGTGTGTGTATGTGTTTTCTGTACTGTGTGATGTCTGTGGGGCGTGGTATGGAATGGAGTATTTGGTTATAATGTTCTCTGGTGTTACCTTAATGGTGCGAGGCGTCGGTGCGTGATTGTACATGTAGTGGCAAGGGTGTTGTGGGTTAGTTGTCGCTGCTGCCATGAATTGTGTTCCCCTCATGTCTAAATGTTCCCTAACTTTTAGTATTTTTGTTTGTGTGTGCAGGTGTTCTATTGGTGTTGTTTGAGTGCATCCTGTAATGATACGAAGTGCGTTGTTTTGTATTGTCTCTAAGGTGTTTGTGTGTGTGTTTGAGATAATGGGTGCCCAGCATGGGCTAGCATAGTCCATAACTGAGCGAATATATTGTTTGTATATGAGTGATGTTGTTTCCTGCTGGTGTCCAAAGTTTGTGCCTGTTAGTACCCTAAACGTGTTAAGTCTTGACGTACATTTGTTTTTAATATCCCGAATGTGGTTTGCAAAAGATAATGATGTGTTGTATGTGACCCCAAGTATTTTGGTCCTGTCAGTGTGTGGAATGTTGATGTTGTTTAGTGTAAGCTGTGGAATTACCTTGTGTTCTTCTGTGTTGCTTGTAAGCAAGGTGATGGTTGATTTTGTGGGCGCTACTTTGAGTCTATTGTGTGTGAGCCAGTCTTGTATACTGTTTATGTATGTTTGTAGGTTATTTGTAGCGGTGTCGATGTTGTTGTGGGTGGATGTTAGAGTGATGTCATCTGCATATGATGATAATGTAAGCTTGTTATCTATGGGTGTTGGAATGTCATGCATGTATAAGTTGAAGAGTGTTGGTGAGAGAACAGAGCCTTGAGGGACCCCGTTCGGAAAAAGATTGTTTTTGGATGACTTGCCATTAAATGTGACATGTGAGTATCTTCCTGAAAGATAGTTGCTCAGCCACCTTTTGGTGTTATTGTGCAGGTTTGTGTTGAGTATTTTGTTTATGAGAGGGAAGCGTGGGATAGCATCAAATGCTTTACTAATGTCTATTGTTGCTAATAGTGTACGTTGAGCTGGTCGTCTGGAGTTGATGCCATCCATGATGTGCTGCGTGAGGTTAGTGAGTAATGTCGTGGTTGAGTGGTGAGGTCTGAATCTATGTTGAGTAGGCGATAGTGGAATGTGTGGGTTGGTGATTTGTAAGATTAGTCTTTCTGTTACTTTGGAAGGTGTGCATAGTAAAGTAATGGGTCTATAGGAAGCTGGTTCTGTTGGATTTTTGTTTGGTTTGAGTAGTGTAATAATTTTACCTTGTTTCCATATGTCAGGAATAATACAGTGTTGGTATGAATATGTGCTGATATTTGTGAGAGCTAGTATTCCTTGTGAACCCAAGTGTTTAAGGTGTATGTTAGATATGTTGCCTGGTCCAGTAGCCTTCGAATTCTTAATGTTTTTGATGATCTTGGTGGTCTGGTCTGTATTGAAGGGTGTAATGGTTGTGTCGAGTCTGTAGGTTTTCTTGTGTCTGGCTGTTTGTCTGTCTGGTTGTTGTCTCTGTTTAAGTGACTTATCTTTGCGTAGTGATTAACTAGAATGTTAGCTTGTTGTGTGTATGTTGGGATATTATTTTGGCTGCGACAGATAGCCGCGTGTGAGGTGTGAATGCCGCTGTTAGAGTGGGTAATGCCGTTTATAGTCTTGTATAGCCTGGAAGTATCTGTGGAGTGGTTTCATGTTGTTATGAATTCCCTGAATCTTTCTGTTTGTTTTTCTTTGAGTTTGTTGTTTATTTCTGTGTTGAGCTGTTGTATCTGCTGTTTTATGGCTTCTGTGTGTGGGGTTTGTGTGTTATATTTGAGGTTGTTACGTTGCCTTATAAGGTGGGCTATTTCTCTAGTGTAATTTGGGTTGTATTTCCTAATGTTGCCCTTCGGTATGTATTTGTTTGCATTATTGATGATCTGATTAAATGTCTTGAGTGTTGTATTGATGTTTATGATGGGTGTGCTGTTTAATGTGGTGAATTGTTCCTCAGTCTGTATTTTGAACTGTTCCCAATCAGCTTTCTTGTAATTTCTGTAAGTGTGCCTAAGGCTGTTGGGGCAGAGTGTAGAATGTGTTGTAATGATGATGGGCAGGTGGTCTGATGACAGTTGTTTTTCTGTTCTCCATTGTGTATGTGTTGCTAGTGAGGGAACAGAACGTTATGTCTGGGGAGGAGTTTGAGTATCCTGCTTGATGTGGTATGTGTGTATGTTCTTCTGTATTGTTAAGAATGAAGAGGCTGTTTAGATGTGTGGCTATGTTGGCGCCACTGGTGTTGCTTTGGTTGTGCAGGTACCAACTAGTGTCTTTGGCGTTGAAGTCTCCTCCTAAGATGACATTAGTGAGAGAGGCCAGATTGTGTAACTGTGGATTGTAATTGGCTGGCACCTGAAGTGAACTATCTGGTGGGATGTAAATGTTGATTAGTGTGGTGTTGTGTTTTGCGCGTGTTTTAATGTTAACTGCCTGTATTTCTATCGTGTTATCTGCTTGGATTGTGTTTGTAATGTTTTGGGTAGCATCAGTGTAGCTAATGCTTTTACGTATGTAAGTGATGAGTCCACCCCGGTTACCCCCAGTACGATCTTGACGGATCGCCGTGAAGTCAGGGATGGTGGGTGTTTTGTGTGTGCGTTTTAGTTTTGTTTCTTGTATAAGTGCTATGTGAATGTTTTGTTTGTGTACGAATTCCCTAAGCTGCATGATTTTGTTTGTGAGGCCATCTACGTTGTACTGTAATATGTTAATATTATACTTCTGTATGTGTCTCATGGTGCTATTGTGTCTATGTCTTTGTGTATGGTGACATGTGTAAGTTGTAGTGGGGCCTGGATTAGTCTTAATGTCGCCGGAGAGTAAGAGTAGTTCGGGGAGCACGCAATTGCTCCCTGTAATTGAAAAAATAGCACGCTGAGAATAGGTCCGGCCCCGGGAGCCGATCGGCACTCTGACCGTGCCACGCAACAGGCCGTCGACTGCCAGTCTGGCCAACCGTAGACAGCCCGCTGCACGGAGATTTGAGGAAGTTTGGCCACCAGCGCGTTGATGTTTTGGTTTGACGTCGCCTCTTCTTCGCGTTGACGTGTCCCGCGCTGGAGGATGCAGCCACTGTTAGAAGCTTCCTCGTCAGCTGCTAACACTTTTTTCAGGTTGTTCTAGCTACCTGTTCAGAGGTTTTTTATAAACAAATCTCAGTTTTCTGCTCAGAACGGCTCTTGGATGGATGTTGAAAAGGATTGTTGCAAAAAGAAAATACAAGACAACTGCTACCAGAATAACCACAGTATTCATCATCTAAATGATCCATTATCAACAAGAACAGTTCATTGTGAGCTTCACGAAGCCAGAATCCATGGTAGAGCTGCCATCACCAACCACTGGTTACAGATGCGAGTGCTACAAAGTACAGGACCTGGTGCACTGAGCACAAAAACTGGACCTTAGAGCAATGGAAGAGTGTAATATGGTCAGATGAATTGTCTTTTACTCTTTTTCTAACATCAGGTTGAGTTTATGTTTGGAGAAAACCAAAAGAAGCTTTCAACCCTGACTGCCTTTTACCAACCATCAAACATGGAGGAGGGGCAGTAATGGTCTGGGTAGCAATATCATGGTATTCATTGGGTCCTATCATTTTCACTGCATTGCAGAATTACTGCAAATGAATATGAGGACATTTTAAGTGACCAGGTGCTTTCCATGATACAAATATTGTTTCCCACAGATGTTGCCATATTTCAAGATGATAATGCCCCCATACACAGAGCTAAGTTGGTACATTCTTGGTTTGAAGAGCCCAATGCTTTCAATGGCCTCCCCAGTCGCCAGATTTTTAATATTATTGAGCCATTATAGTCAGTTCTCGAGAGTAAAGTGCAGAGCAGATTTCCATCACCTTCATCTCTTAAGGAGCTTGAAGCAGTTCTGCTTGAGGAATGGTTAAACATTCCACTAGAAACCATTCAAAACATGTATGAATCAATTCCACAAAGAATTGAAGCTGTTCTGCAAAGAGAGGGTGGTCCAACCCCTTTTCAGTAATTAAATCATGCATTTCCAACAGTGTTTTCATTATTTTGTCAAACCCCTGTATCTGGGCTCTGGAACTTGTGCGCAGGTTCCATAGCCTGTAAGCTGCAGAACCTGCGAGCAGGTTCTGGAGCCACTTCGTAAAAAATTTTGTCTTTCTTAAGGTTATCACTTATATAACCACAGTATGGAAATTTGATATACGGGGCTCCAATAAACCTTAGGCCCCCCCCCCCCCATGGCCTAAACCATTAGAGGTACAGTAAAACTAAACATACCTTACAAAAGAGAATTTAATCCTGCATTTAATGAGAAACAATTAAAACTTGGTGCTCCCGCCATTGGCTTCCAAGACAGCCTGAATTCGCTTTGGGCAGCTTGCCAAAAGTGAAGTGAATAGATCTTGATCGTTATGCAAATTTCTAGTCTCCGAGAGATACCATAGATGCCTTTTGGCAACTCTCAAGGCAGCCTGGCTCAGGTCCTTGTTCGGATATGAAATCAACAGTTGAATCATGTCTAGGTCATTTTTCCGGGCCCACCTACTGACCACTGCCTCGTGCCAGAACCGGACATAAATGAAACACGTAAAAAGGGCCACGTCGTACAATCCCTTCACCTCTCGGTCGGCGAGTTCCAGTTGCTCCCGGAACAAAACCATTTTCAGCACATATATAGCTTTCGCCATCCACCTGGCTTGATGATGGGCTCCTGGAGTCCTGAAGGAGAACTCAGCTCCACCCCAGCCTCCAAGGAAAAGGAGCGACAGCTTGAGGAGTTCCTCATAATCTTCTCTCGGGTGACATGAACTTTCAATGACTCCACTAAGATAACTCACCATCCTGATTCGTTCATCTTCCAAGTACCTAGTGGCTGGCTCTTCTTCATCGATCATGGTTTTGAAACAATTTTTGCTAATAAAGTCCCAACGCTGCTGAAATCGTCGAAACAACAGGATTTCAGCACAACTTGTTGGCCCCAAGGACTTATGAAAGACCTTCAAAATGAACTCATAAATGTGGTGACGGCAAGGCAACCATAAGAGCGACCCACCAAGGAATTGTTTAATCCACCAAGGAATTGTTTAATCCACCAAGGAATTGTTTAATCCTCATACATGCCCCTTGCAGGAGTCCGGTATTGGACGCCGTAGTGTCAAACGAGAGGCCAATGATGCGGTCCTGAATTCCAAATCGTTGCAGCTCCTGGATGACGGCTCGAGCCATTTGTTCACCAGTACCATCCTGGGCAACAGGCACTCCAAGAAGATGCTCGAACTCCTTCCCTGTTACCACAACAGCTACGGTCTACAACACCCATTGGGTAAGTTGTGAGAATTTCGATTAGGCAGCATCCTACATCACATTGCTACGGGAATTAATTCAACCGGTAGATTCCGTGAGAGGGTAGGGACTAAAACTCACATTCTCACCCCTTAGCATGATGTTACCTCCCTGTTGAAACTCTCAAGATTTGGGCGCCTTTAGAGCCCAATCTGCGACCTTCCATCTTCTACTTATTGCTGATCGCTAGCCCTATGGGTCGCCATAGGCACCGGGGAGACAGTTGTTCCGACGAGCCGAGGCATTGGGCGCGCGATTGATGGAAAATTTTGGCCCAAGACATAGGCCCTATGACGCGCTACTTATAAGTCAACGAAGGGGTTTATAGAGGGGTCTGCTGCCGGGCTAGGATCACCCCGGCCCTACCTTTTCATAGGTGCTTTCGGCCACGGTCAAACTTCGATAGGTACCCGGGGGACGTGGACCGAGAATTAATTGAACGGCTACAGAGGCTACGATGCGCGGCTTCTAGCTCCATCCTCAAAATTCTCCAGGTTTTCCCCGGTACACGCTTAGACTCATCGGCGATCCCTTGACTCCGGGAACCCAATACGAGGCCTATCCATTAGGCCTATGGCTCTGGGGAGAAGATTAGATAAGATGTCCCCCTTCCTCCTAGCCTTACAAATTCATGGAATCATAGGCTAACCGACGTGGTGCAAGGTACGGTTTTCGCGTGTTGTCGTACCGCCCGAAAGACTTATCGGGTCCCCTTGACTCCGGGAACCCAATACAGCCTATCCATAGGCTTATGGCCCTGGGGGGAAGAAGATTCCCCCCTACTCAAGCCCTATAAATGGAATCATCGGCTAATCGCCGCAGTGCAGTCGTCAATCACCTGACCAAAAAGAAATCTATCTACCATTTCATAGGTCCTTTCAGCCACGATCAAACTTCGATAGGTACCCGTGAGACGTGGACCGAGAATTAGCTGAACGGCTACAGAGGCTACTTTGCGCGGCCTCTAGCTCCATTCGCAAAATTCTCCAGGTTGTTCCCGGTACACGCTTAGACTCATCGGCGATCCCTTGACTCCGGGAACCCAATACGAGGCCTATCCATTAGGCCTATGGCTGTGGGGGAGAAGTTTTAATTTGAGATTTCCCCCTCATCCGTGCCTTACAAATACACGGAATCATAGGCTAACCGACGTGGTGCAAGGTACGGTTTTCACGTGTTGTCGCACCCCCGAAAGACGACCTATCGGGTCCCCTTGACTCCGGGAACCCAGTACAGCCTATCATTAGGCTTATGGCATGGGAGGAGAAGATTCCCCGTCGACTCGACTCCTAGCCCTAGAAATGGAATGATCAGCTAATCGACGCAGTGCACTGGGTCAACCACGTGACCGAAAAGAACACCTCCCAACATCGTAGGGGATGGGGGAACTCCTGAGCCCCGGACCCCTTCGTAAATTCCTTGGAAACCTATGCTTAGGGGGAGAAACCGGTCGTTCCCCGATACGGACATAGGACCTATACCGGGGGTAACTCACGACCCGCCATTCTTACTCCCACGACTCTGTCTTCCAAGCTTCTAGAGCTTCCGCCAGCAGCTTGGGGTAGTAGCTTGCTGTCCCAGTGCAGAACTAAGAGAGGTGGATCTTTGAAGATCGACTCCTCAAGTTGTTTGGCCATTTTCTCTCGATACTTGGCACGTGCTCGATAAACAGTTGATGGCGAAATAATAATCTGCGATACATCTTGTCCGAGACTTAGCAGTTGCAATGAAGGAAGTGCTTGCTTGTCAAATAGAGAGTTGTTCTCTATCCCAAGTAGCCACGAGTGTTGGATCGTGTTCTTGGAACGACGAGGTGACTTAGAGGCCAATGGAGCAGCAAAATCTTCATCATCATTATCTGTTGTCGCCGTTGAGCTAGAGGATGTTCTATCCAGCTTCATTTTCTCGGAGATCTTTTCAGCTTCTTCAGCATGCTTTCATTTTCGAAGTTCAAGTTTCTTAGCTGCTGCTTCTTTCCGTTTGACAGCCATGGTGTGTTTCCTATCCACCCCAGGCATTGAAGAACTCATTCTGTCCTCCATCTGGGAGGACAAGAAAACCTTGTCCTCCTCCGGAACTGAACTCATGCTCATCACACCTTGACAAGCGATGTTGAAAAGGTCAGCAAGGTCTCCCTTCCACACCTGACGCTTCATAATGGCTTTGTCCGTCTCTCTCGACTTCTCTTCCTTCAAAGTTTTGGTACTCTTTGTACAGCTTTAGTATAGCAGCTCTAATGTTCTCCTCTGTCTTCACGGGGATATTCGCCTTCTTCCAAACTTCTTGAAGCTTGATACTCGTAGACTTGATGGCAAGGGGGATTGTTTCCTTCAGCTCCAGGTGATGGTACATAAAGCAGAGGAGGACTTGCTCCCGGGATGGCAATGTTGCTCCTAAGAGCTCTTCGACTGGTCTTTTCAATCAGCCAGATCATCTTTCTTTCCATTTTCAACACTTTTTGCACCTGTGAAAGAAAAGAAAACATTACAATATGTTGGAAGTTGGGACGTTCTCGAAATTTGGTTACAAAAGGCTAAGGTATCAGAGGTGACATAAGTGTGCAACCTCTAAATGGTGTTCAATTTGCTTCAAATTTGATACATATGCTTTACAGATCATAAGGTGTACGGGGAAGAGCAAAGTGTAGTGAAATTCACAACTTGATAAAAGTGGAACACCCTAGTGAACATGCTGTGTAAAGTCTCCCATTAATACTTAGATACAAAGATTTTTTATTCACACACAAATGAATTTCCCTACCTATATTATATATGAAGTAAGAACATAATAAAATCATAAACATAATGATCTTTACACATGATAAATAAAAATACATGTGTATGTATATTAAATGAAAATAGCACGTATCGTTTCTTCACTCTTTTGGATGGTGCGTATAGTAGACGCATTCACATGATACTCATGGCCAAGTGATGTTATGCTCGTACCACCACACAACTTATCTAGAATCTTTATTTTTTCGGCTAATGTCATAACATTATGACTTTTCTTCTCTTCACTCTCACTTGCAGATGCTTTACGTTTTGGTGCCATACTGCTGTTTAAGGGTAATAGCAAAACAATGACAAAATAAGAGTGTAGGAGAAAACACTAGAGCCGCATTAGCATGTGTACAGTACTACTGTATTAGAGCATGTTTGGCGGACCGTGTTTATCAAATTTTCCACTTTCAGCAAATAATTGTTCACATTTATTTTTCTGTGTATAAGCAAATTCACGCTGGACAAACACGCATTGGATGAGGGTTTACTATAAGGGGTTCCGAAAAACCTTAGCCCCCCCCCATTTGCAGCTTACATGTCTACTTATATCGAAATAGTTTTTAGTGATTATAAAAATATATAAAATTCTTTATTTATTGCAGGTATTAAAATTACTGTAGCTGGTAAAGTAATAATATAATGGCTTCTCAATTAATTGGTGATTCGGAGAGGCAACGTGTGATAGATCGCATACGAGTAATAACATTTCGGGAAGCTCGTGATGCTGGAGCCACCTTTATAACACGTTCATGGGTTGCCAAAAAGTTGCGAAGAAGTGAGGACTTCGTCAAAAGAAATTGGAGTAAAACTTTGGATGAATGTGAAATGGATACAACCAAATCTGGGCGCCCAAATTTGCCACTCTCTCAGGAAACAAAGGACATCATTGAAAGCGGTACGCGTAAGCGGAAAAACAGCTGTGCTAAACTTTCTAGAGAGATCGAAGTGTTGAGAGGAAAGATCGTTAGTGGTGACATCATTCGACTGTACCGTCATAGGCAAGGTTTAAAGCCTTGGCATGAACTTCCAAAGCCAAGAAAAACTCAACTTAACATCGATGACAGAATGTGGTTTGCCCATTATTTTGAAGATTGGGATGTGGATGATTTCATGCATTTAGCTGTCTCCGATGAATTTTTTGTTTACGTAACACGTCGGCCTAACTACCAGAATGATCGAGTGTGGGCCACAACACCAGATGAAATCGATGACAATGAACATTATCGCGAATTATTAAAAAGTCCAGACTGTGTTGGTGTGTTTGTTTTGTTCACTGCAAAGCTCTTGTGGGAAGCCAAATGGTCAGAGTTGGGATGGACAGTATTTTCGTGATATTATTCTATCCCAGCATGTCATTCCTTTTCTAAGAAACCCAAACAATGTTATGGATGTCGATCAGGTCACACTTCTGCACGATAAGGCCCCCTGCTTTAAGGCATTAGCCACTCAACAGTTGTTGCGGAACCATGAGATCGATTTCTTTGGAAATGAAGAATGGCCAGGAAATTCTCCTGACCTGAACGTCTGTGAACACATTGGATCAGTTATAAAGGACAAGGTTGAATGTCTCTTGTTTCAAGAACCTGCAGCAAATCGATTTTCGAAGGATACAATTACGCAACACATTGAAACTGTTTAAGTAGTCGGCTTGGCTTTCCTTGAACGGATATTGCCAAATGAGAAAGATGTTCCAGGCCTTGAACAAACCTGCGGTGAGGAAAGAACTCAAACGACTCGAGTGGAAAAACCTGACTTTTGAAGGCAAGGATCTGAGCAACTTCGTCACTCAAAGGACGAAGACATTCTTCGACAACTTCGGCGTCGGGAATGTCGACAACGTAGAGGAGTACACCAAAAATGACCGCTTGAGAGAGTCAGTCAACGCGCTGAAAGTCGTAAACGGCACAGCGGAAAGGGGAATTGCATTAATCAAGCAATTCAATGAATCAGTCAAGGACGAGAAGCAAAAACAATTCTTGTTGCGGATTGTTGAACATCATCGAAAGGAGGTACCGAAAAGAACCAAGGCGAGAACGTCCTTGTACCAATTCAAAAATTGATTCGGATTTTCTGATTTTAATACTAGATTTTTTTTATTTTCTGTGCTTCCAAGGGAGAATTCTTTTGTAACACTGAAGAAAATTTTGTATTATTAAATTGTATTGTATTGTGTAATGTGTATTGATTTGAATTTTCCAATTTTATTATTAGTTTTTCATTTTCCGTGCTTCCAAGGGAAAATTTTTTCGTAACACTGAAGAAAATTGTTTATTATAAAAGGTTCAAATGTGTGCAACCCCTAAATATCACTTAATCGTTTTCAAAATTGGTGCACATCTTTCTTACATGAAAAGGAATAAAAGCACAAGCAAAGTGGAGAAAAATATTGACCTTTGATTGATATTTTCCTCTGTACGAGTGAAACACCCTAATGTTCACGTATTCCCATTTATCCCATAAGGTATTAAGTTTGTCCAATGCGGATTTACCTAATGTGCAGTTCTCGAGGAACGTAATCCCCGCATTGGATGAGGGTTTACTGTATTTGACTTCTTTTGGAACATTATAGCTGGGGCCAGGAGTAGGGGGGTTTGTTATTTTGAATTTTTTGGAATTCCTAAGTGAGGATCCGCTCAAAATATGGACCACCAATAGTGAAACTCGGGTCAAAAACGATTTTTTACTTGTGACCCCTCTGACCCCCATGTACATACCACCTGAAAGTATACATATGTGTATTATTGTATTTTTTTGCTATATAATCCATATTTATTGCCAGATTTGCTTTGTAATATGTCCTTTACAGGGTTTACGGGGTTGGAGAACACGAATCTGTACTCAGAATTTTGAAAATCTAATATGGCAGCCAAAAATCTCCATTTTTCATCAAATTGTCATGGATGACAGCATCCCTAATGTTATGATATATACTAAAGAATGTATTAACGCACACATACAACACAGACACGATCACTTTTCATACCACACTGTCCAGTTGTCAGCCTGATTAGCATCAGCACATGTGACACCTAGTGGACCAACATCCAAACACCAACATCACCCCAACTTACTAACGTATAAACACAGACTAGACAACTCCATAGACGACACCTGCCACCTGTGCCACGACACACCACAAACAATTGAACACATTATGACAGACTGTACCGCTCTAGCACAACAACGAACACAACATCACTAGTGCGCTGAACCTCTGGTCCAGAGCTGGGCACTTGCGGTTTTTTTTGCGGTACTGCGGTACTACCGTGTTGGTCGGTACCGCGGAAAGTACCGCGGGAAATTTGAATGCGGTAGCGGCACTGCTGTACTTTCAGCGATCCTTTGCGGTACTGCGTTATGCGGTACCGGTTTGGTAGTGCGGTAGTAGTACCGCAGTACCGCAGTACCGCAAAAAAACGCGCAAAAAAACGCAAGTGCCCAGCTCTGCGTCTGGTCCACTCCGAAGAGGGCGATCGGTTACCTGCGTGCCGCCGGCTTGCTCGATCAGGGTGGGCTGATCGGCTAAACAACAACAACAACATCCAAACACCACATCTGATGCTGGTTTCAGAGACTGAAAATATTATTATGCTTCACTGTGCTTTCATTACATTGTTGTATATGCCTTTATTTATTCCCTAAGACTTCCATTTCATGCCGCAAGGTTTCCCAGTCTGATGCAACTTTTTTTTTTTTCTATTTTCAGACTTCACACTATGGAAAACTGATACGAGGAATTTAATAATTGTTAGATTAACTACCTACCTACTCAGTGGACCATTTTCGTTACCTCCCAACTACCCACACGTATCAGTTTTCCATATACTGGGGTCCCCGGGAGATAAAAATCTTGGTGTCATTGTCACCAATTCTTATGTCTGAGTGTAGACTAGCTAACTATTTGACTGTAAATGCCTGTTAATCTGATTAACAGTGACTATCCTCACCTTCTCATGGAGAAGATGTAGCATTTAATTAGAAGAGAAAATATACATCCATAGGATGAAACTGTTCATGGTCTTTACCATAAGAAAAGGAAAAGTGAAAATTAGAAGATAAAATTACAATTCCCCAGCATCTATTTTTTGTTGTTAAACTAGTCGCGCCTTTAACGCTGTTTGTCGCTGAGGTCTTGTGTCTGTCAATGTTGTAGTAGGATGCGTTACCGCTCCTACTGTCAAGGGGATAGTTACTGAAAGTTCAGTGTCTCCAGTTGTTACTGTCAGTGGAGGGGGCTCTCCAAAGTCCATTGTTTTGGGTCCAGACTCTAGGGGGTACAAAAGAGAAATGTCTCTTGTTGTGTCACCCGTTGAAGTCCTTAATTTGACAACTCTTGTTACCCCGTCTGCCCCTGGTCTGAGTTCTAAAACTCTAGCCAGAGGCCAGTATTGTCTTGGAGTACTGTCATGTATGAGAACAAGGTCCCCTACCTTAATTGTGTCAGACCAATCCTTCTCAGTGATTTGTTCATGTCTCTCCCTTAGACCCATCAAGTACTCAGTTTTCCACTGTTTAATGAAATGAGCTTTAACTCTAGTTAAGTGTTGTAACTTAGTCTGGAGTTCATCATGTCGTTGCCTCCAGTTTGGGTCTTCTGAAGTCTATATTGTAGTCCGGCAGGAGACTAACTTGTTCCCCCCGAATCAAATGATTTGGAGTTAATGGTTCCGGGTCATTAATGTTGTCACTCACATAAGTGAGTGGTCTATTGTTGATGATGTTCTCAATCTCAGCCAGGAGAGTGAGCAACTCAAACAAGTGTATCTGTTTTTTACCAATTGCTTTTTTCAAGCAATTTTTTACTGTTTGTATATTCCTTTCCCAGATAGAACCACACCAAGGAGAGGCAACTGGAATATACTTCCACTTTATGTTTGAATTTTGTACATATAATTGTGTGACTATTGCTTAACAAGTCATTAATGACCTGTTCACCAGCCTTGAAATATGTAGCATTGTCAGTCCAAACTGTCTTGGGTGCTGAGTGTCGTGCACAGAAGCTCTTAAAGACAGCAACAAAAGATTCTGCTGTAAGGTCCTCCACAACATCCAGATAAACAGCTCGTGAGGCAGCACATGTAAACAGTACAATGTACATTTTTTGTTCAGTGTCAACCACCCCTACAGTCAATGCTCCTGTATAGTCAATGCCTACAGTCTCAAAGGGTCTGTTGAGAGTAACTCTCTCCTCTGGCAAAGCAGGAGGATTTGGTTTCCTATAGGGCCTAGCATGAATACGCCTACATGTGACACACTCATTCAGAACTGTTTTAACAGTGATCCTTCCCTTGGGTATCCAATAAGTTTTTCTTAATGCAGTTAGTGCCTGTGGTACCCCCATATGATGTACATCATTGTGTGTTTGTCTGATAATTAATGTTGTCAGATAGCTAAATCTTGGTAAAAGGATTGGATGTTTGCTTTTGTAAGACAGTTTTGATTTGTCTAATCTCCCTTTACACCTTAGAAGACCTTCCTCATCTCTGAACAAGTTTAGATCCACAACTACTGATGGTACAGGCTCTTTTGTTTGTTTCCCATTAGTCAAGAATTCTAACTCTTTATTGTACTCCTTTTGTTGTGCATGCCCTATCCAGTACTTGGTTGCAACTTCTGTATAATTGTGATTGTTCTTATTTCGCTGTTTGTTAATTGTAGTTAAACAGTTGTGAGCAAACCTCAAACAGTAGGTTGTGACCCTGACAAGTTTGTTGAAATCAGAATAATGTTCATAATTAGTGATTAGTTCAACCTTTTCATTCGAAAATATTAAATTTAATGTCAAGTTAACTTGTTCCACAGGCCATTGGTCTGTATTACAGAGCCACTTAGGTCCCATGAACCAAGTTTTGTTTGACTTCAACAATTTGTAGGATAAACCTCTTGTTAGAAAGTCTGCTGGATTTTTAGTTGGAACATAGTGAAAGTCGACTTGTAGGCTTTCATTAGCTTCAGCTATTTCTTTTAGCCTGTTAGAAAATCTAGAAGAGGAAGAACCATTGTTGTCCCAAGGCGATACGATGACTAAGCTGATTGATGCAGCATTGCTTGTATATATATTAAGTTAAGGTGTGTGTATATATCCATCTCATAATTGTAAGGTTAGTGAAAAATTAAATTAATTTAGAGCTAGCATTTTTGAGCTCTTGTGGCATCATTGTTTGGTCACACTGTTGGCATCATTTTGAGACGCTGCGCGTCTTTTCTACTCGTTTGTGGAAGGTCGTACGTAAAGGTGTGGTTTGATAGAGAGCTCTCTTGCAATTCAGTTTGGTTGTTTAGATACATGATTGTTGCATCGTGCAATAGTCCAGGTTGCGTTGTTGTTGCAAGGTTCAGAAAGAAGACCACAAATAGTACCCTTTTGTTTACCTTTTAAGTTCATGTAATTTAAGGTCTAAGGTAGGCCCGCATCGAGTCAGCAACCCTGAGGTTACCCTGAGGTAGGACCTAATAGGATCTCAAATCCGTAAGTTTTAATTTAGCTTAACTTGGCTTTAGGTAGAACTTGCCCTTTAGAATTTGGCCGTTCACGGCTCAGCTGGGATTTCGAACCCGACAAATAAATAAAATAACATGGTCCTTCAGAACCGGATTTCTACCCCAAGACTGAGTCAGTGACCATTTTTCGGCAAAGTTCTGATTGTGCAAATTGTATCCCAAGTTAGGCCTAGACGGGTTGAGTATTATTGAGTTAAGGTCCCAGGGTAAAAAGTTTGGTCGCCCAATTGCGAAACTTGGCCAGTCGTCTGTCGTTTTTTGGCCTACTTTTTTCCGGTTTGGTTAATTTTGGGTTATTATTGAATTAAGGTCCCAGGGTAAAGTTTGGTCGCCCAATTGCGAAACTTGGCCAGTCGTCTGTCGTTTTTTGGCCTACTTTTTTTCCGGTTTGGTTAATTTTGGGTTATTATTGAATTAAGGTCCCAGGGTAAAGTTTGGTCGCCCAATTGCGAAACTTGGCCAGTCGTCTGTCGTTTTTTGGCCTACTTTTTTTCCGGTTTGGTTAATTTTGGTCATTATTGAATTAAGGTCCTGGGGTGGAAAATTTGGTATTCCATACTGGTGTTTGGTTAGTACCCCACTCAGCAATTCAGTTTATTGAAAGTAAAATTTGCGTTTGATCAGTTTGGTTAAGTATTTCTGCCAATTCAGCTCATTTGGTATTGAGCCCAAGGGTTGTTTACATTGAAGATGAGTGCATCTGAATTGAACAAATTTATAAAAAGGAGAAGTGCCTACAAAGGTCTAATTACAAAGGTCATTGCCACTATAGATTCTGCCATAGAGCAAGAGGATTTACGCTTAGTGACTGCGAAGCTTGCCATATTAGAAACTAAAAAGGTTGCTCTAAGTGAGGTAAATGTTAAAATTGAGGCTCTTATAGAAGAGGATGAAATAGAAAATAACATAATTTACTTTGAAGAGATTATTGATGATATGATTAACGTAGGCCTCCGAGCAAAAGAGTTTAGCAGCTCAGTACAGTTAGAGACCAGGTCTAATAATGAAACACAACACTCAACAATGATGCTTGTGAAGTTAAGGTTAACGATCTGTAGTTCAATTACCGAGCTTGTACTCAAAACATTTTCTGGGAGTATTCAGGAATGGCAAGGATGGGCAGACAGTTTTCAATCAGCAGTTCATTCTAGTCAAGTGTTAAGTGCCGTGGAGAAGTTTAATTATTTGCGGTCCCTCTTGGAAGGGGAGGCAGCAAAGACTATAGCCGGATTAGCATTAACAGAGGCTAATTAAATGTGGCTTGGGATATATTAAAGAAACGGTTTGGTAAGCCAGAGATCTTAATTAAAAGCCACCTCCGTGCACTTTTAACTATACCTCCTGTTAATAATCCTAATAGTGTCAAGGAGTTACGGCAGTTATATGATGAATTTGAAATTAGAACTAGGTCCCTGGACAACTTGGGTGTAGGAATGGAAAAGTATGGTATATATTTGGTTCCTACACTGGAGTCTAAATTGCCTAGCTCAATTTTGCTTGAATTAAGTAGGGGACACTCTGCAGAACATGTGTACATCCCCCTTCAGCAGATGTTAAGTCTTTTAGGCACAGAATTAGCAAGACGAGAGGGAGTTTGAGTTTGCACAGTGGGATGGTAAACAAGAGGACAAAGGCAGGCACAGCACCAAAGTTTCCACAAAAGGAATAGCCCAGGTACAGTGTCAGCTCTACATGCCTCCTCTGAGAATAATTAAAGGGAATCAAGGAATGTATTTTTGCGAAGGCAACCACAAGTCATATAAATGTGAGGTGGCTGAGGCCTTACCCTTTGAGGAGAGAAAGGACAGGTAACTAAGTCCACAGCATGTTTTAAATGTTTTTTGAAAGGTCATAGAGCAAGGTTTTGTAAGTTTAAAATTTTGTGCAAAAAATGTCATGGTAGGCATCAGCCATTATTGTGTGAAAACACTCTTAGTAGGCCTACCCCAGAAGTAGAGACATCAGTGGCACATGCCACTGCTAGGCAAGGGAGTAAAAGTAAAGGGGATTATTGCAAACAACTGCAGCCTTATTAATTGGGAATGAGGGAGAAGCTACTGTAAGAGTGTTGTTTGATAGTGGTAGCCAGTGTAGTTTTATTAAGACCAGAATTTCCAGAAAATTGAAGTTTAAAGAACTTAAAGGGAAATTTAAGAATTTCTGGTTTGGGGGTTCCGTTCAAACCCGAACCAAATTTAGAAGGTAGAAGTTCTGGTTAAAGGGTTGTTACCGCAAAGTCCCACTATCAAGGTCCAAGCTGTAGAGATTGAGAACTTTGTGCTCCAGTCACTACTTGTTTAGATATGGCATGTGTCCAAGAATTGCAAGTTAAAGGAATTAATTTGGGCAATAATAAGTTTGAGGGAACAGAAGATATTAGTCTTTTGATTGGAGCTGACTATTATTGGGACTTCATCACTGGTAATATTGTCCGTACATCTCAAGGCCCAGTAGCTATTGAAAGTAAGCTAGGCTGGATGCTACATGGTAGTTGCAATGAAATGGAAGTTAAGGCTCTCTTTGTTAAGATTGAGGAGAACAGCCATGGTCTGGAAAGGCATTTGAAAGCGTTTTGGGAACTTGAATCTATTGGTATAAAGGACAACCAGGCAAGTACAGTGAACAATGATGTTTTAGAGCACTTTGAAAAAGGGATTGGGTTGAGATGGTTGCTATGAAGTTGGCCTACCATGGAAGGATTCTTGCAAACCCGGTTCAAACCTTCAGCTAGCTAATCGGAGGTTGGAGACTTCATGTACAGGCTAAGAAAAAATGAGGAGTTGTTAATTGAATACGATGAGGCCATCCTAAGTTATGTAAGGGAGGGCTATGCTGAAGGGTGCAAGGTGAGCTGGTGAGCCAGGAGGCACATTATCTGCCACACCATGCAGTGGTACGGCGAGACAAAACTACCACCAAACTGAGGGTAGTTTTGATGGCTCAGCCAAGGACAAAGGTGGTGTGTCCTTGAATGACTGTTTGGATGCTGGGCCAAATTTAAATGCAGATTTATTTTCCTTGTTACTGAGATTCAGGTTTAGTAGAGTAGCATTGACTGCAGATGTGAAGCAAGCCTTTTGCGGATAAAGTTAAAACCAGAGGACAGAGATGCAGTAAGGTATCTGTGGGTGGATACGAAAGACTTGTTGGAAAATGAACCTAAGGTTCAAGCATATAGAATGAAGTCAGGTTGTTTGGCCTCAGCTCTAGTCCATTTCTGTTGGCAGCTACTATGCAGTACCATTTTAAGAAATATTCTGAAGTCTATCCTAACACTATTGAACACATAAGGAAAAATTTTTATGTTGATGATTTGCTATGTTCCGTGGATAATACAGAAATGGCTAAACAGATATTCATGGAGGCTAGAGCTATAATGAGGGAGGCTGGCATGGAGCTCAGAAAATGGCAGACCAATCATTCGCAATTACAAGAGTTTATGAGTCATTCCTCTGTAGTACCTGACGCAGCAGATAGTATTGAGGATTCTGGTATTAAGGAGTTGTGGGCAATAGACGCAAAGGTGCTAGGCATCGTTTGGCAGCAAGATGATGATTTGTTTACCTTCAATGGGAAATCTTTAGTAGAGCTGGCCGAGAATAAGACAAGGTGGACAAAACGTACAGCTCTTAGTTTGGCTTCGAAGGTCTTTGATCCTCTTGGATTCCTGGCTCCATTTGTGATAAAGTCAAAAATTTGGTTTCAGAGCCTCTGGGAAATTGGACTTGGTTGGGACCAAGAGTTACCTGATCATATGGTGGTAAGGTGGAACTATTGGTTCAAAGAATTGGCACATCTTGGAGACATTGAAATCCCAAGATGGTACTTTGGAGAGTTGAACAATAGTCCAGACAATTTGGAGCTGCACATCTTTTGTGATGCAAGTGAGGAAGCCTATGCAACTTGTATTTATATAAGAGGCGCATTGCAAGAAGAAGTAAGTTGCAGGTTGGTTGCTGCAAAGAGTAGAGTAGCAACCTTTGAAAAGGCTTTCTGTTCCAAGGTTGGAATTGATGGGTGCCGTTATTGCTAGTCGGCTTGCAATTACAGTGCGAAAGTCTTTGGCCCTCTATGAAATTCCAAGCTATTATTGGACAGACCCACTATAGTTTGGCACTGGTTAAGAAGTCAGGCAAGGAAATGGAAACCATTTGTTGCCAATAGGGTGGAGGAAATTCAAGCGCACACAGATCCCAAGCAATGGAAGCATTGTCCAGGCATCCAAAACCCCGCTGATTTACCAACACGAGGAATTTCGGTGAAAGATCTTTCACAATCAAGTTTGTGGTGGAATGGGCCAGAGTGGCTAAAACTTGGAAGTGAAAACTGGCCTTCTAATCAGCCTATTGTAGGAGAATGCCAGGCTGAAGAAGCATGGGTGAGTGAGGTGAGAAAATGCGCTGTGAACAGTTGTCAAGTTATGCAGCAGGACCCCATATTGAGGCTTGAGGACATTAGCAGTCTGAAAAGATTGTTAAGAGTGACAGCATGGTATATAGATTTACCAACAACATTAAGGGAGAAACAAGAAGGGAAGGAATTCTGAACAGTAATGAGATTCAGCAAGCCAGGAAATACTGGGTGGTATTATGCAGAAGAAAAAATTTGGTGAAGAGAGAGAATTGCTCACCAGCCATCCATTACAGGTTCTACCAACACATTCTGCGCTCAAGGGTTTGGATGTGTTTTTGGATCAGGATTTATTGAGAGTAGGAGGTAGACTACAGTTTTCTGGGCTTCCAGAGGAGAAAAGACATCCAATTTTGCTACCTTCTGGGGGGCACTTTGTAGACCTTTTGATCCTGGATACTCATCATAAGCTGTTACATGCTGGAGTTAGAGAAGTGATAATAGAGATTAGACAACAATTTTGGATTCTCAAAATTAGACAAGTAGTGAAAAAGGTCTTGCATAAATGTGTGGTTTGCAAGCGTTGGAGTGCAAAGCCTTATTATGAAAAGGTGGCTCCACTTCCAAGAGAACGGTGTGTCTATACTGCCCCATTTGATGTAGTGGGAGTAGACTTTGCAGGGCCAGTCTATGTGTATGAGCGAGGGGAGTCTAACAAAGGTTATATATGCCTTTTCACCTGTGCTACCACCAGAGCAATCCATTTGGAGTTGGTAAGCAACTTAAGTAGTGATGTATTTCTTTTGGCCTTTAAAAGGTTTGTGAACAGAAGGGGTTTCCCAAATAAAATCATATCGGATAATGCAAAAACCTTCAAAAAGGCTGCAAAGGAACTCCAAGAAATTTGGTCCTTGCTAAAAGAGGAAGGATTCCAATCCTACTTTTCACACCAAGGGGTACAGTGGGAGTTTATTGTTGAGAGAGCACCATGGTGGGGAGGATTTTGGGAAAGGCTAGTGAGAAGTGTAAAGTGTCCATTAAAGAAACTTTTAGCTAATGCTCATTTGAGCAAAGAAGAATTCTCTACTGTTTTATGTGAAGTAGAAGCAATGGTGAACAGTAGGCCTATCACTTTTGTTTACAACAGTAGGCAGGATGCAGAGCCATTGACACCAAATCATTTTCTTTGTGGTAAACGATTAACATCAAACCCCAGTGTGCCAGAAGACTTGCAGCCCATCCAGAGCACTCAAGGAGAGTTAACCAGACGGTTCAGGTACCTTGAAGAGCTACAAGATCAGTTATGGAAGAGGTGGCAGATGGAATACTTGCCAGAACTCAATTATTACCCATCAGGCAAGGTAAAGGGCTCCAATGCAAATTGTATCAAGGTGGGAGAAGTGGTAATGATTGGGGATGAAAGACCAAGGCAATGCTGGAAGCTTGGCATAATTGAAGAGTTGTTTGTTGGCAAAGACAATTTAGTTAGGTCTGCACTGGTAAAGACTTCAGGAGGAAAGTTAAAGAGACCTATACAAAAACTCTATGCTTTAGAAATCAGCAAAAACACAGATAGTCAAGATGAAACATTTGAGTCACAGCCTCATGAAGAAGGCTTGGCTAACCTTGCAGAAGGTAATGACAACAATGCCTCTTCGGTGGGGAGTGTTAGAAAATCTAGAAGAGGAAGAACCATTGTTGTCCCAAGGCGATACGATGACTAAGCTGATTGATGCAGCATTGCTTGTATATATATTAAGTTAAGGTGTGTATATATATCCATCTCATAATTGTAAGGTTAGTGAAAAATTAAATTAATTTAGAGCTAGCATTTTGAGCTCTTGTGGCATCATTGTTTGGTCACACTGTTGGCATCATTTTGAGACGCTGCGCGTCTTTTCTACTCGTTTGTGGAAGGTCGTACGTAAAGGTGTGGTTTGATAGAGAGCTCTCTTGCAATTCAGTTTGGTTGTTTAGATACATGATTGTTGCATCGTGCAATAGTCCAGGTTGCGTTGTTGTTGCAAGGTTCAGAAAGAAGACCACAAATAGTACCCTTTTGTTTACCTTTTAAGTTCATGTAATTTAAGGTCTAAGGTAGGCCCGCATCGAGTCAGCAACCCTGAGGTTACCCTGAGGTAGGACCTAATAGGATCTCAAATCCGTAAGTTTTAATTTAGCTTAACTTGGGCTTTAGGTAGAACTTGCCCTTTAGAATTTGGCCGTTCACGGCTCAGCTGGGATTTCGAACCCGACAAATAAATAAAATAACATAGCCTATTTCTTACAAAGATGTTCTTACTATTAATGCTATCATTCTGTATCCAGGCAAGACAATTCTGACTGTCGAGCCAGATGTGGATATCAGTTATGTTCACATCATGGTAAGCATCCTTAAGCAATGAAATGGTTTTAATGGCTAATGCAGCAGCCAATAGTTCCAATTGAGGTATGGTTCGGGTAGGTTTGAGAGGTGCAACTTTCACTTTTGCATAAATTAGATGACTTTCTGTAGGACTTACAAGATACGTACAGCACCCATAAGCCTCTGTGCTTGCATCAGCAAACACATGAAGTCTCTGGGGTTTATCTCTAAACCCACAGCACCTTTGTATTTTAATGTTCTGCACTTTTGTTAAATCAGCAGCTAACTTCTTCCAAGATTTTTGATCTTCAGTTGTTATTGGCTCATCCCACCCAACATTTGTCCTCCAAACTTCTTGGAGGAGAATCTTTGATTTTATTGTTGAAGGCAGGAATAGACCCATGGGATCAAAAATCTTTGAAGCCTCTGATAATATGTGTCTTTTAGTGTTAGCTTCCTCATCAAGTTTAAAGCCTTTACTAAGTGCAGATTGAATCACGATTGTTAGAAGTTGCATCCAAATACCAGTTCATGCCTAAAGTTTTAACTCTGTCTGATGGTTCAGTAAGACCATTATTATCCTTTAAAATCTTTTTGTTTAAATCCTCATCATTTGAAATCCACTATCTTAGTTCAAAGTTACCTTGTTGCATAATGTTTTGAGAGTGTTCATAGACCTCAGATAATTCAGATTTTGTTGATGTTGAGCCTATTAGATTGTCTACATAAAAATGTTCCTTGAGGAATTTTAGTGTTAAGGAGTTATTAAACTGGTTCAAATGATGTCTAATTGTCAATGCTAATAGGCTAGGTGAGCAATTGGCTCCAAACAACATAACATTGAATCTATAGGTTATGAACCCTTTATTCAAATCAAATGGATCCCTGAACCATAAGAGCCTAAGTTGGTTCTTGTCATATTCATTTTTAAGATTTATTCTCAAAAATGCCTTTGAAATGTCACTTTGTAAGGCATATTTATCTAACCTGAACCTGAGTAAGATCTTCACAAGGTCAGAAATGAGATTAGGACCCTCAATCAGGCAGTCAATCAGGCAGTCATTCAAACTGTGTTTATCACTGTCTTTGAGGCTACAGTTATATACTACTCTGAGTTTTGTTGTTGGGGCATCTTGTCGATAAAGCCCCGTGCGAGTTAAATAATGACAACCATCTTTTTTAAAAGGGTTATTTGTTACTTCTTCAATGAAACCTTTCTGTAGCTGTTCTTTGAAGACATCACTGTACATTTGAATTCTATTATCTTGTTTGAGCTCTTTCATTACTTTATATAAATGTCCTTTAGCTACTTTGAGATTATCTCTTAAAGTTGGGCAATTTATTTTCCAAGGTAACTCAACAAAATAACTATTGTCTTTGCACTGAATGGTGTCTTCAAATCTTTCTACCATTATGATCTTCTGAAGTTTGATTTGTGTCATGTATACCCACAGATTCTAGCAACCATAAAGTTTGAATTGCCTCATCCAGAGTTTCATTTGATAGTGATGAATTAATGTTCTCAGTTGTTATAATATTATTCAAAGTGTTGCTATTCTTACAGGTGTTATGTAGGACTGAGTTGAGGCACATAGTATTTGTTAGTCATGAACTATTTTGGCTTAGGTCTAGGTTGTATCTGGATAGGTCACCCAAAGGGGCTATATCCCTGATGGTGTCTGATAAGCTATTCCATTACCTATCTTCACTATGCCTTATGAATAAGATGAATGTAATCTGCCCCCATTAACATTTCAATGTTAGCTACTGTGTTGTTTGTGATATGTCTATCAGCTATATTGTACTGTTTCCTCAAATGATTGATGGTTTGTTCTAGTTTGGGTACAACCAGTTTGTTTTGTCCTACTTTTGGAATAATGACTGTTTTAATTTTTTCTAATTCATTTTCTACATGTAATTCCAGGTCAATTGTCTTATAGCTAATTTTGTTTGAGTTATCCTTAACAAAGGATGTGATATTGAGTTCTTGTTCATTCGGGTTTGGTGTCAAACCCAATTTATTAGCTAAGTTTTGCGAAACAAATGTTTGTTGAGAACAAGAGTCTATAAGACATCTCACTGGAGTGGTGCTACCCTCACCATTCACTAAGTCCAAAGTAATAGTTGGTAAAAGAACCTCAGTGTTTTTTGTTACGTTGTTTGAACAAACAGAATGTCTCATGAAAATGGCATTTTCTTGATTATATTTGTTTGGAGGAGGTATCTTTTGAGTTTGAATATTGTTGTTTGGACACTTCAGTGAATCACACATTGATGAGACATGTCATGAACTTTTACAAAACTTACAATTGAATCTTAACCTAGATTTACAGTCTTTCTTATTGTTGTTTGGACACTTCAGTGAATCACACATTGATGAGACATGTCATGAACTTTTACAAAACTTACAATTGAATCTTAACCTAGATTTACAGTCTTTCTTATAATGTCCCTGGCCGTACACTTTTTACATAGGTTCAACTGTTCACATCTTCTAGATCTTGAGTTAAAGTCTTTATATTTGCCACACCCAGTACTACTGTGTTCATCACTTGCACTTACAATGTGGTGCGTAAGTTGAGGCAGCAGTTACATTAAAGTTCTGTAATGTAGGTGTTAGTGTGTTACAGTTGGTCACATTTGATTCTACAGTATCAAATTTTGTCTGTTTGGCTGTAGCTAGTTGGTCTCTGGGGACAGTCTTTGGTTTATCCATAGTCTGGGTCTTATTTGCGTTGAACTATTTCTCAATTTGAAATTAGTTAAGATAGTTGGAAAGTGTTTTCTGATGTTTTCAAGATTAGGATAATTTTCTCCCGTCTTTTGAACTAAAACATCTTTAACCCTCAAAGAAGGCGCCTAAGAACTGCGCTTTGTATAATCCAAGATGAAGCTTTAACATCTATCTCATTGCTAACCAGTTGTCCCATAATAGCTTCTAATTTTTAATAAAATTTTTCCATATCACTATGATTATTTTTTACGGGTGCAAAATCAATAATTTGTTGAGCTAATTCAAATATAATTTCATCTTTATTAATGTAATTACGTTTCAAGAGATCAATAGCTATTTCATATGAATCACCCACAGCTGGTAAATAAGCTATCATATTATAGGCTGGACCTTTAAGGAAACTAGTTAAGTAGCTAAACTTATCAACAGTTGGAATATAAGGTTTATTACCTATTGAACTCTCAAATTTTTCAATGAAAGATAAGAATTGTACCATGTCCCCATCAAATGTTGGTACTAGCAAAGTGGGTAACAGCCCTAAATTCTTGTGACTCGGGATTTGGCATGTCACTTGAATTTTGTTGAAGGTTAGCTCTACTTTGATTAAAATCAGAAATAGGTTTATTTGGTATTAAGTCGGTCAAACGAG
This sequence comes from Bathynomus jamesi, assembly GCA_023014485.1. Lineage (NCBI taxonomy): Eukaryota > Metazoa > Arthropoda > Malacostraca > Isopoda > Cirolanidae > Bathynomus > Bathynomus jamesi. Next base: position 15,152 of record JAJOZX010001019.1, on the reverse strand, counting down.
ACTGTAATCTCCTTATGTGCCGTTCAATTGAGATTACCTGATGCTCATTATCAGAGTAAAGGTCTATAAGTTGTTCATCAGCCATTTCGGGTTCAATTAACTTTGAAATACTCTCATCAATGGCTATTATATCCTTCTTAAAGTTACCCAATTTAAGAATTACACACTCTAAATCTTCCTTGCCTGGTTGTGTAATATTGTTAAAAGTGTTGATGGCCTTAGTAACAGCGCCCAACTTCCCCCCCCTTTTTCTTTAATTGTTTAAATTCCTCACTGTCCATGTTTAAGTCAAAATTGTTTAACTGGGGATCGTAATGAAATATATGGCAAAAAGAAATTATCAGAGATGAGAGATCAAATAAATTGAGTAATCAGACAAAACAGTCAAGTTTTAAATTTAGTTAAATCCCCCCCAAGTATTTATGTGCCACTCAGTTCTAAGCTTATAAGAGAATGGGACACCTTAAATGTAAATGTTTCCTAGTTAGGCCCTAGGTTGTAGACCTAATTAGGCAAGTTTGTTACTTTAGACTTGATTAAGTTAGGTTTAAGTTAGACCATTTAGCCTAATTCTGCAATTTTTGTTAAGGTTAAGCCTAAAGTATGTAAATTCCCCACACACAGGCCACCAATGTGAAAAATGCTCTGTATGAATTGGTCCCCAATTAACCCACCCCTAATATCTCCAGTCTAACTATAGAGTAGATTAAGCCTAGCCTTGTAGGGGTCAGCCTAGAGATTCCGGAAATGGTCCAGAGCGGGCAGAGTAAATTGAGGTTCACAGTAGGATTCCTCACCAAATTAGGTTAAGGTAATTTACCTTCACCTTTGTTAAGCTATGAGTTGATGCAGGTCTTAGACCACAATGTAGGCCTAATTTGTCTGACCCAGCTTAATTTATGTCCCTTAATTAACTGGGATAAAAAACACAACTGATCACTTACCGAGTGTTATTACACAGTCCCTCTTCTCTTTTCTCAATTGTTGAGAGCGTACTTGCTGGTGGGGATCTTTTTCCGTTGTTTAGCCTCTTCCTTCTCTCCGTTCCGTCTTGTTCTCTCGTTGGCTCTTTTTGTTCTCCTCTCCTTTTTCGCGGGACTTTTTCCACCAGCGTCCTCTTGGTTTTTTCAGTGGTGATCGGTAATGTATATCTATTACCGAGCACGCTCTATCACACAGTATATAAATACTAATGTGGAGAAAAACTCTGGTGAGCAACCAATTGGTTTCATCCACCCAGTTATTGACATAAAAGGAATTTAATAATTGTTTAACTACCTACCTACTCAGTGGACCATTTTCGTTACCTCCTAACTACCCACACGTATCAGTTTTCCATAACACCTGAGTGAACAATGAGCTACGCTCGGACGCCAAGTACACGCTCATCCGCCCAGAAGACCTTGGGTTCAACAACCTACATAGAAACTGTTGGCTTTTCAAATGGCTTGCTTCCAACGAAAAAGGAAATTTGGGAAAACATGTATTTACTTCAACCGGATAGAGCTGGTAAAACTGAGAGGTCAAAGGAAGTTGCAGCCGGAATTCTTGCGGACATCCTTCGAGAACACTGGATTTTTTGTAATATATATACAGTGACCACTAAACACATCAAACTGAAAATTTTGGAACTGTATGAAAGATTCATCAAATTAGTTCAGTCCAGAAAAAACCCCGCTGAAATGACAACTATTATAAAAAGTAGAAGATTTCAACGAAAAAGCAAAAGAACTTTTTGATATCTTCTGCGCGGACGATGAAGTAAGGAACCACTCGTGGTGAGGGTCCGGCTCTGCTGTGGTGATGGACTTCGTCCACAGTACTAACGGTGCTCTGATCGATCTTTAGATTGATTTCTTCCCTGCGGTGAAGCTTTAAATCAAGGCGCTGTCTAGGCAGCAGGAACCCCGCCGTGCTGCGGCCGGTGGGATCGCACGGGCCGGGGACCAACAACCCCCGGAGGCGGCTGGACCGCCCGGGCAGTTCGTCTGCCCGCAATACTCCCGGCCGTTCGGGTCTAAGATCGGCCTCGGAGTACACCGACGAGCAATTCACCCCGGCGACTTCTTCACCGAGGTGAACCTCGATCGAGTGAAAAGGCGTTGGGATCCTGCCGAAGAGGAAATTCTGGCGGATACGGAGGCACGGCTGACCTTCGAGCACAGGGGAGGTCAGCTGTTTATGAACCAAGCCCTCTTTGCACTCTTCCCCGATCGTACTCTCGAGTCGATCAAATCGAGGCGGAAGCGGCCTGAGTACCGTGAGCGGGTTCTCCAGTTGGTGGAATACCGCCGGGAAAAGGCCGCCATGGAGGCGGGTGATGGTGCTCGTCCGCGTCGCCGCGGCGTGGTTCCTCCGCCCCGTCCGGTTCAGCCCGTGGCCCCTATGGACCTCGAGCCCCGTGGCGGGGTGCGTCCACGTCGCGGTCCGCCGCGGCGGGCTGCTGTCCGTCCTCCGGTCCTCGATATCGACGAGTGTGTTTCCTCCTCCTCTGGCTCGGAGGCGGACGACGAGACTTTTGTGTTGTCTTCCTCCTCGGAGTCCGTTGGGGAAGCCGTTCTTCCCCGAAGGGACGTCTTCCTCCTCGGAGTCCGTTGGGGAAGCCGTTCTTCCCCGGAGGGACCAGGGGGGGATGAGGCGGCGGGGGGGGGGGGGTCGGAGAGGGAGCCCATGACGTTCCGCCGGAGCCAGTCCCAGACAGGGACCCGATGGAGTGGTTAGACCGGCTAATATTGGCAATTGGCAGTGGATTGAGGACATGGAGTGACGAAGTGTGTGGGATTCGGGATTGGGATGGGTACGCCCACCAGGCGGCTCAGGCGTGGCTCCCCCTCGCCTGTGCTGTCCTGGACAGGCTGGCTGCGGGCCGTCCTGGTCAGCCCGATCGGGTTGCGGCGCGGCCGCCAGTAGGTCAACGAGGGCGCGTTACGCCCTCACCGACCGAAAACGGTCGTCGTCGTGCCGGGTTGGGCGCGGGGCGCCGTGGCCAGCGTGTCTCGGGGGCTCGTCGCCCGCCAGTAGGCCAACGGGGGCGCGTTACGCCTCCACCGGCCCAAAACGGGCGGCGTCCCCCTGGGAGGGACGGTCCGCGCGTCGTAGTTCGCGCGGGGCGTCCTAACAACGTTCCCGTGGTCCCGCGCACCCGTCGTATGAGAAGGAGTACGGAGTGGAGAATCGTTCAGGGCTTGTGGGCGCGGGATCGAGGGAGAGGTGCGTCCCTGGTCCTGAACGACTCCTATTGGCAGCCCGACCCAGTCGGGGCGGAGGCGAAGATTGCCTTCTGGCGGGGTGTCTTCGGTGCCCCCTCCGCTCGCGATGAGCGCGTGCCGTTTCTGGGTGAGCTCTTGTGGCACCTCATTGAGCCGGTCACGGCGGCTGAGGTCAGATGGGCAGTCAAGAACATGAAGGACGGTGCACCTGGTCCTGACGGTGTGGTCCTGGGGAGTTTAGAGGGTTACTGCAAAGAGGCGCTTGCGGTGGCCTTCAACTGCTTCCTGGCGGGTGGGGATCTGCCTGGGCGTTTTCGGGACGCTCGGACGGTCCTCATTCCGAAGAAGGCTACTCCGGAGGGTCCGGGTGATTATCGCCCAATTACGATGAGCTCGGTGATAGTGCGCTGTTTCCATAAGATCCTGGCCCGCAGGTGCGACAGTGCACGACTCCTGAGTTCTCGGCAGCGAGGATTCGTGCGTGCTGATGGCTGCGCGGAGAACCTTTTGGTCCTCCAGACGGTCATTGCCCAAGCCAAAGGTCTGGGCCACCCCTTGCACGGGGCGTTTGTAGACCTGGCTAAAGCATTCGATAGTGTCTCTCACGAGAGCATTCCAGGTGCTTTACTTCGTCTCGGTGTGCCAGCATCACGTCAGCTATGTGGCCGCAACTTATGTAGGGGCTGCCACATGGCTGGTAGGGGAACGTCTGTCAGTGACTCGGGGTGTGAGGCAGGGAGACCCGGTCCCCATTTGTCTTCAACGCGGTTTTAGAGTGGTCCTTAGGGCAGTTGAACGATGCAGTCGGCGTTCCTTTAGGGAGCCAGCGTGTGAGCCACCTCGCCTTTGCGGACGATGTGGTTCTTCTTAGTACGTCTCCAGTGGGCTTGCAGTCCTTATTGGACTGCTATGCCTCGGAGACCGAAAAGACTGGCCTCCGCCGGAACAATGCCAAGTCCGCCACCTTCTCCATCCTGTTAGACGGGAAGGGGAAGCGCTGGGTTTGGGGCGCTGAGGCTCGTTTCACTGTAGGTGGCATGGCCATTCCCGCGTTGAACACGGGCGACTTTTATCGGTATCTTGGCGTGGATATCGGCATGATCGGGTCTAAGTCGAGAGCGCTCACGGTAATCCGTGAGCGGCTAGATCGGGTCTCGGCTGGCCCACTCACTCCGCAGCAGAAGCTCTGGGTCTTGCGGTCCATGGTTCTGCCTGGGGTAACCCACGACCTGGCGTTGAGCCGGGTGGATCTGGATCGTTTGGTCCGGAGTCGCGTTCGGCGGTGGTTGCACCTTCCGAGGGATGTGCCACTCGCCGTGTTTTACGCGGCTGTGGGTGATGGGGGACTTGGTCTGCCGTCTCTGCGTGTCAGGCTGCCGGTGTATAAGATCAAACGGGTCGAGGGCTTGGTTCACAGTTCCGACCCGGTCGCCCGCTCACCCACTGGGCGGACAGCTCGTGGCGGCGTGTCCTCCCGCTAGAATCAGGGGCCTGGTTCTGCGAACACCTGCAGAAGCCGAGCACGCGTTCCGACTTGCACTTGCCGCCTCTGTCGACGGCAAAGGGCTGGCCGGGGCGCGTCAACAGGCCGCGTCAGCTTCTCATGGGTGGATCAACGACGGTACGAGGCTTATGACCGGACGGAATTTCATCGACGCCGTCAAGGTCCGTATCGGCGCTCTGCCCACGAGGGAGCGACGAACACGGGGTCGGGGTGGCCCCCCTCCTTGTGAGTGGGGGTGCCATGCGGGGGGTGGCCTCGGTCATATCCTGCAGGGTTGTCCCGACACCCACCGTAAGCGCGTCGAACGGCACGACCGGGTGGTCCGCCTGGCGGAGCAGTCGCTTCGTGGCTCTGGAGCCCGAGTGATTGTCGAGCCGGTGGTGCCCACTCCGGCGGGCATTCGACGTCCGGACATAGTGGTAGCGCGCAACCACGAGGTTACGATCGTTGATGCCCAGATCGTAGCGGACCCTTGTTGTACGACCTTGGAGGAGGCTCACCTCCGGAAGGCTCGCCGTTACGACGAGCCGGCTGAGAGGCAATGGGCCCTCGACTGGGCACAGCAGCAAGATGACGACTGCCAATTTGCCAAGGCTACGTCACTAACGATCTCCTGGCGCGGACTACTGGCAACCAGCTCAGCCCAAGATCTCAAGGCACTAGGCCTTGGAGCTGGTCAACAAAAGCTGCTGGTAGTTCGCAGTCTCGAGGGTTCGGTGTACATATGGAGGCACCGGGCGCACCGGGGCATGCGCGGTGGGCGGAGGCGTGGGCGTCCGCCGGATCCTGGGTTGGGTCCCAGGCGGGATTGATCAGGATCTCCTGAAGATCTTGATCAGTGTCCTAAAGGCTTCAAGCTCTAGGCCTGGTCAGGTAGGGGGAGGCGGCCACGCGATGGACCGCACAGAACAAACACCACCATGTGTTCAGTCCCTCTATTGATGACCCTATTGAGGCTTACATAGTATTGGCCGAGGGGTACGGGGAGTTACCTAGCCGTTGCTAGGTAGTTTCCCCGTAGCTGCTGTATTACTATGCAGTATGCCGCGACATAGAGCGATACATTGACGAAAAAAATAAAAAATGACGAGAAGAATGGGACTTTCTGGAAGACCAAAGACATGATAGAAAAATGTTTTGCAAAAGTTTTGTCGACAGAAAATGGAATAAGACCATGGAACGTAGGAAGAGAGATCTGCAGAGTTTGGAGCAAATGAGAGAGGAAGCAGAGATGGAAAGAACGAGGAATAAAGAAATGGCTTCAGCTGAAGGCTTCAGTGAACTATCTGAGGATGATCCGAATCATAGTGACTTCCAAATTAGCACATCAGAATCAGATGAACCTTCCATGTCCATGCGTCGGAAGCGTCGTAAACTGTCCCCTAGACAAAAAAAAAATTGAAAAGGATGAGTTGCCGCCAAATTACCAGCACATAAGAGAAAGTGTCAGAAAAGTAAGGCCCGAGGTTTACGAAGCAATGGACCAGCTCAAAAGTTCTCATCACATGTCAGATAGTCAAGCTGCGGGAGCCATAGTGATTGTTGGCAATAAACTATTTGGTCGGAAATGGAAATTTCATGACGAATCGCCAGACTTAGTAGACCTAGACACTCTACCACAGTCTAGCAATATTCAACAAGCTGGAAAGAGCATTGAAGTGCTAGCATTGAATGAAATTACGAAAGAGATCATGCAATCAGATCAAAAGTCGGTAGTTACCTATTCTGTTGATGGTTCGAAAAAAAAACAGGGAGCTGGTTCTTTCTCGGTGCAGGGAATGATGGTAAATGGAAAATACAGACCTCTCCCGACATTTCCGATTGCTACGGAAAGTAGAGAACTTGGCGGATTTGAAAGTTGCCATGTTGAACATACCGGAAGTAGCGAGCGGAGTTAGTTCGAAGGAACTGTTTGAAAAGATAAGACTTTGTGATCACTGATCAGACATCCCATAATCTCTCTGTTGAACAAATGGTGGCCGAGAAGCTAGAATCAGAACATGCCCGGATCATTTGTTTTGCAATGTCCACCCAACTCTCATGTTCAATCGAGTAATCACTAAACAATGGACCGAAATAGAAAATGCCATTGAGCGAGATAAAATATATTCTAGCTTTCTCGTCAGTGCCACAACTTCATCCTCGAGTGTGACTGAACAAGCGCTGGACTGTATAATCAGATTGATAAATCATGACTTTGACCACAAACCATGGAACAAAACCAACGATTTTGACGCTCACATCGCGCCGAAGTGAAACAAATCTGTCAGTCTAAAAGATGAACATTTCTACAGATTGACGTTGACATGTGCCATAACCTTATATCACATTGACGATGTGGGAACATTTCTCGTTAAATTTGAGCATGTGATGAACCAATTGGCCTGCATCGTACGATGCTTCCTGGATCTGGACTTCTTGAGAGTTGTGAACATGGCTGGAGCTCTCATTGGACTTCATTTAGTGGAGCCGTTCCTTTCACTGATGATATCGACCAGTACAACAGTACAAATTATTCAAAGCTAATTCCAGCATTCCAACAGTTATACCAAGACCTCGTTTCTAAACTGTTGGAAGTGGATACGCTGGCATTTGAGTTTGTGTCTGTTGAAAGATTCCAACAAACACGATATGACGGTGATATTTGCAATGCTATCAAAGCTACAGCTCTCCAAATGAGTACTGAAGTCACAAAAGTTTTGGGTATGATATTGCCAAAGCTTGCTGAAGAATTTCAGAAACAAAAGGGAGATATCTTTGGATTCGGAGAATTTGACAAATCAGCGGAACATGCTCTTTAAAAAATGAACTGTGAAAAACTGGACAAGGCGCCAATTCACAACTTGGACTCTGAGCGCAGTGTAGGGTTCATCAACTATGAACTCGGCAGAAGAGGCGCTAAGCAACTCGCGTGCGTGTCGGCAGCGCAAGTCAAACTAAATCTCTTGCGTTGATTCAAAAACAACCAACAGGGTCTTTCAAAGACTATAGGAAAATTGGAACTGCAAAAATTCCGGAAATAATGAGAGTGGAGCGTACGACAAGAACAATTACAGAAGCAAGTATTACAGACTAAAGAGATGGCGAATGTCACTTTAGACCACAGGAGAAATAGAGACCTGGAAGAATTAAAAAGACTAGGAGGGCCATTCACGGCTAGTGAGCAAGTGGATAATTATCTCGAAGAATCAAATGTGGACGATTCGCAGAAGCTGAACCGTCTTTATCTCAAAGTCAGATATGCACGAGATACTGCTCTTTCTGCGCCAAAGACTAGCGATATATTTTTTCTAATGAAGGACTACAGAAAATTGCCCCTTTCAACGAATGTCACTAATTTGAAGCTTTATCTCAGCAATGTCAGCTGTAAAGCTCCGGTCACAATCAGCGAGTTTAACCATGCACCAGACACATTACTGAAATGAACAATGTGTGTGTATGGTAATATATGTACAGGGCTATTCAAAATGATTCACCTGATTTCAAATGAGAATATTTTTTAATGTTACAAATACAGTGTGATTTGTGATACATCAACCAAAAGAAAAACTGTCCAAATTTTGTCTCTCACCTCATAAATGCTCTATGTGACTTCCCCTAGTTACACGAGCAACGTCGACACGATAGTCGAATTCCTCCCATACTCGCTCCAGCATGTCCGTTGTCACTGACTCTACGGCAGTAACAATGCGAGTTCGGAGCTCATCCAAAGATGTGGGCAACGGTGGCACGTACACAGTATCCTTAACGTACCCCCAAAGGAAGAAGTCGCACGGTGCACTGTGACTACCGATTTACAGCTCGAAAACTGCCACACACAAAACGCCTTCTGCTGTGCGGACGCCATTTTCACACTGACTGTTTGTTGCTAGGTTAGGCCACGGCGTGACTTTGGAGCCCTCTCGCGGTGATCTTGTAAAACTCGGAGATTTCCTCTTTCATGTGGTGTATGCCCAGTTGATGCACGGTTGATAGGTACGGAAGTATTCTCAGTTGAAATCGGATGAATCAATTTGAATAGCCCTGTACTATTATGATCTTTATACAAATATAGAATGTGTGAAAATCATCTTGAAATCAGTCTTTGTGCACTTAGCACTCCCCTTATTGTCGTTGGTGGTCTCAGCTGGGTTGAAAGTTCATGATTTAACTGTATTAGTTCTCACAAATACCTTGTCAACTGCATAATTCTGTTCAGTGTTGTCGCAAACCCCCAATTAAATATAGTATAATTGATGTTTGTAATATTTCCATCCACATTTCACTTTCAAATGCCCAGAAATTTGTGATTTTGACTGCCACCTTGGATTTCTGCCATAATGATTTTTTTAAAGTTCCCTTACGAATGCGTCTTCATGTTCTGCGACCCTGAAAACCCTATAAAGGACATATTAAAAGCACATCTGGCAATAAATATCGATTATATAGCAGAAAAACAGAAAATACACATATGTATGCCTTCAGGGGGAGATGTACAGGGGGGGGGGGGCAAGAGGTTTTGTAAAAAAAAATTAAATATAAAATCGTACTTAGAAATGGTTTCTCCAAATATTACGCTTGTGTCGAGCAAAATTTAGGATTAACAACCCCCCCTACCAAGAGATTGATATATATATTTCTCAGAAACTATATATAGAGGGCATTCTGTGAAAAGGTTGTAAAATTGATTTTGGCTAAAATTGACTTTTTTTCAACCAATGTTTGCGCCAGCACAATCTGCAAGTCTGATATAAATATCAGAGCTCTATGTATATTAGAATTGAAAATATGAAATTTGAAGCAAAATGTCAAAATCTGAGTGAATAATTTCAAAATTTAACTTCATTTCTGAAAATTTGTAAAATATTTCACACGACCTTTTCACAGAATGGCATAGATAGATAGATAGATAGCGCCTCGGTGGTGTAGTGGTTAGCGTCGCTGACTACGAATCCATCGGCCCCGGGTTCGAGACCCGACGGCAGCCGGCGCGCAGCAAAACCCAGCTGTAAATCCTTCCACACAATAGAGAAAGTGGTTGGTAGATAAATGGGTACCCTAGGTGGCCTAGTGGTTAAGACGCTGGGCTGCTGATGGGGCGTGGTTCGGATTCCACGTTAAACTGTAGGTCTAAGGTGGAGTGAAAAGCTTGACCTTCGTCAGAAGAACAATTCGGGCGGAAGCTAACCAAAGGTTACCAAAGGTATATATATATATATATACACAGGGTGTCCGAGAATTATCTGTACAATTTTTGGCTGTTATTAAAAGTCAACCATGAAGTGTAGAAATTCCAGTTTTGTCCCATTTTACAGAGAATCTCATTAAGTTTTTTCTGATACCAAGTTTTGATAAGTTTTTTAGAAATTCCAGTGTGTCCGAACATTATCTGTACAATTTCATCTTTTAATAAAATTTTTGATAACACACGTAAAATTCTTAAACAAGATTATTTAGAATCTGTATTTTCAAAAGTTTCTTTTATTAAAGTAACGTTGTTACAAACATTCGATATGTGCACCATCAGTGATTCGCAAAACATCCAATCGATACTCCAAATGTTGCCATGTACGCTGCAGCATATCCACATCAATTCGCTCAATAGCAGCTGTGATTCTTGCTTTTAAATCATCAATGTCTGTCACCAGCGTACATTTCTAAAAAACTTGTCAAAACGTGGTATCAGAAAAAACTTAATGAGATTCTCTGTAAAATGGGACAACACTGGAATTTCTACACTTCATGGTTGACTTTTAATAACAGCCAAAATTGTACAGATAATTCTCGCACACCCGGTAGATATAATATATATATATATATATATATATATATATATATATATATATATATATATATATATATATATATATATATAAGTGATGGGACGATACCAAAATTTTTAACGATTCCGATTCCGATACCACTAAAAAGTCTCGATTCCGATTCCGATTCTCAATATTTTTAAATATAATTCTATACTTGTTTTTCTGGAAATTGTCATATTTTACTCTGGTAAGATTAACTATTTACATTATGAGTATGGTAATATAAATTATAAATTATAATAGATTGGTTTAAAAATAAAAATCAACTGTAAGTTGTAACAATTCATTTTAATCTTCTTGATTACACATCATGGATATACATGTTTTAATGTATAGCTACAATACAATAAAAATAAAATTTGTTATCCTCTTTCATTTAAATTTTAAAGTTTACATTGCAAAACTGTTCAATTAAAAGTTTAAAAAAATCCTTTTACTCAAAAAGCAATCAAAAGCAAGTTAAAGAATCGTTTTAAGAATCGGAAATCATGGTACAATTCTCTCGATTCCGATTCCTGAAAAATGCTCGATTCCTATTCTCGATTCCGATTAATCGTCCCATCACTAATTATATATATATATATATATATATATATATATATTATATATATATATATATTATCACAGGAAATATGTGTAACTAGGGATTTCATGAAATCCTTCAAATGTTCAGGGATTTCATGCAAGGTTAAGGTGTGATATATTTGTTAAACCTAAGGGAAGATTATTGAATGCCTGGTTAGGTTAGTTGTATGGGCTTGATTAATTATTGGTGAGGTTAAGTTGTGATATATTCATTAAACCTAATGAAAATATCAAAATTTACATCAGTGATTCCCAACGTGGGGCGCAATTTGAATATTTTGGGGGGCAATTTGAATATTTTGGGGGCAATTTGAAAATGCTACAATAAAATGAAATTTATACATAATAATAAAATTATAAAATAATGAAATTTATACATAATAATAAAATGAAATTTATACATAATAATTCAACTCGTTTGGCGAGAGAGCTACTGTTACCATTCCCATCTTCATATTTGGTGGAATGTGGTTTTAGTGCTGTAAGTGACTTACTACAGAAAAAAAGAAACCGACTGGATATCACAAAACGAGAAGACTTAAGACTGAAGCTAACTAAGTTAGTGCCTGAAATCAAAACCATTTGTAGTAAACATCAAGCTCAAGGATCTCACTAACTTGAAATTATCAAACTTTGAATTTGCTGTATTTTTACCTAATATTGTAAATTTAAAGTGGTATTATTGATTAAATTACTTTTTTGTGAATTTAAAATTGCAACTTTTCAACTGAGAAGTTTTATTTCAAGGAAATAATATAGTTAGCTTCAATCTCAAGTTCTTGACTCATATTTAATGTAACTCATATTGAATGTACTCATATTATTGAAATTTAAAATTATAACTTTTCAACTGAGGAATTTTATTTCAAGGTAATAATTTAGTTAGCTTCAACCTCAAGTTTATTTACTCATATTGAATGTACGGTAACTCATATTAAATGTACTCATATTATTGTGAATTTTAAATAATACCTTTTCAACACCAAATTTGTTTTTATATTAATGGGGGGGCATCAAATTTTTTGAGGTGTCGAGGTGGGGCATGGCGCAAAAAAGGTTGGAAACCACTGATTTACATGAAACTTTACATGAAATCCCTGAACATTTTAGGGATTTCATGAAGTCCTGAGTTACACAGATTCCCTATAACATATATATATATATATATATATATATATTTAACTGCAAACAACACCCAGTATAATTAATGTAAAGAACGACGCTTGTATAGAAGAACGTTCCCGGGTGGTTACTCATTTTTCATTTGTTCGTTCTCCCTCCTCATCTTGTGCGGAACGTTCTTCTATACAAGCGTCGTTCTTTAAATATATATATATATATATATATATATAATATATATATATATATATATTATATATATATATATATATATATTTTCCAGATTTACCGCCGATTCGTACCTAAAGAGGCGGTACATATCTCGGCGAGGCAGTGAGTGGGTGATGTTACTGTGCTGGGGGTGGTAGACCAGGGGAATGAGTAAGGGTCAGTCGATGGATAGTAGGTAGGAGGGGTACGGTTTCAGATGCGATGGAGCAGATGGAGTGAGTAAGGAAGAGGAGAACCGCTTCCGCTGAAAAGTGGGGGCCGTCGGCGAGTATGGATCGTAGGCAGTTGGGTATGGGGTTTTCGGCCGAGAAAGGGAAACACCTGCGACGGAGAGCGGACAACTTTGAGCATTCCACCAGGAGGTGTAAGACAGTAATAGGGGTATGGCAGGTAGGGCAAAGCGGGGCTGGTGAGTTCGCCATAAGGTGTCCGTGGGTGATGCGGGTGTGACCTATGCGGAGACGGGCTAGGATTACTTCTTTATGGCGGGACCGGTGGAATGAAGAGGCCCAGTATCCTATTTGCGGTTTGATCGTGTGGAGTTTATTTTGTGTGGCCTGGTCCCATTCCCGCTGCCATATGGAGCGGAAGTGGAAGCGGAAAGCCGGGAAGAAGTCGGAGAAGGGGAGGGGTCGGGAGGAGGCCGGCAGTGAGCAGGCCGTCTTTGCTGTGCGGTCCGCCGCCTCGTTACCCTGGATGCCGACATGAGCCGGGACCCAGCAGAATGCGATTGTCTTGTGTTGGAAGGTCGTTAAAAAGTGGAAGGTTTGCTGGATGGTACAGACGAGCGGGTAAGGGGAGTTAAATCTTTCTAGGGAGAGAAGTGCACTTTGGGAATCCGAATAAATGACGAAAGAGCTGGCAGAGTGGGTGCGCACAATATCGAGGGCCTCCGAGCGGCTGGGACAGAATCACCGCTGAGGAGGCCACACCAGCTTCCGAGCGGGAACCATCCGTGTAAATGGCGATTGCGTCCGGGTGTTGGGTTGCGTGTTCGCGGAAGAGTGACCTGTATATCATGGCGCTCGTGGTAGTCTTCGGTAGGGAACACAGATCTTTGCAAAACTTGATAGGGGTTCGGATCCAGGGGGGGTAGATGCTGAATGAAATGGGGATAACTGAGGGGGCGGGCATGTTGAAAAGATCAAGGAAAGAGCGGACCGCTTCAGTGAAGTGCCAGCTCCGTCCCTGAGGTGGTAGTTCTGAAACCGCCGTGCCCAGAAGCGAAGGTAGCCTCTGTGCACGGAGGTATGTCCTCATGAGGAGTAGACCCCGTTTGAGGGCGAGAGGGAGATGATCGCATTCCACATGGAGGCTGGAGGCTGGGGAGGAGCGGAAAGCACCGGTGGCGAGGCGGAGGCCTCTATTAAGTACCGGGTCCAGGATACGGAGGCGGGCGTTGGAGGCTGAACCGTAAACTGTGCTACCATAGTCCAGCTTCGACTGTACTATGGAAGTATAAAGGCGAAGAAGAGAGCGTCGATCTGCACCCCATGTGGTGTGAGAGAGGTGATCCAGGAGAGCGAGGGGGCGTCGAAGGGATTGCTTTAGGTGCTTGAGATGGGGAACCCAATTGAGCCGTCGGTCTAGGGTCATGCCCAGAAAACGCGTGGAGGGTACCACCTCAAGAGGACTGCCGTATAATGACAGAGGGTAGAGGAAGGGTTGTGGGTCTTCTTCTACTGAAGACCATACACTTGGACTTAGGGATGGAGGCGGAAACCCACCGACGTCGCCCACCTTTCCACCCGGTAGATGGCGAGCTGCATTTGCCGTTGAACGACAGACGGTTCTCGCCCTGCGAAGTAGATTGCAAGGTCATCCGCGTAAATGGAAGAGCGGATGGTGGGTGGAAGGCATTGTGAGACCGTGTTCATCACGACGGAGAAGCAGAGAACACTGAGGATGCTTCCCTGTGGGACCCCGTCCTCCTGCACAAAGGTGTCAGAGAGGACTGAGCCCACCCGGACTTTAAAGGTCCGAGAAGAAAGGAAGCCCCTGATGAAGGTTGGCATGGCTCCGACGAGGCCCAGATGTTGGAGCTGACCGAGGATCACTGCTCGACGGGTGGTGTCATAGGCCTTTTGGATGTCAAAAAAAATTGACAGTACGAACTGTCTATTGTCGAAGGCATCCTGTATGTCTCGGCTGAGAAGCAGGAGGGGATCAGTGGTGGAGCGGAATTGTCTGAAGCCGGACTGGGTAAACAGGAAGGAATTGGTACGTTCAAGGACGAACGATAATCGCGTAGCGACCATTTTTTTCGAGGATCTTGCAGGCACAACACGTCAGGGCGATTGGTCTGTAGTTTGTGGGGTCCAGGGAATCTTTGCCGGGTTTGGGGATAGGGATGACGTGGGCCTCCTTCCACCTAGAGGGGAAGGCGCCCTCTATCCATATGCGATTGTATAGGTCTAGCAGGAAAATTTGTAAGGTAGAGTGGAGGTGTTGGATCATGCCGTACGGAATACCGTCCAGACCGGGACAAGGGGATCGTCGAGAGGCCAGTGCCGCCTGTAGTTCACGCATGGTAAACAATCGGTTGTAGGTGCTGTCTATGGACGGTGGAGAGGGGCTATCGTCAGGGGCGGGTACGGAATTGGCTGCAGAGGAAGAAACGGCGGCGAAGGTAGAACTAAGGTGGTCTGCCACTGACTTGGGATCACATAGGAGTCCGTCGTTAGTCCGGAGGACCGGGGG